>BSBN01000124.1:9682500-10282500 GCA_027924645.1 Cunninghamia lanceolata
AACATCATGATGATCAATATTAACTAAGGATATACATTTATTTATTGATATTCTATTATTGGACTGAGTCAAGATTGCATGCATCTTTGTACCTAGGTATGTTTGGATCCATATATCTGGAGAGTTATATCTTGGATAATATTATTATTGTCAAAATCTAGTTGGCATTTATTCTTATGTGTAAGAGAATCTTAGTGTGTATTGAACCTTAGTGCACATGAAAGATAGAATGAGTATTATTTTGATAAAGGTAATTTAACTTACCTTGGGTTGTAAATTTATATTATCCTTATTTATAAATTGGAAGGGGCTTCTATGTAGGAAAGATTGCTTAAGAAATCAGTAAGCAATATTAGAACAAATGCTAAGATGCAAATAAGAGTTCCATTACATGGTATGGTGAGGAAAGCATGATCTTTCCCTATCCGATAACGTGAAATATACATCTTTTGATTGCATGTTGATGGATATACAATGTACATAATTAATGTTTGATGTACTTTAAGACATTGTGAAAAGAAGTTAGAACTTTGATAAGTTTTTTAAGGGAGCCGAGGTGGGTTTAGTTGTGGTACATTATTATATACCATGATGTATTAGTTCAAGAGATTAGTGAGTTATATTTTGTAGTGCCTTAATCTTGTGGTTAATGCCTCCATATAATATTAAGAGGGATTCCATCATATAATATTATTATGGCATTTGATATCATTGAATCATATTATAGTAGGACATCACTTTGATCCATATCAATTTTTTTATAATTCTTGCATTGTGAAGATATTTTGACTATTGCTACCCTGATTGATTAGTATGATATTAGTAAAAACTCCTCACATGTCTTAAAGAATCTCCTTGATCCATTTCTAATTTGTTTCCTCCTTTGTCTCAGATTTCCAAAACATATTATAGTTTTGAATTATGTTGGGAAATGATAGTTATGGACATTTTATGAGTGGATGGTAATTATGTTGTAAACTAATTTTATATATATTAAAAAAGAGATCAATACAGTCAAAGCTAATATTATATAAATTTGGAACTGCTTATCTAGTGTCTACCTAGTATTAGAAGTCATGTGTAAGCCTAGAGTTGAGTAAGCATAATTAAATATTGATTGTATGTTCTTAAGTACCTAGGAATGAGTATGGTATATTATTTTCTAGCTTATCTAACTCTTGTAACTTGGAGGATTACAGATAGGAGGAGAACCATCTAGGTGGTTTATGGTTTGATGGACTAGCCTAGGTTTGGGGAATTGAAAAATAACTTGGTTATGCTCCATTAATTAAACCTATCTAGGTAGTGAATTCACAATCACTAGCATGAGTAAAGTAGAACTATGAGACCCTTATTCTATATATCCAACTATAAGAGGTTCCACACTATCAAATTGATTTTGATATAGAAGCCACTTCTATGGAAACATGCATAGGGTGGGGATAAGGAAACTACAAGGCATAGATAGAGGGTTGTAATACCCTCTGAATGTAGCTTGTCCTTCTCCTCTTGGGGTTATCACCAACTAGTAAATCTTATGACCCACTCACAGATATGCTTATTTTTTCTCTAGCCTGACTAAAGTCAAGGAAGATGCTCTGCCAATAGAAGTATTTGATTATATCCTTGGGCTAGTTGGCTTTCATTGGTACCATGCTTGTGATAGATTCCAAGAACTACACACCTAGGTTGGATGGTTTCTACCAATAGCATGCAGGTGATGGATGTCAGGATTAACCCTTTCAATAGGTTCAATAGACTATGGAGGGGCTTATTAGCAAATGTATGAGTCTATTCAATAGAATCATGTTGTTCTAATGTGCTAAGAACCCTTATTCCCTTACCCATGGTGACCACAAGTATTACAAAATGTTTTTTATGTTATCATAGCTAGTAGTTAATCAAAAAAGAGGAAAAATGTTGTTGCTTCTCAAAGTTGAGATTTTTCAAATCCCTAAAGCTAATCAGCTCTTGAGTGCTAGGGGTATCAAACTCAAGACAACGATTACAAACTTATATTTAGGATGAGGGAACTAAGGACAACATTGATAAGGTGGGTAAGACCTTCTTCTTCTTTTGTCTATGCTAGATCAAGGGGGTGTTGGCAAGGGATTAGAGGATCACAATCTAGAGATCTGAGCCTTAAGTCTCTTGCGTAGTCTTTATACCCAGTGCTAATAGAAAAAAAATAATTAGACCTAGTGCGGTAAGATCTATGGATGTGTGGTAGAATATAGAATAATAAAATGAAATATATATTCATACACTATACATTTATTAAGTCTCCATTAACTTCCCATATATTCATTATATGCATATGTAATACATTATATATCCTTTACATATCTCTCATTCTTGTCATCATATCTATATCTCATATCATAGCTTCCATCTTCCTCTCTTATTATATTCTTCTCTCACTTTCTTCTTCCTTATATAGCCTCTTAATACCTTTTCATGGTGTCTTTCCCTTATGTCCTTTCATAAACACTCTTAATTATCTTCTTTCCACAAATTCACCCTTTCTTTTATGATATTTATCCTTATTATGGCTTATTTAGGTGTGTTAGGGTGTATTTAAGGCTATTTAAGGCATATATGACCTATAAATGGGTCTAGGAATCACTTAAATGGTACTGTAAACCCTTTTTAGCATACGATAATGTCATCTAAGGTATAATGGAATTATTTGTGATACTCCTGATCACCTACTAATAGGGGGCATTCCCTAAGGTGTATGAATATAATGACTGGTAATAATGTGAAGCTAAACCTTGAATCAAACCATACCCAATGCACAAGAAACTCCAATTTAAATATCACTAAATGCATGTATGTTGGTTCAAAGAACACAAGGAAATTACACCTTCATTAAGCAAAACACAACAATGAAAAGAGTTTTAAAATGATTCCTTGATAGCCCCTAATGCAAAAGCATACATCTAGACATGGATGTGGGTAATACAAACAACACAAAAGAATGAAAGATTAAGATTTCGTTATGCTTTGATTGTATTGGAGGGAAAAGGAGTTGAACAGAATGTAGATCAATGCCTTAATCCAGTGGGCATAACAAAGTCTAGATCTTAAATCAAAGGGAGAAGCAATGTAACCAATTAATAATATCTTAATCAAGATACCAATAAAGACCAAATCTAAATGTTTAATGCATAAGCTAGGCTCTACACATACAAACAACCAACTCAAATAAATTGCAGAACATCAATTCAAGAATTCTTTAATAATCCACAAACAACCTACAAATTTCATGTATTTTCATGAAAATATACCTAGAAAAAGCATTGCAAGGTGTTTTATGATTTTTGGTTATCAACTAATCAATAATAATACTCAAATTAGCAAATGTGACTAGGGTAAATTGATAGAATGCCAGAAATTAATAAAATGTTCATGGAGGTAGTTGAAAAATGTTGAATCTACACTTTAAATTCATTCTTTGAATGTTACAATGCCCTCTCATAACCCTTGAGAGAAAACCTAGAAAAAATTACAATGAAAATGCTCTTTACATAGCTATTGAAAGAAATTCAAGATATACAAGCATTGTCTTAGTCTATTTCTACTCTACAACCAAAATTCCATCATCTAAAAATGAATGTCAAATGCATTATATACTTCATTCAATCCATCAAGAGGCCTTGGAAGGAGGGACAAGACATCTAAAAATGAAACTAGATGACCATCATACTTGCATTAGAACCACATGGGTTGTACCAGAAAACTCTGCATAATTGGAGTGTTTGCCCATGCTTTGGTATAAATATTTCATCATTGAAGTGTCTACAAGAGTCCCGAGGCATATGGAACTCATGTACCATGCTATTAGGATTCAAAAATATCATTAATTGTGGTCTTGAGAGTTGCTAGAGTGTCTTGTCATGCTTTTAAAATGTAAAAAATTTGAGTATTTTGCTGAGAACGGTGATCCCAGAAGGAACAGGGACCTAGGGACATTTGGAAAATACCTTGGAGGAATGGGGAACCTAGAGGGAATAGGGACTTGGGGACATGGGGCACCTAACACTGGGGGAATGGGGATCCCAAAAGGACTAGGGACCTGGGGACATGGGGCACCCAATGCTGGGGAAATGGGGATCCCTAAAGGAATAGGGACCTAGGGACATTTGGAAAATGCATTGGGGGAATGGGGATCCCAAATGGAATAAGGACTTGGGTACATTTGGAAAAGGTTATGAGGTCCACTAAAAACTCAAAATCTTCAAAGTGAGCAAAACACACAAATGAAAGGCCAAAAGATGTCAGATGACACAAATAGCCATAATCTTCAATCTAATCCCAATATTCTAAGTTTTAGCCTTCCAAATTCAATTTGAGGGAATGGGGGTTCCACAGGACATTGGAACCAGGAATGTTTCGAGGTCCACGAAAAAATTGAAATTCCCAAAGTGAGTGAAACACCCAAACAAAAGACTAAATAGATGCTAGATGACATACATAGCCCCAATCTTCAATCTCATCCCACGATTCCAACCTTAAGCCTTCCAAATTCAATGTGGGGGAATGGGGGTCCCAGAAGGAACATTGGAACTAGGATTGTTCTAGGTTCTGACAAAAATTGGAACCTGGAACCTTGCATCCAAAAGCTAGGAAAAGACAAGGAAAGCACCAAACTTAAAAAATTTATGGGATTTTTGGTAACAATAAGACATGGCCATGGCATTGGGAAGGTAAATAGTCACACTGACGTAAAAATTTGACCAATGAAAAGCCACTGAAGATTTATTAGATCAGTTGTTAGTAATAGGTGAAAATCTTCCCAAACAAGAATGAGGCATAGAACTTGGGATTTTTGAAAAACTTTAGGCACATGCCAACATTGGCTCTAGTTGGGGATGTGTGTCTCTTGCAACCACGGTGAGGATCCAATTATCTCCAATTTGTAGATCAAAAGGAAAGAGCAAGGACCTAGCCAAAACAAAGGGGAAGGGCAATGACAACAAAAAACCCAAACGCAAAACACAAAAAATGAAAAGATATATACATATGAACAAAGGACCACATACCATCAAGAGAAATAGTACTTGAGGTGTTGGTCATGGACCAGAAACTCTACAAATTCTCCATCTAACCTCTTGAGGTAAAAAATGCCTTAACTGCACCTGTCCACAATCTGATAAGAGCCAACCCACAAGGATTCAAATTTTCCATGCTTGCCCTTATCTTCACTCCTAAAATTTCACATGAGGACTAGCTCACCAACTTCGAAGCTTCTCTAAACTACTTTCTTTTCAAATAGGTACTTGACCTCCTATTGTTGTAACAAGTTTCTTTCATGTGCAATCCTCCTAGCTTCATCAAGTTCTATCAACTCATGTATCCTTAAGGAAATGGCATCATCTTCATGTCCTTGAATTTCTTGTAGCAGTTTGTATACAGGTAGCTCAAGACTAATTGGCATCTTATCTTCTACTCCATAAACCAACTCAAAGGGGCTCCTACCAATATCCTTCTTGAAAGTTATCTTATCTTCCTAAACAATGAGCTTGAGCTTATCATCCCACCTCTTCTTGTTTGATTTAAGTCTCTTCTTAACTATAGTCATGATTCTTTTATTACTAGATTTAGCCTAACCATTTCCCTGTGGGTGTTGGGGGGAAGAATGTGTTAAATCTATCCCATACTTAGAACATGTGTCAAGGAGATCATGGGATCTAAAACACGTTGCATTGTGAGTAATAATCCTTGTAGGCACACTAAACCTTGTAATGATATTGTTCATTAGGAATTCAAACACTACTTTAGATGTTGCATTTCTAGTAGGTATTGCTTCCACTCATTTGGTGAGGTAGTCAATGGCTACAAGGATCCATTTCTATCCATTACTAGATTTTTCCATAATTTTTCCAATAAAATTAAGATCTCGCAACTGAAATGGAGCCTTAGCTAATATGGATTTGAGAGAAAGTGCACTTGCAAACTTCATCTTGCATGCAAACCTCTGGCAAGGATCACACTTTCTAACAAATTTGGACACATCTTTAAACATTGTAGACCACCAATATCCTTCTCTAATTACTTTATGGGAAGTGGTCTTTGACATGAAATGTCCTCCACAAAGTCCTTGGTGATACTTGTGCTGCAAGTATGTGCTAATCGGTGTTGTCATTGATGTCAACATGCTTGTGTTGTCATTGGTGTCAACTGTATCAAGTCTAATGTTGTTGATTGTTGGTTGATTGAGTTATTGTGTTAAGATGATTCAAATGACTTGAAAAAATGTTGATGATGTTAGTATATTGTTCTTGTTGCTGGGTTTCCAAGCGCTTTTGAGAAAAATTGATAAATACTGAAGACAGTGTTGTGAAGATGTATTCTGGCTTACAGGATACTGTTCACGTTTTTGCTCCACATTTCTCCTGTATTGAAGACTGAAGTGTGAACTTTGGATATTTTTTAGAGAAGTGGTTGAAGATGTTAGATCCAGAATTTGGTGCTTCAGAAAGCTGTGGTTTGAGAGTTATGTTCACTAGTTTGAAGACTATGCCTGGTAGTGTCTGCAGTATGACTGGGAGAAAGTATTTTGCCAGGCATTTCTCCGCAGTTTTGTTTTTAGTCTTACAGTTCTGGATGAGTGTTCATAAGGTCCATATCTATGTTCTATCCAAAGGACTTGTGATGTGGTGCTTCGGAATGTAGTTTTCTTGAGTAGCAAAGCTTGACAGTGTTGGTTGTGAGCAATTTGTGGTCTGTCTTCAAGTGAGATTTGTTGTAGATGAATTTGTTGACTCTGAGGTGATTTCATGTTGTTTGTGGATGTTTCCATATTATGTTAAAGGCTTGTTCTTGGTCCACAAGCTATGATTGGGCTATTGGAAACATGTGCCTAAGTGTTCTTGGTGTTTACACAAGTTTAGCCGACTTGGGTGCTAACACTAATTGCATATGTGCTTCATGGATTGAGAAAGAATGTAGAAGTGTGTGAAGATGTATTTAGGTCTGAGTTAAGCTATGAGATGTTCTACCTTCATTCCTTTGCTTTAAAAGAATGTTTAGGTCCAGAACTAATTTGAATTATGTATGTTTGTCAACCTTGAAGATTGTTTCAAAGGTTGTAGATTGTGTTTCCAACCTTGGTGAATGTTTCAAGGTTGATGATTGATATAAATAAGTGTAAATGATTCATCTATATGTGTGCAAAAGTGAATATAGTGATGGTTGTGTTGTGATTTTGAATCAGAGGCAACAAGAACTTTCATGTGGTAGAAGACCTAATGCAGTGAGCAGAAGTCATCTACAATTTTCAGAGAGGCTAGGAAGAAGATGATTGTTGTGTTTCAATGGAACTAAACTTGGGCATGTGGTAGATGCTATCATATCAGTTCATGGCAATGAGCCTTTTCTTTTGGTAGTGAGCCTATTGTAGTGAACATTTCTTTGGACAGTGAGTCCTTGGGCAGTGAGCCCTTTGGCAGTAAGCCTCTTTGTAATTTGGTATTGATACTACTATATATTTTGAGCTAATTCTCACCATGGTTTTTCCCTTTTAGGGTTTTCCACATAAAAATCTAGTGCTCTCTTGTGCATGGTGTTGATGTGATTAAGTTTCTGTTATCTATTTTTTTCAAGTTTAATCCTCATAATAGAATAAGGGTTTAAGTAAACTGAGGTGAATGTGATTATGTTTGTGAGGGTTTAAAGTTATTGATACAACTGATTCACCCCCCCTTCTCAGTTGTCTTGTGCATTCAACAACTTGTTGTGCCCTGCACACATGCCCCATTTTGCCAAATGGAGACCCCCTCTTTTGCTTTGGCTTGGAGTCTCAACCTTTCCTCCTTATGATGATGAGAAAGTGAAATAGTGTTTAGAATGCAATATTTGTTCCAAATTTGGGCATTTGGCATGTTTGAAGTTGTTTGATGCCTTTCATGATTGATTTGGAGGAGTCTTACTTTATTTTGTGCTTAAGAAATAGACATTTATTGCCTTTTGTACTAAAAGTGGGTGTCATTGGATTTTGTGTTGAATCTACATGTTTTTGAATATAGCACTAAAAACTGTTGTTGTCGGATGTATCATATTGGGACTCTTATTTTCCGTGCCTCAAAATTGCAAAATCATGTCAAATTTCACAAAGTTCTACTAAGGGGTCCCTAGGCTTTCACCCTGATGCATGTCCCTGAAACCCTGAATTTGGCTAAGTCTAAAACCTTGAAACCATGAAAATTTGGTTAAGTCTGAAATCTGATGGATCCACCAAATTTTAGAATTTGCATTTTAACTCCTATGGATCCAGAACCTATCTCAAACATCATGACAATATATTTTAAAATATTTAAAGTAATATACATCTATTACTTAAATATATTTTAAAATATACTGTCACTTAGGGAATTTCAAGACTTGGTGGGATTTTTGCCTCCTACTGCACTTTGTGGGAAAATCCCTTGTCATAGGACATTGTGCTAAAATCACCTGTCACAGGATATTGCGGGAAAAACTCACCTCACTGCACTTTGGCCTAAAACCTCACTTAATTGGATAAGCACTAAAAACCACTCTCTCAGGACATATCTGGTTACCCTTGAAAGTTTCGCCAAGGCTATACTTAGTGAATTTTGAAGGAAAGCAGGCATTTCCCACATCACAGGACATTGCACTAATATTGCTCGGCACAGGATATATCTTGTGAAGTCAAGTTCACCCACAAATACAGTGACCACTATTTTCCCCGTTTTTGACTTCAAGACTTTTTTAAAGGGAGTTTGTGCTAGTTTTAGGTGACACCAGACATATTTGGTGACCATTTTTTTCCCCACCATCCTGTGAGGACCAAAATCCTTGCAGATCCTATGAAGCATGAAACCTTCGCTTTATCTTGCCAAAGCCATAAAATTCACTTTTCAGCTAAAATGACCAATTCAACCAAAATGTTTATTTCATATGGGTATTTTGTATCATCCCATTCATTCTTAAGGTTTTATCCATCATGATTGATGCAAAAATTGACAAGTTTTTTGCACTGCACATTAATATCTAGTGTCACTACACATTGATATCCAGTGACCCCCAAAAATCTCACTTTTTGCAAAAAAGGGTATAACAATGTGAAATAAATGTCTCCTACCAAATCCAAATGGGCACAAAAACATCCCAAGTCATCATAAATGTGAAATGGGTAGTTAAAATGATGAAAAAACTAAGAAAATCATGGGAAAACACCAAATTTGTGAAGTTGTTCATGGCAACAAAATTGATATTGAGTTGTCCTTGATTGATCCACGACTACGAATGGATATGTTTTGATTTATCTTGATGGAAAATGATTTGTTATGATGAAATTGATGCTTGGAATTGTGGATTGTAGGTCTAAGAGGATGAAGCACAAAGAAACCAGCTGGAGCCACCATGAGGGATGAAAACCTAGAGACACCCTGCTGACCCGACTATGAAGAATCATCATTTTATCAACCAAACCACTATAGTTTCTAGAAAAGGAAGTCATTATGATGTCAAAGGTGATGGAAATAAGCCCTAAAAGTTGGAAGATACAAGAGATCAGGCCTACATCATTGTTGTTCCTACAAAGCCTGTTCAATGTTTAGGACATGCTCACAGCTATCCTAGCCATCCAGTCATCAAAGTCAATCCAGAAAGCCTCAAATTGGATTTGCCTTCATCAAAAACATGCCACACATACTCCTCTTGACCAATCAACTCATTGGAAAAGTGATTTGTCCCATTGGACAACTCAAAAATTGACTATTTCATCTTGTTCTCATGAGCTAAAAAGCTGTAATTTTATCTTTTTCCTAAAAGACAAAGCAAATCTGGGATTGTAACTACCCACTAACTAAAATTAAATACTATCAAATATGAGCCCTTGGTGTTGGATTAATCCTCACCATTCATTGAAAAACTCACTATGCTTGCCTCTCTATATAAAGGCAACCTCTCTCATTGTAAAAGAAAAAAATAAGATTGGACAATGAATTATTGAGACTCTGCCAGAATATTGATCAATACAAAACATGTTTTACATGTGTTGCTGGAAATTGTGTTCTTCTGTTATCTTGCTTTGGATTTCATGGTTCATTTCAATCTGAAATTAGATGAAGTATAGTTGCAATGGTGAATAAATGCTTTGATATTTGATGAATGCCATGGTTCATACCATTTGTTCTTGTTGATTGTAAGTAACTTTGCATGGTTAGTCTAAACCTTGTTAATGAATTTAGATCAATTGCATTACAGTAATTAAACTGTGTCATTAATTGGGTGTTTAATGAATGTATGTGATTTAAAAATCTTAAGTTACCTTGGGAGATTGCATTTTTTCTGTAGCATTGTGGTTATAACCTGGTTAAGCAGAAATTGGTTTCATTGGGGTGTTTGTCTATCTGTAGCATTTCATTCTAGTTGTGATTTGTCCTTAGGTTTCATATCCATCTCTCTACCCTTCAACCTTTTTACATTTTCTTTGGATAAATCTGATTAGACTTGAGGTTTTTAAGTAGTATTACATAACCTATCTGATGATAAATTTTAGACTTTACAGTCTACATCACTTAGGGTTTCTAAATACCTATTGCTATCATAATTTTATAAACCATATATTGCATGTAAGTCCCCTTGGTTGGACTAGCAAAGTACATATCCACTGAGTTATCCTACAAGTCAAAAGCTGACAATATAAACCTTGGGGCAGTCTTTTTTTGAAGTTTTGGGATAGGATTCCTTTCAAGAGAGTTGAGATATCCTATATCTTACCTGTGTTGTTATGTGTTAAAACCACCATCAACAATGCTCATTCATGTCCTTGATAGATTGCTCATGATCTAAACATTTGAGAAGAAATCCATCAAGGTTTCTCTACATAAGTTGACCCTATATCAATGCATACTTCTAGACTGCCAACTTCAAGGTTCTCCTTTGATGATCACTCAATCCTAGAGGGAAAATCAATTTTTCCAAATATAAAACTACATCTTTATACCAAGGATCATCCTTCAAAGAGCAAGGAAGAGGTATCAGACTGGAAGTAATCTGATGTATGTCTATTGCATCCAAGTTTGTATCTGCCATTAACTCAGCAAGGCCTTGACCTAAAACTAGCCTTGTAGTTTGCACCTCCATATCATATTCCCAGAACTTATTGATCCATCTACCCCTCTTTCTAGAAGCTTCTTGCTGAGAAAAGATGTCCCTCATAGCTATATGAGGCACATATGCAGTGATTTTGGCTCCTACGAGATAAGGCCTAAAGTTCTTAACAGCCTTGAAAAGAGCATATGCATGTTTTTCCATGATGGAATAATTTAACTCAGCATTCTAAAATGAATTTATAAAGAAGGAAATAGGCTACTCATATCCATCAATATTCTTTTGAAGCAACACTGCAGCAATAGTGTAGAAAGAAGTAAAAGAAAATAGTTGAAAAGGCTTGGAATAATCAGGATTAGCCAATACATGTGGGCCTTCTTAAGTGCATCCTTAATATCCATGAAGGATTTGGTTGATTCCTTATCCCATCCAATTGACTATTCCTTCTTAAGTACCTTGGAGATTGTCTTTGTCTTCTCAGCAAAGTCAGGAACAAACCTCTTAACAAAATTAATTTGTTCAGAGAAGGATTGCATTGCTTTAACTATTTTGGGTTGAGGAATGAGGTCAATTTCTTTGACTCTTTCTAGATCAATCCTCACACCATCCTTGGACACAATAGCCCCAGAAGCTTACCTTCATCAACACCAAATATCCACTTCTTAGGATTTTTAAGGAAATCCCATATTCTAAGCATCGCTAGAAAATCAACTCCAAGTGTTTTCAATGGTCACCTCTTTCCTTAGAAAAGGCCATCAAATCATCTTGATAGACCACCATGATCTTATTTTTAAACTCTACAAATGTGACATCCATTGCCCTCTAAAAGGTGGCTCTTGCATTCTTGATTTCGAAAGGCATCTTCACATAAACAAATGTTCCCCAAGGGGTGGTGAAGATTGTCTTGTGTTTCTCAAACTCTTTGACCATTACCTAATTATATCCTGAGAATCCATCCATCATTGACATTATTTAAGACCCTGTCACTTTTTGCAACAAATGGTCCATACTAGGTAATGGGTAGTTGTCCTTAAGGGACTTAATGTTCAAATTCCTAAAACTTCTACACAAATCCTTATGTCCACATTCTTCTTTCTCACCAAAACAAGGTTAGTCATCCATTACGACTGCCTAATTTCTTTAACTATGCCACCCTCCTTCAACTTCATTAATTCCTTTTCCATTTGAGGGGCCAATGTAGGATTAATAGACCTTTACTTTTGCCTAAATGGTTTTGTACCTGGTTCTAAGGGAATCATATGTTGGAACAAATCTTCCCTATAGACTTTCAATTCATCATATGACCAGTCAAAACAATTATTTAACTTCTTCAATAGACTAATCAGCAATTGCTTTTCTACTAGATTTAATGTCTTCCTCATATAGATCATCTTTGGAGCTAATTCGGTTTCTAGATTCACTTCTTCAACATCATCCTCACTGATTAGTTTTCTTCTTGTCTTGTAGTAATCATTACCATCAAACATCCTTTAAAGAGCTACAAGATCTCTTGGAATGGTATTGGTCTTGAGTTAAATGACCTCATTTCCAAACAAGGCATCCTTCCCATCCTCTACCTCAATCATTAGCTACCAATCAATCTGTTGGTTTTTAAATTCAATTATGCCATTCAAGAAATCATAGATCTTCTTGTCATCATTGAATACATGCCAGCTATATATATATTATCAGGAATGCTAGGCCTAGTGAGGACTTCAATGACTTCAACAACATAAGTGCAATGAGTTGATGACAAAGATTCATCAAATTTTTAGGACATAGCAGCAAGTGTATCTATTGTTACATTTTCATTTCTATCCAGCCACTTGATACCAAAAGCATAAAATAGCTCAATGCTATCCCATACAACATTTCATACATTTTTAATCTTTTCTCTTTTTTTGTATATGAGCCTCTAACTTGAGATACTATTAACTTAGAATCACCAAACACACTAAGACACTTAATTCCATACCTAGAAGCAATATTCAATCTGAGCAGCAAAGCCTCATATTCTACTATGTTATTGGTGCATCCAAAATTTAACTTGAAAGTGAACCTCTAAGATATGTCATTTTGAGAGATTAAAATAATACCTATCATTTCGCTCTTGTGAACATGCACCATCAAAATACATTTTCCACATATCATTTCTTCCAAGGAAAGAAGGCTTTAGGCATGAGGTCAAGTCAATACAATTGTTAACATTATCATAAAGTTCTTAATTATGTTGTTAGGCTTGCTCTTTGCATAGTGCACTTGAACCTCTTTTCTGTTGACCAGTATGGTGGCATAAGATAAGTCCATTTGTATACTACCACCTATTGAAGCTGCTCATTTTCTTGACAATTTAACATACCCCACTTGTTTGGACAATCCACAATGATTATGTCCATCATAAAGCATTTACCAAGATATGCAATGAGTTGCACCTCTACACCATTGACAACTCCAATAACATTTACCTCCCTGGAATCCATCACATAGCACTTTCCATAAGACCTAGAAACCTTGAAGCCTAAAAAGTTCATGACTTCTAAAGGCATCACATTACTTGATGTACCAAAACACAACATGCTATTATGCACCAACCATCCCTTTATTAGCAATGAAGTATAAAAAGGATCAATCATGGTTGGATTACTTACAGATATTGTACCAAGGTGTCTAACCTTAGGTATTTCTTAATCAACAATTGTATCTTATACATAATCATCCGCAGGATTTGTTTGGACTTCAAATATGGTTGGAACACTGATATATTGCAGGACACTACCTTTATGTTTATGGATTCTAAGCATCTCTCATACTGGTACTAGGACTTTCATTTGGCTCAAATAAGAGCAATGTCAATAGACATGCAATCGGGTAGAGGGGTGGACAAAGGCATAGTTGTTTCTTGAGTGTTAGGATTAAAAGGCATTACTTGACCACCCTCATTATTTCCAATTGCCTTCGCTAAAAATTGTCCCTATTGAGGACTCTTCTTCACTTGATTATGTTTTTCTGCCAACTTGTGTCACCTTTGGGTTTTCAGCCTTATCTATTGGCACACTTACATTTTTGTTCTTTGGATCATATTTCTTTTGCATAGGGACATCAATTAGATATGATCTTTTCTTCTAAGTTGATCTTTCTGTAGTCTTTCTCACTCTTATCTACAGTGTCATTTCTTCTAGCATTAGTGTCAGCCTTTTGTAAATTCCTTTATTAGCAGATGTATTTGAAACTTTCAATGCTACTGCATTCTAACTATCACCGTGGCGATTTACTTGCCTATTTCTAAGCTGGTATTCACTTTGAACTTGCATGACAACCACATCAGTAAGGGCATTAATGTCTTCATTTGAGGGACTCGCTATTTTGTATCTCTATTGCATGAGTTCTTTGAGATGTTGCAAATCATGGGTTGGTAGTTCATATTGTACTTGATGGTCATTAAAGTCTTATTGGAAGAATTCATCTTCTTCATACTCATCAAATTAATCTGTAATAGTTGCTGATAAGGGCGTGGTTCAATGGTTAAGTGTATCTATTGTTACATTTTCATTTCTATCTAGCCACTTGATACCAAAAGCATAAAATAGCTCAATGCTATACCATACAACATTTCATACATTTTCAATATTTTCTCTTTTTTTGTATATGAGCCTCTAACTTGAGATACTATTAACTTAGGATCACCAAACACACTAAGACACTTAATTCCATACCTAGAAGCAATATTCAATCTGAGCAGCAAAGCCTCATATTCTACTATGTTATTGGTGCATCCAAAATTTAACCTAAAAGTGAACCTCTAAGATATGTCATTTTGAGAGATTAAAATAATACCTATCATTTCGCTCTTGTGAACATGCACCATCAAAATACATTTTCCACATATCATTTCTTCCAAGGAAAGAAGGCTATAGGCATGAGGTCAAGTCAATACAATTGTTAACATTATCATCAAAGTTCTTAAGTATGTTGTTAGGCTCGCTCTCTGCATAGTGTACTTGAACCTCTTTTCTATTGACCAGTATGGTGGCATAAGATAAGTCCATTTGTATACTACCACCTATTGAAGCTGCTCATTTTCTTGACAATTTAACATACCCCACTTGTTTGGACAATCCACAATGATTATGTCCATCATAAAGCATTTACCAAGATATGCAATGAGTTGCACCTCTACACCATTGACAACTGCAATAACATTTACCTCCTTGGAATCCATCACATAGCACTTTCCATAAGACCTAGAAACCTTGAAGCCTAGAAAGTTCATGACTTCTAAAGGCATCACATTACTTGATGTACTGAAACCCAACATGCTATTATGCACCAACCATCCCTTTATTAGCAATGAAGTATAAAAAGGATCAATCATGGTTGGATTACTTATAGATATTGTACCAAGGTGTCTAACCTTAGGTATTTCTTAATCAACAATTGTATCTTATACATAATCATCCAGAGGATTTGTTTGGTCTTCAAATATGGTTGGAACACTGATATATTGCAGAACCCTACCTTTATGTTTATGGATTCTAAGCATCTCTCATACTGGTACTAGGACTTTCATTTGGCTCAAATAAGAGCAATGTCAATAGACATGGAATTGGGTAGAGGGGTGGACAAAGGCATAGTTGTTTCTTGAGTGTTAGGATTAAAAGGCATTACTTGACCACCCTCATTATTTCCAATTGCCTTGGCTAAAAATTGTCCCTATTGAGGACTCCTCTTCACTTGATTATGTTTTTTTGCCAACTTGTGTCACCTTTGGGTTTTCAACCTTATCTATTGGTACACTTACATTTTTTTTCTTTAGAACATATTTCTTTTGCATAGGGACATCAAGTACATATGATCTTTTCTTTTAAGTTGATCTTTCTGTAGTCTTTCTCACTCTTATCTATAGTGTCATTTCTTCAAGCATTAGTGTCAATCTTTTGTAAATTCCTTTATTAGCAGATGTATTTAACATTTTCAATGCTACTGCATTCTAACTATCACCATGGGGATTTACTTGCCTATTTCTAAGTTGGTATTCACTTTGAACTTGCATGACAACCACATCAGTAAGGGCATTAATGTCTTCATTTGAGGGACTCGCTATTTTGTATCTCTATTGCATGAGTTCTTTGAGATGTTGCAAATCATGGGTTGGTAGTTCATATTGTACTTGATGGTCATTAAAGTCTTATTGGAAGAATTCTTCTTCATACTCATCAAATTAATCTGTAATAGTTGCTGATAAGGGCGTGGTTCAGTGGTTAAGTTGCTCGGTTGTAGTGGCAGCCACCAAAGTTCAAACCCCCGCTGGGCCAACGAGCTCGCAGGCATTACGCCTTCGCTGGGCCAACTAGCTCATGGGTTTGAAATGTTCTTGCTAGGGGATGAGGTCCCCTGTGTTGTGGCCTCACTAGTTCATTGCTCTGGGCAAAAGCATTCATGTGGAGCTAGAGGGCGTGTCGTACCAGCGTCGCCGGTCACATTAAAAAGTTTACCAGGCGCATTAAAAAAAATTAATCTGTAATAGTATCTTCATAATATTTAGGGGTTCCATCTTTATTTAGGAACTCTTTCTCCTTTAATATCCCAACTGCAATAGCATAGTTTGCTAGATCATGAGGTAGGAAGCATGCTTCACACCATAATGCATCGTCTTGAACATTCACATGATCCTTCCTCAAAGGATTAGATGTATCCTTGTCTTGGGGCTTTAGATTTCCTTGCCATGGAACAACCTTTTTATCACTCTACCCTAGTCTCTTTGACCAATCAATATTGTAAGGACTATTTTGTAACCTCTACCCCCTCATTGAAGTGAGTAGTTGTTGGAACAATGCAAATAACTGAGAGGGGGGTGAATCAATTATTTTATAACTTTTATCTTTCTTTCTTTCTTTTCTTATTTTAACATTTGGTACTCTATCAAAACATGGAAACAAAGACAATCGTAAGAACTAAAAATTGAAATCAACACATAACACAAGGATTTTTACGTGGAAACCCTGTTAAGGGAAAAATCTTGGGGTGACTAACCCAAGATTGTATTCTCTGTTAAAAGAATAAGGAGCACAAGTTTGGCACTTGCCAATTAGGGCTCACTGCCTGAGCACACTGCTCACAAGAGGCACACTGCCTACAAGAGACTCACTGTCTACAAAACTTACAGAAGATAATCAAGTGTTTGAACTAATAAGAAGCATCTACAAATGCAAGAGTTCAGTTTTGGTTAGGCACAATATACTGATTTGATGCACTTCATTCTTCCTCTATTCAATGTTGTTATTCAATCACATACCAAACTTGAATTGTTGTTCTCACACTTATCCTACTTTTCTTTGCACCTTATTTCTTCACATCTTTAGCACACACACTTACATGCTGGAATCCATCTGGTATATATATCTGCATCAAGGATTTTTATCAACTTTCTAGTCAGCAACAAGAACGCTCAAGATATTTGCAAGTTATTGATCTGTCAGCTGAATCCATGCTTGATTTGTGATGCGTATCAAAAACATAGCCATAGAAGTCATAAATCGTGTCGGCTAACAATGTATAATATCACAGATTTCTTGATTAGGACCTTTTACACATCCGGATTGAGGTCTGATACTCTGTCGGTCAGTTCTTCCTCTGTCTGCTTTGCTTGATTGGAACCCAACACTCAGATGCTCATATTTTTATTTTGCTTTATCACCGGAGGCTAAATCTTTGGAATATAGTAGTCATGATACCCCTCTTGACTTGTCCAAGTCTATAACTTACTGAGTTACACCATCTGAGAGATCCAGACCTGATTGTCAGACCTTGTTACATACTCTGTTCTTGTTCACTAGACCAAAACAATCTTCAATCTTACTTCTGATATAGGCATACTATGTACTACGGATGTGTGGGATAGACTTTGTTGCCATCAATGACAACACTTATGAAGCCACACAGTGTCTCTTTCCAACAATCTCCTCCTTTGGCATTGATGGTAACACTTAGTGAAAAATGGCTAAGTGTCACAGTAACTCCCCCTTGGCTGATGCTCTGTCTTTTGCATTGTTTTACTAGAGCTCCCCCTTAGCTACACTCCACATTTTTCACTACTCTTCACTCCCCCTTTGACATCAATGGCAAAGGGCGAAATCCACATACCAAAATTTTGCAAAAATTATTCTGTACATGGCCACATAAGTATATATAAATTATATGTTATATTTACATATACTTAAGTATATCCGCAAAAGTAGTCTTCAGCTGTACAAACTCTGTGGTCCATCTTTTCTTCATCCTATCCAAAATGGATATGCTTATGCCCTTCTTAAATCTATTAGATCACTGGTCCAGGCTGTGGCCTGAGCATCTGCCAAGGCCTCATGCATTGCCTCTAGCTTAGGGATAATTATCCCTCTGAGTTCACCCATTCTGTTCATTATGTTCTTCTTTTCTTTGCCCAGTCTCTTTATTTCATTTATTATAACAATAGCCTAGCATTCTTGATTCATTAAAGAGGAGGAAAGAGGGTCAAAATTCTGAACTAGGCTTGACAATTTTTCTTCTTGTTCTTTTACTTTCTCCTCAATATCTTTTGTCACTTTAGGCCAGGTCAGACAAAATTTGAATAAATCCCCACCATCTTTGAGAGCATTTTCAAGGCTCTTTATTCCAATGCCTAGGTCCTTCTATCATTAGCAATAATTCCTTGCACCTCAGTGAATCTTTTCTCCAAAAACTCTTTCCGAACCTTTATCTCTGCTGATTTCTCTAAAGATTCAAAATGAGTGTTAATAGAATTGACTAATTTTTTTAGATTACCAGATGGTGAGGCCAAAGGATCCTTTTGATAGGTTGGCATGATCTTTTCCAATATCCCAAATGCACTCTCCAATAGCTCACAATCCTCCATATGTGATTTCAAAAGTTTCTCTTTAGCCTTGGCCTGAGCGAATGATGCAATCTTCATCATCTGTACCGGAGAGAGTGTGTCTAGATTTAGACACCCTTGAAGCAGCTCCAGTTCATCTAACTCCACAACCTCTTTGTTTAGGAAATTCTACACTGTCTCTGTAGTGCCTCTTACTGATGAATTGGATTTCTTTCCTTCAGAGATATTAGGGTTGTTCGGTTTGGATGTGTCATTGCAAACTGTTTCTAATTGTTCTTCTTCTTTTGCTTTGTCCTCCTTTTCTTGCATCTCCTTTTCTTCTCTTCTTCCTTCCTCTTTTTCTCCAATGCCCAAAAGATTTGTCTTGCCAGTTGTGGGATCCAAAGGAGTGATATTACCAGTGTCTATTGCTTTATGAATTTCCTCTACCAAAATAGAGGACTCCAAGTCCTCAGACTTCTCTTCATCTATTTTCTTTAATCCTTCGACATCCTTGTCAGAAAGTTCTTCATTAATTACATTTAATCCTTCAACATCCATGGTAGAAGGTTCTTCATCTGTTTCCTCTACAATAGGAAGATTGAATCTCTTCAAGGTATTCTAGAGGATATCTTTTGTTTCACTTGCTACTTGGTCTGTTTCTCCAAGCATGTGTTTGTTCATTCTTGCCTTGCTCTGGAACTCATCCTTACAATCCTTGAAGATCATGCTCATTTGTTTTGAAGTGATGGAAGGATAAAGCTGAATTGCTATCTACTCTCAAATCTCTAAGTCTTTTGCCTTTGCATTCTCTTTTCTTAACTCAAGTACCTTTTCTAGGCTCTTAGAAATTAATGATATAATCTCAATGAAAGCTTTATTGTAAATGTTCAAGTACCTGACAATAGCTTCTTCCAAAATTCTCTTTTCAACATCACTGTATTCATCATAGAACTCTGTCATCAGCTGCAAGTTCCCATCCAAAGTAACTGCCTTGATGATGTCATCAATGGAAAGAGTGGACTTTTCAACAAATTCCTCTACCTTCTCTTCCTCATTTCTGCTAGCAGAGAACTTTCTAGATGTTCTCTTCTTCTTCATTTTCTTGATTTCTTCATCTAATTATGTTTCCTCATCATCCTTATGGCTTGTATATGCTCTTGAGGCTTTGGTCTTCATTCTCTTTTCACTTTTGTCATATGGCTTGACTTCTGGTTTGGTAGCCTTTGAGCTTTTAGGAGTGACAGGTGCAGAGCTCTTGGAAGATCTAGTCTAGGAGGAGGCTTGTACCAGAACATTTCCTTTCTTTGCTTCTTGTCTCTCTTTCTCTACCTTATCCATTTTATCTCTGTTAGCATCTACAGCCTCCTTTTATAAGCCAAATCTTTTGGTAATGTCTTCAACTTCCTTTCTTACTTTCCTCCTTATCTCCGGCTATCTTAACTCAACATGTATTTTTATACTCAGCTCTTCAAAGGTTCCAAACCTTTCTGCTTCAGTGTCCTTAGGTTGGCTTAGCAGGTGTTGAATATGTAGCTCCAAGATTTTTTCATCGACCTCATATCCCATAGGTATTATCCATATAGTTCTTGGCTCAACTGCCTCCATTAGGTATTGATCAGTGTCAACCATGAAGCAAACTGTGTCCTTGTATTTCTCAACTATGGACTGTGGTATTCTCTCTCTGGCTTGCATCATGCTTTGGAAATTCTTAAAGTAACTCCAGAGGGCTATGTTTTGGGCTTGAGCATTACCAATTCCATACATGTAATCTCTGATCTGAATTGCAACTGATTTATCATTTTTCCAGACCCAACCA
The DNA here is from genome assembly GCA_027924645.1 of Cunninghamia lanceolata. Taxonomy (NCBI): domain Eukaryota; kingdom Viridiplantae; phylum Streptophyta; class Pinopsida; order Cupressales; family Cupressaceae; genus Cunninghamia; species Cunninghamia lanceolata. The sequence continues at coordinate 9,703,254 of BSBN01000124.1, forward strand.
TTTGATCCAGGTAGCTCATTCATATAATAGAAGAACAGACACAGTATTAGACAACCATATTTAAAGGAATTTTTCTTATCCTTTTTTATCTTCTGCAAGTCTTCCAACCGCTGATTGAGAAGAGGCTCAAACAGATCATAATCTACATCTTCCCTCAACATCTGATATGCAGCATAGATTGTTGTCCCAGACACAGAATTCTCCCTGCTTGAATGGTAGATTTTGTAGCTAATTATCATTGAAGAAAACTTAACATCCGGATCTGTGATGTCATCTATAGTCATTGCTCTTTTGTCAAATTTTGATCTGGTGGCTTCCGTTACCGTTTGGTTCTTCACAGATTTGAGTGCGGGTAACCCACCTGATGAATGCAGTCTGGTCACTGCCCTAATGGCATCTTTAGTTATCTTGAATGGCCTCATTAGCCACATAAAATTATCATGCATCCTACTTAGAACATACCGGACCCAAACATCTTCTGCAAAACATGGAAAATGTATGCAATGTCCGAAGTGTTTGTCCCGAAGGGCCTTGAATTCAGGTTTGAGTTCAAAATTCTCATCTATTAGTTATTTGTGATAAATGTCCATCAATTTTGAGTCTCCAAATTCTTCAATGTTTGCATGGATATAAACCCTAACATCTTCTACATGCAACACTCTATGCAGAATGCTAGAAAACGCACCCAAGGGATCAACTTCTAGAGATTTGTAAGGGTGTTTCTTGAATTTAGGTCTCGGCCTATCAAAAATATTGACAACCATTGGAGTAGCCATTTTGCAAGAGATTCAGAGAGAGATTTTCATAATGGAAGTACCTTTACACACTTTAGGGTTTGAAGCAGGAGCCAGATGATTTTCAGTTGATCTTTAGTGAATTGTAGAATCTTCTTCACAGAGCTCTTCTTTTCTTCTTCATGAGTGTAAGTGTAAATAATGAGTGAAAGAACCCTTTTAACCTTGTGCAAACCCTAATTTCCTTTTGTGATAAATGCACAACCTAAGTTATTTGGTTGCCCTATTTTGAGAGAGATTTTCTTGAATCACTACGTAGAACTTAGAATCATTGTCAGTGAAGATTGACAATGTATCTTCCTTTCTTCAATCACGTCATGGGTCCGCAGATCAAAGCATTTCAATTCTTAATCATACCGGATCTATCTGTGAAATTCTGCTTTACTGGATAACTATCGGAACTGGATTAACTTGAACGGTTATAAATCTTGCAAAACTCCATGCGGATCTTTCTCATTTTGACTGAAGGTTATTTGGAGGTTTTTTTGAGAACCCTTTAATCCGCACCATCAGATGTTTACTCAATGTGTCAAATTTAGGCACTAGCTGACTGGCTGGGGGAAATTTTTTTCTCTATGACTCCCCTTGAGACAGAGCTCACCTTTTTAGTTTCCGGTGTTGTTATATGGAGCCTAATCAGACTCAGAGGTTAAATTTACCCCACTTTTATTAGCGCAATTCCCACCCAAATTCCTACGAGGTCAAGGGGCAGTGCCCCTTGCGGGGGTTTGGAGGCAATGCCCCCAAGACGGGGTCAAGGGGCAATGCCCTTGGCGCATTCCCTGTCACAATACAGGGCGAGGTCGAGGGGCAGTGCCCTCAAAACCTCACATGGTTTTTATTATTTTATAAAGGCACTGGGAGTTATTTTTTTCATTGACCGACATAAAAAAACCCTATTTTGTAACCGAAAAAAGGCTTGATAAAAGCGGCTAAGGGTTAGGGTTTGATATATATTGTATTGTAGCATTTTACAGCAGTATTGAGTTGCAGGGATTGCTGATTGTAATCGGTTTGATTTACTGGATAATAATATTGGACTCTCTGTTTGGTGGATGTAGCCTGAGTTTGGGTGAACCACGTTAAAACTTGTCTCTCGCTGTTATTATTTCTGTGTATTTCCATTCCTCTATTTAATCTTTATTTGCATTTAATTGATATCTTATGCCGGCTAACCCTAACATTTGGAAGGAATATCAACACCGGATTCTAGTGCGGATCCATCCCTAATATTTTATGTACTCTTCTTTACCCAAATCTTGCTCATCTCCTTTTGAACTTCATCCACATTCACTTTACCTTTGCCCTTGTCTTGTTTCTGATCATGTTCCACCGAACCTTTTCTATCCTGATTTCTACTTCTGCAGAATTTGGCAATATGACCGGATCTATTGCAATTGTAACATACAACATTTCTTTTCTTATTTGATTGATATCCTCTTGATCTACATTGATTAGCCATATATCCCATTCTATTGCATGCAAAGCATCTACCATTGAATGAATTGTTTATATGCATATTTTTGCATTCATGAGATTTGTGACCATACCTTTTGCAATTAAAACATTGTCCGAAGAAGGATGGATTATTCTGATTCATTCTCCTCCTGCACTGAGTTGCTTTATGACCGAAATTGTTGCAATTGAAGCAGTATCCATTGAAGGATGGATATCTTTGGGCATTTGGTTGCCTTACCGAAGGTCTTCTAGGCCTGTTTCTTTGATTTCTTGATCCAAAGTTCTTATGACCGGATCCAGAGCTTTCACCTTTCTCATATCCCAAGCCACACTTATCATCTACCCTCTTTTGGCTTTCAAGAAGAACTTCAAGTTGGGTTGAGCTTATCTTGAATTTTTCTTTGTATTCATTTGCAGTTTGAAGATCTTGTTTAAGAGTGTCTATCTAATTCTCAAGTTGTTCTTCATTGTCTCTAGCTTCTTCGAGATCAAATTCAAGATGCCTGATTATTCGATCCATTTTGTGGCAGTCCTCTATTTTCTCCTTGAGGGATTATTTTAGATTATCTTCAATCTTTCTTTTTTCTTCAATTTCTTGGGTGAATCTCATAACCCCTGATTCCATTTCATGCCTTCCCATAATGACTTCTTTTGACAGCTTCTCACATAGCTTATTTTTCTCATTCAGATCTTCATTAGTATCATTGACTTCACTCTGATTGGCTAATTTTTGAAGTAGTCCCTTTCTCTTTTTCACAAAAATACTAAGTGAATTCATCAGCTTGTTTGAGTCTTTCTCTCAAATTATTGACTTCAGAGTGGGATTGTTCAAGATCATCTATGGCAGACTGAAGTTGTTCCTTCATACCATATGCATCCATTGAGATTCCCAAATCTTCCTCAAGCTGTTAGGCTTTGTTCAGAGGAACCTTGATCTGATACCAATTGTTGGAACAAAACAAATAACTGAGAGGGGGGGTGAATCAGTTATTTTATAACTTTTATCTTTCTTGCTTTCTTTTCTTATTTTAACATTTGGTGCTCTATCAAAACATGGAAGTAAAGATAATCATAAAAACTGAAAATTGAAATCAACACATAACACAAGGATTTTTATGTGGAAACCTTGTTAAGGGAAAAACCACGGGGTGACTAACCCAAGATTGTATTCTCTGTTAAAAGAATAAGGAGTACAAATTTGGCACTTGCTAATTAGGGCTCACTACCCGAGCACACTGCTCACAAGAGGCACACTGCCTACAAGAGACTCACTATCTACAAAAATTACAGAAGATAATCAAGTGTTTGAACTTATGAGAAGAATATAAAAATGCAAGAGTTCAGTTCCAGTTAGGCACAATATACTGATCTGATGCACTTCATTCTTCCTTTGTTCAATATTGTTATTCAGTCACATACCAAACTTGAATTGTTGTTCTCAAACTTATCCTACTTTTCTTCGCACCTTATTTCTTCACATCTTCAGCACACGCACTGAAATGCTGGAATCCATCTGGTATATATATCCGCATCAAGGATTTTCATCAACTTTCTAGTCAGCAACAAGAACACTCAAGATATTTGTAAGTTATTGATCTGTCAGCGGAATCCGTGCTTGATTTGTGATGCGTATCAAAAACATAGGCATAGAAGTCATAAATCATGTCAGCTAACAATGTATAATATCACAAATTGCTTGATCAAGACCTTTTACACATCCGGATTGAAGTCTGATACTCTATCGGTCAATTCTTCCTCTGTGTGCTCTACCTGATTGGAACCCAACACTCAGATGCTCATATCATTTTCTTGCTTTATCACTGGAGGCTAAATCTTTGGAATATAGTAGTCATGATACCCCTCTTGACTTGTCCAAGTCCACAACTTACTGAGTTACAACATCTAAGAGATCTGGACCTAATTGTTAGACCTTGTTACATGCTCTATTCTTGTTCACCGGACCAAAACAATCTTCAATCTGACTTCTGGTATAGGCATACTATGTACGGCGGATGTGTGGGATAGACTTTGTTGCCATCAATGACAACACTTATGAAGCCATATAGTGTCTCTTGCCAATAGTAGCAACATTATTGGAATGCAAACCCTTCTCATTTCATGTAACCTAGTATGACAAATCTTTCATTGCCCCCATCATCTTATCTCACTTGTCTTCAATCTAGTAAGAGGCTTCCTTGAGGTTGTTGCATCTAATTTTAAAATCTTTTACATTAGCTATTTTGACATGTTTTCTAGATACCCTCATGTTACTTTCTATATTGATTTCCATGACATAAGCCTCTCTTAAAGTTTGAGGGCTTTTATCGTGAAGGCAATATCCTAGTTTTGCATCAAATGCTCCACAATAAATAACTAAGAACATGGATTCATTTAGTCTTAGATTAGGAGGCACCTTTCTCATTGTCATGACAAACCTATAGTTGAATTCTACAACTATCTCATTTATACCCTTATTTATTGCTATCTACTCGTGGATTGCAAATTTAGGATCAATTTTATCTCCATACTGCAACCTAAAAATTCTCATGAATTATTCCCATGAGTCAATACTATTATTTGGAAGACTTATGTGCCACTCTTTTGTACTTTCCTCTAATGAATACAGAAATAGCTTCATCATAACATCCTCATTTTCAATTTCATACTTATTAGTCACTTTGTTGAATCTCCTGAGGTGTTCTTCACTAGTGACAACATTACTACCTTGAAATTTAGTCAGCTTACCCATGATCTCATTTGGTATTGGATTGGGATAACTAGAGATGCCTTAGATTTCCAAGTATCTATATCCTTCCATTCCTAGGGGATGTCTTGGTGGAGGGAATCTTTGTGCTTCCTGTTATGGGCTCTCATATTATGTTGGTTATGTTGTTGTCGATTCGGTTGTTGATTAGGAATATTATGATGTAGGGGTTGATTTTTTTGTTGGGCATTTTGGGCAAGTTGGGCTTGCTACAAACATTTTGAGCTTTTAGTTCCCTCTGTCTTTGCCTAAGGTGATCAAGAAAATCCAACCTTTCATCAATTTATCTTTCCCTATGCTCATTTTTTTATTGTGTAATACCATTGGCATCATGGAATGAAGCATCTTGTTTGGGTTTAGTTCTATGTGTAGAGGTAGGGGAATAAGGATGTGATACCACTCTTGTATTTCTTATGTTTATAAGATTTGATGCATTCAAATCTTCATATTATGCCTCTTGGGATATGCTTCTATCCCCTCCAGCCATGTTCATTGAATCTCTTGGCATGTCATTTTCATATTTGCAATTTCTTCTACTAGATCTAACCATTTTATCACTAGAATCATCTAAAGTATAGGTATATTGATCAACATGCACATCATCTCTAATAGAGGGACCAACATCATCTCTTTGAAAAGTGTATCTGGTAGACATACCTTTATTTGTAGATTTCCTAGCACTACATTGCCTTCCTAGGTGTGTTGCCATATCATTGGGTTGTTGTGAATTATTTGAATGCCTCACTCTTTCCATCTTTTCTTCTTTCCTTTGTATTTTTTATAGGTTCAACTAAATAGAGTAGCCACTCTTCACTTGGGAAGAGAGAAATGTTCTTTATCAATAGAAGACTTGGGATATCAACCAAGAAATTAATTCTTCCCCAAAAACAATGTCATTTTTGTTGGTGCTCAAAGTTGAGATTTCTCAAATCCCTAAAGCCAATCAATTTTTGAGTGCTAGAGGTGTCAAACTCAAGACAAGAATTACAAACTTATATTTAGGATGAGGCAACTAAGGACAACATTGATAAGGTGGGTAAGACCTTCTTCTTCTTTTGGATCTACTAGACCAAGGGGGTATTCCCTAAGGTGTACGAGGACAATGACTGATAATATTGTGAAGCTAAACCTTGAATCAAACCATACCCAATGCATAGGAAACTCTAATTTAACTATCACTAAGATCATGTATATTGGTTTGAAGAACACAAGGAAATCACAATTTACTAAGCAAAAACACAACCATGAAAAGAGTCTAAAAATGATGCCTTGATAACCCCTATTGCAAAAGCATACATCTAGACATGGATGTGGGTAATATAAACAACACAAAAGAATGAATGATTAATATTTTTTAATGTTTTGACTATGTTGGAGGGAAAAGGAGTTAAATAGATTGTAGATCAATGCCTTAATCCAATGGGCACAATAGTCTCTAGATCTTAAATCAAAGGGGGCACAAATGTAACCAAATAGTAATATCTTAATCAAGATACCAACAAAGGCCAAATCTAAATGTTTAATGCATAAGCTAGGCTCTACACATAGAAACAAGCAGTTGGAATGAATTGAAAACATCAATTCAAGAATTCTTTAATAATCCATAAACAACCCACAAATTTCATGTATTGTCATGAAAAGATAACTAGCAAAAGCATTGCAAGGAGTTTTATGATTTTTGGTTATCAACTAATCAATAACAATACTCAAATTAGCAAATGTGACTAGAGTAAATTGACATAATACCATAAATTTACAAAATGTTCATGAAGACAATTGAAAAGATGTTTAATCTACACATTAAATTCATTCTTTGAATGTTACAATTCCCTCTCACAACTCTTGAGAGAAAACCCAAAATAAATTACAATGAAAATGCTCTTTACATAGCCACTGAAAGAAACACTAGATATCCAAGCATTGTATTCTTCTATTTCTAATCTGCAATGAAAATTACATCATCTGAAAAATGAATGCCAAATGCATTATATACCTCATTAAATCCATAGAGAATCCTTGGAAGGAGGGACAAGACATTTGAAAATTAAACTGTGACCATACCACTTGCATCAGAACCACATGGGTGGTACTAGAAAATGCTACATATTTGGAGTGTTTGCCCATGCTTTGGTACAAAGATTTCATTACTGGAGGCTCTACAGGAGTCCTAAGGCATATGAAGCTCACCTACCATGCTATCAGGTCTCAAAAATATCATTAATGGTGGTCTTGAGAGTTGTTGGAGTGTCTCGTCATGTTTTGAAAAGAAAAAATTTTGAGTATTTTTTGGGAACGAGGATCCTGTAAGAAACAAGGACCTAGGGACATTTGGAAAATGCCTTGGGGGAATAGGGATCTTGGAAGGAACATAAACCTGGGGATATGGGGCACCCAACACTGTGTGGATGGGGATCTTGAAAGGAATAGGGACTTGGGGACATGGGGCACCCAATATTGGGGAAATGGGGAGCCTAGAAGGAATATGGACTTGGGGACATTTGGGAAATGCCTTGGGGGAACAGGGATCTGTTGATCATGATGTTAGCCATAAATAAACATAGATAAAGAAATGCAAATCAAACCTTTATCATCTTGAAAGATACGATGAATTCATAGAATTCATGATCCCAAGTCTCTGTGGATTAGTTCATAATCATCTGACGTTACTCAATGGTTTGATGTGCGTTGTTATTTTGCATTCAAGGGCATTACGTTTCTAATACCAACGAATTCATGTCTGGATAATCCTTTTCTCACTTGTTCTTTGTAAATTTCTTAGCAAATGATGTTAAATCCTACTATACTTAACCAGATGATGCAGATATTATATAAGTTTGATCAATTCTTCTGCATATCAACTATCATTAACTGGATTTCACCTCTGCACTATAAATTTAGTTAAATGATGTGCCTACAAGCATACATTTTCATGATTATTGTTATTGTTCATGTTCATTTGCATGATATTTGTCATTTCAACATGCTATTTGCTCAAATATGCTAATGATGTTCAGTTATCTATGAGATATTAGCATATTTCTTGTATTTTCTTTGAATTTTCTATGGATTTGCAATTGTGATAATGATCAAATGAAATTAAAGAAATTTGAATGAATGCTTTCTAAATTTTACTAAAATCAGTGAATCTTTAGCCATTGATCCATATATATTCTTGACACTATCATGAAGAGAAGGAAATCAAACCATATGTTCACCAGGATGTTCCACAACTAGATATGATTGATGCTAACTTTGATGGAAAGGAATGGAAACAACATGCACAACATGAAATGCACTCCAAGGGACGCAGCAAATTAAAGCAAATATTCAAAATCCATTCACAAATTACTCAAAGTCTACGATTGTATGTAATCAGGGTACTTCATCTTCATTAAGTATGCAAAAGGGTGTAAATTTACAATTGGCCTTGATAATTAGTCTTGATGTTTCAACAATCTAATCTCAATTAAGTTTCTAATGAATTACAATGTGCACTCCATCTCCTTTTATAGGACAAGGAGAGGAGGCAGTTACAAAAGATCCTATGGTTAGGATTTGTCTATTAAGACCAACGGTCCATAACATCCTTTGACCAAGTCAACAGGTAGACACATGGCACAGGTTGCCACTTGGTAACCATTTGGTAGTATACAGTTGTCCTCTTCGACATATCATGCATATGACCCTGTCACACTGCATCTTTACTTATTCTTTTTCCTCCTCATTAGTAGATGAGTCATCTTCCACATGTACTTTGATAATCCCCCTGATGGGTTCATATGCCTGCACAATTCTTTCTACTACTCCCCCATCTTGTAGTTTGGCCTTTGTAATTGCATGTCCTTGTGATTGGAACTACGCTCGTAGAGCAGTCCACTTGGTCTTCCTGCTATTCAACATTTCATTATATTTCTCCACTTTAGCCCTCATCCTCATTGCTTTGTCTATTATATCTTCAGATAACTGGCTAAGTGGGTCATCTGCTGCAAGCTTGAAATTATCCTAAAAAGCCTTAATGGCAAAATCAGCATCTTGATTTTCTATCTTTCCTTCAACTTTATCCTCAAGTACCTCTAGAATTTCCACCTCCTCTAACAAAAGTTCATGTAATTTGGTATTGATATTCCTAAGCTTAGCATTACACTTCTTCAGGATATCCACTTCAAATTTGGTATCCTCATACCATATACTTAACAATTGTGATGTCTGATTAGTGAGGATATTATGGAGCATTAGGACATTCACATCTATATGCTTCATTTCAGAGAGGGCAGTCAAATGTTTCTCAATTTTTATTGACCTCTATGCAATCTTCTTCTGCAATTTATCCACCTTGCTCCTCAATGTCCTAAGCAAACCCCAATTGTCAAGAGATGTCCTTATTACCTTTTCTGCTTTAGTGAGGAACTGGATAAACCATTTATCCATCACATGTGATTTATGTTTCATGATATATAATCCTGTCATCTCATCTTGAGATATTATAGTTAGTGGGGTGGATGTGCTGATAGGAATATTGGTAGCGGCCAACAATCCCTTTATAAATGTTTGCATTGAGCAATGTGCTCTTTATGCACTTTATTCTTATTCTTCTCTTTCTATATTCTGACCAATAATGAATCTATTATGTCCTTGGCCTCCTGGCCTTCTTGCTACTCCATAGAAAAACCCAAATCCACAGTGGTTATTTGAAACTCACTGGCACTTATTTCTCCCTTGGCTTTGTCTACAATAGGTACAGCCACTTGAGTTGTTCTTTGGCCTGTAACCTGATCTCTCTTTATTGCAAAGGTGGCTCTAGCCCTCCTCTTTGGTTTGGTTGTCAGCCAAAAATAATGTGGATATGTCAAAATTTGAAGAAAAACTCAGTGGGGGAGGATTTACCTCGTGCTGTAGCCAATGCAGCACTTCAGCTCTGGACCCTTCCTGGTCTGTATGTTCAATGTGAACATCTTGTAATCCTATGTTCTGCTCCACCCGTAGTGGTGACTATTCATTTTCTTCCTCATTTTGAACCTCCTCATATTTGGGAACCTCTTGTGCTGACTTTATGCTCTTGTCATGTTCATCTTGGGGTGATGGGTTCACATTAGGGTTCTGGTGGCCTAGATCTTGTGCATCCCGATGATCCTCCTGGCTACCCTTGTCAACATTTTCCTCTTCCTTATTATCACTACTTACTTGTGGACTGTGATGCCCACTTATTGGTATCTCATCATCTATAGGACCTTGGGATTCGACTGTCCTGACTTCCTCTATCTATTTATCATGTACTTGCTCACTATCTTGAGCATCATGTTGGTCAGGTATCCCCGCATCCTCATTCATCTTTGTATCATTGGCAAGTTCATCTTGTTCTGGAACTTTGTCCTTGTCTTTCTTTTCCTCTTCCTCAGCCTGATATGTCAAGTCAATAGTTGTCGGGCTGGTAACCTTATCCACTAGTCCTGTTAAGCTGATTTTCTGCACTACATTCTCAGGACTATCTTCTTCTATGTCTTCTTCTTCTCTCTCATTTTGCATAGTGGGAGTATTCTGGGGAGTCATTGTTATGTTTTTCATTAGTGTCTCCATAGGGCTGGTGGACACTTCCCTCACCACCTCATCATCTAAGAGTTCTATTGTTTCATCTAGGGGTAGGGACTGATCACCCCCTCTTTTCTTCATCTCTTCTCTCTTCTCTTCAACTAATCCAAATTTAAAATGCACTATGGTAGGGATGGGTACATCATGCTACAGATTTCTCCTGATTCCCTCACCTCCTTTTCCTTTCAATACAATATTAGGGTTCACATCTAATGACCCTCTCATTACAGGTGCCAAATTCTTCTTTTGTGGCACTTCTTGAGTTTTCTTTCTTTTCCTCCTTATAAGGATATCTTCTTCATCAGTGCTTTCCTCCAAGTTTTCACAAATGATAGCAGGCTTTGTGATGGGCTTATGTTGTTCTGCAGTTGCTTGGGATGTTGTAGCAACAAAAGTTGAAGCTAGATCATTTTTAGGTGGAGGGGAATGGATGATTCTCACACCTATATTTTAGTTCCCTTTCTTGGATCCCTTGGGTGTATTTCCCTGCTTCCTTTCTCCTTTGGATGCTCTCTTTTCTGAGGAAATCATCATATTCCTCGTCAGTCAGGTCTTGTTGTTTTCTCTTTTTGTCAATGGTGAGGGCCACTCCTTTGTTCTTGAGTGTAGTAACCTCTCTATCCACCCACTCTTTGGTCAATTGCATGACCTTTTGTGTTATTATTTCTAGTGAAGTATCCTCTAGCTAACTCCAGTTGGGGGATGAGATTGTTTCATTATATATTTTCTTATTCTCATACTATTGTGACATAACCATTCCATCATCTTCATGCAGTTGTGTTGGAACTGGTATGCAATCTAATGTGTGAATTTGTCTCAGAGTAAGCCTATGGTACCTTCTCCTATGCACCTCTACTTCATCATCACAATCATTCTAGTAGTCTTCAAGGTGTACTTGATGTATTGGTTTCTTATATAATGCCTGCATTCTATTGTAGGGGTCATATGGCCTGGATACAGGGAAAGGCTATAAGCACATCAGCTATAATCCCCTTGTTGCTTCTTTGGCACTCTGCTTATCAGGACACATATACCACCCAATGATGAGTGGAAACAAGACATTGGGTATCTTGTTCTTCTGAACATAAGCTTCAAATGAAGGCAGTATTTGCCTGGCCATCTCCATCAGTATAACCTTGTCTGTTGGATATCTTGGCAACATGAGGAGTTGCCCAGTGAAACGTTCTATCCTTATATATGTGAACGTAGGGAATTGGATAAACCAAGCCCCATGCTTGTATATCATGGCTCTAGCTTCCATGCTTAGTCTCTTTGCTCTATCTTCCTCCATGGTCCTGTACGCTCAAAATCGTGACTCCAGTTTCATGGGGCTATCGGGTTAGATTTCGGCACACACATGGACTCTTTCCCTCCTTGCCATGGGGCGATCCTCCATGTCACTCTCACTCACATGGAATTGGCTAGTCGAGAGGAGGTGAGAACGGCGAGGATCTGGCTCGTTGGAGAGCTGGACTTCGCAAAGAGGGGTCAGAAAGTATTGTGGCCTTTGTTGTTGTGTGCTTAGTTGTATGTTTCATTTGATTGATTGTTGTAGTTGAGATAACCCTATGACCCAAAGGGTCACTAGTTTCTCTTCTTACGTTTGGATTTCTAAGGTTCCACCTTTGTGTGGATAGACGGTTCTATTTGTTTATATCCTCTTGTCTTTGTATGCGTTGAACGAGTTCTTGTTGTATTTGGAGTTGTCTAGTTTCTTCTAAAAATAAGAGGACAAATGGGTCTCCTTGTGGTAGAATAAATGTTTCTTGTTGTGGTCATGGATGGATGTCCTCGATCTTGTCATGGATAGCCCTCACCCATTCTCCTGTCACTCCTAAACACATTCGTGAATCAGGATAGAGGTAAATGTGTGATTACTTACCTTAACTAGATCTAGGGTTTTGACCTAGGGTTTGACTTTTGTTTTGACTTTTTTTTACCTCATGATGGAATCAAGGGTTTGATTGGATCATTTTAACCATGGTTACCTTGTGATGGAATCGAGGGTTTGCAATTTTGTCTATTCTAGTGTTTCTATATGCATGCAAGCTAAATGATATGCAAAACATTTTTTTTGGTATTTTTTAGTATTGTGGGAAATAAAAGTGCTTTTAATCTATGAAAGGGAAATATGTATGCAATTCTATATGACTTTTCTAATGTAAAGTTAACCTATGTTTTATGTGTTTTCGATGATTTTGAAGTAATCTAAACTAATGAAAAGGAAAACTGCTTCTAATAATCTAGATCTAGAAATATGAAAGCAACTAATCTAACATGCAAGATCTAATTATCAATGAAAAGGCAATGTTTTATTGTTCCCAAGAGCAAATTTGATTCTCTAATTACTATTAATTAAACAAAAACATTGAAGGAACCTATAAGAAATGAAGATTTGTTGACTCCACTACCCTCAGTAATCCTTGTAATTGGAAACCTCGACCTTTTGCGGCAGCAAGTGATCCTCTTGACAACAAAATGATACAAAGAAGCAAAAAGAAGCTTTGATGAAGCTTGTATGAGCTCAATGAGAGCTTGGATCGAGTGCAATGGCACAGAATGAAGCAGCGTGACGCTACTTGGTTGAACAAATAAAGCAAAAGGCACCTTTGTTTTGTAAGAGTGTTTGAATGCTAAATTGGAGAGCAAAAACTGGCAAGAGTTGTGTGCACAATGAATTTGCCTCTGTGGAAGAGATTTGGAGCTATGCAACAATGAAAGCTTTGAAGCTTTGAAGAAATAAGGAAATAAATGAAGAGAGAGGCTCAAAGGCCTATGAAGAAGCTTGAAAAGCTTGTGAAGATGAGAAGAGTATTCTCCAACTTGCTCAACCTCTAAAATAATGAAGAGGTGAGGGGCATTTATAGGTTAGAAGAAGGGATGAGAGGTGGAATTGATTCAGAAGTTAACTCAATTGATTGAAAAGTTAACAAGGATTGATTGGGGAGTGAATTGGATTGATTACCTAGTGAACTCAATTGATTAGGGAGTGAAATCAATTATAGCTTATCATTGACTAGGAAATGGAGGTGAGGGAATGCATGAGATTGATTGAAGAGTTAATTTGAGATCAAATAGAGCTAATTATGCATGTGTGTGTGCATGAAATAGTTAACTCTATATTATGCATCAAAAACCATGCAAACTGGAAGAAAAATAGGCAAAAATAGAGCAAAAACAAGTGAGAAACTTGAGTTTTTCTGCAGCTGGAAAAATGGCAAGGTCGCCCCTTTTGCTAGTAGGGTCGCCCGGGGGAGATCCAAACTGGATAGGGTCTGATGCAGAAAATAAGGTTGGGAGATGAAAGAAGAGAAGAAAAGGAGGGATTCTACCTCTAGAAATAGGTCAGTCATGTGCAAGAATCCAAATCTCCACTTGCACCTATAGGATCTCCTGGGGGAGATCTGGAAATAATAGGAGAGATTTGGATTGGTTTGGCGAAACTAAAAATTGAAAGTGGGAGATGGATAGGGAGACCTCTAGAAGGCTTCTAGGGGGTGCATAAGATGAAAAACATAGGGGAGAGGTGAAACCTCACCTAAAGAGACACTCACAAGGCTTAGGAGCAAGGTCGAAAGCTTAAAAAATGCAAGTCGACAAGTGTCGCAACAACTGTCGAAAAGCGTCGCAAATGGGGAGAGAGAGAATTGACAAAGAAGAAAACAACACAAGAGAAGCAAGAGGACATATCATCAAGAAGTTTGCTGCTTAAAGGACATTATTTCATGCTTACATGTACATGACAAGGATTTGAATCATCATAGGGGTCCTCGTGGAGGCTGTGTGTGATTTTTGTGCTTACATATTTGCCCCCTCGAGGACGGTAGTCTACATGAAAGGTAGGTACCGTTCCTGAAATAGGCCTTACCTGTTGTCAATTTTCCCACAATTGTACCTGCAATAACTAGTATTAGTCTAGCATTTAAATGTATCAAAATGAATAATGAAAACTAAAATGGCAAACTTACCATGGATCGTTCGAGTTAGACTAGTTATTTGCCTTTGTCGGTTAGACCTGTAGGAATGAATGCACTCAAAATGACACATGAAATTTGCATTAAAGAAAAAGACAACATGCTAATCTAGAGAGGAGAATAGATTCTCCTTTTATTGCAAATTTTGAAGAACATATTTGATTTTTAGGGATTTTTTATGTTTTTACAATTTTTGTGTTTTTTTTTTAATTTTCTAATTTTTATGGTTTTTTCAAAGATCTTGTGAAGGTTTGATTTGAAACTCCTTAAGGTCTTTGGAGGACTTGTATTTATTGAAGGGATCTCTACCCTTGCCCCCTTACATGGGGAGACTTGCACACTTGAGTGCACAGTTTTGTTCTTTTGACTTGTTGGAGGAGTGACTTGTACTCAGACATTGTTTTACACTTTATTATTACAAGACCTGATTTGATGAGATCCATACATAGATTTAATTGACATCTTGTACTTCAATTTCCCTCTTTTGCATATGGTTGAATAGAGCTTTTATTTTTCTTACGAGAATGCATACCTAAGATGATCACATATGGATGATGCAATTTTTTTTTGTCTTTTTCAGAATATATATATGAATGCAGGTGACGATATGCAGATGAAATAACACAAGCAATGCTAAAATGAAACATTTACTTCTATAGAATGTCATGAGTTATGACATTGAATTTATTGCTTTGAGACTCTTTTTCAAATTTTGGTATGAATGCAATGCAGAACAAACAATATGACTGCTCTTTAAGGATGATTTTCAATCCAGGGGATTGCAAGTTGTCCTGATATAAGAAACCTATTCAAGGCTATGAGATGGGATTTAGGACTCAAGTGGGGAGCAGGAATGAAAATGGAGTGTTTCTGATTTTGGGCTTTGCTAAAGGCTAAACACTGATCCTTATCTAGATAAGACAATCTGACAAGCTTTCAACTTTAGACAAGTAACAAATTTCATTGGTGTTCGTTAGACTTAGATCATAGATTGAAAGCAAGGTAGACCTGGGGTAAAGGACAAATAGGAAAGAATGAGGGTCCCTAGGTAGAAGATGATCCTAGAGACTACTAGACACTTGGCTTTGCTCAGCTAGTGCGTGTGTGTGTTTTGTACCTTTCTTTTTTATTTTCTCTGTTAGAATGTCACCCTTGAGGCTTCGAGAGCTTAGACTGATCTCCACCCAAAAGTACAGACATTCAGCAGTCTTCTCTCTTTCACTCTTTTTTTTGTATCTCTTTTTTTTGCTTTTTCACTTTTTTTGTATTTTCCTCACTTGATTTTTCTCATTTTTTTGGAATTTTGACTTTTCAATAAATGAATGCTTTTTGGAACTTTGATATGCAATGCTTTGATCTCTCAATTCTCACTTTTTGACACTCTTATTTTGATCATTCATTTTATTTTATTCACTCAAATTTTTGATTGCTTCCTTCAGAGTTTTGATCTTCCTGACATTTTTGGCCAGGAAAGATAAGGGGCTAAGCACCACCTAAAGTTTTTGAAATCTAGTTGGACTTCTCTAATACTAGGGAAGAATTGGGAAGGTCTACTTACAAGCTTCCTTTGAACATTGTAGGTTTGAATATTGACTTTTTTTAGACCTAACATCTTGACTCATTAAGACTGGGATCAGTGTAAAGCTAAGAGCTAGGCTTTGATTAGAATCACTGGGAATGAAAAGGGGATAATGGTGATTGTGGAAATAGGGAATCTCTAGGTCCTAAAAGGATGATGTATACCTAAGCAACCTCATACTCCTTACTGAAAAGAAAATAGTATAAGAGAAAGTCATTGACTGTAATTCAAGATGAACAGAATGATACCGAAATGCAAGAAACAAATTGTTTTTGACATTTTTTATTTTTATAATTTTTTTTGTTTTATGGTTTATGATTTTTATGAGATGCTAAGATCTTCTCCTTCCATAATGCACAAGAGGTAGTGTTGTTTCTAACGTCTTCCTTAACTATGTGTGGACCTATCCAGTTTGGTCTAAACTTTACTTGGAAGTCTTTGCAAGGACACTCGCAGACTTGGTGTGAAAATGTCTTGGTATTCAGTGAGGAATTTTGTGTACTCACATGTTTCATTGTTTGATGATTTGCCCCCTAGATTTATCATTTAATGTTCTTGTTAAATTCCCATCTTTGTTTTTAAATTTTGAAGGGCAAATGATGTTGGTGTTGACTCGCCTAGTTTCTGTGTGGATTTTGGTTCTTCTTCTTTATTCATGATTTCCATCATATGAGTGTTTTTGTTTGGATCGATTGGAATGGCCACTAAGTTGAATGGAGCATAAGACTTTGTTGAGTGGAGATCGAAGGGGAATTCTCCTGTTGTCCCCTTTCCTATACATTTTGAGGTCTTGTTTATGTTTGCAATTTGTTTTGATGTCTCCTTTTTCAAAAGTGTTGATTTTTGGGTCACTAGTGGTTTCCATGGACTTTCCCTTCTTTTTGACTTGTTCAACCCTATAGAGGTTGAAAGGATCAAGAACTCCTTTGATGACATGGGTTTGTCCCATGTACGAGAAGTGTAATTCTTGAAATAATGTGGAGCAAATGGCCCTCATCCTATGGATCCAAGGCCTTCCTAGGATCATGTTGTAAGTGGTTTCTTCATTGATGAGATAACATTCAGTTGGGAGGGTTTTGGGACCTAATGTGATTTGAATTTTGACCTTACTCATGGTTCAAATGTTTGGGTTATCATGAATTCTAAGGATGGAAGTTTGTTTTGTTATTTGAGTTTCATCATAGCCCATTCTTTGAAGAAGTGAAAAGGAGACCATGTTGATCCCAGATCCATCATCAATCATTACATGTTTAATGGAGCAATCTTGAACTTGGACTATCAGATGGAGGGGGAGATCACCCTGTTTAGCTATGTCATTGTCTGAGAGTAAATTTTCAAAATCAAATGTTGAAGAAGAATTCTTTTCACTTGGAGTGTTTTGAACTAGATGGCTTAGATCTAAGGCTTTGAGGAGAGCATTCTTGTGCGTAGGAGAACTCTTGATAAGCTCTAGCATCTGAGAAAAATTTGAATTGTTGGAGGTGTCATCTAGTTGTTTTGGTCCTTGTATGACACAAATTTCTTGATCTTTATCTAATTCCACAAGGTCTAAGGTGTTTTGATCAAAGGTGTTTTTGATGGATTTTGGGACTAAGCTCTTCATCTTGGGAGAATGTGTCCATGAATGTTTTTTGTTGACGTTTTGGGAGGTTTGATATGAAGCGATGGTACCCCCGACATGACTTGATATCATGCCCCCTTCTCTTGTGAAATGAGCAATATTTATCATGATTGTGATCTCGAGGTTTATGATGATTGTTGTATGAGCTCTTATTGATTCTCAAGGGGTAGTTGTTGGCATTTTCATTTCAAAAATTTATGACTATTGTAGTCACAATTGTTGTTGTTTCTAGATGGTGAAGTGTTTTTTGACCCATCTATGTCTTGAGCATTTGTTGAGTATTTTTCATTTGTATCATGGTTTATCAACCTTTCATTAGAATCATACTCCCTTCTTTCACTATCAATAGCGTCTTGGTCAATTCTCAGGGCACTTTCAAGTGCTTCTTCGTAGGATTTGTAAGGGAGTTTTTGGACTTGTTCTCATATGTCATTGTTGAGAGCATGTAAGAAGAGACCACAAAGTTCTCTATGATCCACGTTTGGTGCGCTAGTTGAAGAATAGAGAACTTTTCTCCATCGTGTGATAAAATGTGCAATTGACTCATTAGCTTCTTGTTTGATTGTTAAAAATTCTCGTGTTCCTGTCTTGACCAATTTGTTTGTCAAAGGTAGCCACAAATTGACCAATGAGTTGCCTAAAAGAGTGGATCGATGCTTCTGGAAGCTAATAGTACCAATCTAGAGCAATACCCTCCAAAGTCTTCAGAAAAATCTTTGCTACCAACCTATCCCAAGGAAGGAGTTCTTGCACTACCATGATGTAAGCCTTGATATGAGAGTTGGGATCACCCTCTCCTTTAAATTTTGGAAGCTCAGGGAGAGGACATGGTAGTATTACTTGACGAATGTTGTAGTCAAAAGGCTCCTTTAAATACTCGAGGTATGTTCCTAGGAGGGGGTTATGTGTAGAGGGTTTTGTTCCTCCAAACATTAGCCCTTCAAGAAGATCTTGTTGCATTTGTTGAAAGGGTATGCTAGATTGTTCATATCCTGAAAAATTTGGATGACTAGATGGTGTCATGTTTATGTTTTGAAGATTGAGTGGGATTGTTTGTGGTTGATTTTGCATCATAGGATTCCCACCTAATTGATTGAGACCTTTTTTGTTGAATGGTGAGGGCAAGGGAGGCCTGAATGTTTCATGGAAGTTTGGATGAGGGGTATTTTGTGTTGCCCCCTGGTTTGATTTGATTTTGTCGATGAAATGATTTCCATGTGCCCTAGGTTTTTCCTCAATTTTGTTTTGGCAATTTTGTTCAACCCTCTTGGCCTCAAGGGTCTTGATTTGTTGGACCAAACTTTCTATAAGGTTTGTGAGTGAGGCTTTGTCCATTCTTTGAGTTTTTCCACCTTGCGATGGATTGCTTTGTATTGGGGTTTAAGCGACCCTATTTGTTCTTTCTAATGACATTTCACATGTTGTGGACTTTTTATCTTGATGTACTATGTGGAGGGGTTTTTGTGACCCCCAAGCTACTTGTAAGATTTTATTTTGATGGCTGACCTTAGTGGCCATTTTCATATTATTGATTATGGGTTGGTCTTGTTGATGGATCTGAGACCGAACAATCACTTGGCAAGTTTTGATTTGGTCAATGTTGTGGGGATCTTGTTGGATCCCCTTTGAGTCTTTGGACCTTGATTGATTCGAGATTGAAGCTATTGGATCTGAACATGTGATACTTTCATTGGAGGGGTGATTCCCCTGAGTTTCTTGTAAGTTCTTCTCTTGACAACATACTTCATTGTCCATTTTGGTGGCCATTTTTTTATGGCTTGTTATGGGTTGATCATCTTGATGGATCTGAGATTGATTGTTCACTTCTTGTGTTTTGATTTGGTCAATGTTGTCAAGATCTCTTTGGATCTATGTTGAATTTGTAACTTTACTCGAGGGGACATTCTCTTTGAATTTTTGAATGAAACATTGTGAAGTACAAAAAAATGTGAAAGAATCATTCCCACAAGGATTTGTTGAATGAGGATGAAAGTGGGATCTTGTAATGAAATGTAAAAATCTCAACCAAAAGGTTCTTGATCTTCATGTCGGGTTCACCAAAATATGTACGCTCAAAATCGTGACTCTGGTTGCCTGGGGCTGTCGAGTCAGATTTCAGCACACACACGGACCCTTTCCCTCCTTTCCACGGGGTGATCCACCATGTCACTCTCGCTCACATGGAATTAGCCAGTTGAGAGGAGGCGAGACATGGTGGGGGTCTGGCTCATTGGAGAGCTGGACTTCACGAAGAGGGGTGAGCAAGTACTGTGGCCTTTGTTGTTGTGTGCTTAGTTGTATGTTTCATTCAATTGTTGTTGTAGTTGAGATAACCCTATGACCCAAAGGGTCACTAGTTTATCTTCTTCTATTTGGATTTATAAGGTTCCACCTCTATGTGGGTAGACGGTTATGTTCGTTTATATCCTCTTGTCTTTGTATGCGTTGAACGAGTTCTTGTTGTATCTGGAGTTGTCTAGTTTCTTCTAAAAATAAGAGGATGAATGGGTCTCCTTGTGGTAGAATGAATGTTTCTTGTTGTGGTCGTGGATGGATGTCCTCGATCTCATCACGGATAGCCCTCACCCACTCTCCTGTCACTCCTAAGCACATTTGTAAATCAGGATAGAGGTAAATGTGTGATTACTTACCTTAACCAGATCTAGGGTTTTGACCTAGGGTTTTGTTGACCTAGGGTTTGACTTGTGTTTTGACTTGTTTTTACCTCGTGATAGAATCGAGGGTTTGATTGGATCATTTTAACTGTGGTTACCTCATGATGGAATCGAGGGTTTGCAATTTTGTCTATTCTAGTGTTTCTATATGCATGCAAGCTAAATGATATGCAAAACATTTTTTTTGGTATTTTTTAGTATTGTGGGAAATAAAAGTGCTTTTAATCTATGAAAGGGAAATATGTATGCAATTCTATATGACTTTTCTAATGCAAATTTAACCTATGTTTTTGTGTTTTCGATGATTTTGAAGTAATCTAATCTAATGAAAAGGAAAAATGCTTCTTCTAATAATCTAGATCTAGAAATATGAAAGCAACTAATCTAACATGAAAGATCTAATTATCAAGGAAAAAACAATGTTTTACTATTCCCAAGAGCAAATTTGATTCTTTAATTACTATTAATTGAACAAAAACAATGAAGGGACAGGAAGAAATGAAGATTTGTTGGCTACACTACCCTCAGTAATCCTTGTAATTGGCAACCTCGAGTCCTTTTGCGGCAGTGGGTGATCCTCTTGACAACAAAATGACACAAAGAAGCAAAAAAAATCTTTGATGAAGCTTGTATGAGCTCAATGAGAGCTTGGATTGAGCGCAATGGTATAGAATGAAGTAGTGTGACACTACTTGGTTGAACAAATAAAGCAAAAGGCACCTTTATCCTGTAAGAGCATTTGAATGCTAAATTGGAGAGAAAAAATGGCAAGAGTTGTGTGCACAATGAATTTGCCTCTATGGAAGACCTTTGGAGCTATGCAACAATGAAAGGTTTGAAGCTTTGAAGAAATAAAGAAAGAAATGAAGAGAGAGGCTCAAAGGCCTGTGAAAAAGCTTGAAAAAGGTTGTGAAGATGAGAAGAGTATTCTCCAACTTGCTCAACCTCTAAAATAATGAAGAAGTGAGGGGTATTTATAGGTTAGAAGAAGGGATGAGAGGTGGAATTGATTGAGAAGTTAACTCAATTGATTGAAGAGTTGACAAGGATTGATTAGGGAGTGAACTAGATTGATTACCAAGTGAACTCAATTGATTAGGGAGTGATAAATCAATTATAGCTTATCACTGAAGAGGAAATGGAGGTGAGGGAATGCATGCGATTGATTGAAGAGTTAATTTGAGATCAAATAGAGCTAATTATGCATATGTGGGTGCATGAAATAGTTAACTCTATATTAGGCATCAAAACCCATGCAAACTGGAAGAAAAACAGGTGAAAACGAAGCAAAAACGAGTGAGAAACTCAAGTTTTTCTGTAGTTGGAAAAATGGAAGGGTCGCCCCTTTTGCCAGTAGGGTCACCCAGGGAAGATCCGGACTAGACAGGGTCTGATGTAGAAAATTAGGTTGGGAGATGAAAGAAGAGAAGAAAAGGAGGGGTTCTACCTCTAGAAATAGGTCAGTCATGTGCAAGAATCCAAATCTCCACTTGCACCTATAGGATCTCTCGGGGGAGATCTGGAAATAATAGGGGGAGAATTGGATTGGTTTGGTAGAATTGAAAATTGAAAGTGGGAGATGGATAGGGAGACCTCTAAAAGGCTTCTAGGTAGGGATAAATTTAAGAACCCCCCCCCTCGGAGAAGGTGTATAAACCTGGTGAATCATGTATACTTTCCGAGAAAAATATTAATTTTATTGGCAAATTTTTTCATTTTTCTGGGAAAAAAATAATCTTATTTGGTGAATCTTTTGTAATCTCTAGATGTCTATGGAAAATCCTGGAGAATTGTAATTTTTTTAAAACCAATAAAATATTTTCATTGGCGATTGAAACCTATTTTCAAACCAATTAAATATTTTTATTGGCGAATTAAAACCTATTTTCAAAACAGTAAAATATTTTTGTGGGCGAATTAAACCTATTTTCTAAATAACAAAATATTTTTGCTGGCGATTAAAATCTATTTTCAAACCAAAAAATATATTTACATTGGTGAATTAAACCAATTTTCAAAGCAATAAAAAAATCATTAGCGAATTTAAATATAGTTTCAAACCAATAAAAAATTAATTGGCGAAATAAACTGCTATGCCAATAAAAAACATACAGTGTGAATGGCATCAGTTGAAGTTCCATTCCGGGCTGCAGTTCTGACACACCCATCTTTCTACATAAAGTCTCTAGAATAGGGACAAGTGTCAAGTAACAACGATTCTGATTAACAAAAATTAATAGATAATTATTTAATAAAAGAAAATTCAAAAGGATACATAAAAAGAATACAGATTCATCCACTATAACACAAACTTTACCACTTCAGAAATCAACTCCTCAAACTTCCATTCATAATACATATATTGAAAATAACATAAATATATTGTAACACTAAATTATATAAATATTGAAATATATAATAATAATAAGTCTTTTGCCACAAGAGTATTCAGAGCATGTTTAAAGAAATAGCATAAAACTAAGAAATACCATCAAGTGGTAGTCATTTGGTCTTCCTCCCGAGTCGCTTCGTTTTCCTTGTCCTGTTCACCAGCAGCAGTCAAGTCCACATGTGCTCTCAGTTTCACCCTATATCTTCTGAACCTATCAATTATGGGTTTTAAATTCCTGGCACTTGGTGTATAGGTGTTCTTTGTCTGAACTTTCCACTTATCTATCATTCTCTCTGCATGTATTACTCTCTTATAAACATTATCAATTCCATGCCTGAAAGTTGTGAGATACGATGCTATATGTCCAAGCTTCCCTAGTGATTCACCATTAACTGTGGCAACATACTCTTCAGTAAGCCTCTTCTTAAAATTTTGCTTTACTTCCTTGACATCAAGCAAGTTCTCTCCACTTTCATCTGAAATCTCTACATGTAAGATGGTACAATTATTTTTAAGATTAGCCATATCAGTGAAATATTGAGCCAAAATTCTTCTTATTTGTCCACTAAAATCCCCTAACACAGACCTCTTCCACTCTAGTGCATCTAGCCAAGAAACAGAATCATTCTCATTTGGATCATTAAAAATTTTCTCAACTACAAGAATATTTGTATCAATTTTCATCATTTCTTGTATCTCTGTAAAGTCTGTGAGTAGATTTCTGTCTTCCCTCTTTAAATTTCGTAACTTTGCAATTAACCCTTTCCTTTTATTAGAAAGGAGGAGATATAGTTTAATGACCTCCTTGATGTACAATAAACCATCAATGGTGACTTGCTCTGCCCATTGCTCAGTGGCCTTACCTAGAGTTTGATATCTCTTGATTTGTTGCAACATGCTAGGATCCATTCCATCAACAGAAACACTCAGAGTTGCATCAGAGGATTGATAAGTAATATTCAAAGTAGATTGAATGAAAGATGTCAAAGAATTTACCTAGGCTTACAGCTTTGCATTCTCCTATTGCTGAGCTTTAACTCTCTTTGCTAGCATGTGTTGAGAGAATTTTAAATGATATAAATCACCTTCCACCATAAGAGGACCCAAGTCAATCTTGGTCATATTGAAATCCACTTCTGTGACTTCATTTTCATTTTTATCCCCGATGGGGTCTGCAATCGCCAAGATCCTATGCCTTAAGGAAGAATCCATTACCATCTGAGACATCCTCTTAGCCTTCTTAAGCTTAGGTGTAGTTAGAGTTTCAACGTTTATGTCTGTTGTTGGGGGATATCTCCTCTTTTTCTCAAAAACTTTCTTTAGCTAGGAAGGGGAAGACAAAACTATACCACTCTCACTTGCACCCAGAACAACTCTCTATGGCTGATTAGGAGTATCTTGTATGGGAATTTCATTTGATACGAGGGAGGCCAGATTCTCAACCAAGGAACAAAAACTAAAAGTACCATCATCAGCAATTTGTTGATAAATGGAAGAATCATTACCATGTGAAGGAGACACAATAGAAGTCATGTGATCTGCCTGCAATTGTTGTAAGGCATCCAACTTCTTCTCTGCTCGGGGTTTCACAAATACAGGATGACCATCTTATTCACATACACCTTTTAGTTTTAGTTTCCTATTATCTTTTGGTTGCTCTCCATCCCCACCACTACCAGATTGTGAACCAACTCTGTGATGAGGTTTCTCCACACCAGTTGAAGTTTTCTAAATTGTGGAAGCCTGGGAAGTTCCTTGCTCTCTTGTTCCTGATTCTTTATGCATAGAAGAAGAACCAGCATGCTCTTGAAATTTCCCCTTAATATTAGGATAATAGTTCTTTACACATGCAACAACCAAGTTTAGACATGGCACAATAGGTGGGAAACCCCAAGCACGAGCTAACCTGCTTGTTAGGATTTTCTGGGCTATAGGTGACTTAGGGTTTTACTCTAATTGAGCCCAGAAATCCTCCAAGTCAAAATCTATATGACTTAGCTTAAACTCGGTATCCTTCAACTTAGCTAAATCATTCTCAATAAACAAAAGCTTCATCTTTACTTGTTTGAGAAACCAATAAACAAAAGCTTCTATAACTACTAAGGGTGCCAAATAAATCTCCAAAAGATTTTGGGTAAACAAATAGTCTGGACTCATGAAATATAATTGTTCTTCCCAATTCCCACCCAATTGACTTAAAGTATTCAAATTTGTCACTATAAGAAATGGGCAAGAAAGAGCACAAATTAGCCAACCTAGTTGCGAAAGCTCGTGTTCAACACCTGTAGAAGATGCAATCCAAAGCTCCTCCAAAGCACACTAGTGAAAAATTGAAAATGTAGAATAACGTGTCTGCGAGAGTTGCAAACCCAATAAATTGTTTCCATAAATTGTATTAATTTCAGCGGCATGTACTGTTGTACGATTCATAATTGAGTTGCATAAATTATCTTCCCAAAAATGTGCAATTGTGCTTTTCATGGCATTCCTTATGTATTACAAAAGGACAGAGGTCACTTCTAGCATGGATGTCATTAAATGGAAAATATTCTAATAGATTTTGGTTGTCAGATGATCGCAAATTGACGGCATAAGTTCTATTTGGGGCAAAAGTCCTGACACACCCAATTTCTCAAATTTGTAGTTGTACAGTCGAGGACTTACGTGCTGCCACCTTGACCTTTATACAATAATCAATATAAATATATTATATATTTTATATCTATGTCAACCATTGATCTAATAATATCTAACAGCTGCTAGTTGATTCTGGAGGATTTTTTTAGCAATGTGTAGCATTGGAGATCTACCTTCCAGAATTAAACTACAACCATTCATCTTTTGTTCTAGTGTAACAGGGTTCATCAAATGGTCAGTAGTGGTATGATTGATTTGATTGAATGCACTTAACTGCATAGATTAGCCAATGCTCAATTAAGTTTATTAATGGCAAGTGAGTGACAGTCGTGACAAACCGCACAGATTAGCCAATGTGAATTTCCACGGTACAGCAGAGGCAATTAAACAAAGTTGCTTGTTATTTATTACCCATTTGTCATGGCAGTACATGTAATGTATATATGATAGTCTTTATTGTTTCAACCTTATATTGCATTATTAAGTTTCAGATAGTAGAAGAATCAATAGACTATAAAAGTTCAAAGTAATGGCTTTCATTACAGCAGCTATGCGAAGAAAGTAAGTTACCAAGTACTTATTTTGTGATCATTCATGATTTTGAATTTAACTGTGTGATAGAGTTTTCAGATCACAGATGTAGAATAGTAATAAGAATAATGGAAAATTTTGTTTGTGTGTGGCTATGCAGGATGTTATTGCTTTGCATGTCTCGAAATGAAGAAATACAAGCATTCGTCAAGTGGAATAAATCGTGTCAAGAAGCGATACTTTTAACATTTGCAAATGATGCATTCTATTCTGGGTGGTGGGTTGAATCTCCCACACATGCATGCATGTACGAGAAACTAAAAATTTGAATTGACGCATGGAATTGGTATTACAACTCAATTGCCAGTGACCTCAAGAAAATCAATTTATTTCTCCTTTACTGGCCTTATTGTTACCCATGCCTAGTGGTTTCTTATACATATAAAGCAAGGTTCTATAGTAAATCATTGACTATCATTGTGAATGAGGGCAAAATTGAATTTGTGATGGAACCATTTCTTGTTAATAGGATAATTATGGACTACAGTGAAATATTCATTACATGTTGTCGAAAAGAGGAACCAAAAAGATTTTGGAGGATCAAAGCAAGGTTTGAAGGTTGAAGGATAGGAGTTTTGTTTGGAACTTTGAGGTTGGTTAAAGGTTCATGTACGACGTAAATTCCCAATCTTTTTGAAGGGTGATGTTAAATTTAACTAAATAATATAGAAGTAATTATGGTTTGAAATTGACATGAGTTCAATGGCAAATTGCAATGTATACAGATCATAGATGTTTCAAAGAATCAAATTTTTAATACTTTTCCCAGGCATTAATTTTTAATTTATTAAATAGTACTGACAAGTTTGGAGGATCGTTGTTGGTCGATCCTTACACGAGCAAAAGATTGACGCTACAAAAAATCTAGAAAATGAATAAATGCATCTGTTAGTTGAGGCGTGTGTTCATTAACGATCTTCCTTTAAATCCTGGAGGTCTCCAGCAAAACGGCACTCGGCTGGCTTGCTCAAAATATAGCATGGAGACTCCCATAAGGCTCCGCTGTAATAAGTGCCAGGTCACCTTTCTGGGCTGTATCAGAGATGGCAAACTGATGAACATTTGTAACCAACAAAACTGACTCTTCCTTGAGGCAGTGAAGATGGTCCTCGATAAAGTCTTCTTGGTCTCCAATGATAGATACAGGGTAAATTCAAACATTTCCTCATGCTTTCTAGCTTCTTTGTTGGACCTAGGAGAGGCAAAGGTGGATACACTGTTGATTCTATGGGATGTATTTACTCCAGATATTCTTTTGGATGACGTAGACATGGTGATTAATGCAAAATTGGGGGTCGGTATCCCGTGGCTGAGAAACCTAGAGAAGCTATGGGAGGGACAAGAGGGCATAGCTAGGTAGCCATTCCTGCTAAACATGAATGAGCAACAACTAGGAAGGCACAGGTTTTGGGCAGCTCGTGGGAAACACTTTCTTTGGTGGGCAATAGGAATGGACATAGAGGAGACTCCAGTATGGCTTGAATACTTCGTAGCCATTGTGAGTGCGGAGGGGCTCTACTCGCAGTGACCATAGGAGTGGTCGGGCTCCCAGGTCCACTTTTTTTGGTGATTTTTGTGCTGGGGTGGTAGGGTGGCAAGTTTTCAAGGAGTCACTCAGTCAAGGGGCTAGTGATTTCTATGGTACTATGGTAGCCTCTCTAATGCTATGTGCTTTTGGAGCCTGGGTTGGTTGCTAGAGTGGTTTTTGTATTAATATAATTTCCTGATTGTAAATCTTTTTCTATTAATATAATACCCAAGTGTAAATCTTTTTGTATTAATATAATTACCCAAGTGTAAATCTTTTTGTATTAATATAATTTCTACTTTTTGTATTAATATAATTTGGTCTCTGTTATGGTTAAAGGTTTCTACTGTTGCTTCTCATATGTTTGCTTTAATTTATATATGTTGACATGGATTTGGTCTCTGTTATGGTTAGAGGTTTCTAATGTTGCTTGGCATCTGTTTTCTTTTTGACTCTTGAGACAACTAAGAGAGCTATAATATATGTGAACTCTCAATCTTTTTGGAATTAATTTGATTTTAATTTGGTTGTTTTTAGATAGAATTAATCACAAAATTTTATATGCAAAATTAAAATTACACTTTGTATTGATAGTGTAGTTCGTCTACATGCATGATGCTTGAAATATTTGCATAATTAGGTCAAGATATTGATGTCAGAGAAAATAATAGAATTTTTATATGTAAAAGTAAAATCGAGTTAATAAAATATTGTGACACTATGTATAAGTTTAGAAAAAGGGTTAGGGTTAGGGTTAAAACTAGGATTAGGGTTACAATTAGGGTTAATGTTAGAATCAAGTTAGGATTATAATTAGGGTTAGGGTTTGAATTGAGGATAGGGTTAGAGTTAGAATTAGGGTTACTAAATTAAGGTAAGCATTATAGTTATAATTAGGGTTAGGGTTAGAGTTAGGGCTAGATTTAGGGTTAGAATTTGCGTTAGCGTTAATGTTAAATTGTAGTTTGAAATAAGATTAGGGTAAGGTTTATAATTAGGGTTATTTTTAGATTTAAAATTAGGGTTATAGTTAGGGTAGAATCAGGGTTATGATTAGAATTAGAGTTAGGATAGGGTTAGAGTTAAGATTAGGGTTCCTATTAGAATTAGGGTTAGAATTAAGGTGGTTACTATTAGAATTAGGGTAAGCATTAGAGTTACAGTTAGGGTTAGAGTTAGGGTTAGGGATAGAGTTAGAATTCTGAATAGGGTTACGGTTAAAATCATTGTTATAATTACGATTAAGGTAAGGATTAGAACTAGGGTTATTGTTAGATTTAAAATTAGGGTTATAATAGGGTAGAATTAGAGTTATGATTAGAAATAATTATTCTAATTTAAAATAATTATTCTATTTAAAATATTAAACTATTTGCGTATAAAATAATAAACATTTATAATAAAATAATAATAATATAAATACATTATTACAATGTTTACTAATATTATACTACTTTATTATGATTATTATTAATTATTAAAGTATACAATAATTACAATTATAATTTAAAATAAATTGATTAAAAGACGCTTCGAGATGGATACTTCTCCGCGTACTTTAGATATATTTTTTAAATATAGCTATACTAGTATTAATATAATTTCTACTTTATTATTGATGCAATGATGTCAATGTGTTCATTTTATTCTATTAGTTATTATATCATCAAAGGGGGCCAGACTTCATATAAATATTAAAGGAGCTACATGTTTCGATGCCAGATGGATGGGTGTAGTTGAATTCTAGAATGAAAGTTTGGAGTGCTAGACTTGAAGCAAGATGTCAGCGCAAAATAATATAACAAACGACCGTTCAATGAATTTTTGATGGACGGTTGTAGTTGCATTCCAGAAGAAAATCTT
The DNA here is from genome assembly GCA_027924645.1 of Cunninghamia lanceolata. Taxonomy (NCBI): domain Eukaryota; kingdom Viridiplantae; phylum Streptophyta; class Pinopsida; order Cupressales; family Cupressaceae; genus Cunninghamia; species Cunninghamia lanceolata. The sequence goes on from BSBN01000124.1 coordinate 9,732,716, forward strand.
TGACACACTAGACCTACGACTTCAAGCCTCCAAAATAACACTTGAATCGTTAGATTTCCAAATATCAATGGTTGACATTTCATACGAGAAACCCTCTGCATAATGTTTAAATAAGACACATGAAAAATTCCTCGGCAATATGTTTTAATCTTAGCCGTCTAATGTTGAAGAATTTAAGCAGACAGTGGATGGCTTGAGAAGTTAATGTGTGAGCAGGTTAGAGGGCCCCCAGGTTAATCCTAACTATTCCCCGCTAGCCTGTTGTTAGAAGATGCATGGACGATAAAGCCAATGAGCTAATGGGCGAATGCCACATAGCAGACTTCGCAGGCTTCAAGAGAAGTAAGCAATTCTGTGTGGCAGAAAACTTCATCACGGCCATCCATCTTGCCATCTCATCAAGAGATCAATGGCTAGAGTTTGAAATTTAGAAAGTGGCCATGGTAGTCGTTCTGCTTCGCGCGAGCGAGCATTAATGGTGGTTTTAATGCCATAAAGGCAGTCTTTTTGCAAAATTGAAATCTGTCTAAGTGTTTTAAAGCATCTGGAGGCAATTTCAATCTCTCAAAGACTCAAGGCAATTTCAATCTCTTGAGACAAATTTCAATCTCTCGAGGCAATTTCAATCTCTTGGCCATCAAAACTAGGGTTTTCAAAGCGTTCAAAGTCATAAGTTGAAATCTCACCCTCTAAAATTTGCTACTTGTGCTCACTATCATGGTTCTGTTAATAGGAATTACTAGTAAATTTTCATTTCTTTTAGGGTTTTGTCTTCTTAGATTGTTGAACTACAAATTTTGAGCTTTATTGATGCTTTAAGTTTAGAACCCTAGTTGTGAACCTGCAATTCTTGCTAAACTAAAAGCCTAATTTGCAAATTTCTCACCATAATGGCACCCCCATGAGCTCAAACCTCAAGCTTTGGAGAGATGAAAAGGCCCATAGTCTAGGACCTTCTTGATCAATTAAATCCCTCCATTAATGACAAAGTAAAAGGTCTGCTTCTGTTCCAGGGTTCTAAAATTAAAGAAGGCCTCATAGGTAAACATATCCATATCAAGGATGCCACCATACCACTTACAGGATGGTCATTGTTCAAGAACTGGTTTGGGAAGAAGAATTTGAGTTCTCCTATATGTAACCCCTGGAGATTGGACATGGGGAAATTGGTTGTCCCAAATGTCTACATGGGTGTGGACTTGTTAAAATCTGTGGCAGCCAGATATGATCCTATCTCCAGAGTTGTCAGGATGTATGATGGGATCGAAATGGTAAAGATTAGCAAGGAAGAGATTGCTGATGTTTTTCAACTTCATGAGTAGTATGAGGATTTGGAAAAAATTGATTTGAAATCCTTTAGGAGTGAATACAAGAAGACAAGACACACCTTTAAACTCACAATGCTGCCAAATCATCTAGCATCAGTTGGAAAGGGAAAGCAGAGAATTGTTATTGGTTCATTAGATAAGGAACCCTTCCCAATAAAGTATTTTTCTCCATATTTTTAGAAAACCTTTTATTCTTTGTGTCAAATATTGGGGTTTGATCCTGCTTCCGGAATGTCAATGGGTTTCATGTATATGGTTGCTCATATCCAACACCCTGCTTCCAACGTAGTATATGACTTTGCTTCCTACCTGGCAGATAACATTCATGAGGGTTTAATTTCATTAAAGAATGGTAAATATTTGGTTCAGTTTTGGTGGTACTCACTGCTAATGCACATGTTTTTATTCAAAAGGGCAAAATTCTTTGAGAATGATATGAAGTTGGTAAAGGAGGAGGATGGTGTTGAGTTGCTTGTCCAATGTTGGACAAGAATTCTAGACAAGGATGATATGAAGTTTAATTTTGTGGTGTTTAAGAATGTCTTTGCATCAAAGTTGAGGAATGACCTAATCTTGAATCCACCAAGGATTCCAACTGAACTACATGATTTTCTCAGGCCAAAAGAAAGGAGGTCTAATTTAAAAATTGATCACAACTAGGGAGATGTCATCCCCTATCCAGATTGTACAATTCTCAGAGTATATGGCACTACGGTTAGACCACATGTTCTCCCAAGAGAAGTGCCATTGAGAATTGGATTCCTTGAGGTCATTTGGAAGCTGGGTAATGTTGAAGATGGCCAATTGTTAAACATGAGGAAAGGAATCTTCTTCCCAACATGGACAGTTTTTGCAGACTTTGTGATGACTGGTGGAGGGTGGAGAAAAATGGATGAATTGCTTGAACCATACAACATGAGGAGAGTGCACCCAAGAAATCATGATCCTGAGGGTTTCATGGTTACATTGAAAGTGAGGATCAGAAGCAACCAGTTCATACATAACTTCTTTTTCCCTGAAGATGTTATTAGGAACATATTTAATTACCAAATATAACAGGATAGGAAGGCAAAATGGATTGCCTATGATAAGATGGTAAGGGAAAAATGGAAGACTGATCCCCAATATGACCCCCTACGGCTGCCTCAATTCAAAAATGAATTGCAAAAGGTTGAATATATGCTCTAGAATTTTGAGCAATTGGTTGGCAAGATGAAAAGAGAGATATTGGTTGCTAACAAAGGAAAGGTTGTGGTTGGGGAAGAACAGGAAAAGGATAAGGGGAAGGCCCAAGTGTTGGAGGAAAGCCCTACCTACCAACCACCACAAAAGATCAGAGTCTTTGCAAGGAGAAAAGGTATTGTGAGGAAGCAACAATCTATTGCCACCCCAATTGCATCTTCTAATTCTGAGCCTAAGGGCTCAAGAGCTTCCTCACCATTGCATGAAATGCCACCACTGTCTCCCCCAAGGCAAGCAACTCCACAAGTGATTGAGGTGGATTCACCACTAAGACAACCACTACCAAAGAAGAAAAAGGTTGAACAAAGTAGCTTGGTGGATCATCTAGATGACTCAGATGATGATATCATTGTCACTAAGGAGGTTATGAGATAGGTAATGCACTCTCCCCCTAGGGAGATAATAGAACCAGAAAGCAACCTCAAGTTGGGCAAGGCAAACCTCAGGGGGTTGAGCAACACAGATGACCTTAGGGAGGAAGCTTGCAAGACCTTCATGATAGATGATTCATTTGTCCAAACCCCTGCTTTTAGAGAGTTTGTTTGGAGGGCAAGGAGAGATGAATATGTTGATAATGTTGCCAAAAAGAGAAGATTGCACCATGAATTACCAAAAGCAGTTATTCAGGCTGAGGTTAGAAAGGAAATGAAAGAACAATTTTAGAAGATAACAGCTAAAAAAGGTAGAAAGTTGGTGATGGAAAGTGGTATTTTATTGTTGCTAGAGTGGGATTTAGCCTCGACAATTGCTTTTGACACAGTGTGGAGGCATGACAAACCATTGTATTAAACAGAGGAGGAAGCAAAATTGGATTTACAGGGGTGTGTTTTCAGTGAAGATTGGGAAACACTTGCTATTTGGGCATTGGCCCCAGGTGCAAGGAAACCTACAGTTGCTGAGCCTGCTCCAAACATAAGTGGAGGGCTAATTATTAAGAGAGTGTATGATACCCCAGCAATTGAGGTAGCAAACATGTCAGTGAATGTTGACAAATTCACAAAGACAACAGAAGAGAATATCACTGAGGAGAGAGATCAATATAGATCCAAGTATAATGACATGATTGTAGAGTATAATGATAGTCAGCAAAAGGTTTCCAAGTTAGAAACTAAAGTGGCATTGTTAAAGCAACAATTGCAAAATATGCATGCTCATGCCCAAACACAGACTGAATCTGTTGTCCTTCCAGAAGTTTCAAGGGAAATCATTCCATAAAACCTTGGAGATGCACCCCTACCCCTTGCAGTTGAGGAGCCAAGCACATCAGGTGCAACTCCATCAAGTGAGCCTACTAAAGAGGAATTATTGGATCAAATTGAGAACTACAAGAAATTGCTATCACAGGTCAATGAATCAATTTATTCAAGTAATATGAAGATTGTAACTATAGTTCTTGAACACTGGATAAAGGGATTGATAGGAGATTAATTAGCATTCATTCAAATTATTCTTCTATGTTTGATGCCATAAAGGATTTCGATAAGAATAAGGATGTTGTAACATCATTAATGGATACATGGATCCCTAGAGCCCATGCATTAAGAGACATGGCAATTACAACCAAGCATGTCAAGGATGCACCTCCTAACATTGTCCCAACTCTCAGACTTATAAATTCAATTAAGGATTTTCAGGGTCCTTTGGAAATAAATATCAGGGAGTTTGTCAAAAAGTTTGATGAATGGAATTTCAATCTACTTCCTGTTATTTTGAGTGAAAATGGTGGGGTTAAACCTCTACAATTGTGGAAGGACCGAACAAAACAAATAATATCTACTCAAGTTAAGCTCATATGTGACACTGTTGATTTAGATATGTCATGAAGCAACATGGATAAGTTGATTCACACTGGCATTTTCTTAGAGGAATTTGACAAGGAAGCTAATCGAGTGGTTATCAAGTACACACCTTACAGGACCAAAGCATAAGAACTTGTCAATTTCATTTGGCCAACAGAGGAGGATTATCATCTATGGAGGTCCAACTATGTCGATAATTTAGATTTCTAAAGTGCTAAAGTATATGTAAATGTTAATGTTTTGATGATTATTGTACTATTCATTTATTGAATATATTTGATCTGAGATGACTTTTGTTGAAATTAGAAAAAAAAAAAGAATTACTCCCTTTTTTCTAGTATTTATTATTAGTTTAAACTTTATTGTATATAAAATTGGTTAGATCTTACATATCAATTTACAAATATTATGCTCCTTTTAATTCAAAATTGGTGACATGTGTCATGGATTGTCATTGCATACATGGAACATAGTTTGGAAACACTGTTAAGTATTAACTATATACTTACGTCAAATCAAGTACAAATATTTGCATGCAGATTAAATTCACTTAAATTTACTTGAAAAGATATATCAAATCACTTAAATATTGGCACACTTGGAAAGATATCCAAATGCTTTGAAGCCAAGCGCCATTAATGAAGCTTGGCTCTATTTAATGGAGCCCAATAATGCCTCATAGTCATACCAAATTTTGAAGCTAGCTTGTTGCTTAACAAAGAAAATGGATACGCCAATTTGCCTTATAGCACTGTGAAGGCAAATTGCTTTCTTGGATTTCATAACAGACTCGAGGCTTAGAGCTATAACGAAGCCTCACAGAATTGTCCGTTTGCGATTCCTAGAGTTGGAAGCCATTAAAATGGTGCTTGGGAGGGACTTTTTAAGAGATGGGAACAGATACCGTGTGAATTCTGACATAGCCTCTTGGTTCTTGGTGTCATTGCTGGACCTTGGAGGTTTGAAGGTGGAAATTCTTGAACTATTGTGAGAAATTTTCAAGGCAGATTATTTGGGCAATGATTTTGACGTGGGTGTGGGGATTCCATGGTCTTCTGACCTACCAATGGTGTTACTTGGGGGAGAGATGGGTATGGGGATTCAGCGGCTTCCCTTTCTACTAAACATGACAAATGGTACTCTCACCCACCACCGTCACTAGGCCACCATTGATTTGAATTTTTTAAGGCGCTCTCGAGCTCTCGTCATGGGGTCGAATGCGGAATGAGTGCTGCACTTCATAGACCTGGTGGAAATAGGAGATATTTATGGTTTCCCTTAGCCAGTGGCCCAGTGTTTTGAACTTCTAATTTTTGCTATGTAATTTTGATGTAATATATTATATTATCATGGGAAAGAATATGTATGGGAATTTTTTGTAACATAATGATATGCCAGCTATAACAATTTTTTGAATTAATATCAATGAATGAATGAATGAAAGTTGACATCCACGAGACCAAAAACTATGAATAATTTTTTTATTAATATTAAATAGAATGTAATTAAATGATAAGTGTGACTGTAATTAAATGAAAAAAGAAATGCAGATTATGTTTATTGTTTATATCATAAAATACTCGACCGTTCAATGAACATTTGATGGATGGTTGTAGTTGCATTCTGGAATGAAATGCACAGAACGCTAGGCTTGCAAACTTAAATCTTGAGAATCACCCTAAACCATTAGATTTACAAAGATCAACGGTTTAGAGATTGATGTGAGCTGTCAATGTAGGACAGTTGTCAAACATGTACTAATAGCGTAGTCCAGAAGCGACACGTTGACTTGACGTTTCATTCACTAAAAAATTCACTTTATAAAAAATCAAACTTTCTAGTTTCTACTTTTTACTGCTAAGTGATTTTATCTTTAAATGAGAGCCAAGAGGGTCAGCACACAGGGAGATTTCATATTACTCATTGCAGTGCACCAAGGAGATTTTAGATTGCTCATTGCAGTGCCATTTCCAACAAAGCTGGTAAGACAAAACATAGAATCCCTAGGCTACGTAACACGTTTCATTATTTCTTAAAATCTTATTTTGTCAAACTTTTTTCTTAAAATCTTATTTTGTCAAAATTTGTGTTTAGGGTTGAGAGACTTAAGAAAAATTTCACATTGTATAAGCATGTCTACCACCACTAGCAGACCAGATAAAGTTTTTGGGAAAGGCACAACAAGTACGGATAGAAAAATAGATTATTTTGAATTGCTTAAAACCTCATGTTTGACTGATGAATACCATGATATTTATGATCCTAACATGTATGGTAGATTTACCTCAGAACTCATATTTTCATGTGAGAATAAGACTGCCAAGAAAAAGAAAGTTGATAGTATCAATGCACCATGGGTAACTGGATTAGGGCGTATGATGTTACATGAGGTTTTCCCTTGCCCAGAATTTATCATGGTTTGTGCCCACAATTATGATGGTAACAAAAGAGCAATTGTAAATAAGGATACCAAAGAAGAAATTTTATCCATTAATGCGGAAGAATTTGGAAAAGTGTTGGGGTTTACAACCGAAGAATTTGCAGACGTCCACATCGACCTAGAAAAGATTGCTAGTGATTATGAAGCAGTAGATGAAAGGGACAAAAATGTTTTCCTAAACAAAATAGTTCAAGAAAAAAACATCTTGAAAGATAACCATAAGCCTCCTTATCCTTTGAAAAATTTTAAATCATGGGCTCAGGATACTATTTCCATGCTAGCATTTTGCCTCGGACTGGATAGCAATTGGGAAGTGGATGCAAGCCTCCTTGAAATAGTATATAATATCCATTATGGTAATGGTGTACATGTCAAATATAAATATATTGAGCAAATTGTAGAATCCATGTAGAAACAATTTTTAATGATTAAAGGAGGTTCCACCAAGATGTTTAGGTTCACAACCTACTTGTGCTATTTTTTTCTATTCAAATTTAATGGAATGTTTTAGACCAACAAGCTTCAGATTTAGCCCTATAGTAATGATGAGGAAAATAAAATGGCTCTAGTATATGATTGGACCACTAAGATAAGGATGCATGATTCTCAAAGGAACTACAATCATTTTATAGACTACTTTTTGGCTCCATTGCATCAAGCAATTACAAATAGTCCAATGCCTAGATTGCCTATATCATGTAGAGATTTCATTCAACTAGGAAAAGAAATACAATTGGTTGATTGGTACTTATTGGAAGAATATAATGTGCTAAGATTTTATGGATCAAGAGTAGAGCCATACAAACTTCCAATACATGTGACAGAAAGGGTTTTTGCATTGGAATATGTAAGGCAGATGCAGAGTACTGATGAACTACACTTTGCCAGTCAGCAAAAGAAGACCTTATTTCCTTCTTCACCTTTTTCATATGGAGGGTTCACATTGGAGAGAAAAGCATTTAAGGTGGCACAAGATCTTTTGAAAAAAATTTATTTTGATGTTGTTTGTCACTGGCAGTATGATCCATGTGACACCATTAAAACAATGATTGTAGCCAATAGGAATGCTGCAAGTAGAATTCAACATCAAAGTAAACCCTTGCTTGAAAACTTGAGAAACAAGGATTCCTAGGATGAGGTCAAAATAGTAATGGAGAAAATTGCTGCCGAGAAAGGTATTTCTTTTGAACAGTTGTCAACAAAAATTATGGCATTGCACCAGGTCCAAATTAGAGGAGCACGAGCAGAGAATGAAATAAGGAGGTACAACAATTTTTATAGAAAAAGTGATAAACCATCTATTAGAGCAAAAATGCCAGATTTTCTAGATGAGTCTATTACAAAAAAAATTGGACATGATCAAAAATTGCTGCATTTTGATCTATGAGGAAGGAGCTAGGTGACCCGAGAATTGATGCAGACTATGGAGAAATCAATGAAGATGAAGAGTTTAGCAAATTGTAGAATATAGAGCATCCCAATGAATGTGAAGATGAAGAAACTGAAAGTGATAGTGATGATGAACCTGATGATGATAGGGATGAAGAAAGAAATTCCAAACCTAGTTTAAGTCAGGGCACAAAAAAATCATATACTTCAGGAGCAGTCATAGCTGAAAAGTTGGGTTATCGAGGTGGTGGTTTGGGGTCCCAAGGACAAGGCATTTGGAAATCAATAGATGTAGTCACGACTGCCAGAAAACCATTTGATAAACGAGGCCTTGGAGCTGAATCAACTAATAAAATACACCAAGGTCATAAAAGTAGAACTAAAAGAATTGATTTTGTTACAAATTCAAATCCTAATCCTCATGGTCAGATGCAATCACAACTTGGACATGCTCATGGTGGAGAGCCTAGTGCGACTGGCACTACCACTGGTGGAGAAATTAGTCAACATGTGCTACAACAAGAGGTCCAACAACAAATTACACATAAGAGGACACCAATACAAGATACCACACAAACACTCAGTGATCAAGGGACACACAAGAGACAAAGGACTATGACAGGTCCAAGTCCAACTACTAGTTCCACTACAAAGGAATTATTTCCAGGTACTCCCCCAGTTAGTGTGGCTATAACAGAAATTACAAGTATTCCTATTCCTTCACCATTAAAGCATTCCTTTATTCCTGTGTCCTCGGGTTTTGATTACATTCAAGAGTTTAAAAAGAAATCATAATTGTATAGAAAGGAAAAGAAGCAACTGATGAAGAGTGTGTCTGTTGTAACTTCATATCGTGCAACAACCATGATATTACCCACATTTGACACAAATATAGAAATCATGGAGTACACAATTGTTGTTCCCACAGTTCAAAATAAACCAGAAAATCAGATGGATCGATCTGAATTTCAGGTGACCAGTTTGCAATTTGATTTTTCTGGATTAAAAAATACTGACAAAATTAATATATCAAAGAAGAACAATGAATTGGTGTACACATCATTGCTAAAGCATGATAGAAAGAAAAAAAGTTGCAGAATCAAATAGAAAAATTACACGCAGACTTAGCAAATGAGAAAGCAAAGAGGAAAGCAGCAGATAACAAGAGCAATGAATTAGAAAAAAAAATATGCCTCTACATCAACAAGCAAAGAGGATAAACAAATAGATGTGGAATTGAATGGACGGAAGCAAGGGTTAGATGAGATCAAAAAGAAATATAATGAGGAAAAATCCACTTCAGAAAAATTAAGACAAAGCATTGGGAAAGAAAATGAACAGTGGGAACAAAAATTGGAGAAAGAGAGGCAAAAAAATGAAACATTGGCCGCAGAGCTTATTAAAGCAAAAAATGAAATAAAATCTTGTCAAAAAAAGTTAACTGAATTTTGTAGACAAAAAATGAGGCACATGAAACGAAAGATCTGGGAAGAAATAATGTAGAGGATTGATCATTTGTGTGAATTTTTTCAATTCATTGATGCCATGAGAATATATCTTGATAAGCTAAGTAAATATTTACTGGACAACACAAATTTGCAACTGCAGGCAGAAGAGAAATCTTCAAATCAAGTTCTAGAAATAGTCTACAAAGCCAGTGAAAATGAATTGATTTCAAAAGGCATTACTAATCGGATTAAAGCCTCAATGAAGGTGACATCTATCACTTGAAAGTGTTCAAGAATGTGTGAAACAATAGAGTTTATGGTTGAAGCTACAACAAAGATTAAGGAGGAAGAAAAGGTAAGGAACTTGACAAAGCTTGGTTTGCCACAGGGTTTTGACACAAATGATAGATTCATTGGAAAGGATAATTTCAGAAAGAAGATGGAGGATACGTGGAAGATTGATTTGGACCAGTTTCCTCAGAACCCAGATGAGGCAAACTTTTTGGATTTCATCAAACAACTAATAATCTTGAATGTATCTTTGGCTGAAACATTCAAGACAAATCCAGTATCCAAATTAAAATTTGATCATACATCGTTAACAAAAATTCAATTCAGACAACATCAGCTAGAAGAAATGACAATTCCACCACCTGAACAGTGGAATTTGCTTTAAAAAGCTGTTAGAATGATTTGATATTGATATTATGAGTTTCCAAGTTCCAACTCACCTCTGTGCAGAGTTGTCTTTAAGCAAGATTTTACATTGCCTCTATGTACTCCTTCGTTTGAAAATCAATAGAAAATTCAAATTCAGTAATGTGTTGATATTCAATTATCTGTATTATTTATTTTATCAATTGAAAATAAACTCTGGTTTCAACTGCTAAATACACATTCAACGATTGTTGATGTTCATTGTTCTCCTACTATTGTTGATATGTTAAGATAATTTTATTTACCATTTCAAATTTTTTATTCACATGCCATTGAGACTGCCCGGTGCTCGCTATCCCTCTAGCTTCTCCAGTATTTAGAGATTAACTTTTTATCATTGGACGGTTAAGATTAAAACATCTTACCACATATTTTCCCATGTGATGTATAATTCCTTTAAGTAGCTCACTGTTTAAAACCCAATGCAACTCCTTCGAAATATTTGACAAAAAATTTCATGTCATGTCTTCTAAAGTCTCTTCAATTGTCCAGATGAAGACACACGTCATCTCCCCGCTATCCCTCTAAGAGATGAAAGCTTTTGGTGGGCCCCTCGCGGGCTAGTGGGGAACGACCTAGATTGACTCTAAATATGTCAATTTTCAATGCTTTAATGTTCAATGTCTATAGTGGATGATGGGTCCCACTTTGACAGGCAACAGGTGTCACTAGCCCGCTATCCCTTTGGATTTCTTAAAACATTATTTTATTCATGCGAGCTAGCGGGAAGCAGTCAAGATTCAATCTATGAGATCCAGTGGCTCCCATTAATGTTCAAATATGCACATGCGAAGTGTTTGTGACTTATAAGCGGACATCCCTAGGTTGACGAGACAAAGGGACATAAAAACTTTGCGTGTCAAGACTTAAGATAAAAGATGAAATATTTAACGCCTTTAAAGTTCAAATATTTTTGGATGCATAATGTTCCCAACCAAGCAGTGACCGATGAGACAAGGCAAGGGGGACTAGTAATACTGATGGGTTTGATGGCTTAAGTGTGAACTTGGATGACTGGGAACTAGCGGTAACAAGTCAACTTAAAATTATAACGCAAAAGGCTAAAAGGTTAGGTTTATGTATATTTCATTTTTTGACTCAATTGTAGATAAGGTACTGATCAAAATAATTCATAAACTGTGAAAAATGATGCAAATCACATATCAAATCAAAAACCAAAATTCTACTTTACTTTAAATTCTATGTTTTATGCACAAATCAACTTTAGCAGGGAAATATTAAGCATTGAGTTGAATGATGAATCACTGAGTACATGTAAAACTTATTAGTATGACACAATTAAAATATGAAATAATTAATAATATGTTAATGTATTCAATTTGATTCATAATTTCAAGGAATACAATATAAAATATCATCAACTACAGTTTTGGAATATAATTCATGAAATGCAGTATAAATACCTAAAAACTGCTAATTCACTTCCATTTCCCAAATCAAGTCAGGGTCCTCAAACTAATGTTCAAATAAAGAAAAAGAGTTGTCTTGATTCTGAGTCTCGTATTCATTTTCTTCATCTTGATTCTGAGTCCCAAAGTCAAATTCATCAATCATTGTGTCACTGTCATTTGTCCCACCACTACTAGTGTTTGAACTTGAAGTGTTGTACAACCCTCTTCTTTCACATATGGACTTCCAGATTGTAAGTGCCCTTTCATAAGGAAAATTTTTGACATTATACGCACTTCCTAACACCCTCAAGCAATTTTCCAAATTCTTGTCTAGTTTGTTTCTTATCTTTGATTTCAAAAACCCCAATGCACTGAAAACTCTCTCATCTTCTACCGAACCCAATATCATTGTTTGACATAAATCAGCAAGTTTAAAATATTTTGATATCGAATCACATAATATTTCACTCTGACCCAAGTTTCTGTAGGCCTTTGTTATTGAACCCGCTTCGAAGGGATTCTCCATGGCATTAAACTGGTCTATCATACTTCTTGCAAACCAACTACATTGTCCTTTAAGCTCATTTCTATCTATAATTCCTTCTATTTTTTGTCCATTGCATTCTATAATTTTTGAAAAGTATGTGATCAAGGTAGTTACTTTTGATGAAAAAAGCTTGGGCTATCTCGGTGGCCTTGAACCCAAAATTGAGGATACACAATAGACATGGCATCAAGTATTTCATCTTGAGGTAATCGATTATAAATCTCTATTGAAAGATTGTGTGCAATTTCCTTCAAATTACTACTAACATATTCAACAATGCCATCAAAATCTTCCTTTCTAACAGGTACTTCTCTGATAGAGTGCCTGACTATCTAACAATGGTGCATTGGTATCTCAAATCCACGTACAAAGACACATAACTCCCCACTTGCATTAAACTGTAAATAATTTTCAGGATGATTCAAATCTATAATTATCTACCACCTATAAAAATTTGGGCTTTGAGAAGTTAGATCTGGATATAGATTATCGAGGGCCATGCATGTCATTCTACATAGTTTCATAGATATACATAGTTTTGTCTTGGGATTTTGTCATAAGATTGTTCATTTCATCCAACATGGGGAGAAGACTAGCTAAAGTTAAGAGTGTCTCTATATCACTTAACCTATGTAAGAGGTCAAGAGCTTTGTCTATTGTGTTGCGGTGCTCGTACATTGTTCCAATCAAGGATAGATATTCTGAAAGAACTCGTTGCACTGGTCCATGCAAGGAGATCCATTTGGTATCAACATCCTTAAGAATCTTGTTTCCTACTATTATTCCCTCAGTAAAATTTTGAAATTCCACAAAACATTTGGGACTTTGGCAAAAGTATGCGTGGAGCTCATAGACTAGATTTTCAACTTTTGATACTGTAGGAAACTTGCTTACAATTTTAAATGCTAAATTCATTCTGTGGGCCATGCAGTGAATGGAAAGCACGTATGGTGCACAAGTAGTTTGTAATTTTGTGCAAATATTGGTCCTCTGACCTTGCATTACTGCAGCTCCATCAGCTCCTACACACACCAACTTTTTGGCAATTGTCAAGTCATCCATACCGGTAATTTCATTTAGAGACTTCTTAACTAGTTCAAATAGATTTTGCGATGTTGAACTGTCCTTCATTTTATGAACACAGAGTAGATGATCTCGGCAGACATGTTCTTTTATAGTATACACATGCATGCAAACCCAAGAAGTATTATCTATCGCAGTAACTTCATCTAAAGATAATGCAATGAAGTTTGACTCTTTTACATTCTCCTTTAAATCTTGCTTTTCCACCGTAGCGAGACAGTTTGCCCATTCCCATCTAGCATTTATTGACCAATGTGTGCTAGGATAGTGAGGAACACTCAAAAAAGATAATAAATTACTATGCTCTGGGTAGTCTATCATAGGACACCTTCTGGACAAAATATGAAAAACAACACTCATCTGAACAGTTTTTGCCAGTTGTGCTCCTTCCATTGCTTTTCCAAATTGATCCTTGATTATACCTCCACTTGCAGCAAGCTTCGTCATTCTTTTCTTATGCTCATCATATTTCACGGCATACTTCACATGAAGACATTCTACCTTTGATTTCCATCTTACTACTAACGTTTCCTTTTCGTCTATGATTTGTTTTTCATAAACTTTACCTAAATGCTTTTCTATAGTGTCAAGCTTTAGCTGCAATTTCTTATCTCTTTTACATTTCCAACTACAAATCACACCCTTGCATAATGTTGGTTGTTCATCTTTATTTTCTTTCTCCACTGGTTCAATGAATGGGTACTTTGACACCCAATCAGGCTGAAAATTCCTTTACATTTCCCACTCGTGCCCTAGTTTTAAATCTTTTGATTTGCCTTCTGAATCTTTTGATTTTCCTTTTGAATCTTTTGATTTGCCTTTTCTTTTCTTCTTGCCAACATCATCTACAGCATCAGCATTTTCTTTTTCATCCAAGTCAATTATCTCAATCTGGCTAACCGGGGTATCCCTTGGAACATCTTTTGTGGTATTATCATCCTTAGTCTGGCTAACCAAGGTATCCCTTGGAACATCTTCTGTGGTATTTCCATCCTCATTCTGGCTAACTAGGGTATCCCTTGGAACATCTTCTGCGGTATTGCCATCCTCATTCTGGCTAACCAGGGTATCCCTTGGAACATCTTCTACGGTATTGCCATCCTCATTCTGGCTAACCAGGGTATCCCTTGGAATATCTTCTAGGATATTTCCATCCTCATTTGACTCAATGGCAATCCCACCTTCTGGTGGTGGTGAAGTATTATGAATGGCTTCTTCATCATTATTTGGTGCAAGAGTTGATGGTGTAGCTCCATCTTGATTTGATGGATCAAAAACATTGCCAGTTCCAAAGTAAGATTGTATAGTAACTCCACCTTTTTGGCATTTTGATGGCCTCCCAGTCCCTTCACCACCCTGAGGAGTCTTACCCTTGTCGCACTTGTGGCTCAACATCTTGATCTCCCACTTCGAATAAAAGTTGGAAAAAATGTCTTATTGTTTAAGAAGGACATACTCATAGAATATAGATCCCATTCCCTACTCAATATCTTTTTTAAGATTGAATCAAGAATGGAAGAGGGATAAAGAAATATTAAAACACTAATACTATGAAGAAATGATTACTCACCTTTAAGTTTAGGTTTTCACTAACTTGTTATTCACTAATGCAGGAATGCTTGTGTTGTAAATTTGTAACTTTGCCTACGATCAACTTCAAGGTGCCAACTCCAACTTCCAAAATCTGAATCAAGAGCTCACAAGTTTAGAACTGAACAAAATGTGTAAGAATCAATCAGAGTTTCAATTGTAGTTATATCAATCCATATTTGGCAAATTCTGCAGGAATTCTATATGGTATATCAAAAAGATTTGGCAAATCACGCATGATTATATAAGGAATACATTTAAGTGTCGACAAAACAAACCTCGACGAACTACATACATTGAAATTTCCAAGGTGAATATGGCCCTAAGATTAGCACAGAGGTGTCATAGAAATTGGCGAAATGGCCCCTCATAATCAACTACTTGTAAATTTTAATTGGCGAAATGGGTCCTCATGCGCAATGACCATGTAATGGGGTTGGCGAAATGGGTCCTCACGCAGAGAAAGAATTTAATGGAGTTGGTGAAATGTGTCCCGATACACAATGCTATTTTAATAGTATTGGTGAATATATAGGTGATTCAGTACTTGCTTCTGAAATTCCAGGCAAAAATATTAGTCGGCCCATTTGAAACGCATAGTTTGTTATGGCAAAAATTTTACTTCATTGATTCTCATAAAATAAATAGATGGAGATGTATATGGATTCGACTGATAATACGTAAAAATTGGGTGATTTGACCACCTTGTTGGATGTGATTTATTCGCCAATTCTGACATGACCGATCTGCGATATTCACCAATTGGCGAATATTCGCCACTAAAAAAATCTCTGCTTCTAGGAGGTGCATAAGATGAAAAACATAGGGGAGAGGTGAAAACTCACCTACAATACACTCACAAGGCTTAGGAGCAAGGTCAAAATCTCAGAAAATGCAAATCAACAAGTGTCACAAAGCGTCGCAAACAAGGAGAGAGAGAAATTGACAAAGAAGAAAACAACACAAGACAAGAAAGAGGACACATCATCAAGAGGTTTTCTTCTTAAAAGACATTATTTCATGCTTACATGTACGTGACAAGGATTTGAATCATCATAGGGGTCCTTGTGGAGGCTGTGCGTAATTTTTGTGCTTACAGGTCCTAACTAAATGCATGATAAATGAATCATTCACTCTCCAACAGTGCTAGAGAGATTCTCTCTACTTCAACTGTGGATAATGGTCCCATATGATCACATCCCTAGGGTTGAGACCAACCCTACCAATTATCTACAGACCATTAAACGTCCCTCTAAATGCACATGCATAGACCACATATGAGGTCATGTGAAACATGTTTGTCTTTCCTCCCAAATTCCTCATGCCTTCATCCAAGTTGTCACTGATAATCCTTGCCCATTGGGGTTTCTCACTTGGAGTTTCCACCATTCTCATAAGACCACACATCCAATCCTCAAAATATCCTACATTTGGTCTTCCCCTCATTCGGCTAATCATAACCATCACGTATTGATACTCAAGAGCAAAGTCAAATTTATATAAATGTACTGGCAACTTTGTTGAAGCTTTATACGTGCTATCACTAGCCCTCCATGAAAACATGATCTTTCTGCAATCCTTCTGGATGTTAGTGTATTGTTTTTCCAACTCCCCCAAATCTATTTTACATACGTGAGGTCCTTTTGGCAAATTGAAAGCTGAGGTGATGCCCTCGATTGAAAAGTCAGCATACACCCGGCCATATTTTTCTACCTTCCTGTTACCAACATGGTAATTACGATCACACTCAACTACCATCTCGATGGCTTCAGTTGCATAGGGAAAACCTCTGGCATGCCACATGCCTGAATTATATATGTTGATAACCAAGGGTTTCTCACTGCCCTTTTTTGATCTCGTTGTCCATACATCCAGATCCATGTTCCCTGAATGTGTATCATTTATCTGGCCATATTTGAATGATGTCCCCTCGGGTTGTATACCCATGAGCTTTAGAAATTATGTGTCTAACCTATTCTTACAGACCTCCATTGTATCCTACAATAAAAACATATGTATGTCTTACCCTAACATGCCTTATGTGCGTTCAGATATAACCATTGCATGAATACCATGGCGTTTTGACTTTAGACAGCATAATTCATACATCATCATATTAATCTACTTTGGTAAAGACCAACATTTACCTGTTCATTTACCCATAAATGACAAAAGAGGGTTTCATCGTTACATACCTGATATTCATTACCTTTTAAACTATTTGATCTATATCCAGATATGTGTGTTCACTTTGCAGTTACCCTTCTCCATTTGCCATTTGCCAGTTTCGTTGTGTTCATAGGTTGTTGTAATGGCGCCTTAATCACACAGGAGCTCTATAATTTATTCTTAAATACGTGATAAGTTTAAAATGAACTCAAATCCTTGTTTTTAATCAGTAACACTAGCGAATTAGGGTGTAATTAATGTTAGATTGTTCACATCCATGGATCTTCACCCTAAGCTTTTGAGATTTTAACAGGTGACGTGATTTTATTTGAAATTTTGAATGTTCACCTACCATTAGAATAGCATTTAATACGGGATCATCACATTCGCAAATGTCAAGGATATTAAGAAATATGCATGCTCCTTTGAATATGCCAATGATGTAAGCATGACAATGGTCAAACATTGACCAGCAATCAAAAGATCATGGCACCTTACTTTTGTTTACTATCATGATATTATGGTGTGCTAACATAGATCAATCAATGTGCCATGTGGCAGCATCCTATTGGTTCACAGAAGTCTACGTGTTATATGTCCCAAGAGTGGATAAGGGGATATTAAGAAATATTTGGATGTTTAATTATGTGAAATATCCCCCTTTCTGAAGATGAGGATGACGTCAACACTTTTACTAATATTTTGAATTGGTTGAGGAGGTGACGTCACAGTCATATTACCGAAGATTAGGGATCTTAGTTAATGTGCAGGATATTAAGATTTGCCTTCGTATTGCATTGGGTCAGGATATTAGCAAATATCTGGGATATTGAGAATGAGATGATTCTTTTAATGTCGAGGAATATGATGATGTCATCATCATATCGAGTCTTCTTTGGAATGGAACAAGATGACGTCATCGTCACATTAACAAAAATCAGGGATCTTAGTTAATGTGCCAGATATTAAGAAATACGCCAACATTTGGCATTTACATTATACTTGGGGCAAGCCCACACATTAGCAAATATCAGGGATATTCAAATAAAAGTGCACCTTCAAGGAATGTGCGCGGGTGTCGACGGGTAGACATTTCTCGAGCTGAAATTTGACATCTACATATTAATGAATATGCGGATATTGGGATTTTACTTGTTAAAACCTATGTCAGGGATATTGGTGAATATCATGGATCTTAGTTAATGTGATGACCCTCATGAGTGACTGGTTTGACCAAACTTTCACCAGACCTAACTTCTTATCCTTAAGGAATTTTAGGATGATCTAAAAGACAAACCTGCTTGGAATTTTGCATTCTTTCATCTAATGAAGTTTGTGGTAGAAAAACTGACATTGGCACTTAACCCTTTTTTTATGAGGCCTTTACATGTGCAGGGTGATATCCTATTAATACATCTGATACTTAGCTTTTACCATACCGCCCAAGGCAAGGGAGCAAAAACAAGCAAAAAAGGTTGGGTCCCTATTTTGCTAAGGCAAAATGGGGCGTGTTGTGTAACAACACACCAACTTTCCACCAAAGAAAACAACAAAATTCAAATAATTCAAGACATGGGGACAAATTAAAACATAATGTTCCAACTCTTATTAAGCATAAGCATCTTAATCTTCCTGACTGATATCATTTTAATCAGTATAACAATGTTGAAAAGGGATCATGTGTGTGCATGTGGTTCATATCCCTCATCTTGAAGATGAATTGAAAATACTAGTGACTGGTGTTAAGCTACATAGTTTGGTTCATCCCTCATAGCCAACCTAGATAGAGCCTTGCTGCCAGCAGGCGTTCATAGCCCCAAAAAGGTTATTGTTGCAATTCCCCTAAGTAGAGCCTCACTACCAGTCAGGTGTCTATAGCCCCGATAGAGTTACTTAGATGACCTAATTATTCTTTTTTGGATATTCAATATATTTCTTTCTATTTTTTTATAAGATATCATCATGTAAGCACATTTTGCAAGGTGTGGTCACTTGTTGTTTAGGCTAAGAATTGCAATGGTAGCAAGGGCAACCTTTAGATTTTTCACTTGACACCACACTAGTATGTTCAACAAACCCAAGGCTATTAGGTGAGTCATGTGAGGATCTCCTTGAACAAGAAAAGGTATCACTAATGAACCGGATATCACAGACCTGATCAAGAATACTTCATCTAACATGAGTTACAACCTATGTAAGAACTTGTACTCAACTCTTGAATTCTAACAATTTCTATGGTTTTCTGAAGTGAAAAGGTGCATCATTTTGCCTAACCAAAATAAAGACTCAACAACACAAAGCAAAACAAAACAACACACAAAGTAAACTATACAAACAACTATACATAATGTACATTACATACATATGGTACATCATCATGATATGACTCTTCTAAGCTTGAAAATAATGTTTGAGGAATTGTCCATTGACTGGCAATGGGACATCCTCACTTGTTAGGGTCTTGAGCTTGTAGGTGTTGTCACCTAGGATTTTTGATATCTGAAAGGGACCTATCCATAACTTGTCAAACTTTCCATGGTCACCTTTCCTTTCATGTGCTTTGTCCCATGATAGGACCAAATCTAATATCCTAAAGGCTTTTACTTTATCTCTCTTATCAAACTAGCATTTGATAGTGGCCTGATGTTTGGCGAATCAGTTAATCACCCTATCCCTCTTTTCTTCCAGGTGCATGAGCTAAAGCAACCTGACTTCTTATTTGTTATCTATGTCTAAGTATTCCTATGCAAACTGCAGGGTGGGAATTTTGAGATGTACGGGGAGGATGGGATCCACCCCATAAACTAATTAGTAAGGAGAATTCCCTAATGCAGTTTTCATTCTAGTTCGATCCACCCACAAGGCATATTTAAGTAAGGTATGATGAAAGTAGATTGTCATTGATGTCAAAAAGGTGTTGGTATTGATAGGAGTTGTTCATGTCATCAGGATCAGTGATTGATAAGAGGTGTCATCAGGATATCTTCATGGTTTGGTGTTCATACTTGGTTCATACTTGTTTGTGTTGGGTCATCTCATGTAGTGGTGTTTGAAGGAGTTGGTTAAGTGATGTTTGAAGCTAACTTGTTTGTGTTAATCATTTCAAGAAGTTCAAGCATTGTTGATGCTCATGGTTTCATGGTAACATTTCTTGAGTTCAAGTTTTGACTTGCAGATGCAGAGAATGGACTTGCAGAATTTTTGTTTTGATCATGACTTAAGAGACCTTCATATTTTGATGTTAGTGATATGATGTTCATACTTTGGTTGCTTCATGATTATGTTGATCAGGTTCACAGGTCAGAAATAATGCAAATATGATCAAAGTTTGGCCGAGATGAGGCAGATATGGGTACAAAGTGTCATATTGTTAATAAGGGCATTGAAGTTGCAAATCCTTAACATATCCTCAATAAACACTATGTCTTATGTAGACCCTCTTACTAAAGAATGCGCTTTATGTTTTAATCTTGTGTTGACCTACTATAGAATGTCATATCACTTATGGTCACCTCATAAATAAATCATGAGCATCGAATAACTTTAGGGCAGCATGAATATTTATTATATTCAAAGACCCATATTTAATATTATAAGGAGAGATCGATTTTCAAGGGGAGTTTGTTTGTTAGAAAAGGCCATCGAATGACTTTGGAATTCAATGCATATTTCAAAAGGGGAGCAAGTTATTTAAGAAAAGCATTGAATTGTTTTTTATAAAAGGTATTGAATAGCATAATCGTAGGGGATCAATTGTTTATAAGTTAAAGGCATTCGAAGATTTTTAAAAATGAGACCATGACTTTAGTCATAAAAAAAAGGGCATCCAATATTTAATGGTCTTGTTTTTATTTAGAAATGAGCTCCAAAAGTTAGTAAAGATATTTGAATTTGTTTCATAAAAGATTCCAAAGTTTTTCAAGGGAACGTGAATAAGCCTTAAGTGGGTCTATTTTTAAATTTAGAAATTTTTTATTTCCTATTTTTTGGCTTTTGAAAAAAAGCATCTTTTTAATGGAGGATTTTAAGGAGATTTTAAAGGGAGTTTGTTGAGTTTTTAAAGCCATATTTTAAGGAGATTTTTTTTGGAAGATTTTTTTTGTGAGATTTTTTTTTTGGAGATATTATTTTGGCATTAGTGTTGAAGATTTTTTTCTTCTCTCCTTAATAAATTTGCAAATTGAAGATTAAATTGCGGCAGATTATTTTGTTTGCAGGGAGAAAAGGGCCAAAGGACATTATTATTATTTTATTTAATGGATATCATTTTTTTAAAATGTAAATGCAGAGAGAAGATTTTTGATCAATGAATATGAAAATGAAAGAGGGCTCAGAAGATGAAGAAATTGACCAATATTTTTTTTCAAGGAAGAAATTCAGTTTGAAATGAGGAAGATGTATATGCAGAGGAGAGGAATTTCAAAGGTTTTTTATTTATAATTTTTTTGTTACAAGTGCTTTGTGATTGCAGGAATGAAAATGAAGCAGAAGATTTATTTTGTTGAGAAGATGAAGAGATTTTTATATTATGTGAAGAGGAAAATGGATTTGAGAAAAGAAGAATATGAATGGCAGAGGAATTTAATATTTTTTTCTTGCAGGATCTTTATTGATAAAAGAAATATATGCAAAGTTGATTATGAGGACGTGAAAGGACATTTTTGTTTTTCTTATATATATTGGTTTTGCAGATGTGTGTGGATGTTATGCAGATCAATGATGAAGATAATTTGATGATACATATGAATGGTTGAGTGAACTAATTTGCAGAGTAAAAGACACTTGCAGAGGTTTGTAATGTTTTTGATTGTAAGGAATCAAGCTTTGGTTGCAGTGATTGATGAATATTGATAGAGACAATTTGCAGAGATAATTGTTTACAGAGATTTGTAAGAGGAGCTTGTTTGCAGAAGTGTGTAAAAGAAGATGGTCTTGATTTGAAAATCAAACAAGAAGTATAAGGATGTATGATGAAACACAGAGTATACAATGGTGCAACTCAAATTGAATGGCAATCATGTCTTACACACAAAGTTTGATGTTTTTGATAATGGTGATTGTGTTTTCCAGTGAGGCATAGTACACCAGTGAGGCTTGTGGTCAGTGAGACCTTCCTATGCAAGTGACGCATCTTGTAGCCAGTGAGGCTTGTATGGTTAGTAAGACCTATTTGTATGTATTAGGGGTTGGTTCTCCTTGAAGTTGGTGCTTCTAAACATTGCAATCAATGAGGTTTTTGATAAAGCCAGTGAGGCAGTTTTGGAGTGGTTTTCTACCCTTGGAGGGTTTTCCACTCGTGCAAATCTTGTATCATGATTCATATTGATCTTCTCTGTGTGTGTGTATGAATTACTCATGAGGTGTTGTTTATATCCTCTTTTATCAATAGTCTTATGTATATGTGTTTAACAATGTCTTCCTCTTTTGTCTTGTAAACAAAAGTTTGAGCTATCAATGCTCGCTACAAACGCCAGACTTAACCCAGATCCACAGGAGGCTCACTGCCATGTCACGAATCTTGAGTTCAGCATTGAATGCCTCACTGACAAGGGGGGCAGGTCACTACCAACAATCCCCCTTCAACGCAATCTGAGGGATTCGAACCCGTGACCCATGGCTCTGATACCAATTATTGGAATCATTTTCTGTTGTGCCAAAAGCTTGAGCTATCAACGCTCACTACAAATGCCAGACTTAACCCAGATCCATGGGAGGCTCACTGCCATGCCACGAATCCTGAGGTCAGCATTGAACGCCTCACTGACAAGGGGGCAGCTCACTGCCAACAAGATAATCCACTCCCTGGGGTTCTTTTTTATCAATTTCTTTATGATGTTCAATAAATTCTTATTGGTTAACTCTGCTAAGCCATTTCCCTGGGGATAATAGTTTGAAGAGAATTTTAAAATGATCCCATAGTCAAAAGCCCAACTAGACAATTTTAAAGATGCAAAAGGTGGTTCATTATCACACACTAGGGCGTAAGGAACTTCGTACCTAGTTATGATGTTGTTCTCTAAAAATTTGATGACATATTTTGTAGTACAAGTCTTGCTACTAATTGCTTCGGTCCACCTAGTGCAATAATCAGTGATTGTTAACACATACCTGTGGCCTGAAGATGATGGAGGATTGATTGGACCAATAAAATCCATGCCCCATTGAGCAAATGGGTGCATCTCCATAACTGGTTGTAGGGGTTGAGTAGTATATCTCTCTCTATTGGTAGCAATCTAGCAGGTATGTCAGCATTTGATATGTTCAACAGTGTCCTTAGGCTCTCAGGATAGCATGAGTAGTGGCAAGGTGGGATCCATGTGTTCCAAATTTATCATGCAATTCTATGAGAACCTTATTAGCTTCTGGCTTGTCTAGACATTTAAGATATTGTCCCTCATAATTCTTTTTGAAGAGGATCCCCCCTTTTATCATGTACTTATGTGATCTAATCTTTAAAGCTCTCCTTTGAGAAGCTTGCATCTTTGGTGGGCATCTCCCAGTGATCAGGATATGTCTGATATCCGAATAACAATCTTTATTTTCCTTTGTGTTCATGACATATTGCTAACTCACTAAGCTGGGATCAATTTTAGAAATCATTTGGCTCAAGGTTTTCCCTCTAACCAATTTCATGGGGGTTATGTCCATGTCATATTCTTGGAGCACTGTTATCCGTTTCGCTCTCTTCTCTCTAGGCTCACTCTACATCAGGAGCATTTTGACTACTGCATCAAGTACAATAGCAATTATCTTGCTTCTCAAGATATAGTGTCTAGATTTCTTTACGGCTATGACTAAAGAAAGGGATTGTCTTTCAACGTCCATGTACCTAAGTTCTGCATCCCTAAATGGAGAACTCATGAAAGTGATGGGCTTCTCTTCCTTTCCTTCATTTCTCTATGTCAGGACTGATGCACAAGTATGCTTTGAAGCAAATGAGTAGATGTAAAACTCTCTTATGTAATTTGGGCTGATCAGGATAGGTGCATCTGAGATGGCCTTCGTGATGTCTTCAAATGCAACCTTTGCTTCAGGTGTCCATTCGATCTTGGTATCCTTCTTAAGCATTGCATTGAGTGGCCTAACAATTTCTACAAACCCTATGATGAACTTCCTCACAAAATTTATCTTACCAAAGTAAGATTTAAGTTCTTTCTTACTCTTTGGGAGTTGTAACTTCATTATGGATTCCACCTTAGCAGGGTCAATGGTGATCCCATTTTCTGATATTACATGACCAAGTAACTTACTTGTGGTCACCCCAAATATGCATTTCTTTAGGTTAAGGTAGATACCATATTGCTCACACTTCTTAAGCACCTTTCTAAGGTGTTCTATATGGTCACCTCTCTTCTTTGAAAAGATGGTCAGGTCATCCATGTATATGACTATGCATTTACCAACCAAGCCTCTAAATGCTATATCCATTGCACACTAAAATGTGGTTCCAGCATTGATTAGGCCAAAAGACATGCATCTATAAGCAAATATCCCCCACTTGGTGGTGAATGTTGTCCTTAGTCTATCTATCTTGTCTACCATCACCTGGTTGTATCCTAAAAAACCATCCAGGAAAGACATCATTTGAGCTTCATTCACTACTTGTAAAACTTCATCTAATGAGGGAAGAGGATAGTTGTCCTTTTCTGATGCTCTATTCAGCTTTCTAAAGTCTACACAGAGGTGTATATCTCCATTCTTTTTCCTAATTGGGACTAAATTTTCCACCCAGGTTGAGTGCCTGACAGGAAATATGATCCTGGCATTCAGCAGCTTTTTGACTTCTTCAAAGATTATAGGTTCTAGTAATGCATTGAATGGCCTATGCTTTTGTCTAAATGGCTTGGCATTAGGCTTCAGTGGAATAGTATGAGTGATGATTGATGTGTCATATATCTTCATCTCATCATAAGTAAGGGCAATGACATGGATATAATCTTTCAATGCTTGGGATATCCCTGCCTTTTCCTCTGCAGTGTAGACTTTTCCAATCAGGACATTCCTAATGTCCTCACCCTATCCTATATTGACTGGTGAATATTCTCCTCCATCTGTCTTGGGGAGATCCTTTTCCTTTACCATGTTGTCTAAATCAAATGCTCTTTCAAGTTCAATCATGCCTTTGGGAATTTTTTTGCTTGGTAGGTCCATGATTTCTTTCGCTTCCCATACGTGATCTTCCAGGTACCTCTCATCTAGGATCTATGCATCAAATATATCCCTATTTTCTATGAAGTCCAGGATATGTTGATCATCATTGAACACTTGGAAATTAGTCACAATATTAGGTATGGAAGGTACTGATATTAGTTCTACTGAGAATCTCTTCAGTCTAGATATGGCTAAGGGTTCTAAGGTGCTGGCAGCCTATGCCAGTGCATCAGCTTTGTGATTTTGTTCTCTAGGGACTTGCATAATGTTGAATGCATCAAATTCTTCTATTAGGTCCCAAACTCTATGATTGTAGTTCAACAACTTCTTATAATTACATGCATAGATACTCTTGACTTGTTTTACCTCCAATTCTAAGTCCCCATAGACATGCAGAATCTTGACTTTCTTCTTGAGTGCAAACAGCAACCCATGAATTAAGGCTTCATATTTAGCCACGTTATTGGTGCATGGAAACTGCAACCTGTATACTACTAAAAAAGACTTTCCAGATAGATCAATGAGGTCAATGCCTACTCTAGCTCCCTATTTGGACTTGGAACCATCAAACCTTAAAATCCATGGCTTATCTTTTGTCAATGGCTTATTAGGGCCTTCTCTTTTCCTTTTGGCTCTTACTGTTGCACCACTAGATATTCATTTCAACTTTTGAGGTTCAATATTTATTGCCTCTAGTGATGTCTGTGAGCATGATATATCTTTTCTTTTCATCATCCTAATATTATCAGCCTCATCCTTCGGATATGTTGTAGTTCCTTTTCTTTCATTCTTAGGGATATCTTTGGCATCATGTGATTTATCTTTGGAACACAACTACTCTTCTTTGTTTAACACATGTAAGCATAAAGCACATGTTATCTCTGAATGTGGTGCCTCATGTAACTGACACCATCCTTTAATAATTACATGATGTGAAGGGACTCCTTGTAGAATAAGTCTCTGAACTTATTTAGACAAAAATCTATCAAACTTGGTCAGGTAACTCCCCCTATCTTCATCTAATAATTCATAGTTTGACTCAATCAGACAATCCGTTCCTGTGGTGATAGCATTTTCCTTTTCATGAGGATTCTCATCACATATTAGGATTTCTTCTGAATGATGTATGCAAATGTTATCCTGATGTACACCTTCCTCACATTCCCCTGCATCTGAAGAAAACAAATAAGAATCCGTATCATCATTATCAGATATTTCACTTACCTCAGTTGAAGATGATCCTACTTCACTATAACTTATTTCTAACTCAATCATGTCTAGACATGCTTCACAATCCCTTTCTGAATGTGCTTCATCATGCAACCTACACCAGCCAGATATCAGGATATTCTCAATGGGTGTACCTAGTAACTGGTATCTTTGCATTTCTCTAGATAAGTACTATTCAAACTCCTTAACATGATATGTTTCCTCATTATCAGTTGAACTATGATCAGATTTTATGATCATCCCATCTTCCTGATTACTATTTCTATGAGTATGCATGTTATACATCAACACTTCCTCAATTCTGACCATCTGAGGTCTTATGGCGTAAACTCCTAGTTCAACATCTACATAGAGTATCTCATTGGTAATGTTCTATTTAGTGATCATATGTTTCATCTGAGGTTCAACTTCTATCCTTATTTGGTTAGGGATTCCTTTCCAAGGTAACCACATTTGACTGAAGTCAGTAGCCATGTATCCATTAAGTGTTTTGGACCAATCCCTACTAAGCAACATCCCATAGGTATCAAGGATATCTACCACCTGGATGTCAATATAATATTGCACCCTTGGGTCTGATGCAAGCTGCATGTGATATGATTTAATTCTCCTACCACACTCACTTCTGTTTTATCAAGTTGTGTCACCTTTTTGAGGGACTTGGCTGGATGTAACCCTAGAGCATTGCAAATGAATAGTGGCATCACATTTGTTGATGCACCTAAATCTACTGGGCAATTATGTAGGTTCTTACCAAATATTTTTAATGTAAGTAATAATGGGGGTGACTTGGACTTATCTCTGTATAGAGTCATGTGTGACGTTTCAGTAGCCTAGACGATAGCCTGCAATTTATTCTTGGTAGTATTTTCCTTAAGTGCAGGATCTCTAGTCAGGATGTGACTAGGATTATGACCATGGTTTTCATCCCTTGGTGTAGACTCATCTAAGGATTTCAAAAAGGCTTTCTTGATGACTGGAGTTTTGAGTAGTTCTGACAAAGACAAGCTAATCTTAATCTTTTTCATCTCTTATGCCAGATATGTGACTAATTTATCAGACTCAGGCAATTGGTTGATGGCTTTTGACACTATATTTTGAGGTGTGAAATACTAAGTATTCACCTTAGGAGGACTAGGATTATTATTAGCTTTTGGATCTGGTGGAGTATTGAAATTGTTGGGAGGAATAGATGTGGTCAAGGGACCAGCTAGTCTGTTAGGATTATTCCTCAAGTTATAATTATGCCTACTCTGATATTGTTGTTGATAAGCATGGACCTCCTCTGGTTCTGGTTCTAGTTCATTTTCATCCTCAAAAGGGAACACATAGTTTGACTTAAATGCTAATGCAAACTCCTCACATGATAATGTGTAATTCTCATGAGTTGAGTTCATTTGATGATGCTGATGACTAATAGAACTTTCCAGCACAAGGGTAGATTCATAGCCCAAGGGGACAATTTTGTTTCCTTTAGGACAGGGAAGATCTCCTGTAGTAGTAGACACTTCAGCCCGGAAAATACTAGTTGCTATTTTGAACTGAGGGCAATCTAGTTAAAGCGTGCGCGTTGGTATTGTGCGTTCTACACAAATTTATGAGTGCATCTTCTGCTAAATTCACCCTAGTAGTCTGTTTGGGTTCCATAGGAGGTTGGTTGTCTAATGGTGATGGCAATGAGCCATTATTTGGCCTAGTATTCCATGTTCTAGGTGGCCTAGGGGCAGCATTGTTATTGCTATTGTTGTTGAAATTCCTATCATTATTGTACCCCTTGTCAGGATATCCAGACCTATCATTGTTATTTCCATATCCTCTATCAAGATATCCTCTGTTTTGATTTGACTGGGAATAAAAGTTTTGGCTCCTCATATGTGTGATCTCAGTAGTTAATTTCTTCAGTTATGCAGATATTTCCTTAATATCATTGTTTTCTTCCTGAGCCTTGGCTACTACATTCTCTTGATGAGGTTTCACGAAGGAGTTACCATTGTTATTGTTTTGCCCTGCATCCTGAGATATTTGTCCAGAATGAGGTATCATCTGGCCATTTCCGTTTGGAGGAGGCATGATACTAAGTGGAGGTACCTGTAGGGGACTAGGCATGATGGTAGGAGGTATCATGACTCCATTACCTTGTGGTTGTACATGATATGTAGGATATCCAGAGTTAGGCATGAAGCTATGTGTTAATTGTTGATTGACTTTAATGGCTTCTTCAAAAGCACCTGCTAATGAAGTTATGGGGGATGTGTTCTTCTGATGAACATGGATATTAAGGGATCCAGGGCTGAATAGTATATGGATCTAGTTGCATCATCACCTACATTGTATGGATCAACTAGCTTGGAGTACATTTTCTGAAACCTAGCATTGAAGTTAGAAATTGATTCTCCCTCAGCTCTTTTGATTGTAGCAAACATGTGATAAGTGATAGCAGGATCTACTAGTATTTTAAAACTTCCTAAGAAGCTTTCTCTAAGGCATCCCAGGTAGGGATGGTTGGTTGGGAAAGACTGATGTACTAGCTATAAGCCTCTTCTCCTAAGGAGTAAGGAAATAACCTACACACAACATCCTCATGTTCTATTCTTTCTCTAAAGCAAGCTTCCTTGTAAGTCCTGATACGATCCTCTGCATCTTGGTAAGGGTGATACTTTAGATAGATTTTATCTAGATTCTTAGTAAAGCATGATATGTTGTAAATAGAAGTGGTGACTAAGTTGCAAAGAAAGACATTGCAGCTGGTGCTTGAGGTATCTGAGGTATTTGAGGTATATTTGGAGATACGGGAGGTGTTATAGAAGGTATGGATGAAGATGATGGTGAATTAAGACCATAACTGTGATGAATATCAGTTGTATGAGGTTTAAGTCCATGAATTGGTAATTCTTCAAAAATTCCAATGGATCTGGACCTAGTATTAGGTCTGTGAGCCAAAGCTTCACAACTTAGGACAGAATGTGGATATTTCAACTGGAACTTCACAAATATCAAGGCATGTGCTCTTCTAAGGTGGATATTTATGATCAAAAATCTAAAATAACTAGATATTTGCACAATATTTGTAGGAGATGCAAATATGGACATGAGTTTTAAAAGTTCAGACTTCTAACTGTAAATATCAGGTTAACTGACCACAAGGATGGGATATTTGTTGAGTATTTGCAAGGACTGTAACTATTGACTTAGATGTGTAGATTCTAAGCAATTGACTGTAAAGATCGTGATGTTCATGCACAAGATTACAATATTTATGATCAGATTCTTCAAATAACTGATGATAAGTAGAAACTTTACACGAATACTGAGAGTTTGAAGAATATCACCTCACGTAGGAGCAGGAATGACATCCAAGCAACATGTTTGGGAACAAAAATGCTTATGCAAGCCCTCCTTCTAGCGCCAATTTATGTTGATCATGATGTTAGTTATAAACAAACATACATAAAGAAATGTAAATCAAACCTTTATCATCTTGAAAGATATGATGAATTCATAGAATTCATGATCCCAAGTCTCCATGGATTAGTTCATAATCATCTGACGTTACTCATTGGTTTGATGTGCGTTGTTGTTTTCCATTCAAGGGCCTTACATTTCTGATTCCAAGGAATTCATGTCTGGATAATCCTTTTCTCACCTATTCTTTGTAAATTTCTTAGAAAACGATGATAAATTCTACTATACTTAACTAGATGATGCAGATATTATATAAGTTTGATCAATTCTTCTGCATATCAACTATCATTAACTGGATTTCACCTCTGCATTACAAATTTAGTTAAATGATGTGCCTACAGGCATAGATTTCATGATTACTATTGTTGTTCATGTTCATTTGCATGATATTTGTCATTTCAACATGCTATTTTCTCAAATATGCTAATGATGTTCATTTATCTACAAGATATCATCATATTTCTTGTATTTGCTTAGAATTTTCCGTGAATTTGCAATTCTGATAATGATCAAATGAAATTAAAGAAATTTGAATGAATGCTTTCTAAATTTTACTAAAATGAGTGAATATTTAGCCATTGATCCATATACATTCTTGACATTGTCATGAAGAGAAGGAAATCAAACCATATGTTCACCAGGATGTTCCATAGCTAGATATGATTGATGCTAACTTCGATGGAAAGGAATGAAAACAACATGACGACATGAAATGCACTCCAAGGGACACAGCAAATCAAAGCACATATCCAGAATCCATTCATAGATTACTTAAAGTCTACGATTGTATGTAATCAGGGTACTTCATCTTCAATAAGTATGCAAAAGAGTGTAAATTTACAATTGGCCTTGAGAATTAGTCCTGATGTTTCAACAATCTAATCTTAATTAAGTTTCGAATGAATTACACTGTGCACTCCATCTCATTTTATAGGACAAGGAGATGACATGGTTAGAAAAGATCATGTGATCAAGATTTGTCTATTAAGATCAATGGTCCATAACATCCTTTGACCAAGTCAACAGGTAGACACATGTCACAGGTTGCCAACTAGAAACCATTTGGTAGTATACAGTTGTCCTCTTTGACATATCATGCATATGACCTTGTCACACTGCATCTTTACTTATTCTTTTTCCTCCTCATCAGTAGATGAGTCATCTTCCACATGTACCCTGATAATCCCCCTGATGGGTTCATATACCTGCACAATTCTTTCTACTGCTCCCCCATCTTGTAGTTTGGCCTTTGTAATTGCATGTCCTTGTGATTGTAACTAGGCTCGTAGAGAAATCCACTTGGTCTTCCTACTATTCAACATTTCATTATATTTCTCCACTTTAGCCCTCATCCTCATGGCTTTATCTATTATATCTTCAGATAAGTGGCTAAGTGGGTCATCTGCTGCAAGCTTGAAATTATCCTGAAAAGCCTTAATGGTGAAATTAGCATCTTGATTTTTTATCTTTCCTTCAACTTTATCCTCAAGTACCTCTACAATTTCCACCTCCTCTAACAAAAGTTCATGTAATTTGGTATTGATATTCCTAAGCTTAGCATTACACTTCTTCAGGATATCCACTTAAAACTTGTTATCCTCATTCCATATACTTAACAATTGTGATGTCTGATTAGTCAGGATATTATGGAATATTAGGACATTCACATCTATATGCTTCATTTTAGAGAGGGCAGTCAAATGTTTCTTAATTTTTATTGACCTCTGTGCAAACTCCTTCTGCAATTTATCCACCTTGCTCCTTAATGTGTTGAGCAAACCCTAATTGTCAAGAGAGATCTTTATTACCTTTTCTGCTTCAGTGATGAACTGGATAAACCATTTATCCTTCACATGTGATTTATGTTTCATGATATCTAATCTCGTCATCTCATCTTGAGATATTATAGTTAGTGGGGTGGATGTGCTGATAGGAATATCGGTAGGGGCCAGGCTGCTAGCAATCCCTTTATAAATGTTTGCATTTGAGCAATGTGCTCTTTATGTACTTTATTCTTATCCTTCTCTTTCTCTATTCTGACCAATAATGAATCTATTATGTCCTTGGCCTCATGTCCTTCTTGCTGCTCCGTAGAAAAACCCAAATCTAAAGTGGTTATTTGAAACTCACTGGCACTTATTTCTCCCTTGGCTTTGTCTACAATAGGTACAGCCACTTGAGCTATTCTTTGGCCTATAACCTGATCTCTCTTTATTGCAGAGGTGGCTCTAGCCCTCCTCTTTGGTTTGGCTATGTCAACGAAAAATAATGTGTATATGTCAAAATTTAAAGAAACACTCGGTGGGGGAGGATTTACCTTGTGCTATAGTCAATGCGGCACTTCAGCTCTGGACCGTTCCTAGTCTATATGTTCAATGTGAACATCTTGTAATCCTATGTTCTACTCCACCCTTGGTGGTGACTGTTCATTTTTTCCTCATTGTGAACCTCCTCATATGTGGGAACCTCTTGTGCTGACTTTATGCTCTTGTCCTATTCATCTTGGGGTGATGGGTTCACATTAGGGTTTTGGTGGGCTAGATCTTGTGCATCCTGATGATCCTCCTAGCTACCCTTGTCAACATTTTCCCCTTCCTTATTATCACTACTTACTTGTGGACCTTGTTTCCCACTTATTGGTATCTCAGCATCTATAGGACCTTGGGATTCGACTGTCCTGACTTCCTCTATCTCTTTATCATGTACTTGCTCACTATCTTGAGCATCATGTTCATTAGGTATCTCCGCATCCTCATTCATCTTTGTATCATAAGCCAGATCATCTTGTTCTACAACTTTGTCTTCATCTTTATTTTCCTCTTCCTCAGCGTGATATGTCAATTCAATAGATGTCGGGCTGGTAACCTTATCCACTAGTCTTATTTAGCCAATTTTCTGTGCTACATTCTCAGGACTATCTTCTTCTATGTCTTCTTCTTCCCTCTCCTTTTGCACAGTGGGAGTATTATGGGGAGTCATTGTTGTGTTTTTTATTAGTGTCTCCATAGGGCTGGTGGACACTTCCCTCACTGTCATGCCCACATTTCCCATGTAGTCACGACATGCATCACACATGTCATGTCCACATTTGTCATGTGGTCATGACAAGAAATATCAAAAAAAATTCCACGCTTCGCCAGAAGCCCCCTCGCACGCGTAAGCGTGCTCGGTGGCATACGCTAAAGCATAAACAAAATAGATGAATGCGGGGTGATTCGTACCCGTGCACATACCAATCGCAAGAAGGCCATCAAGGGGTCATCGCGACGCGGTTAACATCGTCATTAGGGTTAAACTTCACTAACCTAACTAAACCCTAAATTCTAGGAAAATCTGGCAGCATAACACCTCACAGGCGTAAGTAGGGTTTATTGTACTAAAACTAAATTGATTAAGAGGTTTCCTAATTTGGATTAATAATTTCCTTACATCACACTAATTGCATTGGTGATACAGTTGATTAAGATACCAAACCGTGGTTGGCAGCAGTAGGGCCCGCGTAGGGATCAAAGACAACAGGGATCATCTGCGGGACCTGCGAGGTCTCAACAGTCTTACAGAGGTTCATAGGGGTCCATAGGACGGACTGGACAGCAGCAGTCAGGTAGGACTCAGTCAGGGCAGTTACAGGCTAGGGGCCTGTGTTATGTTTGTGGTGGGGTAGGGCATTTGGCCAGAGAGTGTCCACAGGGTTTCACAGTAGGGGGACAGTCCCGTTCAGGAGGATCTGAGCAGACTGTAGGTGATGTGGGCAAGTCCCACCGCATGTTTGCAGTGGTTGACAACCGCCAGGATGACTTCCAAGCCTCAGTTATTGAGACAGCAGGTATGATTGGGGATTTCCCCATCTCTATTCTTTTTTACTCTGGAGCTACCGACTCTTTTCTGTCTACATCATTAGTGGAACGTTGCAGGCTGGTGGCTTCTAGGTAGGACGTTAGGTGGGAGGTTGAGTTGGCCTCTATGGCCAGGATGTCAGTAGATACCTTGGTTAGAGATTGCGAGATCTCCTTGGGTTCCTTCACTACATCATGTGACCTTAGAGTTATGCCACTAGGATCCTACAATGTAGTTTTGGGTATGGATTGGCTTGCAGCTAATAGAGCTAAGCTGGATTGTCGCCAAAGGATGATTAGTTGTTTAGATGATCATGGCTGACTGGTTGAGATAGTGGGCATACAGAAGCCCACGGTAGTACGTATGATATCCGCTCAGCAGCTAGAAATTGGTTTATATTATGATGTTAAAGGAAAACTAATTGGGTGATGTTAGATAGAAATTGGTTTTGTAATTTAATCTTGGGAATGGATGTTTGAAATCTAGAAATTAGGGTCTAAATTGTAATGTGATTTCCTTAATGCTTAAGTGAATTTGTGATATTTTATGCGAGTGTATGTTCTTAATTTGCCTTAGCTATTATTTATATATGTGGAAATTAACTTTGCAATTGAGTGTGCAAGTATTTCTAACAAACCATAGAAATTGGAGACCATCCCACACTCAATGTTGTAATTCCTTATGAAGCTGATCTAGTTCCACAAGGAACTAAGATCAACTCTGTGTATGATGAAAGGTTGTAATGTTAATTTGCATGTGGTTAATTGGGTTAAGTCTACCCTCTTTTAATTTGAATTATAATTTGTGTTGTAAGAATTTTGTCTTTGAATTACACTTTTAAATTTTAAATTTTTTTTGGAGACCCTTTTCATGTGTTTTAACTTGACCTTGGGTGCTCTAACTAGGCTAAACTTGACCCTAGGTTATACCCCATGGGTCTAGGGTCCCTTTTAACTTGGGTAACCCTTGGTAAACCTCCATATGGTCACCTTAACTTCACACTGAAGTTAAGTGACGAAATTGGAGGCATGGGAGGGAGAGGATGAGTGGTACCAACACTCAACCCCATCCCTTTTCATTTCCAAAGGTTGGAGATGACTCCAAGACCCACCAATTGTGGAGGACTTGACTCCAAGTCTCTCTCACAATTGGTGAGAGTACCCTTGGAGTTGTGTGGTCCCTCTTGAGAGGAAAGGAAGGGGACACATGTGTCACCCATTCCCTCTTTAACTCCTCCTTTCTCTCCCACATGTTGGAAAGAGGACAAGTGGTAAGGGGTGAGGGAGACTTGGGGATGGGTGAGTGACATGTGTCAACACCCATCCCTTGGGACATGCTTGTAGTGGGGAGGAAGAGTGAGGAGGTGACAAGTGTCACCTCCCCATTCCTCTAAGCTCATGGGTTGAGCTTATTAGTGTTTCCATAGGGCTGGTGTACACTTCCCTCACCACCTCATCATCTAAGAGTTCTACTGTTTCATCTAGGGGTAGGGACTGATCACCCCCTCTTTTCTTCATCTCTTCTCTCTTCTCTTCATCTAATTTAGTTTTAAAATGCACTATGATAGGGATGGGTACATCATGCTGCAGATTTATCTTGATTCCCTCACCTCCTTTTCCTTTCAATACAATATTAGGGTTTACATCTAATGACCCTCTCATTGCACTTGTCAGATTCTTCTTTTGTGTCACTTCTTGAGTTTTCTTTCTTTTTCTTCTTATGAGGAGATCTTCTTCATCAGTGCTTTCCTACAAGTTTTCACAAATGATAGCAAGCTTTGTGATGGGCTTCTATTGTTCTGCAGGTGCTTGGGATATTGTAGCAACAGAAGTTAAAGCTGGATCCTTTTTAGGCAGAGGGGAATGGATGATTCTCACACCTATATTCTGGTTCCCTTTCTTGGATCCCTTGGGTGTATTTCCTTACTTCCTTTCTCCTTTGGATGCTCTCTTTTCTTTAGGAAATCATCATATTCCTTGTCTGTCAGGTTTTGCCTTTTTCTCTTTTTGTCAATGGTGAGGGCCACTCCTTTGTTCTTGAGTGTAGTAACTTCTCTATCCACCCACTCTTTGGTCAATTGCATGACCTTTTGTGTTATTATTTCCAGTGAAGTCTCCTATGGCTGACTCTAGTCGGGGGATGAGATTATTTCATTATATATTTTCTTATTCTCATACTCTTGTGGCATAACCATTCCATCATCTTCATGTAGTTGTGTTGGAACTGGTATGTAATCTAATGTGCGAATTTGCCTCAGAGTAAGCCTTTGGTAGCTTCTCCTACGCACCTCTACTTCATCATCACAATCAGTCCAGTAGTCTTCAAGGTGTACTTGATGTACTGGTTTCTTATATAATGCATGCATTCTGTTATAGGGGTCATATGGCCTAGATACAGGGAAAGGCTGTAAGGACATCAGCTGTAATCCCCCTGTTGCTTCTTTGGCACTCTCCTTATCAGGACACATATACCACCCAATGATGAGTGGAAATAAGGCATTGGGTATCTTGTTCTTCTGAACATAAGCTTCAAATGAATTCAGTATCTGCCTGACCATCTCTGACCTTGTCTGTTGGATATCTTGGCAACATGAGGGGTTGCCTAGTGAAACCTTCTATCCTTATATATGTGACCATGGGGAATTGGATAAACCAAGCCCCATGCTTGTATATCACAGCTTGAGCTTCCATGCTAAGCCTCTTTGCTCTATCTTCCTCTATGGTCCTGACTAAAGGCATGATAAATGAATCATTCACTCTTTGATAGTGCTAGAGAGATTCTCTCTGCTTCAACTGTGGATAATGGTCCCATATGTTCACATCCCCAAGGTTGAAACTAACCCTGTCAATTATCTGTAGACCATTAAATGCCCCTCTGAATGTACATGCATAGACCACATATGAGGTCATGTGAAACATGTTTGTCTTTCCTCCCAGATTCCTCATGCCTTCATCCAGGTTGTCACTGATAATCCTTGCCCATTGGGGTTTCTCATTTGTAGTTTCCACCATTCTGATAAGACCATACATCTAGTCCTCAAAATATCTTGCATTTGGTCTTCCCCTCATTAGGCTGAGCATAACCATCATGTATTGATATTCAGGAGCAAAGTTGAATTTATATAAATGTACTGGCAACTTTGCTGAAGCTTTATACATGCTATCACTAGCCCTCCATGAAAACATGATCTTTCTGCAATCCTTATGGATGTTTTTCCAACTCCCCCAAATCTATTTTGCATACGTGTGGTCCTTTTGGCAAATTAAAAGCTAAGGTGATGCCCTTGATTGAAAAGTTGACATACACCCAGCCATGTTTTTCTACCTTCCTATTATGAACATTGTAATTTCAAGCACACTCAACTACTAGCTTGGCAGCTTCAGTTGCATAGGAAAATCCTCCGGCATACCACATGCCTAAATTATATATGTTGATAAGCAAGGGTTTCCCACTGCCCTTTTCTAATCTCGTTGTCCATACATCCAGATCTGTGTTCCCTAAATGTGTATCATTTATCTGGCAATATTTGAATGACGTCTCCTTGGGTTGTATGCCCATGGGCTTTAGAAATTCTGTGTCTGGCCTATTCTTACTGAACTCCATTGTATCCTGCGATAAAAACATATGTACGTCTTACCCTAACATGCCTTAAGCACATTCATATTTAACCATTGCATGAATATCATGGCATTTTGACTTTAGACAGCATAATTCATACATCATCATATTAATTTACTCTGGTAAAGACCAACATTTACCTGTTCATTTACCCATAAACGACAAAAGAGGGTTTCATCGTTACATACCTGATATTCGTTACCTTTTAAACTATTTGATCTATATCTAGATATGTGTGTCCACTTTGCAGTTACCCTTCTCCATTTGCCATTTGCCAGTTCCGTTGCGTTCACAGGTTGTTGTAATGGCACCTTAATCACACAGGAGCTCTATAATTTCTTCTTCAATACATGATAAGTTTAAAATGAACTCAAATCCTTGTTTTTAATCAGTAACACTAGCGAATTAGGGTGTAATTAATGTTAGATTGTTCACATCCATGGATCTACACCCTAAGCTTTTGAGATTTTAACAAGTGACATGATTTTATTTGAAATTTTGAATGTTCACCTACCATTAGAATAACATTTAATACGGGATCATCACATTCACAAATGTCAGGGATATTAAGAAATATGCATGCTCCTTTGAATATGCCAATGACGTAAGCATGACGATGGTCAATCATTGACCAGCAATCAAAAGATCGTGGCACCTTCTTTTGGTTACTATCATGATATTATGTTGTGCTGGCATAGATCAGTCAGTGTGCCACATGGTAGCATCCTATTGGTTCACAGAATTCTATGTGTTATATGTCCCAAGAGTGGATAAGGGGATATTAAGAAATATCCAGATGTTCAATTATGTGGAATATCCCCCCCTTTTTGAAGATGAGGATGATGTCAACACTTTTACTAATATTTCGAATTGGTTGAGGAGGTGACATCACAATCATATTGGCAAAGATCAGGGATCTTAGATAATGTGCAGGATATTAAGATTTGCCTTTGTATTGCATTGGGTCAGGATATTAGCAAATATCCAGAATATTGAGAATGAGATGACTCTTTTAATGTTAGGGAATATGATGATGTCATCATCATATCGAATCTTCTTTGGAATGGAATAAGATGATGTCATCATCACATTAACGAAAAATCAGGGATCTTGTTGGCAAGAGACACTATATGGATTCATGAATGTTGTCATTGATGGCAACAATAGTTACCCCACACATCCGCAAGACATGATAAGTCTCTACCAGAAGTCATATTGAAGAAGTGTTATGATCCCGTAAGCAAGAACAGAGCAGTCAGCAAGGTCCGATAGTCAGGTCCGGATCTCTCAGAGGAAGTATTTCAGTGAAGTGTGGATTTGGTGAAGTCAAGAGGAGTACCTTGACTAATAGATTCCAAGGTTTTATCCTCCGGTGATGGAAGGGTGAAGAGATATGAGCACTTGATTGTTGGGTTCCTGGTTGACAGAGTAGACAGAGGAAGAACTGTACCGGCAGAGTGTCAGACCCAAATCCGGAAGAGATATTGCTAATGACTAAGTTTCTTGAGGTATCATTCATGATTGGCCAACATGATTGAAGACTTCTACAAGCATATTCTTGATCCGCATTACTTGGTATGGAAGGATTCAGCTGACAGACCAGAGTTTGAGATAATATTGACTATTCCGGTTGCTGACTAGAAAAGTGTTGAAATCACTTGTGCGGATATATATACAAGATGGATTTAGATGTGAAGGGGTGTGTGAGTATGTATGCAAGTGTGAATAAGAGCAAAAGAATAATATAAAAGGTAGAAAAATAGGTTCAGAATGTAAGAGGACAGCAGCACTTAAGGAGAGTTAGAATGAAGTGCAGCCGATCAATCTATTGAGCTTAAACCGGAACTGAACTTCAGCATGTGTGGATGCTTCTCATCAGTTTAAGTTTTCTTCTTGTAGATAGTAAGTCTTTTGTAGGCAGTGAGCCTCTTGTGAGCAGTGTGCTCAGGCAGTGAGCCCTAATTGGCAAGTGCCATTTTGTATCTTCTATTCTTTTAACAGAGAATAATATCTTGGGTTAATCACCCCGTAGTTTTTCCCTTAACAGGGTTTCCACATCAAAATCATTGTGTCATGTGTATTGGTGTTATTTCCATTCATGATTATGCTTGCTTATTTGATCTGATGTTGCATTAACTATTAAGAAAGCACATAAAGTTGAAATATTAGGATAAATGATTCACCCCCCTCTTAGTTATCAACAATTGGTATCAGAGCCAAGGTCCTCCCAACAGAGCCTAACAGCTTGAGGAAGATCTGGGAATTCAAATGGATGTGTATGGTATAAGGGAGCATCTTAAGTCTGCCCTTGATGATCTTGAGCAGTCAAACTCTGAAGTCAATGAATTTAAGGAAAGACTCAAACAAGCTGATGATTTCATAAAAGAACTAAAAGAAAAACTAAGTCTCTCTATGAAAAAAAGAAAGGAGCTACTTCAGCAATTGGCAAGTCAAGGTGAAGCCAATGATACAAATGGAGATCTGAAAGAGAAAACCAAGTTATGTGAAAAGTTATCAAAAGAAATCATCATGGTAAGACATGAAATGGAATTAGGAGTTATGAAGTTCACCCAAGAAATTGAAGAAAGAAGAAAATCTGAAGATGATCTAAAGAAAATCTGAAGATGATCTAAAACAATCTTTCAAGGAAAAATTAGAAGACTGCCACAAGATGGATAGAATAATCAGACATCTTGAATCTGATCTTGAAGATGCTAAAGATAATGAAGAAAAACTTGAGGATCAAATTGTCTCTCTTAAAAGGGATCTTCAAACAGCAAATGAATACAAAGAGAAATTCAAGATAAGCTCTGCTCAACTTGAAGTTCTTCTTGAAAGCCAAAAGAGGGTAGATGACAAGTGTGGCCTGGGGTATGAAAAAGGTGAAAGATCCAGATCCAGTCAGAAGAATTTTGGATCAGAAAATCCAAGGAACAAGCCTAGAAGACCTCCGATAAGGCAGCCTAATGCTCAAAGATATCCATCCTTCAATGGATACTGCCACAGCTACAATAACTTTGGTCATAAAGCTAATCAGTGTAGAAAGAGAATGAATCAGACTAATACATCCTTCTCTGGACAGTGTTTCAACTGCAAAAGGTATGGTCACAAATCTCATGAATGCAGAAATATGCAAATGAACAATTCATTCAATGGTAGATGCTTTGCATGCAATAGAATGGGTCATATGGCTAATCAATGCAGATCAAGAGGATATCAATCAAATATGTAAAGAAATGTTGTTTGCCAAATTTGCAATAGATCCGATCATAATGCAAAATTCTGTAGAAACAAGAATCAGGACAAAAGAGGTCTGGTACATCATAATCAGAATCAAGATAAGGGAAAACAAAAAGTAAATGCAGATGAAGTTCAATGTGAGATGAACAAGATTTGGGTGAAGAAAAGTACAGAGAATGTAGGGGATGGATCCGCACCAAACTCTAGTGCTGATATTCCTTCCAGAAATTAAAAAGTGAGCTCTGGCTCAGGGGGAGACTCAAAGAAAACCTTTTTTCCCCCAGCCAGTTAATTGGTGCCGGAACTAGCACAAGGAGAATTGTGGATTAAAGGATTCATAAGAGAAACATATAAATAAACTATGGTTAAGATTTGGAAGATCCGCAAGATGTTTAGATCAAGATTGATCTGGTTCTTCAAGTCATTTGAATAAGGCAAACCGGAATGACTTAGGTCGAGCATTTATTACAACTTAGTATTAGGGTTTGTGGAGTAATATAAGGGTTCTTCTTAAACATTTGCTCATTCTGCATTTAAGAAAAAGAAAAGAGGAGCTTTGCAACAAATTTCCTCAAGCCCGTCAAAGTTCATTTGCAGAAGACGATTCATCCAGAAATTGATCCGTCTCACTCCATGAAAGCTAAAGGAGCAAAAGGTATTTTTCATTCTTAAATATCTCTCTGCAAATCTTTTTAAAGATGTCTACTCTGAATATTGTGAAGATCACTGATAGGCCTCACCCCAAATTCAAGAAACATCCCTACAAATCCTTGGAAGTAGATCCCCTAGGAGCATTTTCCAGTGTTCCGCATGGTGTCTTGCATACAGAAGATATTAGGGTTTGCATTCACGCAATCATTGAAGAATTTAGAGAATTTAAA
This sequence comes from Cunninghamia lanceolata, assembly GCA_027924645.1. Lineage (NCBI taxonomy): Eukaryota > Viridiplantae > Streptophyta > Pinopsida > Cupressales > Cupressaceae > Cunninghamia > Cunninghamia lanceolata. Next base: position 9,774,299 of record BSBN01000124.1, read on the forward strand.
TTGAGGGATATCTACCACAAACAACTAATAGATGATTCATTTGAGCTCAAACCCCAATACAAGGCCCTCCAGGAGAAGCACTTTGCACAGTGTATACATTTCCCCTGCTTTGCTGAGGAAGAATGGGTCCGGTATGTCTTGAGCAGAATACATGACAACTTCATGTGGTTAAATGGACCATTCAAGATCACAAATGATGCCATTAGGGCAGTTACTGGTCTGCACTCATCCGGTGGGATACCTATTCTCAAATCGGTCAAGAATTAGACTGTAAGTGAGGCTACCGGATCTAGGTTTGACAAAAGAGCAATGACAATAGAAGATATCACTGATTCGGATATCAAGTTTGCCTCCATGATCATCGGATACAAGATATATCATTCTAGTAGGGAGAATTCAGTCCCTGGAACTGCTATCTACACTGCTTATGAAATGTTAAGAAAGAATTCAGATTATGACCTTTGTCAGCTCCTTCTAAATCAACTCTTGGAGAATCTACAGAAAATAAAGAAAGATAAAAAGAATTCATTTAAGTATGGTGGGTTAATATTGTGCTTATTCTTCTACTTTATGAATGAGCTACTCGGATCCAGTGGATGGGTATGGCAGAGTGACAGACCGGTTGCCATACAAATCAGGGACTATTTGCATGGACTTGGTGATGACAAAGCACAAAACATAGCTCTCTGGGGTTTCTTAAAAAACTTCTAGAGCATGATGGAAGCTAGAGAGAGAATTCCCCAGTCTCCAGTTGAGAAATACAAATACACAGTATGCTTTATGGTAGAGACTGATCAATGCCTAATGGAGGCAGTAGAACCAAGAATAGTATGGATCATGCCAATGGGGTAGGAGGTGGATGAGAAAATCGTAGAGTTGCATGTTCAACACATGTTGAGTCAACTAAAGGATCCTAAGGCAGAAAGGTTTGGAACCTTTGAAGAATTAAGTATAAAAATCCATGTGGAACTCAGACAACCGGAGATGAAGAGAAAAGTGAGAAAAGAGGTAGAAGATTTTGCCAAGAGGCATGGAATCTCAAAAGAAGCACTTGATGCACATAGAGAAAAGATGGAAAGGATAGAAAAAGAGAAGGAAGAGGCAGAAAAGGAAAGTGATCCGGTAAAAGCCTCCTCCCGGACTAGATCCTCTAAGAGGTCTGCACCTACTAAGACCTCAAAGGCATTAAAATCAGAAGCAAAATCATCTGGTAAAGAAGAGAAAAGAACTAAGACAAAGGCCACAAGGTCTTATTTCAGTTAGAAAGATGAAGAAGAGATAGAATCTGATGAAGAAATCAAGAAGATGAAGAAGAAGAAGAAAGTTTCTGGTGGACCCTCTACCAGTGAAGACAAGGAAATGATGGCAGAAGAGTTTGTTGAAAAGCCCACTCTATCATTAGATGATGTCATCAAATCAGTTGTTATGGATGGAAACCTTCAACCAATGACTGAATTCTATGATTATTATAATGAGGCTAACCAAAAGATCTTGTAGGATGCAGCAGTCAAGTATCTAAACATCTACAATAAGGCTTTTATTGAAATTATATCTCTTATTCCCAAAAGCCTAGAGAAAGAGTTAGAAATAAGAAAGAATAAAGCTATGGCAAAAGATCTTGAGAACTGAGAACAGATAGCCATTCAGCTATATCCTTCAATTAATTCAAAGCAAATGAATATGATCTTCAAAGATTGCAAGGATAAGTTCTGGAGCAAAGCTAGAATGAATCAGCTCATGCTTGGAGAAACTGATAAAGTGGCAAATGAAACAAAAGAGATCCTCCTGAATGCCTTCAAAAGATTCAATCTTCCTGTTATAAAGGACTTAGGTGTTGATCCCTCGACCACAAGTGTTGAAGAAGGATCTACTGAGGCAAGGACAGAAGAAGTAATGGACACCAGTGAAGATAAGGGCTTGGAATCCTCTGCTCCGGAAGAGGTCCCATGAACAAACAAACATTACTCCTCCTGTTTCCCCTGCTGACTCCGGATCTAAAGGAGAAGAAAGAATAGAGGAGAAAGAAGAAGAAGTGAAGGGAAAAGAAGATGACATCTCTAAGACTGCAGAAGAAAAGAAAATTCTGTCTCTGGCAAGAGACACTGCAGAAATTGTCAAAGAATTCTTAAACAAAGAGACAATGGAGATTGATGAACCGGAACTTCTACTAGGACCATTTGATTTTGATTCTCTTTCCCTGGTACAAACAATGAAGATAGCTTCATTTGATAATGCAAAGAAAAAAGAAAAACTCCTGAAGTCTCACATGGTAGACTGTGAGCTAATAGAAGTTGCATCTGATGTGCTTGAAAAGATCATGCCATCCTTTCTGAAGGATTCATCGGCTTCCTCATTAGGTAATCTTAAGTCTCTTGTTAGTTCAGTCAACACTCATTTTGAGTCCTTAGAGAAATCAACTGAGGAAAAGGTCCGGAAAGAGTTTTTGGATAAAAGATTCTCTGAAGTACTAAGTCTAATATCAAATGATAGAAGAACTATGGATATAGGGATAAAGAGCTTAGAAAATGCTCTTAAAGATGGCGGGGAAATATATAAATTTTGGCTATCATGGTCCAAAGCAACAATGGAGATTGAGAAGAAAATGAAAGAACAAGAGATCAAACTAACAAAACTTTCTCAAAATTTTGATCCACTTACCTCATCCATAGTAAATCAAGAATGTCAGACTATTGCAGTCTTGGATGAAATTAAGAAGCTAGAGAAAGAAAAGAAAAATAGAATCAGCAGGTTAAATGAACTTAGAAGAATAATCATTCCTAAGGTGGAGGCCATGCATGAGGCCCTAAGTGATGCTCAAATCACAGCCAAGACAAATGATCCGACAGATCTAAAGAAGGCAGAAGCTTTTGCATTCCTGTTGAGTGGTCACATATAAGTTTTGGACAGGATGAAGCTGAGTTGGGCAACCAAAGTTGTACAATTGAAAAACACCTTTGCAGATATACTAACGTACATATAGAGTACAACCGGATGATATACTTATGCGATTAAGTATAGATTAATTTTTGAAAATTTTGGTGTACGGACCCCACCCTTTGCCATTGATGTCAAAGGGGGAGTGATGAACAGAGAAAAATGAGGAATCCAGCTCAGAGGGAGCTCCAGAAAATGTACATAGAAATAGAGCATCAGCCAAGGGGGAGTATAATGTGACACTTAGTCATTTTTCACTAAGTGTTGCCATCAATGCCAAAGGGGGAGATTGTTGGCAAGAGACACTATATGGATTCATGAATGTTGTTATTGATGGCAACAATGGTTACCCCACACATCCGCAAGACATGATGAGTCTCTACCGGAAGTCAGATTGAAGAAGTGTTATGATCCGGTAAGCAAGAACAAAGTAGTCAGCAAGGTCTGACAGTCAGGTCTGGATCTCTCAGAGGAAGTATTTTAGTGAAGTGTGGATTTGGTGAAGTCAAGAGGAGTACCTTGACTAATAGATTCCAAGGTTTTATCCTCTGGTGATGGAAGGGTGAAGAGATATGAGCACTTAATTTTTGGGTTCCTGGTTGACAGAGTAGACAGAGGAAGAACTGTATCGGCAGAGTGTCAGACCCAAATCCGGAAGAGATATTGCTAATGACTAAGTTTCTTGAGGTATCATTCATGATTGGCCAACATGATTGAAGACTTGTACAAGCATATTCTTGATCCACATTACTTGGTATGGAAGGATTCAGCCGACAGACCAGAGTTTGAGATAATATTGACTATTCTAGTTGCTGACTAGAAAAGTGTTGAAATCACTTGTGCAGATATATACAAGATGGATTTAGATGTGAAGGGGTGTGTGAGTATGTATGCAAGTGCAAATAAAAGTGGAAGAATAATATAAAAGGTAGAAAAATAGGTTCGGAATGTAAGAGGACAGCAGCACTTAAGGAGAGTTAGAATGAAGTGCAGCCGATCAGTCTATTGAGCTTAAACTGGAACTGAACTTCAGCATGTGTGGATGCTTCTCATCAATTCAAGTTTTCTTCTTGTAGACAGTAAGTCTTTTGTAGGCAGTGAGCCTCTTGTGAGCAGTGTGCTTGGGCAGTGAGCCCTAATTGGCAAGTGCCATTTTGTATCTTCTATTCTTTTAACAGAGAATAATATCTTGGGTTAATCACCCCATGGTTTTTCCCTTAATAGGGTTTCCATGTCAAAATCATTGTGTCATGTGTATTGGTGTTACTTCCATTTCATGATTATGCTTGCTTATTTGATTTGATGTTGCATTAACTGTTAAGAAAGCACAGAAAGTTGAAATATTAGGATAACTGATTCACCCCCCCTCTCAGTTATCAACAGATCTTAGTTAATGTGTCAGATATTAAGAAATATGCCGATGTTTGGCATTTACGTTATACTTGGGACAAGCCCGCACATTAGTGAATATTAGGGATATTCAAATAAAAGTTTACCTTCAAGGAATGTGTGCAAGTATCAATGGGTAAGCATTTCCTGAGCTAAAATTTGACGTCTGCATATTAGCGAATATGTGGATATTGGGATTTTCCTTGTTAAAACCTATGTCTAGGATATTGGTGAATATCAGGGATCTTAGTTGATGTGATGACCCTCTCATGAGTGATTGGTTTGACCAAACTTTCACCAGACCTAACTTCTTATCCTTAAGGAATTTTAGAGTGATCTAAAAGACAAACCTGCTTGGAATTTTGCATTCTTTCATCTGATGAGGTTTGTGGTAGCAAAACTAACATTAGCAGTTAACCCTTTTTTATGAAGCCTTTACATGTGTAGGATGATATCATGTCACTGCATCTGATACTTAGCTTTTACGATACCGCCCAAGGCAAGTGAGCAAAAACAAGCAAAAAAGGTTGGGTCCCTATTTTGCTAAGGCAAAATGGGGCGTGTTGTGTAACCACATAGTAGGATCTTGGAAGGAATAAGGACCTAGGGACATTTAGGAAAGGTTCCAAGGTCCACAAAAAACCCAAAATTCCTACTGAGAAAAACATCCAAACGAAATTCCAAAAGATGTTGAATGACACAAATAGCCATAATTTTCAATCTCATCCCAAGATTCCAAGTTTTAGCCTTCCAAATTCAATATGGGGGAATCAGGGTTCTAGAGGACATTGGAACCATGAATGTTCTAAGTTCCACGAAAACTTGAAATTCCCAAAGTGAGCAAAACACCCAAACAAAAGGCCAAATAGATGTTGGATGACATACATAGCCCCAATCTTCAATCTCATCCCAAGAATCCAAGTTTAAGCCTTCCAAATTCAATATGGAGGAATGGGGTCCCAGAAGGAACATTGGAACTAGGAATGTTCCAGGTTCTGACAAAATTTGGAACCTAGAACCCTGCACCCAAAAGCTAGGAAAAGACAAGGAAAGCACCAAACTTAGAAATTTTATGGGATTTTTGGCAACAATAAGACATGGCCATGGCATGGGGAAGGTAAATAGTCACACCAACACAAATTTTTGACCAATGAAAACCCATTGAAGATTTTTCAGATCGATTATCAGTAATGGGTGAAAAACTTCCTAGACAATAATGAGGCATAGAACTTGGGATTTTTTGAAAAAATTCAAGCATGTGCCAACTAGACCCATAGTGTATTATGGGATGCACTAGTTTTCTTTTTTCCTATTTTCATATCTTCATTAAGGATTCAAAGGTCAAGGGAGCTAGGCCATAAGAATCTAAAGGATGCAAGGAGGTTGCATCCTATCCTCATGATTAGTTGGTTAATATATACATACCAAACAAATAAGAGGAAAATAACATAACAAAACTTGGAGTTACCCAGATTGTGTCTACCTTGGTATCTTAGGATATTGGCTTAAGAACCCCATCCTTGATAGAACCCCAGAGTCTACTTGGATTGGGTGGTTAGGGTTTTCTTATCTACATGGATGGAGTTGTATAGCACCCTAGCAATGGAATCAAGGACCATGCAGGCTTATAAGAGAATGTAATCGCTCTAGTGATTATCCACATCTAAGGTAATTTATATTTAATTGTTGATACTTCTCTTAGGTACATAATTTAAATGCATATTATATGAATTTAATGTTACTCAAAAGTTCTTATGCTCCTAGAAGCTGTGGATAATAGTTCATTGAATAGTGTTTGCCTATATCCTTGAATTAATTTGCAATGAAATTATGTCCACTATTAACGTACTATGTTGCAGGTTCATTTACATATAATATTCATGGTTGGACATTAGGTTATTAAAGAGGCTCTGTGTATGTGTGTTCACTGGTTGACTAGTAGGAGAGAGTTAGAGATATTTGATTTAGATCAGATTATTGTAGAAGGTGATTCAAAAATTGTTATATTTTTGTATCCAATTGGGTTATTACAATTGAAGGCCTTGGAGATCCCCATGTTGTCGGAACTAGATTTCTCTAATTAAGGTTTGTTTGAATACTTTTTGGAGTCAAAATTTTCATCTATAGTCCAGAATTATATTTTTTGTGTTCTATAGCTTGAAGATTATAATTTTATTTTCTTAACATTAGGATGCACCATTGAGACAACTTTCCTAACATTCTCCCACTGGTTAAACACCTTGAAAGAGAAAAGGGAATACCGATGTTTTCAACTATCTGCTAGGGGTTGAGATACCCATATACAAGTTATTGCATCACTTGAATTTCTTTATGTTGGTTGACTTCATCAATGCATTTGCAACATTCTACAAAGTTTCAACTTTCTCTAACATTATCTTCCCATCGTCTACCATATCATAAATGAAATGGTACTAGACATATATATGATTTATCCTAGCATGAAATTTTAGGCTCTTTGACAAACATATGAAAATCTAACTATTACAAAGAATTCTAATAGATCCTTGACTCAACCCCATATCTAAACACAATCTCTTAATCCAAATGGCCTCTTTACAGGCATGAGTAGCTTACATGTGCTTAGCCTTTGTAGTGGAAAAGGTGACCACAACTTGTCACTTACTCATCCAACCAATAGCACCACCAAATAAATTGAATACATATCCACTCATGGATCTTTTATTGTTGATATCACCTGCTAATCTGAATCCATGAATCCACAAATATCCGCAATGTGCTAGCCCTCTGTAGAATCACCATGATAATAAATAGAGTACTTAGATGTACCCCACAAATATCTAAAGACCCTCTTAACTACATCCCAATGATCTCATCAAAGATTATCCATAAAACATCTTAAGTCTTCCACTACGTAGGCAATGTTTGGTCTAGTACAAATAGCATACACCAAACTCCCAATTGCATAGGCATAAGGAACACAAGCCATATTCTCCATCTTTTGAGTGTTGTAGGAAATTTCTCAACTAAAAAACTTAGTTCCCATATAAATATGAACAGTTTAAATGGTTTTCTATCTACCATGTTGAAATGATGTAGTATGGAGTTTATAGACTTGATTTGGCCCAACTAAAGATTTCTAGTCACTTTCTCTTTTGATCTCCATACCCAAGATATACTCGATAGCCTACAAGTCTTTCATCTCAAATTGTGTTTAAAGATGCAATTTCAAATCACAAATAACATCCTTACTATTACTAAAAAATAACATATCATCTATTCACAACATGATAATAAGAAATTGATCATCATCTAGTTTATAGTAAACATAATGAATTGATTTGAATCTTAGAAAAACTAATCCCAACACAAAGGAATAAAAATTTTGGTACCACATTCTAGGAGACTATTTGAGACCATACAAAGATTTTTTCAATTTTCAAACCAAAGACTCCTTACATTTATCAACATAGTGCTTTGGTTGTGTCATGTAGATCTCTTCCTCTAAGTCACCATGTAGGAATGTTGTCTTCACATCCATATGTTCTATCTCGAAATCAAAAGCTACTACAATAGATAACAAAAACTTGATAGATGTCAACTTAGCAACTAGGAAAAATCTCACCAAAGTTTATTCCCTCAACCTAGGAATATCCTCTCATAGCCAATCTTACCTTATACTTTTCAACACTGTCATCTAAACTAATCTTCTTCTTGAACACCCATTTACAACCAAAAGGATTTTATCCATTGGGAAACAATATCAAGTCCCATGTGTTATTATTTTTCAATGGTTCCATCTCCTCATCCACAGACACTCTCTAGGACACAAAATCATCCATATCCATCACCTCCTTCATAATTCTAGGCTCATCAATATTAGTAATCAAAGAAAAAATATATCTCCAATAAAAATAGAGGTATACATTTCTAGTTGTTATCCCTATTGAGTGGATCTTCTCAAGAGCTGAGGTGGAAGTTCTATCTCCTCTTCAAAACTATGAGAATTGTCTAGCTCTCCTCTTCTTTAGGTCCTTCACAAGCTTCTGGTTCAACTTTCTTGGTTGTGTGGTGGTAGCTAAACCACATGTTTCTCAACATCCTCTTCTAGTTGCACCACTATGGAAGAAGGCTTAATCTATCTAAAAATAACACTTCTATTCTATAAAAATCTCTTGGCCATAAGGCCCAAAATCTAGTACCCTTTCACACCAACACCATAACTGATGGAGATATATTTCACTACCTTATTCTCCAACTTTCCCTACTTCAACCTAGGCACATGTACATATGCCTTGACACTAAAAATATGAAGATGCTTAAATGAGGGCCTTTTCCCAATGATGCCTCTATAGGGATATGTCAACAAGAACTAGTGTAGGAGACCTACTAATCAAGTAACAAGCTATAACAACTACTTCTACCTAGATATTTTGTTCTAATCTAGCTCCATTAATTATACTCCTAGCCTTCTCCATGATTGTTATGTCCATTCTCTCTACAAATCCACTCTATTGAGGGGTATATGGAGTTGTCTTATGTATGTCAATTTCGTTCTCTTTATAAAATCTGTCAAAGTTTGTATAACAAAACCCACCAACTTTGTCAATCATTAAGACCTTAATCTTCCTACAAGTCTAATTTTTCAAAATAATGTTAAACTCCTTAAATTGACTCAAGACTTTAGATTTACTACTAAGGAAATACACCCACATTCTTTTAAAACTATCATTCAACTACTCAACAAGATTTTTATTTTTAGGGTCCTTAGACCCTTCTCACCTACATGGAACATTCTCTAATGCCATAGCGTTATTTTCTCTATAGGTAACTTTCTCTAAGAAGTAAGATCTCACTTAAGTACCCATAAAGCATGACCATTTAAAGTAGATACAACACTCCTCTTTATTGTTGGTTATGAAGGTGAAAGTGTAGATTTTGTAGATCTCTTCACTGTGGGAACAAAAGAACTATTGCACCAAATAATGCATACATCCAAATAAAACAAAGTTCCCACATGAACACCCTTAGTGAGAACCATACCTCCTTGCAAAATTTTACATCCTCCACTAGAGAAAACAACCTATACACCTACGTCATTAAGTTTTCTAATAAGTTCCATGCCAAACTTGGAATATGAAAAATACCATTGATACCGTTCACTTGTCTATCAAGGAATTTTATCAAAGACTCTACCATGACCAATAATGTTGAGATGAAAATTATCACCAAGTTACACTTTTCCTCCATCATATTCTTCATACTTTTAAAACCACCCTTGATGGGAGGTCACCAAATTCTATCAACCACACATCTTTTGGTGCATGTGTTACCAAGGTTGCAACAAAGGCATCTTTGCCATCCTCCTATGAAGATCTATCAGACTAATCATTGGACTCATTCTTCTTCTTCTTTTTCTCATCCTTGCAGTCTCTTCTAAAGTGTCCAGTTTTGTCAAGGGTTCCAACACTTAGCCTTGGACTTTTTAGGTGATTCAGATCTAGGATTTTTTTTATTCTTGTCCTTCTTTCCTTTTTCCTTTGATCTTCCACAAATTGATAGGCCTCCTTAGTATATTAATAAGATTTTCATCATATCTCCTCCAAGAGTAAAGTAGCCACTGCCTCATCCATTTGAAGATTTGAGGTAGTGCTTTTGATTGTCATTACCAAGTGATCCCATGATTTTGGAAAAGAATATAAAATGATCCTCCTCCTCTAACTTCACTCCAATAGATGGAAAATGGGTCATGATCATATTAAATGTATTCAAATGCTTTGCCATAGGACCACCATCATCCATTCTCAAGGTATATAGATTCATTCTCAGGAAAATTTTATTAATTGGGGATTTAGTTTGGTATAAATCTCCCAACTTCTTCTAAAGAGCTTGTGAGGTGGGTTCTTCATGTACATTAAACAAAATTTAATCTACCAAGTAGATAAAAATGAGGCCCTTCACCTTTTTATCTAATATATCCCAATCGACTTGTGACATTGTAATTGGTTTAGATAGATACAATAGGCCATAGACTTCTAGATCTACAAGAATTGTTTACAACCTCCATTGATACTACATTGTTTTAGATTATTAAATATATTGAAATCAGATTTTCGTTGTGTGGTTTGCACCTTCATTTCTAACATTTGGTATCAGAGCCTAGCTAGTTTTGATTCTTGGGTGTTAGTGTGAAGGTTTTTTAGCTGCAGTGGGAGATTCGGTTGTTTTTTGTTTGCAGATATTGTGTAGATATAATGGTTGCATCCACTATTGCTTCTACCTCTCGGTTGGACTTTGAAAGTTCAATGGCACGGGATACAAATTGTGGAAGTTGAAAATGAAGGATTTCTAGAGGAAAGAAACCAGTGGTTGGCTGTAACTAAGGAAAAGAAACCTGATGATGTTGCTCCAAAAGAATGGAAAAGACTGGATAAGATGGCACAGGGAACCATTCTTCTATGCCTTGCAAATTTTGTTATGTCAAATGTCTTGAGATAAGAGACTGCTTACAAACTCTAGAAGAGACTGGGTGACATCTACTAGGCCAAGATTATGGTAAACAAGCTTTACTTAAAGCATAAATTATTTTCCATGAAAATGAAAGAGGGTGAATCAATTGAAGAGCATTTGAATTTGTTTAATTTGTTATTGGGTCAACTAGAATATATAGATGTTGATGTGAATGAGAAATATAAATGTATATTTCTTCTATGTTCTTTACCTGAGTCATGGGAGAATGTTATTTTGGCTATCAATGCTAACCTCACAGATCCAAAGTTGGATGCTCTCATTTCAGTTCTGTTGTCACAGGAATTGAGGAAGAAGAGTTTAGATAGTTCAGGGGATGCTCTCAGTGATAGGGGAAGGTCTAAGGAAAGAGGACCAAAAGGAGATCAGAAGGGGTCTATAGACAAGTCTAAGGGTCATTCTAAGACTCTTGGAAAGAAGAATAGAGTTTAAGTGTTGGAACTATGGAAAGAGAGGACATGTGAAAAAGGAATGTAGAAACCCAAAGAAACAATGGGATTCCGCTACTGATAAGTCTTCGAATGCAAGTGATGAGTTTTTTCTTTATGCATGTAATGTTGTTTCTCATGATCATTGGTTGGTTGGCTCAGGATTCTTGTACCACATGACTCCGCATAAAGAATGGTTTTCCACATACGAAGAGTATGGTGGAGGAAATGTGTACCTTGAGGACAACTCTACATACCCCATTATTGGATGAGGGAAGGTAATGTTGTGTTTCAATTATGGGATAATTAAAACCCTCCCTAGTGTTTTGCATGTTCCTAGATTGGCTAGAAATTTGATTTTTATTTCAAAGTTGAATGATTTGGGAATGCATGTGACATTTGATAAGCATGGTTGCAGATTGGTGAGAGGAAGCTTGGAGGTAGCGAAGGGGAAAAGATTGGGAACTTTATTTAAGCTAGAAGCTACTACTATTTGTAATGCCTCTTATGCATCTAAGGCTAATACTAAAAATGCATGTATGTTATGGCACCGTAGATTGGGCCACATAAGTCACTCTGGTTTAAAGACTATCTTACAGAAGAAAAAAAAATTGTTAGATGCTTTATCCTATTCTAATGAGTTTCAAATTTTGTGAATATTGTGTGTTTGGAAAATAGAATAGATCTCCCTTTCCTTTTGGCAGTAATAAATCTAATGATAAATTGGAACTTATCCATTCGAATATGTTTGGTCTAGTGGATGTTGAATCAATTGGAAAATCTAGATATTTTTTTCCTTCATTGATGATGTCTCAAGGTTTACCTGGATTTATTTTATGCGTCACAAATCAAAAAAATTTACTAAGTTTAAGGAGTTTAAAGCTTTAATTGAAAAGAAATCAGATCATAAGAATAAAGGTTTTGAGATCTGACAATGGAGGGGAATACTATTCTAAGGAATTTGATGAATTATGTAAGCATGTAGGTATTGTTAGACAAAAGAGTACTCTGTATACACCACAATAGAATGGAGTGGCAAAAAGGATGAATCGGACAATAATGGAAAGAGCCAAAAGTATGTTGAGTGAATCACAGTTGAATAAATGCTTTTGGGTTGAAGCTGTGTGTATTACAAACTACTTGGTTAATAGATCTTCGTGTAAGGCTCTTGTTTCAACTCCTTATGAAATGTGGACAGGTAAGAAACCTTTTGTTTCACATTTAAGGGTATTTGCCTATGAGACTTATGTTCATGTGCCTAAATAAAAATGAACTAAGTTGGATCCAAAAGCTGAAAAGTGTACTTTCATTGGATATGGTGATAATGTAATAGGTTATAAACTTTAGAATCCACTAACTTGAAAGATTATCTATTCTAGAGATGTTATTTTCAGGGAACTTAGTGTTATTTCAAAACCTAAATAGCCAAAGGAAAAAGAAGAAAAGGTTAAGGGAGTGCAATTTGAATTAGAGCATGAAGATGCACCTCAAGAAGAACAAAATGATGGATTGGGGGGTGAAGAAGCAGAAGAAGACTCGAGTGAAATTTCTGATGAGGAAGAATCTATTGTAAAAGAAGAAGTTGGTATAGATGAGCATGCAAAAGAACCTGAAGAGTCTCTCACTCCATCTCTAAGAAGATCCACAAGACAATGGAACCCAATTGACAGGTATAGCCCACCAAATTCTGTTGTGTATTTGCTTTATTGAGTACTGACGATGAGCCTAGATCCTACAAGGAAGCTATTCATGCAGATGATAGTGAGTCTTGGTAGTTATCTAGGTAGGAAGAGATGATGACTTTAGACTCTTGCAACACTTGGGATCTTGTTCTTTTGCCCAAAGGAAGAAAGGCCATAAGTTGCAAGTGGGTCTTTAAGAAGTTTGGAGTAGACAGTTCATTGGAGTACAAGGCTAGACTGGTAGCCAAGGGCTACTCCTAGAGAGAGGGAGTTGATTTCAGTTAAATATTCTCCTATTGCTAAATTAACTTCTATTAGATTTATTTTATCCATTGTTGCAACTTTTGATTGGGAAATAGAGCAAATGGATGTTAAGACCGTGTTCTTGCATGGAGATCTTGAGGAAGAAATTTACATGCAACAACCTACAGGGTTTGAGGTAAAAGGGAAAGAACATTTGGTTTGTAGATTAAAGAGGTCTCTTGATGGTTTGAAATAGTCTTCCAGAATGTGGTACCAGAAGTTTGATTCATTTGTGTTGAAATTGGGTTTTGTTAGAAGTGAGGAGGATCATTGTGTTTACATTCATTGTATTGATTATTCTATTCTGATCATTGCATTATATGTTGATGACATGTTATTTTTCAGCAATACTAAGGGTATGATCAATGAATTGAAAGCCCAACTTTCAGGTGCATTCAAAATGAAGGATCTTGGAGCTGCCAGGTATATTTTGGGTATGGAGATTAGAAGGTATAGAGGTAACAGAAAGCTTTGGTTGTCTCAGAGTAATTATGTGAATACCATTTTGCAAAGATTTAGTATGTAGGACTTAAACCCAGTTAGAGTTCCTTTTCCCATTGGTACTAAGCTTTCGTTAGATATGTGTCCAAAGAATGAGGATGATTTAGAGGATATGTCTATGTGCCATATGCTAGTGTTGTATGGAGTTTGATGTATGCAATGGTTTGTACTAGGCTAGATATTGCCCAAGCAGTGGGAATTTTGAGCAGGTTTATGTCTAACCCTGGTAGACAGCATTGAAATTATGTGAAGAGGGTGTTTAGATATCTAGTAGGTACTCCTAATTACTATTTGATTTATTTTTGTACTAACAGTGTTGACAAAACTTTGGACATATAGGTATTTGTTGATGTAGATTGGGCAGGTGACTTGGATAGTCAGAGGTCCACTAGTGGCTATGTGTTTACTTTGTTTGGAGGAGCAGTAGGTTTGATGAGCAAAAGGCATCCCACAGTTGCCTTGTCCACCACCGAAGTAGAGTATATGGTTGCTACCCATGTCTTTAAGGAGGCAGTTTGGTTGAGGAGATTGTGTACAAGTATTGGATTTGATTGCAGGATCATTCAGATTGGTTGTGATAGCCAGAGTGCTATTTGTTTGGCCAAGAATCCTATGTATCATGCTCGGACTAAGCATGTTGATGTATAATATCGCTTTGTTCAAGAAATGGTTGCAAGTGGAAAGATTAAACTAAAGAAGGTAGACACTCAGGAGAATGTTACAGATTCATTGACCAAGCCTATGAGCATAGAAAAGTTTTGTTTGGTGCAGAGAGGCCACGGGCCTTGTTTCTAGTGCCTAATTATTTTATGTTTTCCTATGGGTATTTACAATGTATAATGTCAAGTGGGAGAATGTTGGGATTAAGGTTCCATTAACCTTGTAAATCCTTGTAATTATTTATTCCAAAAAAAATTTGTAATTTACCCATAAGGGATAAAGTGGATTCACCGACAGCAACAAATATTTATTATGGGGTAGGTAGTTACAGAGTTACATTTACTGATTACTGCATCATGGTAAAGGTAAATAGGTGATTTGGGAAAATCTAGGTGCCTCCTCTTGGAATATGCTATTTTTGGCATGTGTCATATATTGTAAGAGCATCTATGACAACTGTAAGTTGTCATAAGATTCTATGACGGTTATGACAGCATCTATGACAGTGTAAGAGCTATTTTTAGCCCCAGGCACCCATGCATACAACATGCAATATGACAAGTGTAAGAGGTGTGTAAGAGGTCATTAATTGATTGTATGCATGCAAGATTCCTTGGATGGTGTTGACATTCCCAACTTGGACGCCCATTTTGGGTGTCTTTACTATTTAGTGATGCATTTTTGTAAAGTGTTAAGTTTTTGCAGTTGTAGACTTGCACAGGTGCTGCCAGAATGTTGTTGGATTGAAGACTGAAGGAAAGATTGGTGTAGTTGATGTATTGTACTCTCTTTTGCATATTAATACAAACTTGGGCCTCTTTCTTTTGTGGAGTTTTTTACCCGAAGGGGTTTTCTCCACATTACATATTGTGTTATGTGATCCATTTTTTGATTTGTTGCTTATGTGTTGCATATTTTGGTTTCATTTTATAACCTCCATTGATATTACATTGTTTCACATTATTAAATATATTGAAATCAGATTGCCATTGTGTGGTTTGCACCTTCATTTCTAACAAGAATGTCCTCCATATTGATCTTCCATAGTTGATGTAAGAGCATCATGGGTTGACATGTAATTAGTATCAACAAAAAAATAAATATTGCATTTTTTGTTGTGTTTGTGTCTTTTGGGTGTTTGGAGAACTACTCTAATTCAATTTCAAGGATATTTGAATTTAAATACATCTCCCTCCAAGTTTGGGTACCCTACACATGTGGAAGATTCTTTTTGACTTGTAAGTCCAAGTTGGCCAATTTATGTCATCACAATTGCTTGCATGATGGATTTAATTGAGTTTATATTAATGAACTCAACATTTGCATGATTCTTTCCTTGAATAATTTTCAATTCCTTAATCCATACACCTAGTGTAATTCAATTTAGTTATGAATGTCTAGTTAACTAATTCTTCGAGGAACTTGCTTGTTGAGCGTGTCTATTTATTAATTTAATGAATTTGGGAATGTTTTTTTACCTTGGAATCACATATTGAGTTTAATTTTTGATTGGCAATTGCAATTAGGAGTTAAGCTCCTACTTTTTCTCCTATTTTCTCTCATACTGAAAGGTGGCACCATACTTTGGTGTTTTATAAAAAGAGAAGCTAGAGAAGTTGTAATTTTATCTCTTCCATGATTATTTTTAGTTTGAAAGTATTACAAAAGAATATTTTCAAGTTCTAAGGCTTGGGGGGATAAAAAATTGTCAACTTTGTCAAGTCTCGAGCACATAGTGTGCTCATTTTGTGATGTAATTGTTATCCTATTTTTTCCTCTGTTCAGAGCCAAAAAGTCCACCTGGTATTTTCCTTGAAAATCCCTCTTTAAGGTCCCTATAAAGCAAAAGTGCCAAATTTCCTAAGAAGCCTTGCCTAAAGAACCTTACCATTGGAAAGAGCTTGAAAAAATAGGCAGGTTTGCTTTTTACAGCACCCTGAAATTCGGCCAAACAAAGAAGTTATTCATGATCAAAAGTTTGGGTCAACATACAGTTCAAATGTTCATTTGGTGGGCTTGCAGATCTCCATCGGCCTTAGAAGATGTTGAAAAAATCAGGTTTTATGCATTTTCTGAATGTATATCAGGCCAAGGAGAGACATATACATTTTGGGAATCTTCTACAGGTCCCTGGGAATATTCCCGATTTGTATATCGGCGATATGCAATTGAGACATACAAGGTATATTGTGCATCTATCGCATTTTTCTTCAAGTTTCCCCTTTTGTATGTTTGGAAGGTTTGTATGTTTGCCTTTGTAATTTCAACATACAAGCAAATATACATTTGTTGGAAGGATGCAAGGGCAGATACAAGGATGGAATATACATCGCAGATCCCCAGAATATTCGTTGAATGTATATTGGGTCTGCATGTATATTTGGCTCATACAATGGAGATATACAAGGAAAGAAATCTACAAAGCAGGAGATGCATTGCAGGAATATTCCCTCTTGTATATCGGGTTTCAATTGCATTTTGTGTTGTATGTTTGCACATGCAACGAAAGGGTACAAGGTTTTCAAACATGCAGGTGCATCTGCTATAGTGGAATGCACATTCGGCCTTGTATGTTTCTTTGTATATTTCGCTTGTATGTTTTGAATATACATGTGAAACATACAGAGAAACATACAAAGGCTGAATGTGCAAGAGGTGGGGCCCGCGCGCATTCAAGGCCGATTGTATATCAGAGATACAAGGGACCTTCGCCAGAGATACATTTGCTATAGTGGCTTGTATATTTTTCTTTGTATGTTTTCACATACAAAGCCGATATACAAACATTTATATACAAGCTGGACCCGATTACATTTTTAACTTGTTTTATTAAAATTTTTGGGTCCGCCTTGTCTATGGGCAATTGTATATTGCGATATACAAGTTAGTGATATACAAAGATCGGAGATACAGGCCGGACCCGACAGAGAAATCAAATACAGTTAATGGTCAGTTTGGGGTCCACGGCTCGTATGTTTACAGATACAAAGGAGGTTAGATACAACCCAGAATTCAAAATGTTTCCCATCTACTTTTTAAGAGTTTGAAGTTCGTGACTTGTATCTACAAGGGCGATTGTATGCATATGCGAGTCGTGATTACAAAGGGAAAAATGCACGTTTGCATGTGCTAGTTGTTTGTATATTTTCTTGTATCTTTGCATATACAAGCCGATATGTAAGGGAGTTTTCGGCCAGACATGATGCATCGGCAGCTTATTTTTGGGTCTTTCCAAAGGCCGATGGAGGGTGCAGTTCTTCAACGATGGGTCCCAGCTTTGGTACAGCAGCAAATCAGGTTGTGCCACGTGGCAGCGACGAATGCATATACAAAGGCTCTTGCATATACAAAGCAATTTCAAATGCATCTTTCTGGAGTGATTGCAGAGGCCTTTTGGCGCCAAAGAGCAGAGATACATACAAAGGGCTTTGTACATGTAAAATCAGATTCAGAGCTATCTTCAGAAGCTGATATACATGCAAATGCAGAAGCGATATATACAGGCAGTTGACCAGATCTTTGACCTCCTGTATCTTCCCCATTTCAGCGAATTTTGACATGTTGTAGGAGGCAAAAGTACATATTTTTGCCTCCTCTTTCATTTGAGTAGGTTTTTGGGGGGATTTTCCAGTTTTCATTTTTTAGATCTGGCTTTGCATGTTTTGGCCAGCACAACATTTCAGCAGCGACATTTGATATTCAAACGCAGATATTTGTTGCATTTATTGCTACAAATCAATGACTATGCAACTTGCATTAAAGACCTGGAAAATATCTTCTATCTACCCAGTTTTAGATCTTTTTGTGCCATAACTTCTTGCAGGTGGATGTCCCTTCAGGCAAAGATATTTTCTAATACATAGCCCATCAGCGAAATTGATGGGAAGGGGCTGAGGCCAAAATGAAATGATATATATACATGTAAAACCAGATGTATAGGTGTTGGTTGTTCTTCTGGGCTATTCTTTGTAATGGCTATTTGGCCTCTATGATCAATATAAACTGGTATTTTTGCCTCTCTCTTATTATTTTTTGGCCTGTGTCTGCTCTTCTGGACCTCTCTAAAATTAATATGGGTCTGTGTAATGTCTTTCCAGCTATGAGATTATTACTGTGTCTATTCAGTTGCAGCCAAACACATTTAAATCTGGTGTATCACAATTTATTTCAGCATTTCTTTTCAGCATTCCTTCTAACCCTTTTCCCAGTAAGCATTAGCACTAGGTTTAGATGAATTTCTCTAATCATTAGGCTTAGAGAGAGGAAGCTAGCCTTCTCCTAAGGTCTAATCTCATTTAGCAAAGTCCCACACTTAGAGATCAGTCCCATGTTACTCCAGTTTGCAGAGGTTTCACAGTTGTATGCAAGGGTGCAAAACTGGGTGATAACAGTAATGAAGCTTGCATTTCATTATTTAAGTTTTGTAAGGTGGGGACATATTTTAAAACCTTAATTTATCAATTTCCTATATGCTCATTCTTCCCAAGCATTACTAGGGGTGTTCATGTAATTTTGTCAATTGAAAATTCAATAAAATTGTCATTTTTCTTAATCTAGTGAGCTTAAAATGCTAGTATAAAAGAAGTGATTGTTATCATTAAATAATTTTATGTTAAAAACTAGATAAGAGAGTTAAATTGGATTTGGAATAATTATATAATATAAGATCAAGTTTTTTTATTAAGTTCAATAAGCATAGTTGTCAAATCTCACCCTAAAAGGGTCACCTAGAAAGACTAGTTTTTGGCAGTTTTTATTTTAGGATTTCAACCAAGTATAGGAGGTTCCAAAATTGATTGAAGATCAATTTAGAATTGTTTTAAACACTAATATATAGTGTTATGAATCATTTTTCATTGGGAAAGGTTACCATTCAATTGGCTTCTTATCCTTGTCTACATCAATTAGTATCAGAGCTTGGGCATAGTTTCTTGGAAGTTCTTGTGTGTATTGGGTTTTGTTATTGTACTAGGTTGTGATAGGGGTTTAGTGTACTTAATTTTTTGGTAAAATAATGCCTCCAAGAAGACAAAGGCAACACTGAATATAGTATAAGAAATGTTTGAGAAACTTCATAACATTCTTGTAGCCTTAGAAGTTGACAGAGCAAAGAATCCTAAAGATAATGAGACGGGTGGAGAAGGAGAAGAAGAGAGAGTGGAAAGAGAAGAAAGATTTCAATATAATCCTATTGATGAGAGGGAAGATAGATTCCTACAATCTCTTTCCAAGAAAGGAATAGGGACAAAAATGGATGTCCCTTAAATTTGAATGAATTAATTGACTGGATTAGTGAGTTAGATGAATACTTTGATTGTGAGGACGTGCATGATCCTCATAGAGTAAAGATGAAAAATACCTAGCTAAAATTGAATGGATCCCTTTGATGGAGAAATTTACAGAGGGAGTGGGTACTCTATGGTGGAGTGAGAATCACTCACTAGAACCAAATGGTTATGAGGCTGAAGGAGAAGTTTCTTCCAGGAGATTATGAGTTGGAACTTTAAAAAATATAAAAAACATAAATCAAAGAGAGATGAGTGTGATGGATTATACCGAAGAGTTCTACAAGGTGGTGATTAGATCTAGAAACTACAAGATGGATGGAGAAAAAGTGGTTAGGTATGTGAACGAGTCGAGGCTCAATATCCAAGATGAGATGAGTATGATAAGAGTAAGGGTGATCCCAAAACAATGTCCCACTTTTTGGCCTAAGTGGGACACTTAAAATCAACATTTTTTAGCATTTAAATTTGTGTCAATTATAGGGAACAAATGATCAAGAATTTAAGAATGATGTAAACTAATGAGTTGTGGCATTTTCTATGTAGATTTGAGCTGTATTTTTTTAAAATGTAAAAAAATATTTCTATTATTTTTTATTTTTATTTTTCAATCAATTTGTTTTCTATTTTTTTATTGAGTGGCATTATTCCATAACGTATAACTTTCGCTACAAATAAAAAGTTTCCACAATTTCTTGGAATCAAATCATTAAGTCCAATGTCTACTGCACAGATAGTTTTTTAGTAGTTTTTATTAAATATTTTATTCATTAATTTTTGAGTTAGTACTAACAAAAATTCAGACCTATATTATTTTGTAACACATTTCTCTTGGCATACATATCAAAATTATTTTTTTCTTTTTTTATTAAAACAAGGACATCTATGTGAAGTGCAATGCATTTTTAAAGATTTTTCTAACAAAATTTGTTATTTTCTTAGTGTCTTGAATAAAAGTTATTTTTTTCATAATGGACCTACATTCATTATAAAATTAAAAATATATATAATATTAAAGAAAACATAATATCTATTATAATTTTTGGAAAGCTAATACTAAGGGTTATATACTTACAAAATGGCATATCCAAATGATTTCATTTGATCCCCCAAAAGGTGAAGCAAAATTGATTTTTTGTTAGCATTTTGATAGTTGTGAAGGAGACTCCATCAAGGGTTTGATTTAAGCCTACAGGGATTCTATCCAAGGAATTATATTTAACCCCCTTCAATCAAAACCCCTTAGATGGAACCCCTCTAGGTTTAAATTGTTAATTTTTCTAAAAAATATTTGATTTTAGGCAAAAATTAGGATGTCCCACAAGTGGGACACACTATTGTGGGACTAGTCGTAAATATAGTTGAGAAAACATACCAATTTTCCTTGAAAGTAGAATAAAAATGATACAAACACAAACAAATAATAGGGATAGAGCAGGCTTCTAAAGAGGAAAAGGTCAAGGGGGTGTTGGTAGGAGAAAGAGAAAACAATAAGAAGGTAGCATTTCTTAAATCACAAGCTATGAGAACAAGGAAGCTTCATCATTTAGAGGATGAGGTGTATATAATTGAGGAAGAGTTAGAGGACTTTATGGGACTTGTTTTGGTGTGGCCAAGCTGGTCATAGAGCCTTTAAATGCCCACAAGCTCAAACAAAAGGTCATGGAGAAAATGAGATGGGTGTACATTTTGCTAAGGGTGAAGAGGAACCAATTGCATCACTTAATGAATGTTAGTGTGAATGGGTTTTTACCCTTACACGGTTTCTTAAGTTTAACTTAGGTTTAGCATTATCGGTAGTTGCCAATATTTAATATTGGTTACCCGTATTTTTGGTTATCGGGTAGTTACACCTGTTATGTTTTTACCTTGCCTTTAAATAGGTACTTGTATAATATGTAATATATCTCATCTCATTTTTCTCAATATAAATTCATTGATATTTGGTAGAAGAGCACTTTCTTCTCTCATGTATTTGTGAGGGTTTTGTTTTGCAAACTGAGGATCCTAGGAAGGAGTTGATCACTCCTACATGGTATCAGAGCTCCTCTTCCTTATCACCTTCCTGGAGAGTTTTTGCCGCATTGAGGAGATCCAGGCATTCTGATCTTGCCTGCATTTGCTGGAGATTATTGACATTTGAAATTTTTTTGCAAATTCCAAATTCACCAGCTGATATTTATTTTTTCACTGCCATTAGAGTTGTTGTTTGGTGTGAGCAGATTCGCCAGTGGTGGTTGCAAAGGAGGCATATATAGTGGAAGAAAGGAAAGTCACGAGCTTTGCACATGTGGCTACATTATGAAGAGGAATCATTGTTTATGCGAGCCTTCTCCTATTCATTCTTGGACCGCCATTGTCAAATAGATTTCTCACTCTGTGAGGAGTTTTGCTTGTATGTGATGCTGAAGAAGAAGAATTTTAGAATGAATTGAATGTAGTCCTCATGGTCCTCAAAAAGGAAGATGCTCTAAAATGAGTTTCCATTTAGATGAGATAGTGTTCGAGTGTTTTGGTATCATTATTTTAGAGGCGGTCACTGGTTCAAAACACAGTGTCCAGACAAGTAGGCTTCAGGGCAAAGATCTTTGTGTTTGAGTGAGAGAGGAAGCCCATTGTTCCTTTGGATGATCTAAAGACTATGTTTGTAGTCTTTAAACAGAGGCAAACGGAGGGTGTGGTAGATGCAAAAGGCATTTCACAATGCCAAGGTGACACTGCTCTATTTGTTTGTGACGGTAATGGTGTTGAGGGGCACCATTGGCGCGGGCAAGTTTAGGACGTCAGGCCAAGATCTAGCTAGGATCCTTCAGGGCATGGATTTTATATATTATAAAGTTTGCCAAAATATTTTATTTAGGGTTTCAAGTTTATGTGTAGTAGAAGTGGAGATGGGCATGTCAAGCATGTTTGGGCATTGTTTTGGACTGGGACTTAGTCCCACATTGCCTGTGTTATACATTTTTTGGCTATTGAAATAGCCTATTGCTCTCTTAACATAGTGTGAGCAATCCTCACAGGGGCATTCAAAGTCCCTCGCGCATGTTGGTAGGTGCTTTGTGATTGGATACTATGTTGTTGACATGTATGCTCAATTTGTGCTCATGGTGCTTAGCAGGATAGCTTGTGGCACGAGAACTTGCCACCAATCACCCCTCAGGGGCTTAATTTTCTCCTCTGTGCACTTTTTCTAGATTCTTCCTCAAGTACATGTTTTTTGCATTATTGCTTCCTGAGTGATATCTTGAGCTTTTTTGGATCTTAGAAAGGTGAAATCAATTTGAGAGGCTTTATTTGTTGTTATCTTTGATATCTTGGAGGTTTCAGACTTGATTGTATCAGTTTGGTGTCTATTTTGCTTGCTTTTGGTGCTTTTGTTGTCATGGCTACTCCTGATTCATTTGAGATTTTAACTCCTCATAACTATCATACCTGGAAGATTAAAATGCGTAGGTTGCTCCAATCTAAGGGTTTGTGGTCCATATTGCATGATCAATAGCCCACTCTTACTAGGGAGTATGAGATATTTG
Organism: Cunninghamia lanceolata; assembly: GCA_027924645.1. Lineage (NCBI taxonomy): Eukaryota > Viridiplantae > Streptophyta > Pinopsida > Cupressales > Cupressaceae > Cunninghamia > Cunninghamia lanceolata. The sequence continues at coordinate 9,797,518 of BSBN01000124.1, forward strand.
CTCACAGGAACAAGTGTGATGAAGCTTTGGGTTTGATAGCCTTGCATGTTTCTGATAGTTTGTTTTTCCATATTAAGGAGTGTAATACACCCAAGGAGGTATGGAATAAGTTCAATAACTTGTTTGGTCAGATCAGCAAGTTATGTTCTTTGTAATTAGAAGCAGAATTGACTTCTCTTTCCCCAGATGCATTTCCTTCCATTGATGATTATCTAGTCAAGTTCAAATTTGTGAGGTCACAATTGGTAGGATATGGGAAGGATAAAACTGATAAGGAGTCTATTTTCTTGATTTTGTCTAAGCTAAGAGGTCCATTTGTTGTTTTCTCTTCTACTTTTTATTCCACCATAGATGCTTTGGGTAATGCTTTTAATATGCCTTCTTTTGAGAAATTTAGTGATTGTTTGACTAGGGAGCAATCCAAACATGCTCAGTTAGATGGGTCCTCTAAGAATCATGCATTAGTTGCAGAAGCATCTCAAAGCAAAGGGGAGAATAAACCTAAGGCTAAGACAGAGTCTAATGAGTTCTCCACCTCTTCCAAAGAGGATAAACCTAAGAAGGAGAAGTCTAGTTGTGTGTATTACAAGAAGAAAGGTCATGATGAACACCATTTCTATACTAAGAAGATTGCTGAGCTTTCACACCTTCTTTAAAAGAACAACATTTAGCTACCCTCATCTGTGACTCCTATAGCTTTTTCATCGATAGCACCTTCATCTTCATCTAAACCTACACAGTCAGGGAATGCAGGATTTGCAAATGGGATGAAAGGTCGAGAAGACAAACACAAAGGACATGCATTGGTTACTTCTATAGTTCACTTTGGTCATGATAGATGGTTTTTGGATTTAGGAGCATCACATCACATGGGTTTTTCTTCCTATCCTTTTTTAGGTCTTCATCCAACATATACTTCTAAGATCTTGTTGGGGGATAGTAAGTTTTTGGATGTTGTAGGGATAGGCAATGTTGAGATTGGTGATTGTTGTTTCAGAGATGTACTTTGTATTCCTGATTTGTACACAAATCTTCTTTCTATCTATCATATTACTCACGGTGAGGTACCTAAGACTGTAGAGTTCACTGTAGATTATGTTTTCATTAGAGAGGCTGATACTGGCAAAGTCATTGAAGTTGGTGAAGTTGATCATGAGTCTCATCTCTATGTTTTTTTCTCATTTTGTTGAGGATAATGATTATGAGCCTCACATTCCACTTTCTAGTGTTGATAGCAATTCCTCAGGAGAGATTGGTCATTTGAACTTTGGAGTTCTTCAGACCTGTGTTGATTCTTCTCCTACTTTAGATCTTGTTGCTTTAGAGGTTGGTTCTTCATCACAACAAGATGTTCTTGATCCTTTGGATCTTCCTTTGTGGGCTAGTCACTTGATAGGTCTTTCAAAGTTGTTTTGTGAATCTCACATTGCTGATTTGGATGATGTATTTGAGGGTATATCCCTTCTTTTTTATGACACTATCAGCACTGTTGTCACACCATCTGTCTTTGGATATTATTGCTTTAGAGTTTCCACATGGTCTTTTTGATCCACCTTCTTCAGTTGAGGTTGCACCTGATCATGATGTGACATTTGGTTACATGGAGGCACCAAGATAGTTTTCAGAGGCATCTTTCATGTTGATTCTTCCTCTCCCTTCTCTTGTTTTAGAGTTGGAGTTTCTTGTGCATCAGTGGTTGGACTTGTTTCTCCCTAAAGGGAGGCATGTTGTTTGCAGACATTGAATATTATTTTGTCTTCAGGCTTCCAAGATCGACATAGGAAGTTTCTTCATCATGGGGGGATCTTCAGTATTTCTATTCTTTACTATGAGGGGGCTACATAGTCTCTCTCCTTTTGTATTTTGTTGAGATCGTTGATATCAATGATGGAAGTTGTCCTTGGGGGGTCTTGTGGAGTCCTTCATTTCACCTTTTTTAGTTTTTTTCTCTCTTTTGGAGAGGAGTTTTCTCCCATAGGGTTTTTCTCCTTTTCTCTAGTTGTGAGAGATTGCATTGCATTGCATAGTAGTTGTGCATGGGTACCTAACATGGCCTTGTAGCCGGGACCCATTTTGCATCTCATCTTGCATAATAATCTCCCTAAGTTTGCACTTAACAGGGGGTGTTAGTGTGAACGAGTTTTTACCCTTACACAATTTCTTAAGTTTAACTTAGGTTTAGCATTATAGGTAGTTGCCAGTATTTAATATTGGTTACTCGTATTTTTGGTTATCAAGTAGTTTCACCTGTTATGTTTTTACCTTGCCTTTATATAGGTGCTTGTATATTATGTAATATATCTCATCTCATTTTTCTTAATATCAATTTATTGATATTTGGTGGAAGAGCACTTTGCTTCTCTCGTGTATCTGTGAGGGTGTTGTTTTGCAGACTAAGGATCCTGGGAAGGAGTTGATCACTCCTACAATGAAGAACCAAAACAAGGGGAAGTTCTCCCATTGAATAGAGTGTTGTTAAAACCCCAAAATAAAGTATAAATCCCCTTTAGAGGAGAAGTATCTTCAAGACAATATACAAATCCAAAGGTAAGTGTTGTAAGGTTGTCACTAATAGTGGAAGCACTCAAAATTTGGTTTCACAGGAAATGGTGGAAAAATTAGGGTTAAAGACATCAATCCATCCCAATCCTTATCGAGTTTCTTTTTTTCTAAATAAATAACATGTGATAGTGGAGAGATGCATTGTAAGTTTCCATATTGGTTCATATAATGATGAGGTTTGGTGTGATGTATGCCATATATTACTTGGTAAATCATGATAGTATGATAGGTAAGTTATACATGATGGTAGACCCAATACCTACTCATTGATGAAGTAGGGAAAGAAATGTCACCTAAGCCCTCTAAAGAAACAAGTAGAAGAGCCAATACCTAAACCAAGGTAATGATGGTTAGTGGAAAAGAAATTTTGGGTAAGATGGAGATTAATGAGGGGGGGTTTGATTTCATTGCCAAACCCTCATCAAAAGCTACCAAAGAGGACCTTGAGATACTTATCAAAGTGAAGAGGTTGTTGTAGAAATATCAATGCATTATGACAAGTGAGGTACCTGATGGACTCCCACCAAAGAGAAGCATAAATCATCATAGTGATCTAATACCAAGGGTCATTTTGCCTAATAAAGAAACATACAAGATGACACCTAAATAGAATGATGAGATAAACAAACAGATCTAAGAGTTGCTTAAGAAAGGTTATCTCAAAGAGAGTTTGAGCACATATGTAGTTCCTACAGTTTTAACACCAAAGAAGGGAGGGGAATGGTGTATGTGTACTAATCGTAGGGCCATCAACAAGGTCACTATTAATTATTGGTTTCCTTTGCCAAGGATGGATGACTTGATAGATTGCTTGAGTGGAGCTACATACTTCACAAAGATAGATCTAAAAAGTGGTTATCACCAATCAAGATAAGAGAGGGAGATGAACAGAAGACAACATTCGAGACTAAGGAAGGATTATATGAATGGGTTGTTATGCCATTTGGTTTAACAAATGCACCAAGCACTTTCATGATAGTGATGAATGAGGTACTGAAACCTTTTCTTACAATGTTTGTTATGTTTCTCAGTGATATTCTTATTTTTAGTAGAACAAAAGAGGAGAATTTAGAACATATTATTATGTCTTTAAAAATATTACAATAAAAATTATCAGTGAATAGTAATAAATGCAGTCTTATGAAGGAGCTAGTATTCTTGGGTTTTGTGGTTCTTATTGTGCATAAATGCACACATTAAAAGATTTCATTCTCACATCAATAGAAGAATGGTGTATTATGGTTGGCTTGTCTCTATGTCTTGTTGGATGATGATCTACAACTTCATAGAAATAATAGAGACTGGCGATGGTAGTGATTGATGTGGTGTACATATTTTTTAAAATGAAATAATTGCCTTAAAAAGAATGAGCAATTCATAATTAAATGGCACATCATTTGAATGATTGGAATTATTCTTGATGACTCCCAATAGTTCATTCATGGTGCTAGATATGAAGTAGCCCCAAATATGGTGTAATCATTCAAGGAAGAGGACAATTCACATGGCACAACCCATATATAGTTGGGCACAGGGAATAAAAATTAGTAGCATATGATAAAAAACCAATGTTTGGTCTTCAACCTATGTAACCCAACACATAAAAGGTGCACCCCAAAGGAAGCAAAAGCACCATTATTTCACAAAGGAATAATTTAGTAGTGTGACAATTAGAGTGATCTACCTATAAAATGAAGGCCAGTTACAATGAAATACCAACGTAGTAGTTTAAGAGGAAGACCTATAAAATATGGTATGGCACCTCCACAATGAAGTCCTGGCTTAGCATAACAAGCAATGCCTAGCATAATAATTTGGAAGTTGCCAAATACCAATAATTATGGTGTGACATTAGATAGGTTAAAAATGGTGGCCTATTATAGAAATATGGAGCAACAAACTTATGGCATTTCAAATTAAAAAATAGGTGGCTAGGTAGAGTGGTGAAACAACATCTACAAGTATTCAAAGCATATGCAAAAGTATGTTGTAGATATATGGAATTATGGTGCAACAATCAACTCCAGGATTGATGCCAAAGTTTAAGTATAGCACCCAACATTAGGCTTGGGATGGTGTGATAATAAGTTGCTAATTATTTTGTGAAAATCAACTATGAGAAACAAAGCCACTATATATGAAAGCATAAAACATGATAAGATTGTTTGGGCATGTTGGGACCCAGATTTTATGGTTCCCAAACTTGCTTATTTGTGCCCTAAATCCTTTCAAAATCCATCAAAATAATCCCTAAGCTGTGTCCTTCTGTTTCTGCCCTACTACATGCCTTTGAAAATCTGGAAAAAAACTTCAAAAATGGCCAAGCAAAGAAAAATTAGAGAGTTCTTGGTTGGGTGGAAATCCCTGACCGAATGGAACAAGGCAAAAAGAGATAAAGAAAAGATAAATTGGGCAATTCTTGGTTAGGTGGAAATTGCTAATGGAACAAAACTAGTTCCTAATGAGATCAAAATCATCGATAGACAGAAGGGAAAAGGCACAGAATAAAAAATTGGACATTTAAAGTGTTGTAAAATCTTTCCAAAATGTGTTTTTTCATGTGTTGATTGTGAAGATGCACCTGTACCTCCAGAAAATGCCATTAATGCTCTATTTAATCAGATTGGAGGTAGGTGAGTTTGAATGTGGATGGATGATTTATTATGGTTGGTCGAAGTAGGTGGCTTGATTGTTGTTGATGGTTGCCCTAATTGTTTTCCCACCCAGAACAACAAGGTAAAGAATGCAGTGCTATATATGTGTTGAAAAATAAGTAATACGGGTTGGTCTTTGTTCCATCTTCCTAGATGCCTATTGATCCCATGATTTTTTTAGGGTCACAAATCATGCCAGTCTAGTCCAATTCAGTTGAAGCAGCATGTTTTATCAGTCACAAGAGATTTATAATGTAAATAGTGTTTTGTTGTCTCCATGCTCATTTGTGAGTTTTCAGGGAAGCTCTAAATCACAGTTATGTGTTTTCTCTTGCCACATTTACTAGCATGATTGTAATGTTGATTTGATAAATGTCACGGCATTTTAATTCATTACAATTTTGTAATGGTCTTTTCTTCATTTGCAAATGGATTCTTGTTGTATGGGAATGGATTAATATGTATGCTCTATTATTTTAATGGAATATCTGTGATGTATTTCTATGCATAGCACATATTCTTGTGATATCAATCTGTTGTTTCCTATTGGTCACTTGGACTTTGTTACCCAATGAATAGGCACTAGTCTTGGAAGTTCACAATCAATCACATGCCTTCAAATGAACAAATCATTCACCAATAGTTGTAGGAGTAGGAGTAGAATTAGTTTAGGTTCTACTTGCCAACATTATTACATTTGTTAAATTTAAAAGAGAGTTGGTGTTAAATAAATATTTAGAGGTTTGTGTATGTAGGATTTCTGCCCATTATTGCAGTCCATTATTGCACATGAATATTTTAGGTGAGCTAGTGTCAAAAAATAAGAAGAGTGATGTAATGATGTAAATTCAAGATATAAGTGTCTATATAATGTTAAGGAGAATCATCTTCAGTTATTAAAATTAATTTTATCATTCGGTGCACTTATATGCTTGATTATTACCTATTGTTAGTGAGGTAGTTTGGCTTGACCCTGGCTGCCATTTGGACATGGTAGTCAAATCCCCATTCTAGATTGCTTTCATGTATTTGGACCTCAAGAGAATGCCCCCCTAGGTTTTGTAGAGCCTAAAGAAGAAGAGGAATTGCCATATTTTGTGCATTGGACCAAAATCACCCTTTATTTGTTAATATATCCCTCTCCATGCTGGTGATATTTATTTCCCCTTTATATCATTTTTGGTGGCGGTGTTAGAGGAAAGGGCCTGCATTTTTGGAACCCAATAGGGCATTTCCGTAAAAAGAATGGTGAGCCATTTCTAGAGGAGGCTGGACTATTAAAATGCAGGATTTTGTTATTTTTTATTGCAAGTGTACAACTACGGGAAAAGACCCAATAGGTGAGATAGTTCTAATGGTTGAGATAGTATATGTGCATTTAAGACCCAATATTTTTTTAAGTTTAGTACTAGTAGTTGTGACTTTAAGGTTGTTAGTGTTACTATAAGTACTAATAATTGAATGAAATGTGCCCTTTAGATTTAAAAAGCAACCAATCATGTGATGCCACATCAGCCCACCAACAAAACATGACTTAATGCACACCTATTAGTCCACCCTTTTTTGGGGGGAACTATTTAACACCTAAACAAAAAAACATGCTGATGTGGCATCATATTTGATGATGTGGCCCTAAAACCTTAGTTATAAGCAGGGGTGTTGCCAAGTAAGCTACTGTGAAAATTTTAGAGTGATTCAAAATTGCCACGTATGATTTTGAGAGGCGTGTAGTTAGGGTGCACCACTACTGGGTCCTCTCCCCTGTCATCAGATTGAGGAGATCAATGACCCATGGGGAGTTTGGAAGTTTAGAAAAATTATGGATTGTTATTTTAATATTTTCCCAAGGAATTTGAAGAGAAATCCTTTGGGGTGGAAGAAACTCACTTCGTTGATTTTATTAAATCAACAGATGTCGAGAGTTTTAAAAGATTTACAAAATGGAATATATAAAATGCCCCACCATTGGTGGAGCTATTCTAACTCAAACATGGGAAATATTAAATTAATATTTTCCTAAGAAGATGTAAAGTGGAAGCTTGGAGATGAGGAATAAACCTAGTTTATTGATCTTGCCAAATCAACGGCCCATAGAGTTTTAAAAACATTTACAAAAGTGAAAGTTAAAGGCAGCTTCACCATTAGCTATTCAAGGCCATGTAAACTCTTGAGGCTCGCAGCAAAGGCCAAAAAGTATAAAGTGAAAATGCTTAGTATTTGAAATTATATCTACATTGTTCAATCATTAAGATCAATGGCTCATGGGGGTTATTAATAAAAGGAAAAACTAAAGATGGAGAAAGCCCCACCATTGGTCCATAATGTTGAAGTTGGTATTAGATATTACATTTTAATCATTTGATTAAAACTACAGAAGACCATTGAAATCTTTAGAGGATCCTACCGAGGTCTAGGTTGATCCTACCACCATCCACAAAGAAGCCCAAGATCTACCATGATGTCACTCTATTTTGCATCAAGAATTCCTCAAAAAATTAAATATTCAAGGTGTCAGATTAAATCAAAGAATTCTATTTACATGTGCACAGGTTGTGAAGAAAAAAGCAAATATTTTGATATATTGAAGTTTAAGACTTCAATATTTCTTGTGGAGTAGGTGAATTGAAATTTGAGGAGAAAGAAATTCAAATAATAAGGAATCATGAAATATTAAATTTATTTTAATCAATAGTTACTTCAAATGTGAAGAGGGGAAGAATGCAGTGAATGGGTTAGGTGAATTCATTTACTCCAAGTGAATTCAAAAAGGAAATAGGTAGGAAATGAAATAAGGAAATATTAAACTCATTTTAATATTTCAAGGTGAAATATAGTGTGAAAAGGTAAGCGGGAAAGAAGGAGGCTTGTGAAAATGCAAAGTGAAACTGATTAACACACAAGTGAATCAAGAAGGGGGAATTTATTTTCAAAGTAAAATCAAATGTCAAGAAGATTTTTATTCACTAATATAATTTCACGAGAAGGTGAAATTAAATACAAAGAGGAAGACATGTTGTGAATAATATTTTAGAGGATTTACGCAAGAATGGATTTCACATAGCGGGTAAATGGTTTCACAATAACTGAAAAGTTATAAGGAAAATACTAAAACTATTGTTTTAATATTTTAATATTTCAATAGTGAAACATTTATTCTTTGCCTACCTCCATCTATTGCATGGGAAAGCTCACACAGACTAGAGGAATGAACAAAAAACTACCAAATCATGGAGTGGTTGCAGAAATGAATGATCTTGCTATAGCTAGGAAAATTCAAACTCTAGATTCAAAATTCAAGATGCTACAACTATCTTCTTTTCCCCTTCTTTTCTTCTTCTACTTACCCACTTCTCTCTCTTCCTATTCTATTATAAATACCTCATAGATGAAGTTGTTATGTGCTAGAACATTTTATAACAGGTTGTGTTGTTGTGGTACTCTTATCCTTGAGGGGAATTATGCATATCGTTGATCTATTAAGCCTAGGATATGTATTTTTGTGTCCCTCCTCATCTACTAACTAGTTCTATGGGAGCCTAATTGTATGTTTTAGAGGAGTTGTGTTTATATAATTGTGGATTAATCAATGAACTTAATAAGAAGAACATTGTCATTTGAATAGTTTCTAGCTTGTCTTTTTTTCTCTTTCACTATTATATGCATGTTTCTTTCTATTGATTATTGCAAGGTGGGTTTTTAATTTATGATTAGTTAGTGGGTGGGTGTCTACTCTTGGCTTATGGCCTTTCTAATGCTTTCTATATTTTAGTTCCAACATTCCCTCTTTCTCCCTTTTCCTTGTGATGTTATAGTTAGCTTAGAGTAGGTAGGGAGCTGACCCTTGATCCAAAGATTGGCTTGTTGGTCACTCATTGGCTTGCAATCCTTTTCATTGTTGGAGTTTGTGTGTGGCATGTTGGCTCCTTGAAATGAGAACCATCTAGACTTGCCAACAGTTTCTAGCATGCCCTATGGGACCTAAATTCAACAGGCTTGGGCTTGAATTTTAGTTTGTTCCCACAAACAAAGTTCTACATACTATGAATTTGGTGGGAAATTGTAGAAATATCAACTCTATGAGCATGCATTCTCCACCTGGCTAATCCAAGGAATCACCATGCATGGAACTCTAATGGTCATGTTTTGATGCCATAGTAGAGAGGCATCATTCCTCAATCAGTTTTAAAATCTCTACCCTATTTTTGTGAACATGGCTTAGTGTTACCAGTTGATAACATGTAAGATGTAATCAATTTATGTGAAATCCATCATATTGCAGCTAAGGAGATTACTCTAAGGATCTATTTATTTTAAAGGCAAAGCACTTGAATGATTTCAAGGTTTAACACCCTCATCCATTACAATTTAGGACCAATTTAGAGTTGTATTTTGTGAGATATTTAGGGAGAGGTTTGATTGTGCAAGTCTAATACAACATCTCACCACAATGAAGACATCTCTAGCAAAATATATGGACAAATTCATAACAAGGCTTAAAAAAACATGGGAGAGGATACCTATTGGCATGCATCCTCCTCCAATTTTTGCCTTTATTTACTTTCTAAGTGAGTTAGATTTTGTTTTGTCTTATATGATTAAGATGCTAGGTGGTCAAACTTTCCCTCAAGCCTATAGTATTTCTATTCAAGCCAAGAAAGACCTTGTTTGGTTAGAAAGCTTCCTCCCATACATGCAACCCCTTTATTGCAACCATCTTATATATCTTCCTTGGTTGTCCAACATGATCCTATGCAATTTTGTAGCCCACCCACCTCCCAAATTACTCTGATTCATAATCCTAATGAGGTTGTTATAATTAAAGAAGGATGTTTACAAATTTCTTGCAACTTGATGGTTCTTAAGGAATAATTTTTAGCTAAAAATCTCCCTATAAAACCATTGCTTTAATGCAAAGGCTTGAATTTCAAAGCCATACCCATTCTTAGCCTATTCTTACTCCCTCGTTTCAACCTTTTACACCCTCCCCACAAGTTTCATTCATCCATATAGCTAAAAATTAACATGGCATGATGTAAGACCAAATGCTCATGATGAATGAAGAATGCAAAAAAATGAGCATTCAATATGTAAGTGGGAGGAAGGAGGATGTTGTTGTTGTTTAGTCAAATGTCAGAACAGAGTATGCATATCTTGTGCATTCAAATGATGTAGATTTGAAGGTACCTCTCAGCCCTCTTGAGTTTGAATCATTTAGTGTCTTCTCTTGAGCATTTCTCCAAGAATAAGAGAGGAAGAAAAGTCCATCCTATAGATCACAAGCAACATTGCACGAGCAAGAGGTCCCACCATATATCATAAATGAAGAGCTAGGTGTGGAACTATTGGCAAATGAAGTGCATGTGTTTGAAGGGTTGTTGGGCTTCATTGGAAATTATTACAATAGTGTATATGAAGAAGATCAATAAGAAGACCTATTTTTCATCTTAGAAAATGGATACACATTCCTTCATGGGAAGGATATCTCTTTGATGCAAGGTGAGAGTTCCAATTTGGAGCATGTTTCACATAAACAAGTAGAGGTTGTTGTTGTATATATAACAATTGAGCTTAAATATATGCCTCTATTGAATATTTTTTAGGGTTAGGAATGCTCAAATGATGAAGAGGAAGACTCATTTACTCGCATGGATGAAACATGGTGGCATAGCCTCAATGAGTCCCTAGATGAGGATGTGATCAACCTATTTGAGGAGTTTCCATGTTGTGAAGATGAAGATTGCAATAGCATAAGTGGACAAGCATATGACAGATTTATTTGAAATCCTTCAAGAAAGATATGTGTTGTTTGTAAAAGGAGATGGAGAGTTCAAGGTGGCTCTTAACATTGATTTGGAGTCTAAATCTGAAAAATATTGAAGTGTGGGTAGCTAGTGGCCTCTTTAGCATGGAAAGCATAAGTTCCTTTACCATTATTAAACAAGAGTATGTTTTCCTCCTTGAGGAAGATGAGAAAACACATGGAAGACCTACTTTTTGTAGTGGTGAGAAGTCATTCTTCGAGGGTGAAATCACAAATCCTCACACCTGCAGAACTACTAGATCAAAATTCAAAGCACTCTTAGGTAACAAGATGATGTTCAAACCAAATTTTAGTGATCTTTGAGATGGCATGAATGATCAACAATGAGAACAAGTTGAAATTGATGGTGCCAATTCATCCACCATGCTTGGAGATATACACAAGCAAGTGTTTCCACACTCAGGTGAATTGCCTATCCACCGTGCAACACCAATCAGCATACAGGTCATGAGGAGCATCAAGACAAGCCAAGAAGCTAATCAATAGAATGAAGTAGAGAAAAAAGGTACAAATTCCTCTTATTCTTCTTCATAAAATATATGTTGTCAGTGGCCATTTGTAGGTTCATTTCATGGTGTAATTTGATCAAGAGTGGGTCATATTTTATAACATCAATCAATGGTTGTGTTTGGTTAGGTCTTATCCATGTTTTTAAATTGTTAAATTAGTTTCTTATTTCAAATAATTTTCCTTAAGAAACATAAAACATCATATTTTGGTTCTTGAGAGGTGCTCACAGCATTGGTTAAAGTATATCAGTCCATGGCAGTGATATTTTTTAGTTTTGGCTATTTTTCAAGACAATGAGCATGTGTTTCCATTTTAATTTTTGAATGGTCAGTAATGTTCAACTTGATGTTTGGTTTTTGTTTATTTTTTTCCTCCAATGCCTAATGGATTAAGGTGTGACATGGAGGTGTAGTGGTTTGGGTTCATGCTTCCCCATAGGTAGGAAAGCCCCCGTAAGTCACCATAAATATTGTTCATATATGCACACCATTAAAAGATTTCGATCTCACATTGATAGAAGAATGTTGTGGTATGATTGGATTGTCTCTACAACTCACCGAATGAGGATTTCCAACTCTAGAGAAAAATAGAGATTGGCAATGGTAGTGATTGATGTGATGCATAATATTTTTCAAAATGAAATAATTGCCTTAAAAAGAATGAGTGGCTCACAATTAAATGGAACATCATTTAAATTATTGGCATTATTCCTAATGACTCTCTATAGTTCATTCATGGTGCTAGATATGACTTAGCCCTAAATATGGAATAATAACTCAAGAAAGAGGACAATTAACATGGCACAACCCATATATAGTTGGGTACATAGAATAAAAATAGATAGCATGTTATATAAAACCAACATTTGGTCTTCATCCTATATAACCCAATGCATAAAAGGTGTGCCATCAGAGGAAGTAGTAGCACCACTGAGGCACAAAGGAAGAATTCAATAGTGTGACAATTCGAGGGATTTTATTATAAAATGAAGGCCAATTACAATGAAATACTAATACAATAGTTTAAGGGGAAGACCTATGAAATATGACACCTCCACAATGAAGTCCCATCTTAGCACAATGTTTAATGCCTAGAAAAGTAGTCCTAATGCCTGTGCTAATAATTTGGAAGCTATCAAATGATAATAATTATGGCATGATAGTAGATAGGTTAAAAATGGCACCCTATTATAGAAATATAGAGCAACAAACTTATGGAATTTTAAAAAATGTTGGCTAGGTAGAGTGAAGCAACAACATCCAAAATTAGTCCAAGCATATGAAAAAGGATGTTGTAGATATATGGAAGTATGGCACAACAATCAACTCTAGGCTTGGTGCTAAAGTTTAAGAATGGTATCCAACATTAGTGGGTCTTTAAAAGGTTGCACAACATCTTGGGAGGGCATGATAATAGGTTGTTGATTGTTTTGTCAAAATCAACCATGCAAAATAAGCCCACCTATATATGGAAGTAGAGCATAAGATAATATTATTTGGGCACTATCATAAAAGAATGTCAAGCCATTTCTAGAGGAGGCCAAACTATTAAAATGGAGGAGTTTGTTATTTTTTATTGCAAGTGTATAACTACTGCCAGATTGAGGAGATCAACAACCCATACGGAGTTTGAAAGTTTATAAAGTAATGGGAAATATTATTTTAATATTTTCCCAAGGAATTTGGAGATAAATCCTTTGGGGTGTATTGTTCCTTGCACACACACACACCATTTTTCCTTAGCAAAATGAGAACCCCCCTCTTCTTCTTTCTAGGTTTTTCCTTTCAAGATGTTTTTTCTTTGACTTGTGTTGAGGGGTAATTTTGGCTTATGGCCCTTTAGGAAGTTTTTCTCTGAAGCCAAGAGGGTTTTTCTTTCTTTAGTATTTTGTAAGTGTGTCTTAGTCTTAAAATTTCTAAGGAGTTGTAAATATTCAAGTATTTGATTATTGGTAGTAGTTGTTCAGCATGCATGAATTCGGATAAAATTTATAAATATATGTATGTGTGTACATATCATTTATTATGTACACACACCTATATATTTATATATTTTATCTGAATTCATGCAGGCTAAACAATTATTGTCAATAATCAAATACCTGAATATTTACAACTCCTCTCATATATTGATGAAGTATCAAATAGGTGTTCTAATCAACATACAAACTATCCTTACAAGACTATAAGTGAAACTACTTTAAATGCCTTTAAAATCATACAAACTGTACTCATAATCTTTAGGGTAAGTACTAAATTTTTATTGATGATGTACTTACTTAAGAGTATATTTATGTGTTGAGAAGCTCTGAAGCTTTCAACTCATAACTATACACTTAAGTTGCATGCTCTGCCATAGTTAATCTTATGGACATATATATAACTGTACTTATGTAACTGAAGATCAAATTTGTTAAATGATCCCAAAAAGTATGAAGTTGCTTATGAAGGACTACATGTTTATTTTTATTAAAATGTTTCCAATGATAACCGTATGCTCTATTATTTCTATAATGTGAAACTTCTAAGTATTTCTACTATGTTTTTGTATAGAGAATACTTCTTTCTATATGCCAACATTTTTGTGACATCTTAACAATAGATCTTCTACTCATTTTAGATAAGATGCATACTATTGTTTATTTCTATATAATGAACTTCTAATGACTTTTTTTATTGCAGGGAAATTCATATGCAAGGTATGGTTATCTATTAAGAATTTCATATAAGTTCATTATGAATAACAGGACCAAGCAGGTAAATGGGTCCCATGTTTGGATCTGGCAATTTCACCTCACTGTGAAGAAAATGATACAGAAAAAGAAAAGGATGACAATGGTTGGGCTCCTCTTGACGCCATCCTAGATCCTGCTACTATATGGGGCAACCTAGATGACAAGGATCCTCCATCTGCTAGCATTGCTCTGGCTGCATAATGGCCTTCTCCTTTATACTGTTTCTGTTATGTTTTTTTAGTTCTAGGCTTAGGCCATGACATTATGACTTTCTGGGCTCTGCCCATGTGACTTTGGGATGTGCCTTTTTACCACCCATCCTTTTTTGTGAATATATGTACTCTATTTTCTTATTAATATAGATATAATTGCCTATTCATCAAAAAATAATAATAACAAAACCAAGCAACCTCTTAACGCATTAGAGCATTTGTATGGACTCCTATTTAAAAAATGTCTATTGGCCTACATGATATCGGCCCAAATATACATCATACACAACATTATTATTATTGTTTAAAGACTGTTGAAGGCCTGACTTAAATCAGCCTATATAACTATAGATTTTAGCATTATAACTACTGTTAATTTCACTAACGGCCTGATATGTAAATCCAGCCTCTTTCATATCTACACACACATATATCAATAAAACTTCATAATATAATTGTTGTTCAGAAATAATTACTATTGACTTGAAATATAGCAGCCAGGTTTTAGGCAAACTCATTTTTATATATGTCATTACATATATTTATGCATACAAGTATATATTGTTGTATAACTTACATATATGTGTGAATATATATACGAACCTAGATTTAAACTATAAAATTTCCTACTACCAACTCAAAATCGCTCACTTTATCAAATTGACCCAAATAAGTTTATGTTTGTACTGCTAAAAGCATCTAAACAAATTTTACTTTTGAAATGGCTTGACCTAATTTGGGGTTTTCAACTTAGAAATTAAGAGAATATAGAAAATACATGGTACACTGAGCCAAAAACCCTAGCACGAATTTAAACCAGAACATAGCTTTCCTTAGGAGTTTGGCACTAAGTTTATAGCAATTTATTAAAGTAAAAGTCTGGTGAATGTTCCCAAACACCCAAAGCATTGTAAAATTTCAAACCAGCTATGACTATAAAAGGAACTCATACCTGTTCATGATTTCTTTCCTCTACTAAGTTCCTACTCTTTCTCTTCACCTTGCACACCCTCAACCTCTTCCCCTTTGTTGAATTCCTGTTCTCTCTCCAAAAACTACCAAACTCATGCAATTTCTTTCTATTTTCTGGGAGCTCAACACCCTTATTTTACTCTAGTTTTTTTTCACATTCTTCATGCATTTGTGCCTCCATTATTGCCCACTCCCAGGCCATTGGAAAGAGTATGAGTTCCTTGAGAGATTTGGGAAAGAGTGGTGGTCATTTTGGGCCAACTCATTGTAGTCCCAAGCTCTCAAGCCCTTGTTCAAACCCATACAAAAATTCACATGCCCTTTTTGAATATAAAGGGATGAGTTTATTTAATTTAAAAAAAGAATCATTAATGCTTATATCAAACTCACTTTGAGTTTTTAAAGTTGAAAGCAATCTAGTTTATTTGCATCACCTGATAAAATGCAAAAATAACTCATTACCTTTTAAAGAGAGAGAGAGAGAGAGAGAGAGAGAGAGTTGAATCCTAAATTTGGTGCCAAAGGCCAATTAAGGAAAAAAATACTATTCTATTTAATGCAAATAAAACCAAGGTGATGACAAAGACAACATGACACTAACAATGACATAGTTTCAAGACCACTAAAGTTACGACACTACTTGAATGCAATTTGGCAAGCATGGCCAAATCATAGACTAACAAACACGGTTTAAAATAAAAGACATAATGTTTCTAGTTATGTTAATGCAAGTTAGTGGTGTGTGCAGGGAGCAGTTCTCAGTTCATGGTACAAATCATCAGATCACCTCAATCTGCCATCCTCTCCCTAATGATACTCTCTCTCTCCTCAACAAGGAGGGGGAAATATTCTTATCCTGCATTCACCTCATTTCCAATAATAAGATAGTTAGTCTGAAAACATAAATAAATAATCATTAAGTCAATAATTTCTACACAAAAAATTATAACGTTTCTAAATGAACTTTATCATCATTTATCTTTCTAACATGTCATCCAAACAATGTTTCTGAAAGAGAGAGTTAAGGTTCACATTCACTTTGTCAATCAAACATATACCTTAATTTTTACGGTCACATGAAGGCTTAACTAATCAAAACATCTTAACCTCAAACCAAATTATTGTCATTCTAAATATGAAGAAGTTCAAGTATTATCATGCATTATCTAATTATCAAAGTATTATCAAAATTATTTAAGAATAAATTGAAATTTGTTCAAACATACAGGAGGTCCAAAAATGGGGTGTGGCATCCTCCCCCCTTAGAAAACTCATCATCTTAATGACTTAATTCATGAAAATATCAAATGTCTAAGATAGTGTTACTAAAATTGAACACACTTAAGCAAAACAAATAAGGAAAAGCTCTGTGAAATTCCTCATAGTCCTCCCAAGTGGCACTTTCCTTAGAGTATTAGTCCCACTAGACCTTGCACTAAGTTACATCTCTGTTACGCAAGCACAACTTGTGAAACTTGAGCACTTTGAGAGGCTTGATCATTACCACCCCTAGGTCCACAACCCATAGATCATTCCAATCAAGCACATGAGCAAAATTAGACACATACCTTTTTAAATATGAAACATGAAAAACATTATGCAACCAAGCAAGAGCAGGTGGTAAAGCAAGTCTGTAAGAAACTGGGTTAACCACTTTTAGGACCTCAAATAGGCCCACATAGCTGGAAGCAAGCTTGGCTGATTTCCCAAACTTGATAGAACGTTTATGGGGTTTGACTCTAAGAAAAAATTTATCCCTAATGACAAACTATCTTAGAGTTCACTTTGCATCAACATAATTTGTTTTCCTATCATTGGCCTCAACCAACCTTTACTTAATTATCTTGACCTATTCCTCCATTTATGCCAACATCTCTAGCCATATGCACAATCTATCTTCTAGTGTATCCCAACTAATAAGTGTTTTGCAGTTCCAACCATATAGGGCCTCAAAAGGAGTCATTTTAATAGCAGATAAGAATTGTGTAAGAAAACTCCACAAGTGGTAGATATTCTTCCTAGTTGTAATGTTGGTCCATACAATACATATGCAACAAGTCCTATAACACCTAATTCACTCTTTCAGTCTAACCGTCAGTTTTAGAATGATAGGTCAAGATGATGTTCAATCAAGTCCCTAACGCTGAAAACAAGGTTTTCCAAAATCTTGAAGTCATTCACGCATCTCTATCAAAGATAATCTTCTCATGAATTCTATGCAAATGAAATATTTCCTAAAGAAATCTTCTAGCCAACACTAAAGCTCCATCGATTAAGTTTCCTAGAATGAAATGGGTGACATTGGTGAGTTTATCCACCACCACCAAGATCATATTGTGATCATGTTTTGATTAAGGAATCCATTAAATGAAATCCATGCTTATGAACTACCATTTCCATTTAGGAACATCATGTGGGTACAACAATCATATAGGGTGTTGGTGTTCAACTTTGACTTGCTGACACTCTAAGCATCTAGCCACAAAATTGGTGGCATCCTATTTCATACCCTTCCAGAAGTAAAGTGGTTTTAAATTAGCTAACTTAGTCACTCCTGGATGTCTCAAATAAGGGGCATAATGAGCTTCCTTCAAAACAACAGTCCTTAAGTCACCTTGATTTCACATGTATATGCTATCTTTAAATCTGAACAATCCATTGGACTCGAAGAGGTATCCATCATACCTCGAATCTTGGGGTTTTTTTAAGATTGCTTTCCTAACCTATTCATAAAATTCATCACCTGGAGAGTTTCTCAAGACTTGCTCTTGGAAGGTTGTCTAAACAATGGCTATTACTACAATATGCCACCTACGACTAAGAGCATTGGCTACACAATTTGTTACAAACCACGATCATCTAAGTGAATGTTGATTACACAAAATGGAGTGAAAGCAATAAGAATTACATTACATAAATTATGAAGAAAGAAGAGTACATAAAGAGTGAAGTAGTAGAAGTCAACTACAATAGTTCATTGGTGGTGGCAAGTGAGTGTCGACACATAGCTTGGAGAGTTGTGTTGAACTCTCCAAGTCGACACCTAACTACCTAAGGTGGATTAAATCCATGTGTGGAATAATGCATAATTACTTATTTAAATAAGAAGTAGTAGCATTAGCATTCCTACACTAACACGCCCCTTAAGCATAGCTTAGGCGGGCACAAATAAGGATGGGTCCTGGTTGTTGGGAAAATGTGTCTCAATCTTGCAATTATATAAGGTTTATTGTTGATAGGATATATATATTTATATATATTTCCTAGTTACACCAATAGGTGTAGTATACAATGGGAGAATGGGGTGCAGTGGGATGCGTGTTAACATTTTTTTGTTAACAAAAATTGTTAAATGGTCGACATACATTAAATTAATGATATATTGTAAATCTGGATCATTCATTATTAGGTTTTAGATCTGATGGTAGATATTTAGTTGGCTTGCCTTGCCCTAGAAGGTAACCCTATTTTATGAGGGTGTTGTATTATGGTTGCAGTATCGTGATGTATTCTGAGAGTCTAATAGTGGTCGTGTTGTCTCTGGATCTTTGGTGGTGATAGTCCTATGAGAAGCTTTCTCTACAAGTATATTGCAATCTTTGTGATTTATGAATAATATATTGGGCAACTTTTGGAGTGGGATTTTTTTCTCGAAAGGGTTTTCCCCATGTAAATCACTGTGTTGTGGTATGCATGATATCTATGTTTATTTTTGTTTAAGTTTTTGTAACTGTTAAAGATCTATAAATTTTTAATTATCCTCCTCTCAAGATTAGTGTAGGAAGTTGTTCCTGTTAGTTGCCATTGCACCAAAAGATCGACCTTTTAATGCCCGATACAACCACTTGACTTAACAAGCACGGGAGGCGATTAAGCCCTTGTCGCAAACCACCGCAGCGCAGCGCTGAACAAGGAGACCAAGGGCCACACCTTGCAACAATCCCCCCAGTGCAAGCACGGGGTTTGAACCTGTGACCTTGGCTCTGATACCAATTGTTAGCTGTCGTTGCACCAAAAGATCGACCTTTTAATGCCCGATACAACCACTTGACTTAACAAGCACGGGAGGCGGTTAAGCCCTTGTCGTAAACCACCGTAGCACAGCACTGAACAAGAAGACCAAGGGCCACACCGTGCAACAGTTCCACTACCTTAGCTTCCTTACAAGTGGTATTAGAGACTGATCACCTTTGGTTTTAGTTGTGGGTTGTTGGGTTTTTGAACTAATCCAGATTTGAGTGGGAGCTTGTGCACAAGACACTTTGTGATCTTGTTGCAGGAATTTTCAGATGGCAAGTTCATCAGGGAGAATAAAGGTGGATAAACTTTCTGGAAATAATTTTGAAATGTGGAAGCTAAAGATGGAGGATCTATTGATAGATCAAGATCTGTGGGATGCTGTTGATGAGAAGGTTTCAAGTCTTGGAGATCCTACTTTGGCTGCTCAATATGATGTTATGGACCGTAAAGCAAAGAGTCTAATCAGATTATGTTTGGTAGACTCTGTTTTAATCAATGTCCATGAAGAGACCTCTACACATAAACTATGGAAGAAGCTTGGTGAGATGTATCAAGCCAAATCCTTAGTGAATAATATTTTCTTGAGGAAGAAATTGTATTCCTTGAGAATGGAAGAGGGTGGATAAATTATAGACCACCTAGAAGCATTCAATATGTTGGTGGCTCAATTGGCATCAGTTGGTGTCAAAATGGATGAGGAGGAGAAATGTCAGATATTACTTTGTTCTTTGCCTGATTTGTGGGATTCTCTTGTTATGGCTATTAGGAGTACTTTTGTTATATTGAAGACTAAAGATGTGGTGGGTTCTTTGCTTTCTGAAGAGATGAGGAGGAAGGTATCCATCAATGCCAAGGAGGCCCTAAATTTTCCTGGAAAACCTAAGGAAAAAGGCAAGAAGAATGAGAAGCGTGATAAATCCAAGTCCAAGGGGAGATCCAAATCTCTTGGAAAGTCCAAAGTTGTTTGTTGGAACTGCGGTAAGCCTGGACATATTCGTAAGGAATGCAAAGAAGAAAAGAAGAAGAAAAAAGAGATTTGATTTTGATTATGATTCTGAGTCTGAGAAGGAAGATGGTGATGCATTCATTGTAGCTTTGGCAACTCATCAGGTAATGATGCATGGTTAATTGACTCAAGTGCATCTTTCCATATGACCTTTAATAGAGATTGGTTTTTTGAATATGAAGAATTTGATGGAGGTAAGGTGTATTGGGTGATGATTCTTATTTAAATATTGTTGGTCATGGTAAAGTTAGAATCAGGTTTCCTAATGGTAGAATAAAAAGGATTAATGGTGTGTTGCATATCCCTAGATTAGCATGAAATTTGTTATATGTGATAAAACTAATAGATTTAGGTGTGTAGGTAGTATTTTTTGATGCAAGATGCAAGATGGTTAGAGGTGCTATGGTGATTGCTAGAGGTGTCAAATATGCCACATTATATAAGCTTGATGCATGCACTGTTGAGTGCAATAGTACTTCTATGAAAAGCAAGTTTGTGGAAGAGGTGAGGGTTTCATCTTCAACAGATGGTCATGGATTTTGGGTACCCAAGGGTGCTCTTTCTTCTGAATCAAAATTACCTACAGAGCAAACTATGTTTTGGCACCAGAGACTTGGTCACATTGGAGAAAAGGGTCTAAGGACCTTGAAAAATAAAAACCTTGTTGAAGGGTTGTCTGGTTGTAATATTGAGTTTGATTTCTTTGTGCAATTCATTTATGGAAAACAAAACCATGTTCAGTTTTACTCGAGTTCTCATAAATCTTGTGGTGTATTGGATCTTATTCATTCTGATGTGTTTGGTCCTGTAAATGTTCCTTCAATTGGAAAATCCACATATTATGTTTCATTTATTGATGACTATAGTAGGACATGGGTATACTTTCTAAAGAGTAAATCTAAAGTTTTTAGTCGATTTAAAGAGTTTAAAGTAATGGTTGAGTTGCAGACTAGAAAGAAAATAAAATGTTTGAGGATTGATAATGGAGGTGAATTTTGCTCTAATGATGTTGATAGATTTTGTAAAGATTGTGGTATTCATAAACAAAATACAACTCTGTATTCTCTACAATAGAATGGAGTTGCAGAAAGAATGAACAGGACACTAATGGAGAAGGCTAGGAGTATGTTGAGTGGTGCTGGTCTAGAACAAAGGTTTTGGGCTAAAGATATTGCCACTACTTGATACCTGATTAATAGGTCTCCTACATCAACTCTTGTTGATAAGATGCCTATAGAGGCATGGTTCGGGTCACAAGCCTTCATTAAGACGTCTTAAAGTTATTGGTTACGAGGCATATGCACATGTGCCAAAGGAGAAGTGAACAAAGTTGGAGAACAACACTGTGAAATGTATCTTCATCGGATACAATTATGGTGTGAAAGGATACAAGCTTTGGGATCCTGTTGTACAGAAGGTAATATATAGTAGAAATGTTATTTTTAGAGAAACTAAGCCTTCTTCTATTACATTGCAGCCAAAACAAAGTAAACAAGAAGATGTGATTCAATTTCCTTATACACCTAAGAAAGTTGAATCAAGGCCCATGGATAGACAAGAAGTTGAGGAGAGCTCATCTAGTTCTGAATCTTTAGAAGAGGAGGAACAACCTCCAACTCATCTTGTTCGTAGGTCTACAAGGCATAGACAACCACCTGAAAGGTATTCAATTGATGATTGGAGATGTATTTTTTATTTGAATACTAACATGGATGAACCCAAATCTAAAGAAGAGGCATTAGGTATGAATGATGCAGAATCCTGGAAGATTGCTATGGATGAAGAAATGACATATTTGAAAAAGAATGATACATGGGATCTTGTACCATTGCCTGAAGGATGAAACCCTATTGGTTGCAAATGGTTGTTCAAGAAAAAGATTGGTTCAAATGGAGGTATTGAGAAGTACTAAGCAAGTTTGGTTGTGAAAGGTTACTCTCAAGTTGAGGGTGTTGATTATGGTGAGATATTTTCTCTTGCTGCAAAAATGACATCCATTAGACTTTGTCTTTCTATTGTTGTTGCTTATGATTTAGAGGTTGAGCAAATGGATGTGAAAACTGTTTTCCTTCATGGTGACTTGGAGGAGGATATTTATATGACACAACCAGAGCACTACATGGTGAAAGGTAAAGGTAATTTGGTTTGCAAATTGAAGAAATCACTGTATGGCCAAAAACAGAGTCCTAGGATGTGGTACCAGAAATTTGATACATATGTGTTGAGTTTGGGATTTGAGCATTCTAAATCAGATCATTGTTTTTATTATAAAACTGATGGTAATCATTTCCTGTTTATTGTATTATATGTTGATGATATGTTATTTATTGGTAAAGGGAAAGGTATGATTCCAGAACTGAAATCTCAACTTGCTGCTAAATTTGAAATGAAAGACTTTGGTGCAGCTAGACACATTCTTTGGATGGAAATTAGAAGAGATGGAGTGAACAAAAAGCTATGGCTTGGCCAAAGTAAGTATGTCAATTTAATTTTACAGAGGTTTAACATGCAAGACTGTAGACCATTATGTGTTCCATTTTTAGTTTGAATAAAGTTATCTATTTTAGACTGTCCAACATCTCCATTAGAGATGGAAGAGATTAGCAGAGTGCCTTACCAGAGTGCAGTTGGAAGTTTGATGTATGCTATGGTTTGTACTAGACCATACATTGCCCAAGCAGTGGGAGTTCTTCTCAGATATATGTCTAATCCTAGTAGAGTTCATTGGGATGCAGTTAAAAGAGTCTTTAGATATTTGTGCGGTACCTCAGAGTATTCCTTGTGTTATCATAGTAATTTGACTAAAGATGATATTTCCCTTGACATTCATGGTTATGTGGATTCAGACTGGGCAGGTGATATTGATAGTAGACCAGTGCTTATGTGTTTACTTTATTTGGTGGTACAATTAGTTGGATGAGTAAGTGAAAGGTTGTGGTTGCTTTGTCCACTACTGAAGCTGAGTATATGTCAGCTACTCATGCTTGCAAAGAAGCCACTTGGCTTAAGAGACTGTGTTTAGATATTGGAATAAAACAAAGTGCAGTGACAATTTATTGCGACAGTTAAAGTACAATCTGTCTAGCTAAGAACCTGACATTTCATGCCAAGACCAAGCACATTGATGTATAATATCATTTTGTTATAGATATGGTCAAAGATGGCAAGGTGAAGTTGGTTAAGGTAGAGACTTTGATGAATTTTGTTGATTCTTTAAGATGGTGTTCAGAGACTATGGGCCTTTTGGCCCCTAGCAATTAAGAGACGATGTTTATTCCCTCCCGTTGCTCTTGCAATGTGTTCGACAAGTGGGATATTTGTTGGGAAAATGTGTCTCAACCTTGCAATTATATAAGGTTTATTGTTGATAGGATATATATATTTATATTTATTTCCTAGTTACACCGATAGGTGTAATATACAATGGGAGCATGGGGTGGAGTGGGATGCATGTTAACATTTTTTTGTTAACAAAAACTGTTAAATGGATGACATACATTAAATTAATGATATATTATAAACATTAAATTAATGATATATTGTAAATCTGGACCATTCATTATTAGGTTTTACATCCGATGGTAGATATTTTGTTGGCTTGTTACACCGATAGGTGTAATATACAATGGGAGCATGGGGTGTAGTCGGATGTGTGTTAACATTTTTTTGTTAACAAAAACTGTTAAATGGCTGACATACATTAAATTAATGATATATTGTAAATCTGGACCATTCATTATTAGGTTTTAGATCTGATGGTAGATATTTTGTTGGCTTGTCTTGCCCTAGAAGGTAACCCTATTTTATGAGGGTGTTGTATTACGCCTGTGGTATCATGATGTATTCTGAGAGTCTAATAGTGGTCATGTTGTCTCTGGATCTCTGGTAGTGATACTCCTGTGAGAAGCTTTCTTTGCAAGTATATTGTAATCTTTGTGATTTCTAAATAATATATTGGGTAGCTTTTGGAGTGTGTCCTCCTGAAAGGGTTTTCCCCACGTAAATCACTATGTTGTGGTATGCATGATATATATGTTTATTTTTGTTTAAGTTTCTATAATTGTTAAAGATCTGTAAAGTTTTACATTATCCTCCTCTCAAGATTAGTGTAGGAAGTTGTTCCGCTACCTTAGCTTCCTCACACCGGCAACTAGGCCTGATCATCTACCCATATACAATGAAAATCTCTCATGAAGTGGAGATAAAGTAGGAAACCCTATGGGAAAAAAACTACCCTCCAAAAGAGAGAAAAGATGCATGAATTTGGATGCTTCTTGATCCACCTATTTTTCAATCCCACTTTCTATTAGTTTCAACCTCAATGACATTACTTTGTACATGGGTACCTCACCAAGCCTAGTATCTGGGACCCATCTCTTCTTGTACCCACCTAAGTTATGCCTAAGGGGGTGTGTTAGTGCAAAACATTATTATATATTACTTAGTCTAAGTAATATAATTTACACATAGCTTTAAGCCACCTTAGGTGGTTAGGTGTCGACTTGGAGAGTTCAACACAACTCTCCAAGACACATGTCGACACTCTTTCTTCCACCTCTAGTTAAATGTTGAAGTCAACTTCTGAGTCAACTCAACCTCTCCTCACTATTTGTACACATCTTTGTTCATTGTCAAAGTACTCCATTTTGTAATTAGCATTAGCATAGTCGATCCTTGTTTCTAACACAACTCTCTTTCCCTTTTATGTAGTTGATGTCAAAGTCATAGTCAGATAGCAATTCTAGCCAATACCCTTGGTGTGTATTTAGGTTAGGTTCAGTGAAAATATACTTAATCCCTTAATTATCTGACTTGAGTTCAAAAGGTTTTCCCAAAAATTAATACCTCTAAACTTGCAAGACATGCATGATTGTTGTGAGTTCCAAGTGTGGAGCATAGTTCAACTCATATTATTGGAGTTTTCTAGATTCATAGGCCACAACTTGCCCATCCTGCATAAGTACACCCCCAATCCCTTTCTAGAAGTATCTGTGATGACCATGAAATGGCCCTCTAGATTAGGAACCCTAATAATTGGTGCAAAATTTAGTTTTTCCCTCAAAACTTGAAAAATTTCCTCACACTTATCAGTACACTCAAACCATGTACTTGTAATGTAGGAAAAATTACTTCTCGATTGAATAACTTCAATTAAGTGAATTCTCCACTAACACCACACTCAAAATTTGTTATCTAAGTTTTAGATGTTCAAGAACCTACTCTAGGTTGCAACAAAATCACTACGTGTCCCAATCAATGCAAAATGAACTAGACTGGTTATTTGACAATGAAGGGAAAATAATGAAATACTAAAATTAAACTATTGTAAGTAGAATTGAAAGAAACTAATAGCAGAGGCAGAAAGGGATAGGAAGATGGAACCTATAGCCAGAGAGAGGAGCTCAATGCCTTGGATGACAGCGTGCCATGAGGACATCTATGTTGGGTGCGCGTGCCATGAGGACATCTATGTTGGGTGTTGGAGTCCAAAATATGCCAAAAATAAAAAATTACCAGTTCTGTATAGACCCAATTCATCTGTACAACACAAATTCAAATGCCAAGTATACCCAGTGAAATCTAATCAACACAGAAAATCAAAATAGAACCAACTAGACTAATGAAATGAATTGACACAAAGAGAAGAAGAGGACAAACAAAACCTTCATACAATTGTAGAGTCCCCTTCTCAAAAACACCTACAGAGAGAGAGAGAGGGCTACTTAGGGACTTGACTTGGTCAAGTCCCAGTTTTGGTCTTCCAACCTCCATGAGTAGCAGATCAATATATAGAGGAAAAATCAAAGGAAGAATGCGTGTGTGCTCTTACCCTAAGTGTGTCTTGGAGCTAAGAGCAACAATAAAATAAATTAACTAAATTATTTACTTCCCTAGTCTACGAGGAAGGAACCCACAAGCATGAAGCCAGTGGAAGATATCACAATGGTGGTCTACACCATAACAATCCAAAGAAAAATGGTGGTCTACACCATGACAATGCTATGTAATATAAAACATATAGAAATGAGAGCTTATGGAGCAAAACAATAAACAACCTTACCAATTTGATGAAGGAAGAAAGCTACACACTTATCAGAGCTTAAAGTTGTTACTTAGTTCCAAATTCTAGCAAGATAGAGCTTCAAATGAACACCAAGCAAACCCAAGAATCTCCAAGAGCCAATGAAAATATTATCACACCAAGAAAGAGTGTCCAAATCTCTGTAGCTATTGTGGAGAATGAAATTGCAAATGATTTTAGCAAAGTAGAGCCAAGAGAGTGTTGTGAGCTTGAGAGAGTGAGAAGAAAGTGTGAGAGTTTTCCCAATTCCCCACGATTGATTCAAAATCCAACCCTTAGAGGAAAAAATCTAGAAAAGGCATGCAAAGAGATGTTATGTGCCTCGGGGAGGCATTACCAAAAAGTCTCATGACTACTAGAGGCATCTGGTAACGCCCAGAAATGGTCACCTGGTGGAAAACGGATGCAAGATGCTAGCACGTTGTGTAGACATCCATGCTCAGCACTTAAGTCCAAGCAAAACTAGCTCTTGGTCACACAAGATACCTTAGAATCATATGACTATCTAAGCATCAAAATGAAATTTGAGGAAAATGAGAGAAATAAGCCTAAATTAAACAAACCTTAGCCTATAATGCAAAGAGAAGGTGCAAGCACTAAGGTGGTTGCTAAATGTAGCATGAAACTGCAAGGGTATGCAATTTTTGATGTTACATTTAGCCCCCACTTTAGTAGACATATGACACTACGTGCATATGCAAGCTAAAGTAAAACTGAAATAACATAAAATATTTTACCTCCAAAAAGGATTATTGTAAGGATGAAAAGGGTTCTTCGAGCAGAGGTACGAAGCCCCCGAGCTAAGAACCTGTAAAACCATAGTGATAGATAATAAACCTGCACAAGAGGCAATGTCAGAACCACATATATATAAACATTAAATATGGTTTGCCCAAACATCAGTGCTTAGCAAATAATATAATCTAATACACAATTTACAACTATCTACAACAAAACACGCACACAAGCAAACAAAGAAAACAAAATAGCAAATAGGCATTTCTAGCACACTATGAGAGCTAGAAGGATGCCAACTTGGTTCTAGGGTTAGCACACTACAAGATATAGGAATCATACCAAAGTCTTGTGGGCCACTAGGACTAACAAACTGCTTTGTAAGGTGACACACAAAGAGTGCCAAATGAGTAGCTAAAAGTGTGGTCAGGCCAAGCAAGTGCATCTACTTAGGACCATAAGCTACAAGGTGCTGCCAGAGCACAATTTTGCCCTGAGTGAACCATTGATATGGTGTGTGAAAAAAGGTGTAAAGTAGGAAATTATGCCCCCACCTTAAAATAATTGCATAAATCATCAGGTATGCAATTAATTTTAAGGGATAAAAGGGGAAAAGTGCCTAAGGAAACATATATGAAAATAATATGTTCTCAGAGTTGCATCTCAAAAATGAAAAAGAGGGTTGCCCCCAAGAAGAGGAAACAAAGGTGATGCTGCAAGCATGATACACAAAATCTTGTGTAAGTATGGTATGACACCGAGCAATGCTAACAACTATAATATAAAATTGGCAACAACACCCAAAAAGACATTAAGGGATCTACATTATTTGGAGTCAATATGCACAGGGAAGGGTAATCATTAAGGGACAACTAAATGAATCATCATCATTCCCTAAGCATGTAGAACAATGATCACAAAGGAAGAAGGCACCAAAAAGATAAATAAAAGATTTTTTTTGGGTCAACATGGAAGGAAGCTAAATCTTTCAATTCTTTGCATCATCCCCAGAATGTGACACAATAAACAAAAAGACAACATACAGAAGAATTAAGGGGACAAAGAGAAGAATGGTACAACAGATGCATTCCTCCTGTATCCACGTGTCTACAAGGACATCATGGGTCCTCTAAGCAGAACTAGCAAACATAAAGTCACATCAAAGGAGAAACATCACAATCAAGCAAGCAAACACACAAAACAAAAGTAAAGACCTCATGGGTTGGGCGTCATCAAATCATCCTGGTCCCAATCTTGGTAATCATAAGGGGATGACAGAAGAGCTAACAATGGAACTACATCAAGAGTAGTCAAAGGAGATTCACCTGGTTCTAGGTGCGGAGGAGCAATAGTAATAGATGGAGCCTCTGAGGCACTAGGAACAAGGGTCAATGATTGTGTGAAGATCGTGGACAACCCGGGTATATCAACAACAGACTCAGTGATTCACTCCTTAAAAGGTGAATCAAGAGAGTCACTATCAAAAGGAGGAACTTGGTGCTCCTTAGGAAGAATAGGATCAACACGCAACTACAAGGGAGAAGGATCCTTGCGAGGAGGTTGTGCATCAATAGTACGTGCTCAGGCTACAACATGACAGTGACGCTTTTGATCTCTCATAAGTTGATTATACCTAGTATGAGCCAAGGCTTCTACTGATAGATCCAAGGGTTCTTCCATCATGGGTTCTACATCATCCACTATCATAGGGATACATGAAGAAACAAAGACAAACACCCACAGGAGAGGAGGAAGGGGAAGGTGCCCGCAACATGGGTTGCTTTCCTTGTTCCACCGAGGGGTTAGGAGGAACAGAAGCAGCCATCGAAGGTCAGGGAACCATGAAAGGAGGAGGAGGAGTGCTTAGTAGGCAGGTTTCCTAATGTCATTGAAGAGGTAGGAGGAATGAAACCAACCAATGAGGCTAAGAAGTCCCAAGAGTGCGCAATGCACAAGGCTATACTATAGGTTGATCTCAGGCTCTTGTATAAGAGACCAGAGGTGGCACTGCAAAGTACAGACTAGGAGCATAAGAGTGGGGAGGTGTGCTCTATGTGGTCTACATTCCTTTATCTGCTTGGGAAGTAGAAGAAAGAATATAACCATCCTCTAAAGATAGAGCACCACAAGAAGAACAATCGAGGAAGATGACTTGAAGAAGAAGGGCTAGTGGATAACTAAGCTATCCTACTTGCTTTGAATTTTTTATATGAGATAAAAAGAAAATCATTGCGAGGCCAAAGCAACTCAGTGGGGGCTGGCCAGAAGTAGTCCAAAGAGAAATTTCCCTGCATGGCGAGTGATGTAAATCTGATGTGGCAGATTTTATGCACAACACCATCATGAGAAAACTTTAACCATCATTAAACCATGGAAGGGACCTCTCTCATGTAAGTGAGCAATGGCTAACCCAATTTCATGTGAAAATGATCTAAAGCAGGGATAATGGAAAGGGGAATGTCCAAGTTTTAAGGTCCCACCTGGACAGGAAGGGTGATCAAACCCAAGGTAGGCAGAGACATCCCATCATGACATCATATAAAGATGTTAGATTTCTCATAGACATCTTTATACAGCTTGTGGACATACAAAAATTCCTCCATAATAACATTGTCTTTGTAGATAGGATCAATGAGGACACCCTTAACAGGTTTCCTATTGATATCTACAGCAATGTACATAGGTCCTTCAGATGTGTTAGGCAGTGTCTCGAAAGAAGAGAAGGAGATAATGGGTTCAAGAATGAGATGTTCTCGAACAAGGCGAGAATGAACATCCACCATACTGATCATCTCAGAATAAGAAGGAAATGATGGAACATCAGAAGTTGACTCTAACACCGTAGAAGGAGAAGCGAGGGCAACAAAGTTTGAAGAATGGCGGGGCATAGGATATGCATAAATTTGCAAATGTTGATTCGAGGGATCCACTAACTTATTCCTTTCGTCATTCATAGTAGAGACCTGGATTATGTTCTAATAGATAAGGTCCTACACAATGTGCTTAAGATGCAAGCATCACTCAGTGTCATGTCTAAGGACCCTATCAAACTGGTAGAAGGCCTTCAGGTCATACGAAGGTGACAAAGGCTTACTCATGTCGAGAGGCTTGATAGGAGGCAGTAGCACTAAACCATTGTTAAGGAGTTGTTGCATGATGTCATAGAGGGACTCCTTTAAAGGAGTACATTTTTAATTTTTTTATGTCTCCAGAGCAGAGAGGGATAAAGCAACTTGAGGGGGTGCTTCAACCACTACATTACTAACTAGATTTGATGAATTATTCTTATAAAAATTATTTTTCTTATAATTTGTGAATGATGAGGAAGCACTAGATTGGACAGCAAGAGCTAGTGAAGGAGAAGTCTCAAACTAGCTAACCGTCTATCAATAATCATGGAGTGTTGTGCATAAATGTGTAAATGAAGAATATTTCATAAGAAAAATCCTATCTTGGATCTAAGGCTAAAGGTTTCCGATGAAAACCCTCTACACATCAAAATTTGGTAGAGCATAGGGAATCTAAGAGAACAGAGATTGATAGTGACAAATGAAGTCCATTATCTTCTTAGCACTTCCTTTCTTGTAATGGACAAGGTTTCTAAAGGTGACCTATGGTCCTATGTTCACTTGGAAGTGTTGCAAAAATTGATTAATAAGCTAATCAAAAGAAAGGATTGAATGGTTGGGAAACAAGCAAAACCAATCCAACGCAGTATGCTTAAGGGATTGTAGCAATAATTTTTCCAACAAAGCAACCTAAAATAGAAAATCACTGCATAGAGCAGTTAACATAGAGATGTGTATTTGCAGATCACCTTTTCCAGTGTACTTCTTGAATTGCAGTACCTCAAAGTTTTGTGAAAACAAAGTAGAAAGGATAGCTAATGAGAGCAGGCTATGCCTGTAGTATGCAGGAACATGGGGTTGTGATATGGAGGTGGAAAGGGTAGCAAGCTATTGTTGCAAGGAGCCAACATTTTACAATAGTTGATTGATGACAGCATTGGTAGTATGTGTGGGTGGAGGAAGAGGGGTGGAAGCAAGAGGTTGTGAAAGCGATTGTAAAACATGGGAGGCACTGGGAGGAAAAGAAAACTATAAGGGTCTCAAGGGTGGGACGAATACATATTGGTGAATAGGATTCGTCGCCCCAATAGATAGACCAAACCTTACACTACCAGCATGAGAGGCACTGGTAGCCATTTGAAGAGAAGTAAAAGCTTGAACAATAGAAGTAGGTAAAGGAAGGGACAGCTAACCTCTAGGAATGTTGGACTGAGAGTCTTGAGCATTCGGGTCACATCTTGACAGAGGCGGTGTATCCCTATGCACTATGTGGGCAATGCCACGAAGGAAAGTGATACCCTGTTGATGATTTGTTAACATAACACAGAGGGCATTGACTAGAGGCACAATGGACTTAGATATGTCTTCATGACATAAAAAGTCCTAAAAATCGGCCAAGTGGTGATCAAAAGTAGCAATTCTTTATGGTGGGACATATTCAAGGGTTGCCTCATGATTGAAGACTGGCTCTGCATCATGAAAGGTAATCATCGGTACAGTGCAAGAAGAAGAAGGAGATGAAAGAGAGGTAGAAATAGTAGTGAAATTAGGAGCACTATGAATGGGTGTGGTGAGATTAGCAGAAAAGGCCATCTCAAGATGCCACAAGCTCCTACGCATAATGTATGAAGAGTTGGAAGACTAGGTCGTGAAGCTCATAAACTATGTTCAAGCTTCACAACACATAGTGTTAAATGATGAAAGGAAAATGTTTTTTTTATTTTTATTTTAGGACAGTGGGTTCGTCTCAATGAAAGGATGAACCATAGCAAAGAAGAAGATGCTTAAATTTAACACATCAGGTTCACCAAAATGTAGTGTAGGAAAAATTAATCCTCAATTGAATAAATTCAATTAAGTGAACTCTCCACTAACTCCACACTCATAATTTTTTATCTAAGGTTTTAGATGTTCAAGAACCTACTCTAGTTTGCAACAAAATCACTACATGTCCCAATCAATGCAAAATGAATTAGACTAGTTATTTGACAATGAAGGGAAGATAATGAAATACTAAAATTGAACTATTGTAAGTAGAATTAAAAGAAACTGATAGTAGAGGCAAAAAGGGATAGGAAGATGGAACCTATAGCCGGAGAGAGGAGCTCATTACCTCAGATGATAGTGTGCCACAAGGACATCTACACCGAGCATTAGAGTCCAAAACATGCCAAAAAAAAATTAAATTACTAGGTGTGTACGGACCCAAGTTGTCTACACAACATAAATTTAGATGCCAAGTATACCTAGTGATATCTAATAAACATAGAAAATCAAAATAGAACCAACAAGACTAATTAAATGAGTTGACACAAAGAGAGGAAAAGGACAAACAAAACCTCTGTGCAATTGTAGAGTCCCCTCTTCAAAAACACCTGCAAAGAGAGAGAGAAAATGGTTGGGTTGCTTAGGGACTTGCCTCAGTCAAGTCCTAGTTTTGGTCTTCAAACCTCCACAAGAAGCAAATTGATATGTAGAGGAAAAATCAAAGGAAAAATATGTGTGTGTTCTTACCCTAAGTGTGCCTAGGAGCTAAGAGCAACAATGAAACAAATTAACTAAAGGATTTACTTCCCTAGTCTATGGGGAAGGAACCCACAACATGAAGCCAATGCAAGATATCACAATGGTGGTCTACACCATAACAATCCAAAGAAAAATTGTAATGCCCCACCATGGAACCCTAGAGAATTAAGTTTAACCAAGTAAAATAAAGGCAAATTTTTTTTTTTAAAGGAAGTAATGATAACAAAGCATAACATGGTCTAATGGCAACAAGTTAAATTAACATCTCTAGGGATTACATAGTTGCATTATTGAAATATAACAACAATCAACAACATACATAGTTTAATCAAATAAACCAATTGAATCAAACTAGCATCTTTCATTACATCATCAGATAAATACATCAACATTGTTTTAGCAATAAAGGTTACAAGTACAAAATAGTTTATCTTACAAGAGGAATTACATAATTTCATTGTTACAAAAGCTCTTTTTCTAAATACATCAAATTACATAATGAATTTCACTGATACACAGATCTAAATGCAAATGGTACCAATATCTTTCTTCAATTACAGGTGCAAACTGAAATCATAAGAGATACGTCTTCTTTACACACGAGCCTTGATGCTAGAAAACTAATGGAAGAAAGTACAACCACCCAACCATGTGGAACCTTAAGGTCCACCCCCCGTGCTAGGAGATAACATAAGGTCCCATTATGTAACAACCAGTCAGGTAGACAGAAGACTATAAGGAACAAGGACAACACATGACACCAATAACACAGGTCAATATCACAAGCATCACAACAGCACTGCCAGAGGCAACCACACTAGGGAATGCTAGGCTGCAGTAGGGGTGAGTGTCATCGCATGGTCCTAACATGGGTTACCCTGACAGTCTCTTGCCAGGCGCCGAACCCCATCTATGGTTACCCTGACAGTCTCTCACTAGATGCCGGCCCCATAAGGTGAAACATGCGGAACCAACATTCCTTTCATGAGGATAAGGAAGTTGATCTTGCCAACCAGGCCTTCTCATCCCATCCTTAGCCTGAATGAGCACTATAGGCATGGGTGAGGAATCCAATTGTCTTAATTAGTGTGAAAACTACCCAACCCCTAGATTTATTATTAGGTTATCACTTGATTACAAAACTCCCAATGGGTTACCCTGGCTAGCCACTTTGGGCACCGGCCCCACATTGGAAGCCACTCCCCCTTCACTACGTCTAGATTCTCACAACCCATAACATAAACCAAGCATAAACTATTACATTCTCATCATGATGCATTTAGAACAAATTACATATCATTTCACATCACATAGGGCAAGGCATTACCCATCTTGCATAGTCATCATAACCACCTGAATAGGTACACTGAGCAAGGCATTATCCATCTTGCACATGTATCATACCAACATGGAACAGGAGTCAATATTACAAGAGTGCATTTCATTCAACTCACATTCACACCCTCCTAGGCCTCTGGAAACAACTTCTACAACACTTGACATCATTAAAACATAATAGTTTCACATCACATCCATTCACAAATACCCATCATAAACTAAGCTCCCTCAACAATACTTCAATAACAAAACCACAAATGCAACATAGGGTCTGATGCACTAATTATAGTCTTAAAGAATGTAACATTAATCCAGACATAATCTATCATCTATCAATAATAAAGTGAATCTATTATATCATCGATATTCTAAGACAATATGATCATACTATATATATATATATATACCTTATGTTTTGAACTGAAATAAAATTAAACAATGCAAGAGAATGAGTTTAACAAGATTATAACATTAAAATACATTAAGTCTATCATTAGAATTTGCATTAATATGAAACTCTATCCACCTAAGAAAAACTAACATTCTAATTAGAAACTCTAGATATATAATTCATATTCTAATATGATTGTGATTCTATTTAACTAGTTTCCATGTTTAAAATCTACAAGCCTCCATTATATTTCTAAAACATCCTAATTCAGACTAAATTAAAGACTTAACTTTATTTCTAATTTGGAATCCTTGCATAAATAACAAATATGATATTAGACTACAATTATCAATAACACAAGAAAATTGAGATAAATTAAACACAAGACATTTTAAAGAAATTTAAAGTGATTGCATAGGCAAGATCACAGGAAACCAAACAACTTAAGGAAGGAACTTATCAAATTTAACAGTTGGAAAACTTTGGTCATGCATATGAGGAAGCATAGAAAGGTGCATGAATTGTTGTCATAGTGCCTTGAGAGAAAACATCATTGTTGGGGCCACATTTGTTTTCCCACTACTGGGACCCGTGGATTTTTCCTCTAATGGCTGGGTGCTCAGAAAGAAAATTGTGAATAATACAATATGATGCATCTCACGAATGGCAGCTTCCAAACTTGGCAGGATAATTTAATCATAATAATTTCATTATTTAAGGATCCACAATTTGGCAATTTGATAAGTTCTCAAATAGAATTGTTTAAACAACTTATAATACTATGATTATAAGTATTTCTACTATGTCGGGGTCTGATATGTAATGATAGCTAAAACAAATATCAGATAAACAACTATGGGGAAGAGCAACTTTGACAACTTTTATAACAGGTTGGTTAAATGATTGTACAACCTAGGTTTTGCATGATCTTAGTGGTGGTGGTAGTTGTATATATAATCTGGGAATTATTGGCATGGTTGCTTTAGATGCTATCTCATTCTATGCCAATTCGTTGCTTGCAAATCTGTATATTATAGATGGCTAATGCTTTATCAGATACAGAGATTTAGACGGTCATATATTTGGTGAGTACTTAAACACTCACCTTTGTAATATAGATTATATACAGAACTATGATTTTATAAATTGTTTGTTTAAGCTCAGCCTGATGGGACTTGGTAAATTTATGATTCCAATGCAATTGAGGAGCTGCGAACTGTTCAAAGCAAAAGACAATTAGCAGATTTAAGGTGAAAAAAACATCCCATAATAACCTCCTCTCTACATGATCGAGACATGGGTTTAAAAATAGAGCATGGTGTATAACCAAACATAAGGGATAGAGGAATTTCCTTAGATGTTGAAGTGCAACTACCCTAATGATCATGTAGACAAAAATATGATAGGATACAAACTAACAATGCATCGATCAAATTAGCCATTAAGGCCATTTGGTATGCTACGAATCTCATTGCAAAACATAAACGAGAGGTTGGATCCTCCACACCAGTGCATATGAAAGAATTAAATTGCACCACAAGGTTCAATGTATGGTGGCAAGTGAGTGATCTGATGGATGGTGTGATGGCCTGCCCATATGGTTTGTTCATTGACCTTGTTATGAGCTCTACATATGAGATGCATGGACGAGGGAACTCCTAATGACTTGTGAGCCTGTAATTCTATAACAATTAAATGGAATACTCACAAAAAGTAATTTATTGGCTAAAATATAAATTTTAAGAATATATGAATGCGTCTACAGATGTAACTCTGCCATGACTGATACTATAGATAAAACTGCTAATAATAAATGCTTTATCTTATGTGACATCACCCATACTAATAAAGGTAGATTTAAATACTTCTATCTTTAGAACTAGGGTCGACGCCTATACAGGAGATGATTTAAACATTTATAAATATAACTCTATGTCTTCTAAATAGGGAGGAATGGAATCCAAGAAGATTCACCACTAGTAGATAAGAAAGAGATTCAACACATAAAGAAATAAATGGTGCCTTGCAGATGCACTAAACACACCTATGGTAGCACAGAAAAATACTTAGGATTCTAGAATGATATGGAACAAAAATACAGGTTTTTGGGAAAATAGAAGATTTCACACATGTGAGCATATTGGTGCACGAAGGCGCTCTATGGAGGTTTGATGAGTTGAGATAAGAATAAAAAGAATAATTTAGAAAAGAAATTTAGTAACTGCTATGTAGAGATAGAGAAAGGAGTCCATGGTGATTTGCCATAGACAGGAAGGATAAATATTTTAAAGTGAATCTAAGAA
Organism: Cunninghamia lanceolata; assembly: GCA_027924645.1. Lineage (NCBI taxonomy): Eukaryota > Viridiplantae > Streptophyta > Pinopsida > Cupressales > Cupressaceae > Cunninghamia > Cunninghamia lanceolata. The sequence goes on from BSBN01000124.1 coordinate 9,834,452, forward strand.
CAATCAAATATTAATGGTGACGAGATGGCGCATTCGACATGCTGCGGTTGCATAGGAAGAGAAGATATAGTTGCATGAAAATGGGTTCTAGAAGAGCTTACATCAGAAGACATGGGTGATCAAGTTTAGGAGAGGTTGATTGGGTTTAGGGAAACGTTGTTTGGCATCATAGGTGGACATACTCTATCATAAGGTCGATCATATATTCAAAGAGCCACTACCCTTAAGGGGTGGCCAGTTCAGTTACGAGATAACTGGTTGTTCAAAATATAGATTAGTGTTTAGCTGTTACCGAAATAGTTTTCTTAGTCAAGAATCAAAGAGTAGATTTTAGTATGGGCAAAGAAAAGAAGACCATTTCACTAGTAGTGAAAGTAAGGAGAGATGCATGTGATAAATCTTTTCAAAAGCTAAGCAAGTTTAAGGCTGGAAAAATGCCAAGCAAACCGTTGACAAAGTTGAGAGGCAGCCAACATAGATTGCAGAAGGTCCTTCCATGAATTATAAACTGATGGCGGATTGTGCAAGGAAAAATTATGCATGTTAAGAAGTGGAGAAAGGCTATAGATGAAATACAGATTGAAATTGCTAATAGGTGGCCTTACCTAGATTACGAAGTGAGAAGTCAAAACAAGATAACTCAACAGATATAAACAACCATCATTTTCATGCAGCTAGAGTTCCCATAATACTGAGGATTCACACGCAGGTCAAAATAAGAGTTTATTTGCAAAGAACAACAAGGCAATATTAGAATAATGCACCTGAATTAATTTAGGACTTCTTTTGAAAATAAAAATCCTCTCTCTTCTCCTTTGGTTTGGCTTACTCATCTCCTTCCGCTCTCTTTTTCTTTTTGAAAATGTGTATTCTCCTCTCAATCCTACATAATCATGAACTTTTCCAGTCCCATCCGAAGCTTAGTGCTCCCCTGAAGAAAATCATCCTTCTAATGTTTTTCCTTCCTTCCTTGCATGTCCTTTCAAAACCAGTCTCCCCCCTAGAAATAGCCTCCTGCCAGAAAATAAAGATTTTCAAAGATTCTCTACTTCCTCCCTATTTTCTAAAATTAATCTCTTACTTAGGAGGAACAACTATTTCTAAAATCCCCCCCCCCCAAAAATGCAATAAATTTTGCCTTAATGCTATTTATTTACCACTAGACAAAAATAATTTATATATATATATCTCTTTTGACAACTCATAATAATTATTATTAATTATTGACCTAGGAATACAATATCATTTCCTAAAAACATAAATTTACATAGAAGCATCTATATACGTATTTATCAAAAATGACTTCATAACTAATTATTTTATTTTAAAGCAATAATAACCAAAACAATACCAAACAGAATAGCCCAACTGCCAAACAATACTTGATGACTATGCATGATTGAAAAGCAAGACCAACACAACAATGACTGACTATCTTGACTAGACTGACAACACTAATAGGGTACAAAACTGGATACTCATCCCCTTCAAGGATGATGGCTAAGCTAGGGGACCATATGTTATCTCCGTTCAATAGTCTCCACTAGATTTAAGGCACGCTCAGACCTATCAAATCAGGTGAAGTCGATGCCTGGTACCTACAACCTGCAACACACAACACAGTCTATGCACAGGTATAATAAATATAAAACAGTCATTGAGTGAAAGAGAATCACAACATCGTTGGATACTCACAAATGAGTGGTACGACATTGTCTCTTTTCACACCACACCATAAATAAATCATCCTATAATACATAATTAGTCGCATAAAAATCAATTCTAACATATGACAATCATAGTAAAATCAACATCTTAATCACCTGAATGCAAGGCAATGTCAGAGCATGTGAATTATCAGTATTGCAACAAGGTTCATTGATAAAATATACTAACCTAAGTATTATGATTATTTACATTCATCTTCACACTCCTTAGTCCGACCACCTGCACATCCAAGGTGAGAATGGAGGGGCACTACAAAAATGGTGGTCTACACCATGACAATGCTATGTAATATAAAATAGATAGAAATGAGAGCTTATGGAGAAAAACAATAAACAACCTTACCAATTTGATGAAGGAAGGAAGCTTCACAAATACTAGAGCTTGAAGTTGTTACTCAGATCCAAAGCCAAACAGGATAGAGCTTAAAATGAACACCAAGCAAACCCAAGAATCTCCAAGAGCCAATGAAAATATTATCACACTAAGAAGGAGTGTCCAAATCTATGTATTTATTGTGGAGAGTGAATTTACAAAGGATTTTAGCAGAGTAGAACCAAGAGAGTGTTGTGAGCTTGAGAGAGTGAGAAGAAAGTGAGAATTTTCCCAATTCCCCAAGATTGATTCAAAATCCAACCCTTAGAGGGAAAAATCCTAAAAATGCATGAAAAGAGATGTTTTTCACCTCAAGGAGGCATTACTAGAAAGTCTCATGATCACTAGAGGCATCTGATAATACTCAGAAATGGTCATCTTGCGGCAAACAAATGTGGGTGCTAGTGCGTTGCGTAGATGTTCGCGCTCAGTGCTCAAGTCCAGGAAAAACCAGCTCCTGGTCACACAGGATACCTTAGAATCATATGACTATCCAAGCATTAGAAACAAATTTGAGGAAAATGAGAGAAATAAGCCTAAATTAAACAAACCTTAGCCTATAATGTAGAGAGAAGGTGCAAGGAATAAGGTGGTTATGAAACATAGCATGAAATTGCAAGGGTATGTAATTTTTGACGTTACACTACCTTTCCTTTGAAGTGAAGTAATGGGGTTTGCAATACTTGAAAAGTTCAAAACAAATTTCCTATAATACCCAGCTAACCCCATAAAATTGTGCACCTCATGCACATTCTTACATGTCGGCCAATCCATTATTGCTCAAATCTTTGTGGCGTCAATCGCAATTTCCTCCACAGAGATTACATGGCCCAAATATTGCACTTTTTTGGAAAAAGGTGCATTTAGACAAGTTTCCATAAAGCTTGTGTTCCCTCAAACACTGCAAAACCAGACTTAAATGATGAACATGTTCCTTCTCATTTCTAGAATATATCAAAATATTATCTAAAAAGATGAGTACAAACTTGTTCAAGAAATCTCTAAAGATGTTGTTCATCAAGTTCATAAATGTTACCAGGGCGTTGGTTAAGCCAAAAGATAACACAGTGAATTCATAGTGTCCATACCTTGTCTTAAATGCTATCTTATGGATATATTCATCCTTAATCCTCAATTGATGATATACAACCCTCAAATCGATCTTCATAAAGATTGTTGCACCATGCATTTGATCGAATAAATCATCAATGTGAGGTAAGGGATATTTATTCTTCATCATGGTTTTATTCAACATATGGTAATGAATGCACAGACATAGTGTACCATCCTTCTTTTTGACAAAGATCACTGATGCTCCCCATAGAGACACACTAGGATGGATCAACCCTTTTTACAACAAATCCTATAATTGAGATTTTAATTCAACTGACTCTGTAGTTGTCATGCGATATGGGGCCATTGAAATAGGTTCTAAACCAGGAACTGAATCTATGGAGAAGTCAAATTTTGTCTTAGGGGGTAGACCTGGTAATTCATCTAGAAATACATCCTAAAATCTATAGAGGAAAGGGTAATCTTGAATAGTAGGTTCCTTGGATCCCTAGACTTGATCTATTTTCATAGCAAACAACTGGCAACCCTTTCTTCTGGATCTTTTAAGTTGCATGGATGAAATTTGCCTAAGCTTGATGTCTCTCTTAATTCCTTGAACCTAGACCTAATTGGCTACTAAACTTGCTCATAACATGAAAAATATCAACCCACCTAAGTTTGATAGAACCATATTGGGTGATGGAATTGAGGCATGGTTCAGTGAGATGGAGAAATACTTTGAAATCCAAAATTATTCTGAAGTAACCAAGGCGGTATGAGGAGCTTACTAGCTTTCAAGAGAAGCCACCACTTGGTGGGAAAATAAGAAGATGGAGATAGGGCTAGATTCTATGAATTTGACATGGGACCAGTTTGTGGTCATTTTCAGGCAAAGATGATTACCACATTTGGATTTTGACCTAAAACTGACTGACTTTCAAAATCTAAGGCAAGGAGAAATGTTAGTAATTGAATATTAGGAAAATTTCATAAGGCTCCTAAAATATGTGTCCAATACCAACTAGATGGGTGATTCCAAACATGGAAGTTTATTATGGGATTAAACCCTCAAATTAGAGGTGAGGTAGATGTTTATGGACCGTCAACAATAGATCAAGTGTTTGAAAAAGACATTAAGCAAGAATAAAAGCTAAAGTCCATATCTGCATATAGAGACAAGTCCTGAAAGAAGTTTGGATGGCCAAAGTCTACACCTTCTTTTAAAAAAAATTAGAACTATAATGCCAAGCAAAAATATTTATAAACACAAACTTTGGAGGTACAAAATAGTAGGCAAATTTTAGTATATTCTGAGTTGAGATAGCAGTATCAAGACTTAAACACCTGAGTTATAATGCATTTAGTCTTTCTCAAATAAGGGATTGGATTTAGTGATAGAAAACTTATTGTAGTTGTTGGTCTTGAAGTACATTTGAGAGTGTATGTTAGATTTTAAATCATTTAAACCTGTGCATGATTAAATTTGGTGCATAGTGAAGTAAAATACTATGGTTGGTTTAAATTTTGATATAAGTGCAATGTTGCCAAGAAATTATGATGTTGTTCTACATAGAAGATAATATGATATAAAATTATCTTAAGTGATTTAAGGACCTAGTATCTCTGGTTCAACCACCCAACCACCCTACTGAGTCTAACCTTGTAGCATCATACTAGAAAAATTGTGAGTAAAAGTTGATTAGAGTTGATTAAATATCCTCTTCGTAAATATAGGTTAATGCACATAAGTGTAGATACTCAATAAAACTCACTCCATATGACCATTATATTCAACCAAGGACAATAGAGTAGTTGTAGACCAGGTTAAACCTGAACTAGTTAGTCAAGTTATCTTATTATTCTAGTTTTTTGATTTATCTATAGGTTAAGATTGTTTATTCGAGAAATCATAGAGTTGACTTGTCTTTTGTCTAGTCAAGCAGAGATAGTAATGTGTGGAGAACAACCCACATATCCACATCAGAATGTGATTGAATAATTGAATGCTTTGGCCAAAGTAATGCCTTTGCTACATGCATTGTCAAACCATAGTATCTGATAAGGTTGCATGTCAATCAGTCATCATACTTAGCTAGAGGATACCTAGGGTTGTATGAAAGATTGCATACGACAGAGTCAATACTTCACATTTCGTTCTTGGTTGGCATGGTACACTTCAGAGATCTCTCTATTTTCTACCCTCGTGAAGGGTAGGGCCACTTCCAGTGGGAAGGTGCATAGGGGACTATCGATCTATGGATGCAGGTAAAGCATTGGGATGATTCTCTCCCTCCATGTAGTAGGACACTACGCCACAATCTTGGACTCAGAGACACATTTGTACATAATGAGACAATAGAACTATGAATTGTATATTGTATGTAATTGAAAGGCTTGAAATAATTATGATGTAATTTTAAAAATATGTTGAAGATTTCATTGTATTAGATATATAGTGTAAGGACGAGTTTGTTTTGAAAAAATGAATCATATGTCATCTTTTTCTAATTAGAAAGGCATTATGGTTTGAGATTAGTTGTAAGCTAATTAGAAGATGATTTATGTATATTGAATGAATTTATCTTGAATAGTGCTATGGTGTTTTATCTTTCATAAAAAAGATATGTTTAGAAAATATACTTCCATTAATATGGATGCTTAATACTTTGTTTATATCTATTGTAAAAAAATGTAGATTTAGTTGAGTTTTGGGATACGAACATTAGGTCATCACACTTTTCTTGTCATTTTGTGTGTTTTGTCACTCTTTGGGGTTTCAAAATTTTCCTTACTAGAATGCTAGTAGGAGAATTCCTGGAATCCTAGCCTTTTCTTTGTGGTGTTGAAATTTTAAGGTTTTCTTTACTTTCATTTTTTTGGCTAGGGTATTCAAACTCTCGATTCCCCGAAAGGGTAGCATTTGGCATGAGTTTTTGGCATTATGTCTACATACATACACAAACATGCTAAGTATCACGAGGTACAACAAAACCTTGATTCTAGATGGTTGACATGTCTTTCTTTTGAGTCTCAACCTAGCTCTCTATCATTTCATTTATGGCTTGGTTCCATGCATGTCAGTTCATTTAAAAGACACGTTCGCTCTCCATTTGCCCATTTGTCCTTATTGTGATTAGATTTCAAATATTTTTACACCAGATTGACTATAATTTGAGATATTTCTTGATGTGTTGGTGTGATATATTGGTGGTGGGTTGTTTCTTGCATGTTTTGAGTTTCATTATTCTTGCTTCCTCGTTTGCTAGGTAGGGTTTGTTCATGATCATGCTTTGTTGGGTTTTCACATGATTTATTGCTTAAATAGTTTCAATCTAGGTATATAGTCTTTCATGGTCGGGTCTTCAATTTTTTAACTCTAGTTTCATTTTGTTTTGTCCATCTTAGGGTTTGTCAATCAATTTTACTTTTTCAAATTTGTGCCCTAGTTAAGGCTTTCAATTTCTTAGTTTTAAATTTGTCTAGATTAGTGTAATTTGAGATTGTGTGTTTTGAATATATGCCCTAGTTAGGACTCTTTGACCATTATTTGAATTTATCTTAGTTAATCCTATGTACAAAAACCCTAGTTGGTATGAGCATACAAAAACCACTTTTCAAAATCATTGAATGCGTTAAGTCTTATGGTTGGGTGTTTCGAGATTTTGGGGATTTTAATCCCTCTTCATCATTTTTTTGGTCATCACAAATTTTGAAACCTTGTTTCTTATCAAATTCAAAATTTTAGGTTTCTGCATGATGGCATACCTAGAGTACTTTAGAGAAAATATAGACTTTTGAGGCTTCCGAGTTCATGATTTTAGAGGTTGAACTAATCAAACATATCACAAGTATTTTCTCTGAACCTTGTCTCCTTTTGGTTTTTCCATGTGGGTTTTTTTGGGCCCAAGGTTTTGGCAATTGCCTTAGATTTGTAACCATTATGTAGTAGCCTCAATCCTTTTTGCTATGTGTTTTTTTTAGACCCGGGGTTTTGACGATCACCTTAACTTAGTAGCCATTATGTAGTAACCCCAATCCATGGACCCTGCAAATTATGAGTGCTAACTTTTTTAGAACCAAAGAATCAGAAGGGTGTCTAACCTATTTATTTAGTAGGAGGTATTATCACACTTTGACTCCCAACCATCACTTAACATTGGAGATCCCTTTGGACTCAGGATTTCATACATGCACCTAACTAAGTATCACTTAAGTGGTGGCTTTGAATCCCAACTCTAGAAGAGTTTTTGAGCATCTTTCCTAATAGACTTAGGCTTTCAGGAAACTAATTAATCAGGAACCTAGACAATGATGCCCTCAAAACCCAATCCTGGTAGAGATAGGCCTATTTTATGCAATAATTTTGAGTCAGTGATATATTCATTTAAACATGTGGTAAGTGGTAGGCCCAATTCTCGTGGTCCTATCCTTTACTATTTGGTCTACGCTTATCATGTTAGGTTTCAGACTTTCCTTCTCCTTGATGCTTAATTGATAACCATTATGGAGGGATCCCAAGACCTGACACCCCAATGTACTCTCAAAGGCTTCTTCATTTGGGCAGAGGGGTATGCCTCTTCCTAGAGTCCCAACCAACCTTAATGTAATGCACTTGGTGGACTCCCAGACTTTTCTTTACTAGGAAATAAAATGTGATGTATCCCAACACTTTGATTCCCGCTTGCTTTGTGTTGTTTCTCTTACAGCTTTCGAATTGTCTCTCACCTTATTGCAATTTCATTATTCGTGATAATTTAGACTTTCCTACGAGTATTGCTTAAAAAGATATACAATTGTTATGCTTGCCTGAATGGATTTCTAATATATGAACTATATAATTGTTTCTTAGTGTGTTTTGTAGGATCCATGCAAGAGAATCCACTAGCCAAGGAGATGAACTACAAATTCATTGGATAGCATCCCTCACTACAGACAATCTCTCCTTGAATAGAGATTAGTGATACAATCTTAGGACATGTTAATGTCTAAGAGTTCATGAACAAGATCAACAAGGAAGTTGATCAAGCAACAACCACCCAATGTGTTGCTCAGAGTGGATTAGTACAAGATGAGACTTTCCATATCTCCCTGCAGTCTTCTAAATTGGCCGTAGCCTATGCCCAATAGTAAAATGCACAATAGAAGAATGTTTCCATGCATTCAAACCAAACCATCCTAGATATTAGTCATGTAAATCTATAGAGGAGGCTTTTGTTCTCCCTGATTACTAGAAATATGACAAGGTGGATATGAAGGAGGATTTGAAGCACTATGAGATAAGGAATACCTAGCATGCTCAGTGCATCAATGACAACTAGTTGACATCTAGAAGGAAGTCTTCCACCAAGATGGCTAAAAATATCCATAGAAGTGAGTTCAAGGAGGACATCCATGATATCATCACTCTACTGAATAGGGTTGGAGGCAACCAAATGGAGAATAAAAATCTTGCAAGAGTGTATGAAGAAATTTTTAGTTAGGAAGAGAACAACATAGGCTATAATGGCAGAGATCCCAATTTTTGTTGAATCTATCCCATGTACATTCTAGGAAAGTGTTGATAAGATCTACCCAGTAGGTAGTATAGTCAAGGAATTTTCAAACCAATTGAAGGAGAATTTAATTGAGTTGATCATTGATGATCTTATGAGAATCAAAGGGAACCTGAACATGTTTAAGGAATGTCTAGTGGAGATGAAGAAGGTTCCAAAAAAGTAGAAAAGACTCTCTTCTCAAGGGAAGGTTCACATCTAATATTCTCACACTACCAGCTATCATGTAGTGAAAGAAGTTATCGATAATTTAGAAACATACCTATAGGGGAGTGATATGGATCAATAGTGCAACAGTCCAGGACAACAACCAACAGAGAAAACTACCTAAAGAGACAAATTAGTCTTAGGACAAGTTTCAATTTTTTAATAAAGTTTTAAAGTCAAGTTTAATCAAAATGTCATAGTTTTCATTGGACGTCAACTTTTGTCTAATTTTTTTGTCATTAAAAAAATTATACCCTCTTGGAGAAGATTCTCTCCTTCAGTGTTTCATATATTTTTTAAATTGTTAAATATATTTCAATTTATAATCAACCTCATGTTTGATTATAGTAACCTACTTCTAATAAATTAAAAAATCATAATAAAACTAATCAAAATATATAAAAATTATATTTTTAGATTTTACACTCTGAGCTCTACAAAATGGTATTTGTAGATTTTCTTGAAAATATAACCTGGTTAGAGAAATCTAGAAGTGAAGTTGAATGTTTGTTGATATTATTGAAAAGGGGGGTGGCCTACCACATGGGATGCCACATAGGCAGTTTCAGCCAATACAATTTCAATTGAAAAAGTTTCAGCCAAAACTCTCTCGACCAAAACTTTTTATGTAAACAAATATGTTTTTAAAATTTGAAATTGAATTATATTGATTCAAAGATTTTGGCCAAAAAAGTCTCGAGTGAAACTCTTTATGCCACGTAGGGGCCACATGGTTTTAGGAAAAAATGTTTCATCTAAAAATTTTTTGGGGTGAAAATGTTTCAAATGAAACTATTTAGTTAGCCCAAAGTGTGACACAACTCTAAACTTTCACCCAAAGGAGAGTACTTTCGTAGACATCCAACAACCCATGGTGAATGGCATCCCTAGCAGCTTGGAGGATATAAGTTGTAGCAGATGATTTTTGAACCAACTCTATTTGAAAGTGGCCCTAAAATCGCATGGCTCATCATCTTTGTCATAATCTTCTAGAGCGGCATTAAGTTTCTCATCAGGTTTGAGTGCATCATAAACATATGTTTTAGCTAAGAGCTTGACTAATCTAACATCCTAGATGATGTCCTTGATGTTAGAAAGACAAATGAGGTAATGTTATTGGGAAGATTCTTTTGAGGAAAGGCCTAAAGTATATCCTCGCCGATAATAACCCTTATAACAATTTCTACTATAGGGGAATCAATATAAAAGACCCTCCTTAATTTCACTGAATCAAATCTCTCTACATCCTCACACTCCCACTTGTTAGGGGCCAAAAAACCTTCTATTTCCTTTAATAGCCATGAGAGAACCATCACTGCAATGTCACCAAAAAAATTGAAACCATAACTTGCACAACCAACCCCGCAGATGAGAAACTCACAAATGCACTATGAACTATATGACACAAGTCTTAATAAATAATGACAAAGGTAATTTTCTCATAGGTGAATTAAATAAAAATGTCATTGAATTGCTAAATTAAATTAAATTCTTAATAATGCCCATAACTCAAGACTATCTTTTCACACAAACTCAAAGTATGACACAAATGTTGTGTAAGATATGTACACATATTTTTATTTTTAATAATTCACCATTTAAATTATAAATTTGTATTAATTTAGGTTTTAATTCGCCACCACAATTAAAAATTTATATTACATTAAGTTTTAATTCGCCCCCTAAATTACAAATTTATTGAAATTTAGGCTAACTTCACCACCTCAATTAAAATTTTATAGGTAATTCAGGCTTAATTCACCACCTCAATAAAAATTTATTAAAAATTTAGGCTTAATTCACCACCTCAATTAAAAAAATTATCAGAAATTTATTAGACATTTAGGCCTTTATTCACCACCTCAATTAAAAAATTATTAGAAATTTAGTCTTCTTTCGCCACCTACATTAATATTTTATAGAAAATTTAGGTCCTCGTTCACCAAATTGATTAAAAACAAGAATGACTTTTGGTTTCCAAATCGTCCACAATTTATTTTTAAAATTATGTTTTAACATAAAATAGCCACCCATTCTATTATTTTGGTTCAATTTTAGGAAAAAATCACCAAGAGGATTATGTCGCTACATAAGGGATTCACCGGGATTTCTATAGAGTTTCCCAGGGGCCAATTCTTAAAGTATACAAGAATTGTCTTATGGCCTTTAGATTTTTCTTAGAATGTATTGATTGGTTCATGAGTTGTGTGAGTTCTCCCTCCTCTATTTTAATTAATGGTATCCCTTCCCCCTCCTCTTTACTTCCAAGGGTCTACGACAAGGCAATCCTCTATCTCTTTAGCTCTTCATCATCATGGTGGAAGGTCTGGGTAGACTGCTAAAGCACCTAAAAACCAATGGCTACATCCATGGTTGGACTATTACTCAAGAGTTTGACTAACAAACTCATCTTTAATTTCTTGAAGACACAACTTTGTTGGGTGTTGCTAAGATTCATGAAGTTGTTAATCTTAAGAAAGCCTTGGATATTTATTTGACTACTCTTGGTCAAAAAATTAATGAGGACAAGTATAACATATTCTTCTTTAATACCCCTTTGATCATTTAGCAGAGAATAACTCTTATCCTTCATTTTAAAATAGGGCATCTTCCTTTTGATTATCTCGGTATCTCCTTATCAATTGGTAACCCCAAAAAAGATCAATGGAAGAAGATTATTGATAGATTTAGAATGTATGTTACTCATTGGATCTTTTGATGGTTATCTTTTGCCAGTTGATTAACTCTCCTAAACTTTGTTCATCATTCTTTACCTATCTATAGATTTCTTGTGTTATCTACCCAATGCTCTCTTTAGGAAGTTCTTATGGGTGGGCAATTTGGATTCTCAAACAATAGAATCTTATTAATTGGGATAAAGTGTACAAGCCTAAGCAGTTTGGTAGTCTAGGCCTTAGGTAGACAGTTCTCAATAGCCAAGCCTTGGCTATTAAGATTTATTAGTGATGGTGTAAGCATCTAGATCAGCCTTGGGCTAGAATTCTTAACTTCAAATATCTAGGCAGAGTTGATGATATTAAAATTCTAGGAATGGATTTAGTCAGGAAAGGTTGGATGATTTGAAATACTGTTAAGGGGGCTTCACTAGTTAAGAATGGTCTTTTCTGGGTTGTCAAAACTAGTTAGAGGGCCCTTTTTTATAATGATGCTTGGGATCTCCACCCTTGATCCTTGTTTATTTTCCACTTCTTTAGCCCTTGATCTAAGTATTTAAGGTGACGATGTGGTCTAAGGTTGCAAACTTTAAGAGTAATATTGTGGTGGGGGAATCCTTGATCTATCCGTGGAAAGATTGCACTAGATGGCATGGAGGGGAAACTCATGAAGCCTGGGCCACTCTATTGTCCATTCTTACAAATCAACCATGTTGCTCTCTAGAGGAAGTAGATGTTCTTGTGTGGGGCCATTATCCTAAAGGACTTATATGGTGGCTCTTGGTTATAAGTCCCTTTATCTAAAGAATGGTGAAAATAGAGTTTCTCCTTGGAAGCACAAAATATAGAACAAATTCGGCTAGCCTAAATGAAATTTCTTTATATGGTTTCTCTGTCAAAACAAATGTTTTACTTGGGATAATATCCAAAAGAGAGGATTTTAGGGCCCTTCAAAATGTGTTCTATGTGGCACAAAGAAGGAAGTTGTTTCTTACCTTTTTTTCTCCTTTATCCCTTTGCCATAGGTATTTGGGGATAATGGTGGCTGATTGGAATTGACCCATCGTTCATGCTACTTCCTTGTCAAAGTTTTGGCAAGCATGGGTTGACTATCTTATTTGGCTTCTTTTCTTAATGTTTCATAAGAGCTTGGTCCTATTTTTATCCTCTGGCAGATCTGGCATAAATGGAACCATTAGATTTCTAAGGACACTAGAGTCTCATCTCACAAATATGGTAGAAGGTCATGGATTTTGTTAAAGAGATCATTGCTACTAAGTTCTCTCTAAATAAGATCCTATCACCCTCTAATCTTCAACTTTCAAAAATCCTTGAGCTTCATTCTATTGTTGATCCCCTGGGTCACTCTTGCCCTACCCCAAAGGCTTCTAGAAAGGTGAATAGGGTTAGAAAATGGTCTCACCCCCACCAGGTTTCTTCAAAATAAATACTAATGGTTCTTCTCATGGTAATCTAAGTGTTTTTAGGCTTGGAGGGGTGGGTTGTGTTGATGATGGAACTATTCACTTCTTCTTCTCTATTGCTTTGGGGGTCAACACCAACAATTAGATGGAAGCTTGAGCCATTATGTTGGCTCTTGAAAAAGTTTGCGAGCTAGGTTGGAAAAAGATTATTAAGAATTGGATTCCTTAATCATGGTTTCTCGTTTGAATAGAGTGAGGACCCATGAGTCCTCTCTTGGCAACAGATTACTTTGGTTGAGCAGATTCTCAATCTTACTCCTAGTTTTGATGTTATTTCCTCTGTTCTTATTCCTTGGGAATGGAACTCAGTTGCATATCACCTTGCCAAATGGGCTACTAAGGATGACCACAACTAGATTGTCTCTAAGTGGGGGTCCTCATCTCTTGAAAAATTCACTTAGTTTATCCAAGTCATTCATAATGATCAAGCTTGACCCTCCTTCTTTGGTGTGACTCAAGTTTTGTGATTGTCACTCTACTTGGAATTCTTTTTCAAAGATTATCGATACTATAGCCTGATTTTCCTTCTTGGGCTTGCTCAATTACTACCTCTCTCAACCTGGTGGATAAGGGGACTCATATTCTCAAGGATTATAGTTGTCATATGGGCCCTTCGATCTCTTTTTGGAATTGGCAGAGTGGAAACCTTCCTGGGTTTTTCTTTTCTTGCTCTATTTATGGCTATGGCCATTTGGAAATCCTTGTGTTGTAAAATGTAAAGGGGTTCTTTTAATATCATGCTACTTTTTTCCAAAACAAAATCTCAACTTCTCTCTGCCTCTATAAAATCTCTAAAAATGCTAAATAAATGAGCAAAATTAGCCTTATAAAGGCTAAAGAAGATGACTTCTATAGGGGTGCCATGCCATCCATCCTCATCCAATAAGATGAGGATGAATGGACTTCATCTTCCACATACAATCATCTCTTTAAAAACATAAATGCAACCCATGTCCTCCCATGTGTACCCACATGGGTAAGGTATGATAAAGTAGAGTGCATGCAACACTCCACTTACACAAAAGTCTTTGGGAAGAGAAGAGAGTTAACTTGAAAAACCTACCCTTAATTTCTTATATGTTGATTAATGGCATGTTCTTGAATATTACACTCACCCAACACTCAAAATACAAATCCCAAAGGCTACCTATCTCATAAGTTCTTGCCCAAATAAGTTTTTTTCAAATAAAAAAAGAAAATGGCATTTTACTTCCTTTTAAAGTTTACCACAAGTGTAAATCCAAGTTTACACTCCAAACATATATTTTACTAATTCAAAATATCAACACAAATAAAGTTTAATTTATGGGTCCTAGTTAGAATATATTCATTTTTTTTATAATAAGTAGTTAAACACTTGGTATGAGAATAGTTAGTGTGAGTAGCCAAGACAAAAAGAATATTTTGAGTTGGAATGAAAAACAATGTATTTATCAATGTTTAATGTTGTTTTGCATGTAGATAGAAATAAAATATACAATTTTTTTTATAATAAATAGTTAAACAATTTATATTAGAAAAGGTACAATGAGGAATTAGATATATTGTTTTTAAAAAATTTGTCCCTACTAAATCATTATTGTTACACAAATATAAATGTGTTCAAATATTTAAATTAAGATTACAAGAACATATAATAATAGAATTTAGAGAAAAAAGTTTCCTAACAAATCTTGAGAAAATGTATATTAAATTTCTAATAAATAAAATAACATATCTTTTAAATCAATATAACTGTATTGAAAATTTAATTCAAGAATAGAATAAAAATTTAATGTATATTAAATTTCTAATAAATAAAATAACATATCTTTTAAATCAATATAATTATATTGAATAATTAATTGTAAAATAGAATAAAAATAAAATTGAGAATAAATTTTTTAATATTTTTGAATATCTATAAAATTTAGAACAAATATTATAATAGTTTACATTAAATAATTAATGGTTATAAACATTTCAAATTAGGATAAATAAATAAAACTAACCCCAAACAAATCATATTAAATTTCTAATAAAAAATTAACATATCTTTTTTATCAATATAATCATATTGAAAATTTAATTTTAGAATAGAATAAAAATTTAATGTATATTAAATTTCTAATAAATAAAATAACATATCTTTTAAGTCAATATAATCGTATTCAATAATTAATTTTAGAATAGAAAAAAATAAAATTGAGAATGAATTTTATAATATTTTTGAATATCTATAAAATTTAGAACAAATATTATAATAGTTTACATGTATAATTAATGGTTATAAACATTTCAAATTATGATAAACAAAAAAACTAACCCCACAAAAATTATATTAATAGTTATTCACTAAGAGTAAATGTTATTATCAATAGTTATTAAACTTAAATTTAAATTAGTGTTTCTTTTTAAAGCCAATGAATTTCCATAAATGTTACCGTGGGTAATTAAAAAAACCAACACCAGGATTTTCTGCCTACAAAATCCACCCATAACACCTAAAATTTTTGGCCAATCAAAAAAACACCAACAACGTTGGAATCAATAAAAAAAATTATTATTCATTTTTCAATACTAATTGTTAAAAAATTACATTTGCATTTTCTAAATTATTTAACAATAAAAATAATTATTTTTAATTGGTTTATAGACATTGCACATTGTTTACCAATAAAAAATTCTTGTTTCTGATTGGTTAATTTGAAAAAAAAAATCATTAGATTACAGTTTTTTATTACAATAGTACTGACCGAATGCGGGTACTAATAAAATCATATTAACATTTCAACTAAATAAAATGTTAGAAATGAAAGCAACCACTACAATATGAAAATTTGAAATAACTTGCAAATCTGAAATATAACTTGTAGAATATCAAATGGAGATAAAAGAAGTATCAAAGAAATAACACTACTCAAGAGCCATACACCTAACACTCAGATTTACATGGATAAAATCCTTTTGGGTGAAAAACTCCAAGCAAAGAGGGCAAATTTGTATTATATTCAAAAAGACTACAATACATCATTGTTCTTCAATCCTACATCCAATCCAACATCCTTTGTGTAGCTACAAACAAACCCATTACTTTACACTCCTCCAAAGCTTCATTGTATAGAAATTACAAGCTTCATGAAGAAACCACAAAATCCAAATGCCCCCATCTTGGGAATATCACATGCATGCTCAAAATAGTCCTCTTATAGATTCTCTTACATTTGTGATAGGCATCTTCCCAATATGGGCACCTAGGACCAAGAATAGTTACTTATAAGATAATAATTGTCGTCATATGTTGTCATAGATTCCCTTACACCTTATGATAGTTGTAAGTTGTCATAGATGCTCTTACAACTTATGACAGTTGTCATAACACACCAAAAATAACTCTCCCAAAGATGGATGCCTAGATTCTCCAACTCACCTCATTTACTATTACCAAGATGCTTTGACTAGTAAATGTAACCTAGTAACTACCTACTGGTAAATAATTAATTTGTACCAATAAAAGTAAATTACTGTGTTAGTGGATTCCCCACCCCTTATGGTTGGATTAACAATTACAATATTAGGAGTAATTAAATAATCGGATTTACAAGGTTGATGGCACCTTAATCCTAACATTCTCCCACTTGGAATCATGCATTGTAAATACAAAGAAAACATAATTCAACTAAGTACAAGAAACAAGGCCCATGGCCTCCCTGCACCAAGTGAAATTTCATGTGCTCATGGGTTTGGTAAGATAATCTACAACATTCAACTGAGTGTCAATTTTCTTTAACTCAATTTGTCTAGACTTGCAATCATTTCTTGAACAAAGTGGTACTAAACATCCACATGCTTAGTTTGAGCATGATACATAGGATTCTTGGCCAAATAAATTGCACTATGGCTATCACAACCAATATGAATAGTCCTGCAATGAAAACTAGTACCTGTGCACAATCTTTGTAACCATACTGCCTCCTTAAAGACATGTGTAGTAGCCTTATACTCTACTTTGGTGATGGACAAAGCAACCATGGGTTGCCTCTTATTCATCCAACTCACAGCTCCTTCAAACAGAGCAAACACATAGTCATTAGTGGACCTTCAACTATCCAAGTCACTTGCCCAATCTGCATCAACAAAACCCTGCATGTCCAATGTCTTATCCACATTTTTAGTACTAGAATAAACCATACAGTAATCAGAAGTACCATGCAAATATCTTAATACCCTCTTTGCATAATTCCAATGCTCTCTATCAGGGTTAGACATAAACCTTCTCAAAACTCTCACTGCTTGGACAATATATGTCATAGTGCAAACCATTGCATACATCAAACTTCCTACAACACTAGCATATGATACATTAGAAATATCCTCAAAATCATCTTCACACTTAGGACACATATCTAACGTAAGCTTAGTGTCAACTAATAAAGGAATTCTAACTAGCTTACAGTCTTGCATATTAAATCTGTGCACAATAGTATTCACATACTTTGAGATAACCAAAGTTTTTTGTTACCTCGATCTCTCATGATTTCCATACCCAATATGTACCTTTCTGCCGCCAAATCCTTCATCTCAAATGCACCTGAAAGTTGATCTTTCAACTCACTAATCATATCCTCGATGTTACTAAAAAACATGTCATCCACATACAAGGCAACAATTAGTACTCAATCATCAATGCATTGAATGTAAACACAATGATCTTCTTTGCTTCTCACAAAGCCCAATTTCAACATAAAAGAATCAAACTTTTGATACCAAATCTAGGAGGACTATTTCAAACCATAAAGAGACCATTTCAACCTACAAACCAATTGTCCTTTCCCTTTTACCTCAAATCCTTTTGGTTGTTGCATATAAATTTCCTCTTCTAGATCCCCATGCAAAAAAGCAGTCTTAACATCTATTTGCTCAATTTCAAAATCATAAACAATAGCTATGGATAAAAGAAATCTAATAGAGGATGATTTAGCAATATGAGAAAATTTCGTCAAAATCAACTCCCTCTCTGTGGGAGTAGCCCTTCACTACGAGTCTAGTCTTGAACTTATCCAATGAACCATCTGCTCCAAACTTCGATTTGTAGACCCACTTACAACTAATGGACTTCCTTCCTTTGGGAAAATGAACAAGATCCCAAGTATCATAAGAGTCTAATGGCATCATCTCCTCCTGCATGGCTAATTGCCAAGACTCACTATCATATGCAAGAATAGCTTCCCTGTAGGATCTAGGCTCATCGTCAGTACTCAATTAAGGAAATACATAATGAAAATCTGGTGGGCTATACCTGTCAACTGGAATTCATTGTCTTGTGGATCTTCTCAAGGGTGGAGTAAGAGATTCTTCCTCATGTTCTTCTGCAAGCTCAACTTCTTCTATAATCATAGAGTCTTCCTCATCAGAACTTTCACTTGAATTTTCTCCATCCTCAAATCCATTATTATGTTCTTCTTGATGTGCATCTTCTTGTTGTAAATCAAAATGCATTATATTTTTCCTTTCTTTTCCTCTGGCTATACAAGATTGTCTTGACCCTACCTATTGGCAATTTCAAATGAATATATTCATAAATAATAACATCTAATGATTAGTAATAATTATTCTTAATTCAACTATAGCTTCTTTATTTAATCAATTTTATTAAAATAAGTTTTCAATTAGTAATGTTTTATTATTTATCATTTAGTAAAATATTAATAATTGTCACTATTCCCTTTTATTAAATAATAATTATAACTATTAAGAATAATTAAATCAATAAGTATAATTAACATTATTAATTCTAAATGATAATTGAGTTTAAATGTTATCTCCGTTAATAAATGTTTAACCCTTTGTAAAAGCCGCGTTAACCTATCCATGGCTACATTTTGTTGAGGAAAGGAAAGGTAAATAAAATCAGATTTATCTTCTCCATCCACCACTTCATTTATTATCCCATCGGATCTCCTAATTTCACCGCCTCAATAAATAAAGTTTGGTATGAAATCGATGGAGGAACATTAATTACAAATGTATGGGTGGTAGAGAAGTGGGTGAATTACTTACAACATTATTAAATGAGGTTTGGTTTCATATCTTCATCTTGAAGATTTCTCATGCTACCATCAAATCATATAAAATGTAATTTAATACCTTTAGGTTTTCTGGCTTAGACTGAACTTTGGAGTATGACAGAAGGGGGAAGTTGGTTGTCAGGGGAGGTCTTGCCATGCACGCTAGGGGAGGTCTTGCCTTGCACGCTAAGGCAGGATGTTGGCATTTTTTTTCTTGGGGGGGGAACGAATTCAATGGAGGGGAAGGAATTTGGTGTTTATCAGGGAGGAAGGATGGTAGAAGAGAAAAAAATGCAAGCATGTAGGGAGGATGTTGGTAATGACTGTGGAGTTGGTTTTTACACCCTCCATTGCATTTTCTAGTAAGTTTCTAAAGACTTTTCAACAAACCCATTGAATATATCCTACGCTCATGGCATTTCGTGAAACCACATTTATGTGAGGGGTTTTGTTAAAGGCACACGTGCCCTGTCTAAGCTTCCACATTTTTCATACATGTCTACATGAGCATTTCCAACCATAATATCTGACAAAAATCCCCCCTTCCATTCTACTTTGATGGATGTCCATACCCTGTTCGAAAGCTCCCCATTTTGGCATACATAGGGAGGATGCTGGCAAAGGTTCTAAAATTTGGCTTTACACCTGCTAGTCGCTTTTGCTTGAAAGTTTCTTGAGCCTTTTTCACAAATCCATTTGTGAATAACAACCTGCGATCATTGCAGTCTATGAGACCACATTTCTTTGGGTATTCTGTCAAACAGTTCATGCCTTCTCTATGCTTCCACATTTTTTTATACATGCCTACTAGTGCATTACCAACCATAAAATCTAACAAATATTCCCCCTTCTATTTTGCTTGATGGATGTCCATACCCTGTTCGAAAGCTCCCATTTTTGGGCTCAGTAGGGAGGACGCTGGCAAGGTTGTGGAATTTGACTTTGCACCGCCAATTGCATCTACTTAAATATAAAAGCCTTTTCAACAAACCCATTTTTGCATCCAAAAATCATTGCATTCCATGAGTTGACATCTCTTTGAGGCATTATGTCAAATAGTTCATGTATGCTTCTACATCTTGCATACGTACCTACCATAGTACTTGCAGCTACCAAATCTTACAAAAAAATTCCCTTACCTTTATGCTTTGATGGATGTCCATACTCTATCCGAAAGCTCCCATTTTGGGACTACGCAAGGAGGATGCTAGCGAAGGTTGAGGAGTCTAGTTTTGCACCATTAGTTGCAATTGCTTTTAAGTTTCTAAGGGCTTTTCTACAAATCCATTTTATAACATATTCTGCCATCGTGGCATTCAATGAGACCATATTTCTTAAGGCACTTTGTCAAACATATCACTTGCCCTATCTATGCTTCCACATTTTGCATACATGTCTACTAGGGCGTTTCCAACCATAATATCTGACAAAAATCCCCTGTCGTTTTGCTTGATGGGTGTTCATACCCTGTTTGAATGCTCCCATTTTGGCACAGGCAGGGAGGACGCTGGAAAGGTTGTCGAAATTAACTTTACACCTGTCAATTTGCATCTGCTTGAAATTTTCTAAGCCTTTTTTTTTAACAAATCCATTTTGTGCCTATCTTATGATCACTATAGTCTATGAGACCACGCTTCTTCAAGTATTTTGTCAATAGTTCACTTTCCTATTCTATTCTTCCACATTATGCAGGGCACTTACAACCACAACATCTTACAGAAAATTTCCCTTCCATTATAATTCCTGGGATATTCCTTCATTATGACTGTAGATCTGTTATTGTACATGATTATGGTGGAAGCCTAATTTTTAGATTGCTTCATCTGGCATCACCAATAATCCCCAGAAGAAAATTATCCCTGTTTAAAATGATGGGAATGATTTACCTCTCTCTTAACAATATCTCTTGCAACAATCTTGGAGATAAGTTTTGTTGCAGTGTGGAAATCAACACATACTCGAAAGTTCTTAACAACTCTAATAGTTGTTCCATGAGGCTTGTTTAATTAAACCAAATGCAATTGCCAATTTTCACTATGGTGGCAGAGAAATTACTTCTTTTCCTATTCTTTCACAGCATTAAGTAAATATCTTGAATTTGGAAAAATACCTTGCTGTCTTTATCTTCCAAGCCAATTTCTCCAATTTTGCATAGATCTCTTTTACGGATGTGATCTATCGACTACACAAAAGCATGTGACATTTTATGCCTTAAATCCAACTGCATCCAGGAAGCTTTTTAATTCCTTTATCTTCATCAATTTCCTTACACTTTTACATAATTTTATATTTGATTTTTGAATTAGTAATAAGTTATCTTATAGATAAATTTAGATTGTATTTCTATGAATACGTAGGACATTGTGTATTGAAAATTTGGTCAAAATGAGTTGGAAGTGTTTTCAAATAAGTGCTTTGGTTGATCTTAAGGGTTTTCTATATAATATGCTATGTTTCTTGTTTCAATTTTTATAGAGTATTAGTAGTGTATTCCTTGAATTTTAGTCAGATCTTTTACCATTAACGAGAGGCTAATTCATTGGAACAAACACATTGTATGAAGGTATTTTGGATAGGGTTCATAATTCTGCATTGAGGGATTGGATAGAAGTTATAATCTAGAATAAGATATTAATAATATGGAAATTACTCATAGTGATGCTATTGATATGATAATGGATTCACATGAGTTGATTGAGAAAATCACATGGAACTATTATTAGGAAGGTCAAATTGTCAACAATAATAATACCCTTAAGCAACATTTGTTGAAGTGGTTCATCAAGTTCTCATACAACCATTAAGTTTTAATTCTTCTTCATTGGATAAATTTTGTGGAAATTATATTCCTAATAGTTATGAGAAGTTTTACAATATTATTTTCTTTTCTTTTATTGAATTATTTTGACAATTGGATTAGAGAGTGTGTTTTAATTCCAAGTCGTCTTCTTGCTCAATATTGCATGCTAGCTTTTGAATAATATCGTTTGATGCTAAATTCATAAATCACTATTTAATAGAAAATGCATGATTTAATAATTGATTTCCTTCTTGTTTTTGAATTATCGCCTTTATTGTTGATAAGGGCGTGGTTCGGTGGTTAAGTCGCTTGGTTGTAGTGGCGGCCACCAGAGTTCAAACCCCTGCTGGGCCAACGAGCTCGCAAGGCGTTACGCCTTCGCTGGGCCAATGAGCTCACGGGTTTGAAGTGTTCTTTCTTGGGGATGAGGTCCCCCATGTTGTGGCCTCACCAGTTCATAGCTCCGAGAAAAAGCATTGTGTGGAGCCGGAGGACGTGTCGCACCAACGTCACTGATCACGTTAAAAAGTTTACCAGGCGCATTATCTTTAAAAAAAAAAAATTATCACCTTTATTGAAAGAAAATGAAGATATAGTATTAATGTCAATTAGGTACACAAAAGTATGCCATATCATAAACATTGTTCATATTCCTATACCTACTACCACAACATTATCACCATATTTACCCAATTATGTTTAAGATCAAATAAATGGCTCATAGATATTGTGAAATTATAATTAAAATGGTCTTTTAGTATTGAGCGAATTGTATAAGGTATTGTAAGCATTATTAATAGTTATAGTTACCTAATGTATTCCTTAGTAGTGTTAGTGTGTGAGTTTTCTAATTTAGTAAACCATAAATGCATCTTATGAAATTAGTCATACACTTATTTCATGTGACTTTTATGACATTGGTTAGCGTTAGACTTTGGATGTTAACCGTTCAACCATTGTATTGCATACTCTCTCTGATACTAGTGGTTAAAGTAATCTATTTGATGGATAACTCTAGGGTTTGTGACTTCTTGTGCATTATGATATTTCTAGTTATGTACTTGAATGCATATGACTAATCAATTGAGTGTAGGTTGTGGAGTATTAGGGACCTGGACAAGAACAACTACGTACTCAACTACGGTAAGAATACCATGATAGTAACTCTTTTAAGCAAGTAACTTTATATGCAATAATTAAATAGTTTTTACGAACAATGCATGTGTATTGTCTTAGCTCAGTGTCATCTTTAACAAGATAGCGGAAATTACCTTGAACATGTGAGTTAGTTAAATCAGTGAACGAAATATGCTTCTTTTGATCACTATGAGGTCTTGTAACAATATAATGGAATTGGGTTATTTATTAGGTAATAAAGCATGCTATGAGTAGAATTAAGATTATACATCTTTTGGTGTATTAAGGTTGGTAAATATAGATGATGATTTAAATAAAGAATTGTTATCAATAGTTTTCTTAACGGCTTGAAGAGATCATGGTGTAGGTCTAATATAGCTTATGTCCTCTCCTTGAAGAAAATTACGTTTATAACCTAGAGTCTAGTTACGTGACAGTAGTAACCTCAAAGACTTTTACCTCCCTGAGTTGACTAAATGGAACTAGAGATGTAGCTATGCTATAATCATTGCACCTTGAGAATAATTAATTTTCTTCTCTTCAGTAATTTATATATTTCTTAATCCTTGAGGTTGAAGCTCATAGAATTTATAAATCATAGAGTATTCACTTATGTGCCAAGAATTACAATGTGACTTTAGGGTATTGAATTACTGTTTGATCTTGCAAGTATTATTCCAAACAAGATTATCATGAATAGATCTATTAGGAAACCTTTTGATGTAAAAATAGTACATGAATTTAGAGATGAACGTCCCTTAGGTAAATTTAATGCCTTGAATGGACACCTGACAGGGATTCCTCAACACTAGGGTTACACGACAAACACCCCTTTTAGGTGGTCGTGATAGTGGATTTAATGCTGTCCCTGTTTCACCTGAGTGGGTGGCAGCTGATGAAGAACTATCTGGGGTTGGGAATCACCCTAGAAAGGGCTGCATACTTGCTCACAGTTGCATCAAACATAGTGCAAGATAGAACTACATATTTGCATACCCCAGTGTTAGTCGCATCCGGAGGGGGGCTTGATCCTGTGGATACAGGGTATCTAGGCAGTCTGGACAGCGAAGGATGCCCCAGTACTCAGGTCCCCTAGATATAGGGTGTTCTTTTATAATTAACATCATAATCTCAAAATCATAATAGAGATAGTCAAATAATAAGAAGCCTCCAGTACTCAGATTCAAAGGAATGGTGAAACATTCAATTTTTAGCTTCTATAAATATTGTGACCTTAACTTTTTGTATAATTATTTAAAACCAGGTTAACATAAGAATGTCTAGTTAGCTTTGTGTAGACGATAAGAATACAATCGCTGGAGGGAAAGCAAGTTGTCAGAAATGAAGGCATGATGTAATGAAGGACTTAAGGTATGTGTGTCCAGTTGTTCTTATATGTTATCTTACGTAATGTACTTTCTCTCGTGATGTACTTTCTCTCTTCACTAGATTTAAAATTGGTGATCTTTTCAGGACTTGATGACTTCAGAAAACTAAGCTCTAGTTCGTCTATCCTCTATAACATTTATTGAGCATTTCTTTGAGTGAAATTTTATGAATCTGCATTTGTTGCATCTATTAGATCAAAAAAATTTTGTTCTCGATGTTTTTCGATTCAGAGTTAGTATTACTTTGTTAATAAGGAGTTGGGTCTTTACAAAGATCATAAATAGCTCTAAGTTCCTTCAAAATCACATCTCTAGAATGTACAATTTTCTTGGTTATAGGATTCCAAGGCTTATAACCTTTAACATTCTCACCATATCCAATGAAAATACACCTTTCTGCTTTTGGATCCAACTTAGAACACTTTTCCTTAGGCACATGAATAAAAGGCTCATAGCCAAAAGCCCTTAAATGTGAAACAAAAGGTTTCTTGCCTATCCAAACTTCATAAGGAGTAGAACCAAGAGCCTTGCAAGGAGATCTATTTACCAAGTAACTAGCGGTGCTCATAGCATTCAATTGTGCATCACTCAACATACTTCTATCTCTTTCCATAAGTGTTTAGTTCATCCTCTCTGTATCACCAGTATGTTGTGGTGTATATGGAGTTATCTTTTATCTTATGATACTTGCATGCTTGCAAAACTTATCAAATTCCTTAAAGCAAAATTCCCCTCCATTGTCAGATCTTAATACTTTTGTTTCCAATCTTGATTGGTTTTCTACTAAGACTTTAAAATCATTAAACTTAGTGAAAACTTCATATTTATTCTTCATAAAGTAAATCCATGTAAATCTAGATACATCATCAATGAAGGTAACAAAATATCATCACTTTCCAATTGAATCACTATCCATAGGACCAAACACATCCATATGAATAATTTCTAATTTATCTTTAGCCTTATTACTCCCAAAGGAAATTATGCTCTATTTTGTTTACCAAACATACAGTGCTTACAGAAATCAAAGTGCTCATCAGAATAGAAGAAACCATTAATAATAGTTTTTATAACATTCTTACTAATGTGCTCCAATCTACGGTGCCACAACATACATGTATTTTTAGATTTTTCTATCACATAGGTGGATGTACAAACAATAGTGGAATCAATCCTAAATAGAGTTCCCATCCTTGTTCCCCTTGCTACCACCAAGCTTCCTCTCACCAATCTACAATCATGCTTATTAAATGTTACCTGCATTCCTGAATCATTCGACTATGAAATAGAAATAAGATTTCTAGCCAATCTAGGAATATGTAAAATGCTAGGGAGGGTTTAAATCCTCCCATCACTGAAACACAATAAAACATTTCCTTGTATAACTATTGAATATGTAGTGTTGTCCCCAAGGTAGACATTACCTCAATCATATTTCTCATATGTAGAGAACCATTCTTCATTGGGAGTCATATGATATGAGCATCCTAAGTCAACCAACCAATGTTCATTAGACATAGCATTACATGTAAAAAGTAAAACTTCATCACCTGCATCTGAGGACTTTTCTATAGAGGAATCCCAACATTTATTTTTATTTCTACATTCTTTCTTCACAAGTTCCTGTTGTCCTATTTTTCCTTCTGGCCAAATAGCCCAAGGATCCATGAATTTCTAGGTGTTTTCCCTTTGGAGTACAAGGAAAAGGACCCCAAAATGACTAAGTCCCAAAAATTCTAAGTATTACTTGTGTTTTCAGCCCTTTTCACAGTTTCAGAGTTCGGGCTTATCCCCTTCATCATGCTGATCTTATTGGCTCCGAGATTCGCTTTGTTTTCTTTAATTCACCTAAGTATTTCAGGCATAGGAGGTTAAGGGTTCACTTTTCCTTGTTCTTTTCAGGTGGAAGGCGGAAGGTCAAAGGTCCGCTTGCTGAAGTTTTCCAAGCTACAAATATTCCTAAGTATTTCGGGCGTCGGGGGTCAGAGGTTTCATCTTCTATCTTCTTTTGTGGAAGGTGGAAGGTGGAAGGCCCGATGGTCAAAGTCTGTCATTTTCAATGTTCTAAGTGTTTTGGACTTCAGCAAGTGGGGGATCCTTCTTCTTTCTTATTTTTCCACAGCTGGAAGGTGTAAATCCCGAGGTCCAAACCCCGCTGAACCTTTTCAACTAAGTTACTCAGCAGCGGAGGTCAGAGTTTTCTCTTCTTTTAGAAGCTAGAACATGGAAGGCCCAATGACCAAAGTCCTTTGTTTTCAATGTTTTAAGTATTTCAGATTTCACTTTTACAAAATTGGCCTTCGTTCACTTTATTGGAAAATTTCTAGAATCTTGAATTGGTTGGTGGGTTTATCTTTTTGTCGATTTGTCAACTGGTCATTCCTCATCACCTTTTTCACCTTATCGGTGAATTCTCCTTTTCTAGAACTTGCTTTGCCTTTGCCTTTGCCTTTCCTTTAGTCAGTGATTTCCTGATTTCGTGAACTACTTTTCCTTAGAAGATTTGAAGATGTCAGAGGTCGGGCCTTGAGTCTTCATCTTTTCAACTTCCAAAAGAAGAAGAGAAAACTCTGACCTCCGTTGTTGAGTAACTTAGTTGAAAAGGTTCAGCGGAGTTCGAACCTCGGGCCTTCTGCCTTCCAGCTTCCGAAAAACAAAAAAGAAGAAGAAGGAGCCCCCACCTGCTAAAGTCTAAAACACTTAGAACATTGAAAACGATAGACTTCAGTCAATGGGCCTTCCACCTTCCACCTTCCACAAAAGAAGACAGAAGATGAAACCTCTGACCCCGACACCTGAAATACTTAGGAATATTTACAGCTTGGTGGACTTTGGTGAGCGGACCTCTGGCCTTTCACCTTCTGCCTTCACCTTAAAAGAACAAGGAAGAGTGAACCCCTGACCTTCGGCGCCTAAAATACTTAGGTGAGTTGAAGAAAACAAAGTGGAGCTTGGAGCCAACAAGATCAGCATGACAAAGGGGAGAAGCCCAAACTCTAAAACTTTGAAAAGGGTTGTAAACACAAGGAAAACTTAGAATTTTTGGGACTTAGTCATTTTGGGATCCTTTTCCTTGTACTTTAAAGGGAAAACACATAGAAATTCATGAATCCTTGGGCTATTTAGCCAGAAGGAAAAATAGGACAACATTTTGGCGACCATGTAGAGGTGTTTGCCTACTAAACACTAGGATCCAGAGGCCTTATCAATCCATGTGGGCACGCTCCAAGAACACAAAAATGAGGTTATTACAGTATGGGTGACATTCTTTCCTTGTTGACTTCTCCTTTCATGTCCTTGACTGCTACAATGATTTGTAAAAGCTATATATGCATGTAAAAAGATGTTAGTGGGTTGTTGTTAGCTATTCTTTTGGGCTATTATACAGGCTGGATAATTCGTTGTCACAGACCTTGTAACACATTTAAAAGAACCAGTTGGATCTTATTCATTCTACTCAAAGTTGAGCCTTTGTTGTCTCTGATAGTGGTTCACCAATGAATGTAAATGGTTATTTTGTGTCTACCTCTTCTACAACAAATCATCTGTCTTTTGTAATGGTTATTTGACCTTTGTGATTAATATAAGCAACTGATTCTGCCTCTCTCATTTTCTTTTACATTGTGTCTGTTTGAATGTTGCTCATTTATTATATGGATAAAGCGGTCCCTCTATAAGTTTCACATTTTCTTTTGGCCTTTGTTAAAGATTGGATGAGTCTGTGTTAGTTTATTCAGCCTTTGAAATCACTATTGTGTTATGTCAGTGCCAGCTAAACATTATAAATCTAGTGCATCACCTCTTTTAATTTCAGTATTCTCTCTTTCCCTTTCCCTTGTGAGCATAGCATTAAATTTAGCCATCATTCTCTAAGCCTTAAGCTCAGAAAGAGGAACCAACCTTCTCTGGAGGTCTGATCTCATTTGCAAGGTCCCAATGGGAATGATCTCAAGATGTGGGACATTGCAAATGAGATCAGACCTCCAGAGAAGGTTGGTTCCTCTTTTTGAGCGTAAGGCTCAGAGAATGATGGTTAAATCTAATGCTATGCTCACAAGTGAAAGGGAAAGAGAGAATATTGAAATTAAAAGAGGTGATGCACCAGATTTATAGTGTTTAGCTGGGACTGGCATAACATAGTAGTGATTTCAAAGGCTAAATAAACTAACACAGACACATCTAATCTTTAACAGAGGCCAAAGCAGAATGTTGAAACTTATAGAGGGATCATTTTATCCACAGAATAAATAACATTCAAACAGACACAGTGTAAAAGAAAATGAGAGAGGCAGAATCAATTGTTTGTATTAATCACAGAGGTCATATAACCATTACAAAAGAAAGATAATTTGTTACAAAAAGGTAGACACAAAATAACCATTTACATTCATTGGTGAACCATTATTAGAGACACAAAGGTGTAGCTTCAAACACAATGCATCAGATCTGACTGGTTCATGCAAATGTGCTACAAGGTCTGTGACAACAAATTATCTAACTAGCATAACAGCCCAGAAGAATAGCTAGCAACAACCCAATAACATCTTTTTACATTCATATATAGTTTTTACAAAATGGTGTAGCAGTCATGGACATGAAAGGAGAAGTCAACAAAGAAAGAATATCGCCCATACTACAATAACCTTGTTTTTGTGTCCTTGGAATGTGCCCACATGGCCCTGCCCTTGAAATCCGCTGAAAAAGGAGTGTCTGTCCATGCCATGGGTACAAAAGATTTAATGCAAATGAGGCTAAAGTGGCATGGGGAAGTGAGAAATCTATATTCTACAAGTAATCGAGCTCTGAAGAAGCATTAGTGGTGACCAGGAGGGTCCCTAAGTAATCTCGTTGTGTCTCTAAATTATAGAAAAGAGCCAGGAAGGCAAAAAGGTCAGGCCTTCATCGTGCATCATTCCTCGAAAAGAAGTGCTTGACCCCCACCTCTGCAACACTTAGCTGATTTTGAGAACTCTACGGAGATCAGGCCTCGGGCCCTTAACCTTACTTCTTTCTCACCTTATTAACGAATCTTCACTTTTACGAACTTGGCCTTCATTCACTTTATCGACAAATTTTTGGAATCTTGAAGTGGTTGGCAGGTTTATTTTTTTGTCGATTCATTGACTGGTCGGTCCTCATCACCTTTTCGCCTTATCGACAAATTCTCATGTTCTCAAATTTGCTTTGTCTTTGTCTTTCCTTTAGTCGGTGATTTCTTGATTTCATGAACTACTTTGCCTTAGAAGATGTGAAGAAGATTTTGGAGGTCGAGTCTTGGGCCTTCAACTTTCTATCTTCCAAGAGAAGAAGAGAAAAATCTAGCCTCCGCTACTAAGTAACTTAGTTGAAAAGGTTAGGCAAAGTTCAGACCTTGGGCCTTTCGCCTTCCAGCTACCAAAAAATAAGAAAGAAGAAGAAGGAGCCCCTATCTACCGAAGTTTGAAACACTTAGAACATTGAAAATGACAGACTTCGGTCGCTGGGCCTTCCACCTTCCAACTTCCAAAAGAAGAAGAGAAAACTCTAACCTCTGTTGTTGAGTAACTTAGTTGAAAAGGTTTGACAGAGTTTGAACCTCGGGCCTTTCGCCTTCCAGCTACCAAAAAATAAGAAAGAAGAACAAGGAGCCCCTGCCCGCTGAAGTTCGAAACACTTAGAACATTGAAAATGATGGACTTTGACCGCCGAGCCTTCCACCTTCTACAAAAGAAGATAGAAGATGAAACCTCTGATCCTCAACACCCAAAATACTTATGAACATTTGCAACTTGGTGGACTTCGGTGATCGGACCTCCAACCTTCCGCCTTCCACATGAAAAGAACAAGGAAGAGTGAATCCTCGACCTCTGGCGCTTGAAATACTTAGGTAAATTAAAGAAAATAAAGTGGAGCTTGGAGCCAACAAGATTAGCATGACGAAGGGGAGAAGGTTGAACTCTAAAACTCTAAAAAGGGCTAAAAACACGAGGAAAACTTAGAAATTTTGGGGCTTAGTCATTTTGGGGTCCTTTTGGTGCAGTCACAATAGGAGGGTTCACAGAATGAACTATCCAGACCGTGCAGCAAGAGGAAACACAACAGAAACAACTCAAGAAATAAGGCAAATGCAGATTCAGTCATTCAATATATCATAGAATTCAAATAGAGATCAGCTGGCAACATGTGGGCTTAGAATTAGGGCTCACAGGCCTGATTACATACATGTGCAAGATAAAGCTTTGAAGCTCCTTCGCACAAAATCTAAACTATCAAATCTTTCTTCTGTGAATAGCTTACAACTTGATAACTACTTTCCTAAGGATCTATTACATCTTTATATATCATTTCCAGACCAATAGATTCTTCTACGTTGGCCAAGGAAGGCCACAAATTCCAAAGAAGAGATATAACGTGTTCACAGATAGGTCAGACCTAAATGCATAGAATACTTCCTCAAATGAATGAAACAATGTGCGGACCCTTGGGAAAGATCAACCATGAACCAAAGGACATTTAATGATGTGTCATTGAGATCCGCAAGTCAAGGAATGATCCGCAAGCCTTCTCCTTCAACTGATTATCAGGAACTGTTAGAATGCTCTGCACTAAGAAAATAGTTGATCTTCTGATGGCGATATCTTTCCGGTAACTTATCCAAATGCTCTGAATTCTTGATATGATGTAAATGCTTAGTCCAGATCCACAAGGTGTGAAATGCCAATACTAGAACACAAGCTAAAAACTACTTCTAACTGAACTGCTTTGAACTAAACTGGAAAATGAAAAGAACTGAAATGCAAACAAACTGAAATGCAAATGTTGTTGGTTGATGCAAGATTACTCTTGAACCAAGGATGCTCTTGCATCAGACATCTGGGGTTATTGAGAAAGTGAGTCCCTCACTTTGCTGGGGCTAAGGGAGAACCAAGACGCTCCACCTCAGTTTGATAAATCCATGATGGATCTTCTTCTGGTCTACCTTTCCATTTCACAAGATATTCTTTGTATTGTCGTCCTCTAGTGTTGCGTCCAACTCTGTTGTCCAAAATGTCTTCAATCTGTTCCGGTGCTTGTTGTGGTAACTACTTCTTCAAGTCTTCTTCCATGCTATCACTGAACTCTGCTTCATGATACTGATAAAGATCTACAATGTTGAAAATAGGTGAAATACCCAATGTCTTCGGTAACTCCACTTCATATGCATTTCCTGAATCGAATTTCCTGAGTATCCTACAAGGTCCAAACTTCTTCATCTTTAACTTGTTATATGTCCCAACTAGAAATCTTTCTTTTCTCAAGTACACCATTACTCCATCTCCCACTTCAAATTCCTTATGTCTTCTCTTCTCATCAGCTTTCTCTTTGTACTTATTGTTCATATCCTCCAAATGTTTCTTCACTTGATTATGCACTCTCTTCATATGATCTACAAATTCTTCTGCTTATGCACTCCTCTTTTCCTCTATACTGATATCTCTCAATTCTGTAACTCCTCTAGGATTCATTTAGGTAACAATTTCAAAAGGTGTTCTTCAAGTACTCCTATTTACCGAATTATTGTATGCAAACTCTACTTGTGAAAGAATCTAATCCCAACTTCCAGTTTTCTCTCCAACCAAACATCTCAACAACTTTCCCAAACTCCTATTTACTACCTCTATCTATCCATCTGTCTATGGATGAAAAGTAGAACTAAACTTCAAATTTGTTTTCATCTTCTTCCAAAGTGTCCTCCAAAAGTATCCAACAAACTTTGTGTCTTTGTCTGAAACTATACTCTTAGGCAACCCATGCAATCTCACAATCTCTTTGAAAAATAGGTCAGCTATATGCACTGCATCAGTTGTCTTCTTACAAGGTATGAAATGAGCCATTTTTTAAAATTGGTCAACCACTACAAATATTGAATCATGTCCTCTCTGTGTCTTAGGTAATCCCATTACAAAATCCATGCTTATGTCTTCCCAAGGTCTCTCTGGTACTGTCAAAGGTTTATATAATCCAGTATTCTAACTACTCCCTTTTGCAACTTGACAAACTCTACAACTCTGAATAAATCTCTGAACATCCTTATGTATCTAAGGCCAAAAGTAATTTTCACTTACTAAAGCCACTGTCTTGTTAATGCCAAAGTGTTCTGCCAATCCACCACTATGTTTCTCCTTGATCAAATTATCTCTCATTTAACTTCTAGGTATGCACAACTAACTTCCCTTGAACAACATGTCTTCCTGAATGAAATAGTCCAACCACTTACTCCTATCTGTCACAATAGGTTCCTTACATGCTTTCCAAAGTTCTGCAAAATCAGTGTCTCCCTCATACATGTTCTTCAATTCATCAAAACCCAACACCTCAACTCTCATCTATGTCAACAAGTTTCTTCTTCTACTCAAGGCATCAACAACTTTGTTTGATTTTCCACTCCTATGCTTCAACACAAAAGTATAACTCTGCATGAACTCTACCCATCTCATATGTCTCTGATTCAACTTACCTTGACTATTCAAACATTGCAAAGCTTGATGATCTGTATACAACACAAACTCCTTAGGCAACAAGTAATGTCTCCACTTCTTCAAGGCTTAAATTATGGCATAGAACTCTTGATCATAAACTGAATATCTTCTCCTTGTATCATTCAACTTCTCACTAAAATATGCTACTGGTCTACCTTCTTGACTTAACACTGCTCCTATTGCATTTCCACTTGCATCACAATCAACTTGAAATACCTTATTGAAATTTGGTAATGCCAAAATAGGTTGCTCTATCACTTTCTACTTCACCAACTCAAAACTTTTATCTGCTCCTGATGTCCACTTAAAATCTTTTCTGTCACCTCTCATTGTCTTTGTCATAGTGTTACAAACTAAACTAAAATTTCTAATGAACTTTTGGTAGAAACTAGCTAATCCATGAAATGATCTAACCTCTCCAATGCTCCCCAGTGTAGGCCATTCAATAATTGCTCTTACTTTCTCAGGGTCCATCTTCAATCCTTCTGCAGAAATCACAAATCCCAAATATACTAACTCTTCCTTAATGAAATTACACTTTTTGATGTTTATCAGCAATTTCTCTTCTCTCAATCTTTGCAAAACTTATCTAATATGCCATAAATGTTCCTCTTTTGTTTGACTAAAAATCATAATATCATCCAGGTATACAATCACAAACTTACCCAATAATTTCTTCAAGACTTCATTCATCAATCTCATGAAAGTACTCGGTGCCTTTGTCAATCCAAAAGGCATCACTAACCACTCATACAATCCTTCATTTGTCTTAAAAGTAGTCTTCCATTCATCACCTTCTCTGATTCTGATCTGATGGTATCCACTCTTCAAGTCTATCTTTGTGAAATATCTTGCTCCACTCAAACAATCCATAGTATCATCCATCCTAGGTAAAGGAAACCTATACTTAACTGTGATCTTGTTTATTGCTTTGGAATCAGTACACATTCTCCATTCTCCATCCTTCTTCGGTGCTAGCACTATAGGTATTGTACAAAGACTCAAACTTTCTCTAATCAAACATTTCCTCAACAATTCCTGTATCTGTCTATTCAATTCTTCATTCTCTATCGGTGTCATTCAATGTGCTGCTTTGTTAGGCAAACTTGCTCCCGGTATAAGATCCATGTGATAACTGATACTCCTTATAGGTGGTAATCCATCAGGTACATTGTCTGATATGATGTCTTCATACTCTGTCAACAACTCTCTTATCTCCTCTGGTTCAGTTTCTTTCTTCAATACTTCAAGCTTCTTAGGAATCAAGGCATAACACATACTTTCCTGTTTCAAACCATCTAGAAATTTTCTTCCATCCACCAAACAAATTCTAGCATTTCCACATACCACATCTTTAGGATCATCTTCTAAATGAATCAAAGTAATTTTTTTCCCATTTGTAG
Source organism: Cunninghamia lanceolata (assembly GCA_027924645.1). Lineage (NCBI taxonomy): Eukaryota > Viridiplantae > Streptophyta > Pinopsida > Cupressales > Cupressaceae > Cunninghamia > Cunninghamia lanceolata. The sequence goes on from BSBN01000124.1 coordinate 9,868,796, forward strand.
TTATAGTATATGTATTCTTTCTCCCATCATGTATATCTTTTCTATCATATTGCCAAGGTCTACCCAACAAGATATGACAAACATCCATAAGCATAATGTCACACAAGATTTCATCATGATAAGATCCAATATGAAATTTCACCAAACATTGTTCACTCACCAATACCTTATGATCATCCTAAATCCATGCTATCTGATAGGGCTTAGGGTGTTTCAATCTTTCCAACTTCAGCTTAGTCACCATCTCCTCTGAAACTAAGTTATCTGAACTACCATTATCAATTACAACTTTACAACACTTACCTCTGGATTTGCATCTAGTTCTAAACATACTTTTCCTTTGTGATGGTTCCTCATTTGCCTCTGTTTGAAATAGTGCTCTCCTCATCACCAATGATTCTCCTTTCTCTGGTTTACCAACAGAATAGGGGTCATTTAACTCAACAGGTTCTTCAACATAGGCTACTCTTCCACTATTTTCTATCCTCTTACTTGTACTACCCTGATTACATTCAAATGCTCTATGTCCTTCACCTCCACACTTGAAACAAGTACCTTTGAAAGTCTTCTTATCCAATCCTCTTCCTTCTCTTTTGTATCCTTCATTTTGGTATGCACTAGGATTTCCTCTTCGGTAAAAATTTATGTCATCTCTCCAGTAAGCATTGTTATCTCTATCATCCTTCCTAACTGGGTTGTCAAACTTGTTCTACTCCACAAATGATCTATTATATCTAGAAAATGTTTTACCTCTCTGAAATTTACCTCCTCTGCCTCTCTGTCTCTGATCATGTCTCTTATTTAGCTTCTCTTCAACTTTCAGGGAAAACTGATATGCTTCCTCCAAAGATGTCATCCTTACCAAACTTAGCTCCTCTTGAATATTCAATCTTAATCCATTGATGTATCTAGCCACTTTCTCTTTGCTTGATTCACTATGTCCTATCCTTATGATCATCTTATGAAATTCTTCAGTGTACTCCTTTACACAGATTTCTCCTTTTGTCTTAAGTTTTGCAATATTTTCAACAGCTCTAACTTATAGTTAGCAAGTATAAACTGATTCTTTAACTTTGTCACCATTCAGTCCCACTTTGTAATCTTTTTCTTTTCCTCTTCTATTTCTTTCCAGTTGAACTTCTTTCCACCACATAGCAGCATGTCCTTTCAACTTGGTCTTTGCAAATTTCACCTTCTCCGGATCTTCAACTTCCTTATATTCAAAGTATTCTTCCATATCATTTATCCAGTCAATCAATTCTTCAGGGTTCAAAATACCAGTATAGTTCGACACATCAACTCTAGGTCTCTTTCCAATCTTTGAAATAGCTCACAACATCTTTACTTGATCTGATTCTTCTTCTTCATCACCTTCTAGGGTTTCGCCAATTTGTTCAACAGATTTAAATTCTTCCTCATCATCGCTTTCAACATTAGGTCTCAGTGTCAATCCTCTCTGCCTATCCTCTTCAATAGCATCCAATCAGATTCACAATGTTTTCATTTTCTCCATCAACTCATCTATTCTACCAGCCATTGTTCCAACAGCAACAACTCTCCTCGACAACATTCTTCCTAGGATCAAGTGTAAACTACCTCAGGTTCAGTGATCAGGCTATAAGGTGACAACTGCCTCACAATCGGTGATCAGTTGCAACACAAGTAACCTGCCTCAATTCAACGATCTGTCCACAGCAAGATCTTATGGAATTCCTTCACCAACTTCTCTCAATTCGTTCTCCAAGATTCAAACTTTTGCTTTGATACCACTTGGTGCAGTCACGGTAGGAGGGTTCATAGAATGAACTATTCAAACCGTGCAGAAAGAGTAAACACAATAGAAACAACTCAAGAAATAAGGCAAATGCAGACTTAGTTATTCAATATATCATAGAATTCAAATAGAGATCAGCTGGCAACATGCAGGCTTAGAATAAGGGGGGCTCACAGGCTTGATTACATACATGCGCAAGATAAAGCTTTGAAGCTCCTTCGCACAAAATCTAAACTATCAGATCTTTCTTCTATGAATAGCTTACAACTTGATAAGTACTTTCTTAAGGATCTATTACATTTTTATATATCATTTCTAGACCAATAGATTCTTCCGCGTCGGCCAAGGAAGGCCACAAATTCCAAAGAAGAGTTGTAACGTGTTCACAAATAGGTCAGACCTAAATGCATAGAACACTTCCTCAAATGAATGAAATAATGCGTGGACCCTTGGGGAAGATCAACCATGAACCAAAGGACATTTAATGATGTGTCATTGAGATCTGCAAGTCAAGGAATGATCTGCAAGCCTTCTCCTTCAGTTGATTATCAGGAACTGTTAGAATGCTCTGCACTGAGAAAACAGTTGATCTTCTAATGGTGATATCTTTCCAGTAACTGATCCAAATGCTCTGAATTCTTGATATAATGTAGATGCTAGGTCCAGATCTGCAAGGTGTGAAATGTCAATACCAGACCACAAGCTGAAAATTGCTTCTGACTGAACTGCTTTAAACTGAACTGGAAAATAAAAAGAATTGAATTGCAAACAAACTGAAATGCAAATGTTTTTGGTTGATCCAAGATTACTCTTGAACTAGGGATGCTCCTGCATCACCTTTTCCTTGTACTTCAAAGGGAAAACACCTATAAATTCATGGATGCTTGGGCTTTTTGGCCAGAAGGCAAAATAGGACAACATTTTGGCGACTATGCATGGGTGTTTGCCTGCTAAACACTAGAATCCAGAGGCCTTATCAATCCATGTGGGCACGCTCCAAGGACACAAAAATGAGGTTATTGCAGTATGGGCAACATTCTTTCCTTGTTGACTTCTCCTTTCACATCCATGAATGCTATAGCAATTTGTAAAAGCTATATATGCATGTAAAAAGATGTTATTGGGTTGTTGTTAGTTGTTCTTCTAGGCTATTATACAAGCTGGATAATTCGTTGTCAAAGACCCTGTAACACATTTACAAGAACTAGTCAGATCTGATTCATTGTGCTCGAAGTTGAGCCTTTGTTGTCTCCGATAGTGGTTCACCAATGAATGTAAATGGTTATTTTGTGTCTACCTCTTCTACAACAAATCATCTACCTTTTGTAATGGTTATTTTACCTCGATGATTAATACAAGCAACTAATTTTGCCTCTCTTATTTTCTTTTACACTGTGTCTGTTTGAATGTTGCTTATTTATTCTATGGATAAAATGGTCCCTCTATACGTTTCAACATTTTGTTTTGGCCTATGTTAAAGATTGGATAAGTCTGTGTTAGTTTATTTAGCCTTTGAAATCACTGCTGTGTTATGTCAATCCCAGCTAAACATTATAAATCTGGTGCATGACCTCTTTTAATTTTAGTATTCTCTATTTCCCTTTCCCTTGTGAGCATAACATTAAATTTAGCCATCATTCTCTAAGCCTTAATCTCAGAAAGAGGAACCAGCCTTCTCTGGAGGTCTGATCTCATTTACAAGGTCCCAATGGGAATGATCTGAAGATGTGGGACCTTGCAAATGAGATCAGACCTCCAGAGAAGGTTGGTTCTTCTTTTGGAGCTTAAGGCTCAAAGAATGACGGCTAAATCTAATGCTATGCTCACAAGGGAAAGGGAAAGAGAGAATACTGAAATTAAAATAGGTGATGCACCAGATTTATAATGTTTAGCTGGGATTGGCATAACACAATAGTAATTTCAAAGGCTGAATAAACTAACACAAACTCATCCAATCTTTAACATAAGCCAAAACATAATGCTAAAAATTATAAAGGGATCATTTTATCCACAAAATAAATAAGAAACATTCAAATAGACACGATGTAAAAGAAAATGAGAGAGGTAGAATCAATTGCTTGTATTAATCACAAAGGTCATATAACCATTACAAAAAAAAAAGACAAATTGTTACAAAAAGGTTGACACGAAATAACCATTTACATTCATTGGTGAACCATTATCAGAGACACAAAGGCTTAGCTTCAAACACAATGCATCAGATCTGACTGGTTCTTGCAAATGTGCTACATGGTATGTGACAACAAATTAACTAACCAGCGTAATAGCCCAGAAGAACAAGTAACAACCCAATAACATCTTTTTACATGCATATATACTTTTTACAAAATGTTGTAATAGTCATGGATGTGAAAGGAGAAGTCAACAAGGAAAGAATGTTGCCCATAGTGCAATAACCTCATTTTTGTGTCCATGGAGTGCGCCCACATGGCCTTGCCCATGAAATCTATTGAAAAAGGAGTGTCCGCCCATGTCCTAGGTACAAAAGATTTCATGCAAATGAGGCTACAGTGGCATGGGGAGGCAAGAAATTCACCTTCTACAAGTAATCCGGCTACGAAGAAGCATTAATAGCGACTAGGAGGGTCACTGAGCAATCCCGTCATATCTCTAAATAGTAGAAAAGAGCCAGGAAGGCAAAAAGGTTAGGCCCTGACTTTTCAGGCTTCCTTCGATCGGTCTTCCACCGATCAAGTCTTGAAAAGGTGAAAGAGGAAACCTCGGCATTCGAAGTCTGAAAGAAGGGAAGCAGTTAGACTTCAGAAGTTGGACCTTCACCGTGCATCGTTCCTCCAAAAGAAGAAGCACTCGATCCCTGCCTCCGCAACACTTAACTAATTTTGAGAACTCGGTGGAGATCAGGCCTTGGGCCCTCAGCCTTACTTCTTTCTCGTCTTATCAAAGAATCTTAACTTTTACGAACTTGGCCTTCGTTCACTTTATCAGTGAATTTCTAGAATCTCGAACTGGTTGGTGGGTTTATCTTTTTGCCGATTCATCGACTGGTTGGTCCTCATCACCTTTTCACCTTATTGGCGAATTCTCCTTTCTCAAACTTGCTTTGCCTTTATCTTTCATTTAGTCGGCGATTTCCTTATTTCACAAACTACTTTGCCTTAGAAGATTTGAAGAAGATGTCAAAGGTTAGGCCTTGGGCCTTCACCTTTCTATCTTCCAAGAGAAGAAGAGAAAACTTTGACCTCCACTGCTAAGTAAATTAGTTGAAAAGGTTCGGCAGAGTTTAGACCTCGAGCCTTCCACCTTCCAGCTACCGAAAATAAGAAAGAAGAAGCAGCCCCTGCCTACCGAAGTTTGAAACACTTAGAACATTGAAAATGGTGAACTTCAATTGTCGGGCCTTCCACCTTTCGACTTCAAAAAGAAGAAGAGAAAACTTTGACCTCTGCTGCTCAGTAACTTAGTTGAAAAGGTTCAGCGGAGTTTAGACCTCAGGCCTTCCACCTTCCAGCTGCTGAAAAATAAGAAAGAAGAAGAAGGAGCCCCCACCTACCGGAGTATGAAACATTTAAAACATTGAAAACAACAGACTTCGATCATCGTGCCTTCCACCTTCCACCTTCCAGTAAAGAAGACAGAAGATGAAACCTCCGACCCTTGGTGCCCAAAATACTTAGGAATATTTGCAGCTTGGTGGACTTTGGCGAGCAGACCTCTGGCCTTTCGCCTTCCACTTGAAAAGAACAAGGAAGAGCGAACCCCCGACCTTCGCCGTCCAAAATACTTAAGTGAATTGAAGAAAACAAAGTGGAGCTCGGAGCCAACAAGATCATCATGACGAAGGGGAGAAGTTCAAACTCTAAAACTCTAAAAAGGACTGAAAACATAATGAAAGCTTAGAATTTTTGTGACTTAGTCATTTTAGGGTCCTTTTCCTTGTACTTCAAAGGGAAAACACCTAGAAATTCATGGATCCTTGGGCTTTTTGGCCAGAAGTCAAAATAGGACAACATTTTGGTGATTATGCAGGGGTGTTTGCCTTATAAACACTAGGATCCAGTGGCCTTATCAATCCATGTGGGCGTGCTCTAAGGACACAAAAATGAGGTTATTGCAGTATGGGCAACATTCTTTCCTTGTTGACGTCTCCTTTCACGTCCATGACTGCTACAATGATTTGTAAAAAGCTATATATGCATGTAAAAAGATGTTATTGGGTTGTTGTTAGTTTTTCTTTTGGGCTATTATATAGGCTAGATAATTCGTTGTCACAAACCTTGTAACGCATTTACAAGTACTAGTAAGATCTGATTCATTGTAATCAAAGATGAGCCTTTGTTGTCTTTGATAGTGGTTCGCCAATGAATGTAAATGGTTATTTTATGTCTATCTCTTCTGGAATAAATCGTATGTCTTTTGTAATGGTTATTTGACCTCTGTGATTAATACAAGCAACTGATTCTGCCTCTCATTTTCTTTTACACTGTGTCTGTTTGAATGTTTCTCATTTATTCTATGGATAAAACGGTCCATCTATAAGTTTTAGCATTATGTTTTGACCTCTGTTAAAGATTGGATGAGTCTTTGTTAGTTTATTCAGCCTTTGAAATCTATAAGGAAAGCAGAGGTGCGGAATACAGCTTCCCTAATGTTAATTTAAAGGGGATAATGCAGACAGGTAAATTCAAATTAAAAACTACAGATAAACACACCAACAAAACAACATAAACATTCCAGACAACCAAGAATGACACCAGATTTATGTGGGAAAACCCTTTCGGGTAAAAAACCCACCACCACAAGAGAGAATTTCTTTATTACAGTAAACTGAATAGTTACAATAAAGATTTCTAGCTCTAATGTTTAGGTATCGATTCCTTTTACAATTGTACAAAGCTGTTTATAACATTTGCACATTCTACAGAAATAAATAGTACAAAACAAATTGTTTCAACCACCTCCAACGATGTCAATAGATCAGTTTTATATTCTCCAGTCTGCAAGAGCAAAGACCATTACTTGTCTGTTGCCCTAACTGACTCCCAATTACCGCTGCTGTTCAATAGTCGTAACTGTTCACATTCTCGTGAGATATATAATCCCACATGCACAAGGTCACAGATTGCTCTGCCGTTTATATTGCCAAGCACTCGGTCGGCCAAACCAAAGACCCATCGGCTTAACCTGCTCCATCGATGATCGCATTGTTTCCTTCACCAATACTATATAGTCTCCGCGATCCTCAAGTTCACCACCCTTCATCAGACAGACCTTCGCCATTAGTTCAAACACTTTCCATTTGTTTCGATGAACAATCTCTCGCTGACCAACTTCGCATATTATTGAACCTGTTGAACCATTGAACCTCGACGCGAGGTTCAATGGTTCAATAGAGTGATATCTTCAGCTAAGACAAAGGACCATTGAACCATAGAACCGATGAACCTATCCCGTTGAACCAATGCCGAACCATTTGAACCAATGTCGATGAACCATCGAACCGTTCGGTTGAACCATTAAACCACAGAACCGATGAATAGTTCAATGAATAATTGAACCTGATGAACAGTTCGAACCCGATAAACAGTTCAACAAACAATTGAACCCGACACTTGAACAGTTCAATAAAGAACAACTATGAAACATGAGATTCAAGTAGTAAAATTGAGACACAAGTTCTCTTCAAATTCACTATGTGTTATGTTAGTCCTAGCTAAACATTATAAATCTACTACATCACCTCTTTTAATTTCAGTATTCTCTCTTTCCCTTTCCCTTATGAGCATAGCATTATATTTAGCCATCATTCTCTGAGCCTTAAGCTTAGAAAGGGAAACCAACCTTCTCTGGAGGTTTGATCTCATTTGTAGGTCCCAATGGGAATGATCTCAAGGTGTGGGACTTTGTAAATGAGATCAAACCTCTAGAGAAGGCTAGTTCCTCTTTTTGAGCATAAGGCTCAGAGAATGATGGTTAAATCTAATGCTATGCTCACAAGGGAAAGGGAAAGAGAGAATATTGAAATTAAAAGAGGTGATGAACTAGATTTAGTGTGTTTAGCTAGGACTAGCATAACATAGTAGTGATTTCAAAGGCTAAATAAACTAACACAGACACATCTAATCTTTAACAGAGGCCAAAGCAGAATGTTGAAACTTATAGAGGGATCATTTTATCCACAAAATAAATAACATTCAAACAGACACAGTGTAAAAGAAAATGAGAGAGGCAGAATCAATTGCTTGTATTAATCACAGATGTCATATAACCATTACAAAAGAATGACAATTTGTTACAGAAAGGTAGACACAAACTAACCATTACATTCACTAGTGAACCATTATCAGAGACACAAAGGCTTAGCTTCAAACACATTGCATCAGATCTGATTGGCTCTTGCAAATGTGCTACAAGGTCTGTGACAACAAATTATCTAACTAGCGTAACAACCCAGAAGAACAACTAACAACAACCCAATAACATCTTTTTACATGCATATATAGCTTTTACAAATCACTGTAGCAGTCATGGACATGAAAGGAGAAGTCAACAAGTAAAGAATGTCGCTCATACTGCAATAACCTCATTTTTGTGTCCTTGGAGTACACTCACATGGTCCTGCCCATGAAATCCGCTAAAAAAGGAGTGTCCGCCCATGCCCTAGGTACAAAAGATTTTATGCAAATGAGGCTACAGTGGCATGGAGAGGCGAGAAATGCATCTTATACAAGTAATCAGGCTCTGAAGAAGCATTATTGGTGACCAGGAGGGTCATTGCAGTCTCATCGTGTCTCTGAATAGTAGAAAAGACCTAGGAAGGCAAAAAGGTCGGGCCCCAACTTTTTAGACTTCCTCCAATTGATCTTCCACCGATCAGGTCTTGAAAAGCTGAAAGAGGAAACCCCGACATCCAAAGTCTGAAAGAAGGGAAGTCATCGGACTTTGGAGGTTGAGCCTTCACCATGCATCATTCCTCATAAAGAAGAAGCACTCGACCCCCGCCTCTACAACACTTAGCTAATTTTGAGAACTCGACGGAGATCGAGACTCGAGCCCTAAGCCTTACTTCTTTCTCACCTTATCAGCAAATCTTTACTTTTAGGAACTTGGCCTTCGTTCACTTTATCGGTGAATTTCTAGAATGTTGAACTAGTTGGCGGGTTTATCTTTTTGCTAATTCATTGACTAGTCATTCCTCGTCACCTTTTCGCCTTATCGGGAATTCTCCTTTTATCAAACTTGCGTTGTCGATGTCTTTCCTTCAGTCGGTGATTTCCTAAATTTGTGAACTACTTGGCCTTAGAAGATTTGAAGAAGATGTCAAAGGTCAAACCTTGGGCCTTCAACTTTTCAGCTTCCAAAAGAAGAGAAAACTCTGACCTCTGTTGTTGAGTAACTTAGTTGAAAAGGTTCGGCGGAGTTCAGACCTCGGGCCTTCTGCCTTCTAGCTACCAAAAAATAAGAAAGAAGAAGGAGCCCCATCTGCCAAAGTCAAAAACACTTAGAACATTGAAAATGACGGACTTCGGCGCTGAGCCTTCCACCTTCCAACTTCCAAAAGAAGAGAAAACTCTAACCTCTATTGCTAAGTAACTTAGTTGAAAAGGTTCAATGGAGTTAAAACCTCAGGCCTTTCACCTTTCAATTGCCAAAAACAAGAAAGAAGAAGGAGCCCCCGTCTGTGGAAGTCTGAAACACTTAGAACATTGAAAACGATGGAATTTGGCCACCAGGCCTTTCACCTTCCACCTTCCACAAAAGAAGACAAGATGAAACCTCTGACTCCTGTCACCTAAAATAGTTAGGAATATTTGCAAGTTGGCAAACTTCGGCAAGCGGACCTCCGGCCTTCTGCCTTCTACATGAAAAGAACAAGGAAGAGCGAACCCCTGACCTCCAACACCCAAAATACTAAGATGAATTGAAGAAAACAAAGTGGAGCTCGAAGCCAACAAGATCAACATGATGAAGGGGAGAAGCCTGAACTCTGAAACTCTGAAAAGGGTTGAAAACACAAAGGAAACTTACAATTATCCGGACTTAGTCATTTGGGGTTCCTTTTCCTTTTACTTCAAAGGGAAAACACCTAGAAATTCATGGATCCTTGGGCTATTTGGCCAGAAGGCAAAATAGGTCAACATTTTGGTGACTATGCAAGGGTGTTTGCCTGCTAAACACTAGGATCTAAAGGCCTTATCAATCCATGTGGGCACGTTCCAAGGACACAAAAATGAGGTTATTGCAGTATGGGCGACATTCTTTCCTTGTTGACTTCTCCTTTCATGTCCATGACTGCTATAACGATTTCTAAAAGCTATATATGCATGTAAAAATATGTTATTGGGTCATTGTTAGTTGTTCTTTTGGGCTATTATATAGGCTGGATAATTCATTGTCACAGATCTTGTAACGCATTTACAAGAACCAGTTGAATCTGATTCATTATGCTCGAAGCTAAGCTTTTGTTATTCGCTAATGAATGTAAATGGTTATTTTGTGTCTACCTCTTCTGCAACAAATCATCTATCTTTTGTAATGGTTATTTGACCTCTTTGATTAATACAAGCAACTGATTCTACCTCTCATTTTCTTTTACACCGTGTCTATTTGAATGTTGCTCATTTATTCTTTGGATAAAACAATCCCTCTATAAGTTTCAGCATTCCATTTTGGCCTTTGTTAAAGATTGGATGAGTCTATTTTAATTTATTCAACCTTTGAAATCACTAATATGTTATGTCAGTCCCAATTAAACATTATAAATCTGGTGCATCACCTCTTTTAATTTAAGTATTCTCTCTTTCCCCTTCCCTTGTGAGCATAGCATTAGATTTAGCCATCATTCTCTGAGCCTTAAGCTCAGAAAGAGGAACTGGCCTTCTTTGGATGTCTGATCTCATTTGCAAGGTCCCACACCTTGAGATCATTCCCATGTTCACTGAATTTATTGAAACTGTCAAAAGTTTCAACAACAAGGTGCAAATTCAGGTGATAGCAATTCCCTCTTACCATAGTTCTAACACTTAACTTTGTCCTTATTCCTAGGACTTTTATACCAACCTTTTGAATCCTTAGACCCCTTCTAATCTCTTTTAGGTACTCTTTCCTTAGACCTTCCATTGACATTAAGATCATCCACAGAGCTCTCGATAGCCTTTTTCCTCATTTCTTGTGCCAACAGAGTTGCAATTGTTGGAGCAACCAAGATCATTTGTAAAATCAAGAACACTTCCACAACATTGAACGTACACAATGAAAGCCAAAACTATCATACAAGTGAATCAAATATGAAGCTTGTGAAATGTACAAAGAGGCCTTGCTTATAAAGGCAAGGTCAACGAGGTGAGATGGTAGGACTCTAAGTCTGACTAGCCCTCAAAAGTGAAAGACACATGTTGAACACTCGAGACAAGTGTGAAGACATGTGTTGAGTCCACATGAGGTGAGATAAAAGGGAATCTTATCCTCTAAGTGAACTTAAGCTAAAGGTAGGAATAGGTCTACTAGTCAAAAGAGAACTAGTTAGATAATAAACCTTTTCACATGAACACCAACAAAGGCATCCATCTTTGGATATTTGAGGTTAGCCATGATAGCATGAGTAAAATTCTCCCAAGACTCATGCAAAGAACAAAGAAGCATAATGCACTTATCTTCCTCTTCTATCTTAACATCCACAGAAGCCATCTAACTCAAAATCAAATTTAAAATATTCAAATGCTCAGCTATCAAATCACCCTCCTTCATTTTAAGAGAAAATAACTTTCTTTTAAGATACAATTTATTTACCAAACTCTTGGCTTGATAGATTTCACCCAACTACTTCCATAGTGCATATGCAGTCTTTTTTGTTGAGACTTTCAATAAGAGAGAGTCTGCAAGGCATAATCGAATCATTCCTCTTGCCTTTTTTTCATCTTGTACCAATCATCTTGACTAACAGTGTTGGGTTTCTTTTATGTTGATGCGGCAAACCATTGTTCCCTCTCTTTGAGTAGATCCTCCATTTTTAGCTTCGACGGCTCATAGTTTGTTCCACTGAACATCTCAATGTCTGTCTAAGATGTAGATGTAGCCATGACATCCACTCACATAAATTTGCAAAATAGAACTCCCACTACAGTACAAAAAACCTTCACACTTCCACCCAATAACATAGTTGGCCATGATCTAATACCAAATGTTAGAAATGAAGGCAACCACTACAATATGATATTTTGAAATAACTTGCAAATCTAAAATATAACTTGTAGAATATCAAATAGAGATAAACCAAGTATCAAAGGAATAACACTACTCAAGAGCCATACACATAACACTCATATTTACATGGAGAAAACTCTTTAGGGTAAAAAACTCCACCAAGAAAAGAGGGCAAATTTATATTATTTTTGAAAATAATACAATACATCATTTTCCTTCAATCCTGCATCCAATCTGACATCCTCTATGTACCTACAAACAAAGCCATTACTTTGCACTCCTCCAAAGTTTCATTCTATAGAAATTGCAAGCTTCAGGAAGAAGCCACAAAATCTAATGCCCCCATCTTGCAAATATCACTTGCATGCTTAAAATAGTCCTCTTATAGATTATCTTACATCTGTAATAGGCATCTTCCCAATATGGGTGTCTAGGAACAAGAATAGTCACTTAAATGATAATAATTGTCGTCATATGTTGTCATAGATTTCCTTACACCTTATGTCAATTGTAAGTTGTCATATATGCTCTTACAACTTATGACAATTGTCATAACATACCAAAAATAGCTCTCCCAAAGATGGATGCCTAGATTCTCCAACTCACCTCATTTACTATTACCAAGATCCCTTGACCAGTAAATGTAACCCGATAATTTCTTACTGGTAAATAATTAATTACTATTGCCAGTAAATAATTAATTATTGTACCATAAAAAATGCATTACCATGTTGGTGGATTCCTCATCCCTTATGGTTGCATTAACAATTACAATATTAGGAGTAATTAAATAATCGAATTTACAAGGTTGATGACACCTTAATCCTAACATGAAATTAATCGCATCACAACTTTTATCATCCATTTAAATCACACTCAAATCAATTTAACATTTAGATACCCATTTAAGTGACAATGTAAAGGTTACCTGGTTAGTAATGATATCTCATCACACTATTCAATTTGACTTAAATAATTGTATGTGATTGAATTACATCTATCTAGATATTATGCATCCATAATATAACCAAATTCACTTATTCGGATTCCTTCTTATATCGGTAAGCACTAAAAACACACATGAGCTTTCCTGAGGACCCTATGATGATGTATAATCCTAATCATGTACATAGAAGTGTGAATATAATGCCCTCTTAGTAGTGCTTCTCTTGGCAACACGTCAACATCAATTTCTTACTTCAATTCTTCTCAATCCTAACTTTTCTTCACTTCCGCCCTTGTCGACCATTCTTCTTCTACATTTTTTACCTTGCTTACATATCCAGTTTTCATCTTAACATGTTATTTTCACCTTTCCCATGTTCATTTCATCTCACTCCACCCTTTGTAGGCCTTAAAATGACCTCCCAAACCAAACCCGGCTTTTAGAATTGACTTAACTTTTGTCAATTTTAGATCCCCCCTATTTTTTATGGATCCCCATCAGGTGACCCTACTGGTGAAAGGGATATCCTATTTAACTTGTTTATTTGGCTTAGCTCCAGTGATAGATTGCATCCTTATCCCTCCAAGACCATTCTCCAACTTCCAATTTTTACCTAGACCCCTTCCTCAGTGGGTCGCCTTTGGATTCCCCTTGAGCGACCTGACTTGGTGAAAGGGGCGACCCATGGGCAAACCTGTTGTGTTTTCATAGATGAATTCTCTTTCGGTTTGGGCCCCAAAAATCTCTAATTTTATCCATTTTACATGAGAACTCAACCTAAACATAGAGTGAACTATTCTTAGATCATTTACCATCTGTAATCATGCATAATTAGCTCATATGATCTATACTTGTCACCTCTCTAACTCATGCAAACTCCATTTTTGCAGTTTGTGATACGCTATCATAGCTTCATCACTCCTCTTTTGCACTCATCTTCTTTCACATTTGTTCATTCCATTTATTCTAAGGTGTCTACAGCACCCCTGAATATGACAGAACCTAAACTCAACCAAGGGAGCCTTCACTCTAGAGAACCTGAAATGCCATCCTTCAAAGGTATGTGCCTCCTAACCCAATGGCACTCATCTCAAACTGTTATGACTTTGAGGATTCAAACTATGAAAATGACAGAAGAGAACCCAAGCATTCTCTAACGTTCAACAATCCCGCATGGAAGCAAAACTCAACAATTCAACCCATGCGTCATAGGGCATGAAGAGTACAAGTAAGATTAGAGATCCATCAACTAGATAAACCTTCAACAAACAATCAAAACACACATCTAGATGATGAGGTAAGATGATTAAAGAGGAATTTGCAAGAGGCCAAAGATGCTTAAGAGACCATGTGTGTCGCTCTTCAAGAATAACAACAAGAAAACACTATGCAAGAACAAATAGGAGGGTCAAATAACAAAAATCCCCAAAATGAAATTCCATGAAGTGAGGAAACTCCAAGAGGTCCTATACTTGTGGATCTCATCGCAACACTAGTCCAAAGGATTAGGATCCTCGAGGTGGAACAATCTATTCTAGACAAAAGAGTGAAGTTACATGACAACAATAGGGTAGAATAAGACTAGGGGCATCTCAAAACCCCCTACCTCAACTTCTATTTTTGAAATGGAAGTTGGTGGTGCCTGCATAAGCAATCAGGTTTTAAGTATTTAAATATGCAGGCCCCTTCCCAAGAATCCAAAAATTCTGACACTTTCGACCCCTGCAGTTGTAAAAAATACAAAAAATCAGTTAAGGTGCAGGTGTCTTTGTATATACAAGGGTTTTTTGTATATACATACTGGTGAAATATGCATTGGCGGGTGTAAAATCTCCATCGCCCTTTGAAAAAATCAGTTAGATGCATTTCTGAGTGCATATCGGGCTCTAAATGTGCATATACAAAGGGGGAATCTTTCGCAGATTCCTGGGAATATTCCCACTTTGTATATCGGGTTGTATGTAATGGTGCATTGAAAAATATACAAGGGCACGGATGCATTTACTACAGTGCTGGAGATACAAGCAAAAAATATACATTGCAGGCATATTCCAGGGAAGATTCGCTGTTTGTATGCAGAGGAAATATACAAAGCAAAATATACAAGGGCGTGCTAATATACAATTGCTACAGTGGCGAACGAAAGATACATTCTTGGAATATTCTATTGAAGATACCGCAATTGTATATTAGAGGTTTGTATATTTGCGGATGCAAGCGAAACATACAAAGGTGCAAAGATGCATTTGCTACAGTGCAGCGGGGAAGATACATGTGGTAGGGCCCGCGAGTATGTACAAACGAGTTTGTATATTCGGCATACAAAGGAAGACATACAATTCAGACCCGATGAAGATTTCAAGTTGCTTCATAAACATTTGGGCTCCGTGGCATGCATGTATATGACATTTGTACATGCCGATACGCAAAGAGGATATGCAAGGAAAGATGATGCAAAGCAGACCCGATAGTTGATTTTCAATTTGTTCTATGATGTTTTGGGGTCTGCCTTGTATGAAGGGCGATTGTATATGCATATGTTCATGCGTATACAGGGTGAAAATGGCAAAATGAAGAAAGGAAAAGTTAGCGATAGGAGCATGAAGTGCCTACGTGGCATGTTTTCACTGGCTGACGACTTTTCAACATTTTCGAGTGTCGTGGATCTCAGCGACGGGAGGTAGATCGACGGCCATGTTTTGGACCTTCAGCAGTGGTTTTTCCTGAGCGTGTGCGGCCATTTTTTGAGCGGGAAAATCTCCAAATGCATATGCTGTTGCATCCCACGGGTAGCTGAAGCATTAATGGCATAAATGCAGCAGTATGGGTCGATGATGGACAGGTCAACCACCTAATTGATGATGAATGTCTCTGAGCGGCGGCTCAGATCCTGATTCCACCTGCTCTCTTCCTTTGCTTCCCGGCTGCATTCAATTTTGAGCACCATTTCTCACAATGCATTGTATCTGGCAATTTTTGAGTTGACCGTTGTAATTTTGGCTGAGTACATAGTTTTGCTATAAAATGCAAATTGTGTCACTCATATTTGGTTGTTGAAGACTTGGGCATTTTTGTGTAAATAATGAAGAACAGGGCATGATCCTGGGTTGTTTTATCTCATTCTGGAGTTTATGAGTTGCATCATGAATGTATTTTGCACGTATGTTCAGTTTCATGTTGATATAGATGAAAAATGCTCTTATGCATGTGTTTATCTGTTTGTCTCCTTCGCTGCATGCATTTCCTTCTTTTGAATCTGGCTGCTAAGGGTTTCTCAGATTCTAGGGTATAAGTTTCTGTATCACATGCTTCATCTCTGACTTCCATTCAAGGAGTGGATTAAATTATTTTAGGTTAAGCGTGGAGAAGGTTGTTTGTTAGCAGGGATATCTGTAAGTAGAGGCAGCCAAATACCCATTCTTGGGTGATGTTTGTAAGGCAAGCATCAATCCAACCCCTTGAAACTTGAATGCTAGTTGTAAACCATCTGTTGCATACGTCTAGTTGACTCCTTGCCCTGAGATAGGCACCGGTCTGCTCCTGGGTTAGTAATTATGACCCAAAACCCTTTGTCTTGCATCCAAATCATCATATCCATCTTTTCATAACTTCCACCTGGTAGTTGTAGGAGTAGGATTAGGACCCCTGCATACTCTCATCCACAACCAGACACATATGTCCAAGAATATTGCCAACCTTGTGATGTATCATCCACATCTTAGTCCACACGTGAGAGTATTCTGCATGTTGCTGTCAAGCTAAATCTTCCTGTCATTGAGCTAGTCAATGTTACATCTTTAGTTATAGGGACACCCCCCTTGGTGTGGCAGAACCAGAAGTGAAGGTGAGGCAGCTCACGTAACCTCCTGTTTCTATTGGCCCGATCAGCCTGTGCATAGGAATTGGCAAACCCTCTGCCGATCGGAGAAAATAACCAACAGAAGTAATGAAGTCTTCCCAAATGGGAATTGAACAATGCAAAATCCTTAGAGGATTCAAAATAGTCAACCAAATCAAGTCGTTGCTCTAGGATATCAAAATCTACCTATGGGGTTAATGCTTTCAACCCCATAATCTCATAGCACATTCATAGGGACATACCTTAAGTACTTAAAAGAACCACTAGACCATATCATAATAAGCATAACACTATCGCTACCTCTTCCAAATCTACCTAAGTTTAAAGGAGAAGGAGATCCTAACTCGCACATTAAGGTGTGCACAACTGTTGTGAGGGAACTTCTTCCTTGGGATGGAGTCATCACTAAGATTTTTCCAAAGACATTAGAAGGAATCAACTTAGATTGGTATTATCGCCTTCCTGCAGCCTCCATCCATTCATTTCAACAACTTATAGGGAGTTTTTCATGTCTTTTAACATGACCAAACTCATAAAAACAAGGATTCATGAATTCCTCACTGTGAAACAAGAACCAAACGAATCAGTGGCACACTTTGTCACATGGTCGAGACAATTTCTCTACGCATCTAAATGTGCCCAAATATGGATCATTGTGAATTATGAAACCTCTTCTTGCGTGCCCTTAATAGGGACACTCAAGAGGAAGTTCAAAAGTTACCCTATAAATCATACGAAGAAGCCCTAGAAAGTGCTCTACGAATAGATCAAGCCACCATCGATAGCGGACGAAGAACTTATGATGTAGATGGGAGAATAGTGAATGATAATAGTGGAAATAATACATCTACCATAAAGATTCTAAAGAACAATCAAAACATGAATACAAACAAGGTAACGGATCAACCCCTAATAAAAAATAAAGGGATGACTACAATGGGAGGGATTATTATCCTCTGAACATCAACGCAATAGACTGACCTCAAAATGGCAGCTATCATCTAAGAGACAATCATCCAATGTGGAATCAAAATTGGAATGACAATAGGTATGAGCGACCTCCTTATGAGTACAATCAATTTCATTCCTTTCATAGGACTAGGGGCATAGTAATGAGTCATGTCGAGAAGACAACAAATTCATCACTAGGCTACCAGAAGATCAACAATTTCTATTCATTGAAATGTTCTTGAACCCACGAGAAGTTACACCTAAGAATAACAAAGATCTGAGACATACACAGGCACCCATCGCTCTACAAAAAGTTGACATGAAGATTTTTCAAGATCCTTGTCCTGCTCACAAGAATGCTGAAACAAATGATCAAGACATGGTGACTAAAACCACCAAAATAAACATTCTCATGCAATTAGGACCAAAAAGAGAAGGGCCATAATGTTAGGGTTGGTCGAAATATTGCATAAAGAGGAAAATAAACTCAACAACGAGCAAAAAGAAGAAATTCATGAAGGAGTAGTTTCAACTATGGAACCAATACCCACTCACATCGGGCCTTATGAATTAATTGAGGATTTAAAGAAGACATACACTCACATATCATTTTAATATCTTCTCAAGAATTCTCCTTCTCACCGGTCAACCCTTTTAAAAGCCATAGGATTAAGGTATCTAGACCAAATCACTCCTCCACCCAGTGAACAAATTAATCAAGTAGACCTCGACATGAATCCACCAAATGTTGAATTGAAGGATCCGAGATTTTTCTTTGATCTAAAGTAGATGCCTTTTGAGGTAGATTTAACTAAAAAGGGAGATCCTGTTCTATACTTGCAAGTGTGGATTTATGATACATGCATAAAGAGAATGTTGATTGATGATGGGGTTGTTGTGAACATAGTTCCGTTTTTGCTCTTAGAAAGGATGGGATATGGACATACTAATATCACTATGTCCTAAGATACCTTCAGAGGATATGACAACTTGAAAGCCACTACGATAGGGAAGATCACATTACCTATTTCCTTAGGGTTGAAAACCATTCCTACAATGTTTTATGACATCGACAAAGATACATGATATAACTTATTGCTTGGAAGGTTGTGGATACATCGTATGAAAGTTGTGCCATCCACATTATTCTAGGAGGTTCAATTCTTGCACCTTGGGAAAGTGTACATCACAAAAGGGGACCCTGAGCCTTTCGGTATGGTTAAAACAAATGCAACAAAAAAGAAGATAGGGATCCTAATTGATTGCAATTTGTCGATAAACAAGATTTTTGTCCCGAACTCGACACTTAAGTCGATACGAACCAAAAATGTGGAAACACACAAGAAAGCAATAAATAACATAGAATTAAGAACTTTTGAGAAGGGAGAATCATAGAAACATAATGAAATGGTCTCAAAAGAAATAATGACAAAGATCATGGTTGGAGAAAGATGGACCTCTTCAATTTCTTCTAGAGATCCTCACAATCAACGTGTCCCTAAAAGATGAATGAGTCAAACAAATTTTCCCATGTATAGGAGAAAAATGCCATCAAACAGAATGGACAAATTTTCAAACAAAGACATTGAACTTAAACAAAGTAGACCCACATGCCTTCTCAGATCCTGAGGAGATGTATCTGAGAGTTATACTCCTTTAATGCCACCGAAGGTTCAACAACATCTAGTGAGACATATATACTTGAAACACAAGAGAAGAGTGATTCATATGTACCACTCTCATCTTTCAAGGACTCTTACACACCATTGACACCACCTATGAAAGTAAAGACTTATGATCAAGAAGAAGCAAACTCGGTAGACAACAAATCAACAAATGTCCCAAAAAATTTGTCAAAAGCCTTCCTAGCTCCCCAACCCCGCAAGCAACCTTCTACTTCAACCTCAGTACAATCTAATGATATAGGTGAGTGGGAAGCACCTTTAGTGCAAATATAGATGGTTGAAAGACTCCCAGATGAGGATGAGGTGAGTGAGGGAGAATTCTGTAAGGAACTTAAAATGCAAGTGACTGTGGGAACATAAGATCCTGTTATCTTTGAATTTCCTGAGAAATACATAGGGTATTCAATGGATTTATGACCAAAACCAAATAAAAAATCAAGTATAGGATTCGTTCCTCTAGATGAACAAAGGGAGCTACAAATGCCATTTGAGTTGTTTCAATTCTTACAAAGTATTCAAGAGTGTCTTGATGTAAAAAATTACATGCAAGATGAATTTGACCTGTTAGCCAAGCTTCTAAGTTGCGATGGAGGACCTTGTATTGGACTCCCTCTCATTAGCATGCTTTTTAGACCCTGATACATATTACATTAACAAAAGAAGCCTTGCAATCAAGTCAACTAAAAACAATCCATTAGGAGGTCATAAAGAGTAGGAAAGCTTGTCCTCTAGAAGGGCAACACCAAAAATAAGAAACATAGGAAAAAGAGAAAGTTCCATGAAGATTGGAAAGGTCCTTATATGGTCAAAGAAGACATAAAAAATGACACATATCTTTTGTACACAATGGAAGGTGAAGAATTTGGTGAGACGGTCAATGTCTTTCACCTTAATAAATACTATGTCTAAAAATACAAAAAAGTCATAAAATATAAAAACACAAAAAAATCATATATTCCAAAAATCCAAAAAAAATTATAAAATCATAAAAAATCAGAACTCTACATTTCTTTATCATTATGTTTCGCCATGCACCTTTGTGAATGACATGCTCTTATTTTATTTTCATTTCAGTAAGGAGTCTAAGATTACTTAGATATAGGTTGATCCTCTTAGCTTTTGAGATTCCTTATATTCATAGTTGCTACTTTTCATTCCCCTATTCACATTCCCTAATGATTCTAATCAAAAGCCTAGATCTTAGCTCTACATTGATTCTGGTATTAAAGATCCATGTTGTTAAGTCTAAACAAACCCAATCTTCAAACCTACAGTACTCTTGATAGAAGCTTGCAAGTAGACCTCCCCCATTTCTCCTTAGTAGAAGGGAAGTCTGACCAGATAGCAAAATTTTTTGGTGGTGCTCAACCCCTTATCTTTCCTGGCCAAAAACACCAGGAAGATCATAACTCTACAAGAAGCAATACAAAAAACAAGAGTGCAAAAAATGAGTGGTAAAAAAGAAAAATATATATAGTAGAAGTATTAAAGCGACTAAATTATCAAGCATACATAAAATTTCAAAGCAATAGCAATAAAAAAAATCAAAAAGCCAAAAAAATCAAAGAAAAAGAGAAAAGAAAGTACAAAAATACAGAAGAAAAGAGAGAATGCAAGAGAGAAGGTTGTTGATTGTCTGTACTCTCGAGTAGAGATAAATCTAAGATCAAAGTTATGAGAGTGACAATATATTAGAGAAAGTAAGGTACAAAGCACACACACACACACACACACTAGTTGAGCAATACTACCTAGAGTCTAGCTATCTTTAGGGCCATCATCTATTCTGGAGCCTTTTCCTTACCTTAGGTCTATCTTTCTAGCCATCCTTGGATCTAAGTCTAGCAAGTGCTAATAAAATTTGTTGTTTGTCTAAGTTGAAAGCTTGTCAAAAGTGTTTTGTCTAGATAAGGATAAGTTTTTAGCCTTTAGCAAAGCCCAAAATTTAGAAGCATTCCATCTCCTCCTCATCCCCACTTGAGTTCCAAATCCCATCTCATAAGATTAATAGGTCTCTTATACCAAGACAATTGCAATCCCCTAGATCAAAAATCTTACTAAAGAGCTATCACATTGTTTGCTCCATCATGCATTCATCATATCAACAAAAAAAAAAGAAGCAATAAGTTTATGTCATAACTCATGACATTCCATAGGATTAAGATGTGTTGCCTTCCTTCTTGTTCTCCTACATTTCATACACTGCTTGCATTCATATATATTCTAAAAAAGACCAAAAACATCGCATAATCATTTTTTGCATCCATGTTAGAGTTTTAGAGATCATAACATAAAAGGTTCTAAACTATCTTTGTGCAAAAGAGATAATAAAAGATGCCAATTAAGATCACAAGGACAATATTATTAGTATTATCAAAAGTTTGAGTACAAGTCATTATACAAAGCAAGATTCAAGATCCTGATGACAAAATGCTCAAAAGATATACATATCTCCCCATGCAAGGGGGCAAAATGAAAAGAAACAAGAATCTCTAGAATGTCAAGGATGACTCTGACCTATAGAGTCATCAGGGCTCTTGCTCCTAGGCCTCCAATGAGAGCCTAAACCTCCATGAGTTCTATGAGAATAGGGAATCCTGCTAGGGGCCAGTGAATGGGAAGGACTAGCTCCACTAGTCCTCGAACTAGCCCTGTGAATCACCAAGTGAGCCATCTCTCAGGGAACCATGTTCTCTCCCTCAATAATGTTAATCTTGGATCTCAAAGAAAGAACCTCCTAACAACTATGATGAATCAGAGCAAAGATATTGGTGTGACGATAAGTGGTAACAGGAACATGGCATATCATGTCAAGTCTCGCTCTCTTCATAATAGCATGATCACTAGGAGATAAAGCCTCGTAAGCATTAGAAATCCATAAATTCTCACGATTGGCATTCCATCAAATTCACGAACTCAGTCAAAAATAAAGAACCTTGCGTTAGATCACATTAATCTTAGAAAATCCCCAAAAAATGTATATTCCTTAGAAAATTGCAAAAAAATGATGAGTTTAGTGTTCAAATTAGTAAATAACAGAGCAATGAAAACATCATAAAACATGAAATTTTAGTCAGAATCAAATTGATCGAGTCACCCCTTTTACCAGGTCAAATCCCCACCGGGCGACC
This sequence comes from Cunninghamia lanceolata, assembly GCA_027924645.1. Lineage (NCBI taxonomy): Eukaryota > Viridiplantae > Streptophyta > Pinopsida > Cupressales > Cupressaceae > Cunninghamia > Cunninghamia lanceolata. The sequence continues at coordinate 9,891,324 of BSBN01000124.1, forward strand.
CTATTGTGCAACAGGATCCCCATTGGGTGACCCTATTGAACATCAAGATCCCCACCAAGTGACCTGACCTGGTGAAAGTGGAGACCCATGGGCAACCCTATCCCATGCCCTAGCATGCAAAAATCATCACAAAAACCTTAATTTTTACCCAATTTTGACAAACAAAGAGGTGTATACATACTAAAACGAAGAATCTAACACAATGCAACAAGAAAAATAGATAAAAATAGATTATTTTGAGAGAAAATTAAGAAAATTCAAACTAGGGTTTAGAGGGAGGTTTTTCACATGATTTGCACCTGATTTTTAGTGGGAGAAAGATTCATGGCCATCTTGACAATCCTCTTAACGATAGCTTCTCTGATGACTATTCACACACACTATTCCTTCGCTGATTGATTCCATTTGCTCAAATTCCACTCTTTTCTTCTCTTAGCTTAAGTTTTGTTTTGTTCATTTAGGAGAAATTTCTTATTTTTGTAGTTTCTCTGCACCTTCATTTTGTGTGCTTTCATTCCTACAGGTCTCCTTGGAGCAAACAACTAGGCAAACTTGTGACGTGATCAATGGTATGCTTGTTCATTTCAATTACATTATTTGTTTTAAATACATCAAATGCCAAACTAATACTAATTATTGTAGGTACAAATGCAGAAAAGTGACAACAGGTAAGGCCTGTTTCGAGAACGATGCCTACCTTTCATGTAGATTACCGTCATCGAGGGGGCAAATATGTAAGCACTAAAAACATGCATGAGCTTCCATGAGGACCCTATGATGATGTATAATCCTAATCACATACAGGGAAGTGTAAATAACACCCTCTTAGCAGTGCTTCTCTTGGTGACACGTTGACATCAATTTATTACTTCATCAATTCTTCCCAATCCTAACTTTTCTTCACTTTTGCCCTTGTCAACCATTCTTCTTCTATATTTTTGACCTTGCCTACATAGCCAATTTCCATCTTAACATGTTATTTTCACCTTTCCCACGTTCATTTAATCTCACTCCACCATTTACAGGTCTTAAAATGAACTCCCAGACCAAACCCAACTTTCAGAAATGACTTAATTTTTGTCAATTTTGGATCCCCCCTATTATTTTTGGATCCCCATTGGGTGACCCTACTGGTGAAAGTGGGGATCCTATTTAACTTTTCTATTTGGCTTACCTCTAGTGACAGATTGCATCTTTATCCCTCTAAGACCATTCTCCAACTTCCAATTTTTACCAAGACCCCTTCCTTTATGGGTCACCCATGGATCCCCCCACGTGACCTAGGGTCACCCCAGGTGACTTGACCTGGTGAAAGGAGCGACCCATGGGTGACCCTGTCGTGTTTTCATCCACATATTCTCTTTTAGTTTGGGCCCCAAAAAGCTCTGTTTTTGCTCCAATTTGCATGAAGATTCAACCTAAACATAGAGTGAACTATTCTTAGCTCATCGACCACCTCTAATCATGCATAATTAGCTCATATGATCTATACTTGTCACCTCTCTAACTCATGCTAACTCCATTCTTGTAGTCTATGATAAGCTATCATAGCTTTATCACTCCTCTTTCAGCCCAATCTTCTCTTCAATCTAATTAGTTAACTCTCAAATCATGGGAGGTAACTCCTTAATCATCCCCACCCTTCATGTGCTCTTCCAAGCTATAAATACCCCCTCCCTCAAGTAATAAGGAAGGCAAATCCATTGTTGCAATCATTCTTCAAACTTTGCTTTTGCTCTCCAATTAGCATTCTCATGCTCTTCGAAGGACATAGGTGCCTTTTGCTTTAGTATTTTGTTTCCCAATCCTTCAAAGGCTTCATATAGCATTGTTACGCTAGCAAATTTCCCAGTCCCAAGTGCTTCAAAGCTTTCATAAGCTCTCCCAATTCATAGCTTTCTCAAGCTCATTCATTTGCTCTCTTCCCAATTGCCGCCAAGAGGAGGACCCCACTACTGCAAGATGACAAAGAGGTTGCCGAAACAAGGATTCCTGAGGGTAGTGCAAAGACTCATGTGTTGATCACAATCCAGGTTTTTCATGCTTTATTAGATAATTAAATCACAATTTTCTCTTGGGAATAGTACTATTGTGTTGCAATTTCCTTGATAGATTTGTTTTAATGTAGGTTAGATTAGCTTTTCTTTAAGTAGTTAAATTGCAACTCTAGATTAAGTTTCATATTTTGCATTTTCAATTCTTAGATTAGCACAAAAATCTCTTCGAAAATACCAAAAACATAATATAATTTGCATTAAGTAATCTCATATTAATTTGCATTCATCTTTTGATTTCCTAGTGAATTAGTTCATTTTAAATTTCAATTCCAAAAAAAGAATTAAAAAAACTATTTGTATACATACTAGTTGCATACATATAAAAAACCCAACAAAATACAAAAACATTAGAACTTAGAAAAAGTCAAACCCTCGATTTGATCACTAGGTAGGATTCAACAAAACAAGCATTCATAAACTCCTCGAATTCATCACGAGGTCAAAAAGTCAATAGAACTCACACAAAGCCTTAGATAACATCACCAAGTCAAAAATCAACTCTTGGTCAAACTCAAGTCTATTCTCTCTATCAAAGCATACGAATGTGCCCTAGAATTAGGGGTGAGTGGGTGAGGGCTATCCTTGAGGAGATTGAAGAATTACATCCTAGGCCACAACTAACACAACAACAACAAATGCTAGAAGAGCAAGAACACACACTTAGGATAATACAACACATAGAACAAATACAACAAATACAACAATGTGTTTAAGCCATCGAAAAAAGGTTACAACAAACTAGGCTCATCAACAACTACAACAGACATCCATCTAGACATTGGAGTTCACAAGAAACCCAAATAGGAGATTGACAACTAGTGACCATTCGGGTAATATTATTATCTCCACCATAACGGTCATAGAACACCACATAACATACCATGACAGTAGGTCTTGCCTCCGCTCGACTGCTTCTGCCATGAGAGCGAGAGTGACTTGGAGTCACGTTTTGAGGAGTACAATATCAAGGTTTCCACTATTATTACTTAGGATCAATTGAGTTCATAGAATCATTACAAAGAACTAATATTTCCTTAAAATGTAATAATATTAATACTTTTATAATTTAAAATGCATTAAAATATTGTAAGTTTGAAGAATAAAATAAAAATGTAATAACATGGCGAAATATTTTTTGTGATACTGTAGATTTTTAACTTTTGACTAAATAAAATTGAAATCCTAGATTTTTAACTCTTGACTAAATAAAATTGAAATCCCTAAAATAATCTAATTTCATAAAATAAAATGTGTAGAACCCTAACCTTAGCTGGGTGTAGATAGATTTGAAATGTCTACCTAAAATATTAAAATGTAATAATATTGAATACTATTACAATTTAAAATGCATTAAAATATTGTAAGTTTGAAGAATAATTACATAATATAATAACAATGTGGATAGATTTGAAATGTCTGCCTAAGATATTAAAATGTAATAATATTGAATACTATTACAATTTAAAATGCATTAAAATATTGTAAGTTTGAAGAATAATTACATAATATAATAACAATAACATATTCATATTTACATCACTACAGTATTTTATAGTCACTTATTATTTTAATTAATTTAATATTGTGGTTTAGTAATAATTTTGGGTGCATTCATTTAATAAAAGTATGTGGTTCAGCTCCATTTAATTAGACATCAATGGTTAAGATCAAATGAATAGTTAAGAAATATTCTACTGAAATTAGGTTATTTAGCTAAATATTTTTTAATAGAAAAACTATTTCAGTTCTCATTGGTTGCAAAAAGAATTATTAATAACTAGTTAAGAACAGACTTGCTTAGCACAAGCTCATTACCTAGAGTGAATTTGTTTTACGGCATGAGAAAATTTTCAAAGCACTATAATGTTCACATACAAAAGACTATCAGCTTAGGATTTGTTATTTGAAGCATTCAAAAACCCTAAATATTTAAATGTCAAGATTAAAACAAAAACCAAGGCCATCTAAAAACAAAAACCAAGGCCATCAAATATTAAATTTTGATATTTTAAAATAAACAACACAAAGTAACAACCCATGGATTGAAGATTTAATGATCAAGAAACTGTTGCGCCAATGAAGTAAATAACAACCACTGCACCAACCCAAATCAATTGAAAAACCTACACGAGCACAAGGGAATAGATAAAATCTAATTTAATATACAATGAACTGTAAAAGAGTTATAACAAAGACAATGATACTGCTGGAGAAAGGGGCTAAAAGGCTCGTGAACTAAAAAACAATTTAAAACAAATTCAAATTTAACCTGCATAACTCGGTAGATTGTCCTCGTCATAATTTTGATTTGGGAAATGTAAGGTATTTACCTATGAACTAAAAAACAATTTTAAAAAAATTCAAATTTAACTAGTTAGGTGAACTGCACCAGTTTTTAATATTTTCAATTTGTTACGAATAGGTTTTGATTTAGGTTTTTAAGTTTGTAAATATTAAATTAAATTCATTAACAAAATAGTCTTTAAATTCTTGTCATTATTAGGTGTATATTTAATATAATATGAAGTTGTTTCCTATGTATTAAATATTCAATTTCATATTTTCACTTAAAATTTAAATATAAAATTTTAAAATTAAATATTAAATATTTAAATAATATAATAATAATGATTAAAGAATTAATTAATGTAATAATACTAATACTTTTATAATTTAAAATGCATTAAAATATTGCAAGTTTGAAGAATAAAATAAAAAATGTAATTAAATTCATGATAGATTTTAAAGTTTTGACTAAATAAAACTGAAATCCAAGATTTATAACTTTTGAGTAATAAAATTGAAATCTCTAAAATAATCTAATTACATAAAACAAAATGTATAGAACCCTAAAAACTAAATTAAAATTAAATTACTTTTAGTTAATGAAGCAAAAAATTAATCGCCATCCATGCCTTAAATTACTTTTAGTTAATGAAGCAAAAAATTAATCGCCATCCATTTAGGCATGACTTAACTAATGGGAGACAAAATTTGTGTTCATAATTTGTTTACTTGCCACGTGTTTCTCTCAAACCAAAATTCTCTCTGCATTTATAGTTTTTTTATAGTTTTTTGTTGCACTCTCCGGACAATCCGACAATCCGTTTTTTTTCAGCCAATGACAATACAGATAAATCATTTCTAAATAATTTTTTGTTAAAAATTTATCATGTTGACATAGGAAAAGTATAAATTTAAATCAAATTTGTCTGACAAGAAAAATAATCCTATCTTTTGATTGGTTTTCAATCAATAGATTAATAACTAGATAAGTGCGAACTCATTGCAATAGTACCAACTGAAGGCAAGTACTAATAAATAGTGTTTATATCTTTTCTTATCTATCTACTTACCTATTTATGTGTTGATAAATCTATTAAATACTTTAGATAAATATTAAAAATGATATTTATATGAAAAATAAAATAATCTTGAAATAAAAGTTAAAGTAAATATAATAGTTCTATAAAATAATACAACTCTAAGTAAATAAAATAGTTCCAAATTGAGGACTACAGTATTAGGGTTTCCATTATCATTACTTAGGGTCAACTAAGTTCATAGAATCATTTCTCTTGCTTTCTAATCTCTGGATGATGGATCATGGAGTGTATCGTTGAGGGAAAAACTTTTACACATTAAATCCTAAAGCACTCATTTACAATATTATGGACTGTGGAAATCTTATGTCTATTATCTAAATTGATATGTTGAAATTTTTTTCTCATAAATATATTTAAGATATCTATATTAATTTTAATTTATTGCATTATTCCATTATTACATTAGAAGAGTCAAAATAAGTCCAAAACAAATGCAAACTTTCACCCTACACTATTCCATATAAAAAGTATATTATATTTAATAAAAAAAATATTTTTAATCAATAAAAAGTTAAAGTTTGACGTGTATTTGTGCACTAAAACAGGGACAGCCAAGGATGTTTATGCCCATTTCTGGGGTTTTTAAGAAGCCACAATAAAGCCAAAAAGCTAAGCCACCAATCACAAAGAATTTGTGAAGTATTCTTAGGGTTAAAAAAATTAAAAAGCTGCTGATTGGGTAGGCCACAGAGCTAAATGAGTAGCAATTACTATCATTTACTTGTTAATAAGGCAAGGAATTGGATATTAAAGGAGACAAGGCTTAGTGGAAGAGCAGGCAGTGAGAGATTGTAGCCGCACCAGAAGAGTGAAAAGGAGAAACATTCGCATTGCATCTTTTGCTCAACATTCGGACATCATGGGAGCCCATTAATGGTTGTGAAGAGTCTCTTGTTCTAATTTGAGTGTTTTTGGTGGAGATTTTGACAAGGAAAACTGGTTTATAGGAGTTGGGTAGTGGAGGGGTTGAGCTTAAAACCCTTGAAAGCAAATTGGGTTTTATGCGGAGCACATGAAATTATAGGAGGACTAAGTTAGGGTTTTATTGTCGAGCTATTCTTCGGACTGCTTTATTGTCATTATTTCATCAGATTAACTAGATTGCAGAATGGCCGGCGCAGAGGCAGCAGCTCCCGATGGATCTGTGAATTCTTCTCTGTCGGGCCTTGTTAAGGACGGGCCTGTTTTGTCCATGGTGAACAAGCGGCTGAGGGGTCTGAAGAAGAAATATAACCGTATATTGCAGATTGAAGAGACCCGAAGTCAAGGGAAAGCTATCAACAAAGAGCAGGAGGATGTGGTCAAGTCCAAGGTTAGTGTTGCCATACTGATTGAAGAGTATGAAAAACTCAGGCAGCCTCTTTCTGTTGCTGTCAAGGAAGAGCTTGGTGAGAGGGAGAAAGAGCTGCAATCATCAGAGGACAATGAGAATGAGAGTGGCTCTAAGGTAGCTGTTGAAGAGGAAGACAAGGAGAGGGGCGTGGATGAGAATCGAACCCGAACCCTAGATAGTCAGGAGAGCAGGGCGGTGGAAGTCGAAGAAGCAAAGGAAGCAAGCTGTCGGGATGGAAGAGATGGCGCAGCGGAGGATTCCATTGCAGAAGTGTTGAAGATATTGTATTTTGGGCGCTTGTTCAATGTGGTTGAACAGAGTGATTCGGCGTCGATTATGTGGTCGAAAGTGCACGAGCGTAGCTCCTGTCTCTCATATGATTTTGTCACAGATGACACCAATAAGCCTCTGCGGGAAGAAGATCTGGACCAACTTTCTCTTTTGGGGTCTCTAATGATTGCGCGCCCACAAAATGCAACTCTTTCCCATAAAACTGCTCTTGAGAATTGCCTGTACCATGCCCGACAATGGCAGCTCAACTCTGAACAGCCCATTCATCCAGATGTTTCAGTATCTTGTATCCTTGTTCATATCAATATCAATGGTTTTTTTCTTTTTCTTTTTAAAGAAAGTTTCAACTTTTTCTTGACATTGCATTGTATTGCTTATTATTTCCTTTTCGTCAAATCCCATGTCGCTTATATGGCAAGGTTGTATTTTTTGTGTGCCTGGAAACCATTTTCTTTTTCAGTAGCTCTTGGGCGGGTCTATAAGCCCTGTCTGCAATGCAGGCTAAGCTTGAGTTAAATTTTTGTGCCTGGTTCACACTCTAAATTAGTCACCTATAAAATTCAGGTCATACTCATCTGCCTGCCTCACAGACACTTATTTCCACTACAGGGGTTTCACTCCTATATGCACCCCATTACCATTACACCTTAAGCCCTTGAACTACTTAAAGTCACTGCAGTTATGTGGTAAAGTTAGTTTTGCAATTCCCATTGGGCCTCCATGTTGTATGGTTAACTTCGCTTTCTATCTGGCAAAGATAGGGTCTTTTGGGTCAGGATTATTTGAATTACAATACGTTATGCCCTTGTAGTTTCTGCAATGCAGCATTTGCCGGTCTTGCCCAGAGCCATTGACCTGCATTGTGAAATACATAGGCAGGTTTCTTTCATTTTTTTTTTTGTTTTCTATCTTAACCATGATTTAAAGATTCTGATTTGAGGGAGAAGTTGAACAGGATTTTATCCTCTGAGTACTTCACCATGATCCCCGAGTTTCAAACTATCAGTCAGCAAACTGCAGCTGCTGCAGCTACAGCTTCTGGTCGATATGTTACTCAGGCTTTAGCACAAGAGAGTTCTGCAGAAGGGAACATTTATCATACTGAAGCTCCAACTGTTTACTATAAACCAGAGGTATGGTTAAGTTGTATTTAAGTTATGCAATGAATTTAAATAAACTCTTGTTTGTACCATGCAACAGGTGTCCTCTTAAGGTTTCAGTGTTTGGAATTTTACTTTAGTTGCTCTGCTATGACCTCTATAAAAGTGCAATTTGAAATTTATCCATTGTCTCTATATGCTAGGTGTGTTCTTTTAGCAATATATGTAGGGACAAATTTGGAAAGCAAATCGAAATCCTTCTGTTTTTGACTTTTTGCAATTCAGTTTCATTTGAATAGAGAAATAGTTGACAAAACCAACATTTTGTTGAATTTCATTCTCATAGCAGAGCCTTACTATCATTTTCAGTGTACAATATTGCAAGTATAATGTGTTATTTTATTGTATTGTGTCTGCCTGCTGCATTTTTGAAAGCCTTAGCGTAGTATTTGTTGCCAATAATTTGGCTGTCAGTTATCACACATCTTGATGTTATGGAGATATCTATTGCTTATATTAAATAAAGAAACTCCCGTGTGTACTGCTATTCCTCCTTGTGACAACTTCATATGATTTTGTGAAGCACAATTCGCTTGAAAAGGTGAGTTTTTTCAAGATGTCACTTGAAAAAGTAAGCTTTTTCAAGATGTTATGCCAGTTCGTTGGTGGGTACTAGAATTTCCAATCACTTTTTGAGCTATTAAAATGCTGTGCTTTTATGTGAAAAACAACCTTTCAGTTTCATAAGCATTGCTCAAAAACTGTAGCTGAGGATCTGCGTAAGGAAATTATTGATTGGCTTAAAGAAATTGATGACGGGAGGGGAAGACAGTTTCTGCCAATAAAGCTCACATGTTTAATGAATAAAGGTAAATGCTGTTTTTTAGGTAATGGACAAGCTAGATGCCAATTAAGTGTATGAAACCCCTTTTTGGAAAACTGTCAATTAGCATATGAAGACCTCTTTTTGGAATTTTGCTAGGGGATCTCTTTCCATATAACATCATAGTTATATTTGTCTACTTTTGTAACTGTTGATGTGTTTTTTGTGCACAACAACATTAAGTATGTAGATTACACATTTCTCTCGAAAGTAAAGGCTTCAATTACCTGGTCAATGCTGTCCGAGATAACTTTACCAGGGAGAGCTATATGTCTACACACAAAGGGCCTATTGATGCTCAAATCTTTGTATATAGAGTTCTAACTTACTGATTTTAATCCTTATTCCAATGCTTAATAGAAAACATAAGATAGTCAATATTCAAACATGTCTGATAAGCAGACACTTCAACTGATATCCAATTCAGCTCATAGTATCTAAATTTATTTCTAATCTACTCCTAAACTAACCAGTTTCAAAAAAAGATCAAATTCTTAAGGGGAGGAAGAGAAAGGGTTCAGAGATAAGCCTGTATATTTGGTTTCCACCATTGGTTACCAAGTGTCTCCAATAAGCATTGAGAAAAACTGCCTGAGAGAAATCAGTTTTAATTCAACTTTCACCTCAGACGATGCTAGCTCCAAAGGGAAAACAATCAATAGTGTACATTCATAAAGCAACTGCCATAATCATGCACAGATTGCACAAGTAATCTTATAAAAGGAAAGCTATTTCATGCATGTTGCATTGATTACCTTTGTTTGATTTGTTTTCTAGTAGACTGACTGTTTTGTTTTAGGGTTTCCATTATTTCTTGTTTTGGTTTTTTATCATGATTTTATGCTGTGAAATCTGGCTTGATTATCGTTTATCATGTTACAATTCAAGGTTAGGTTTGTAGTCACAGGCAAGTTGTCAGTTCACAGCTCATGAAACAATCTTCTCAATATCCGGGTTTGCAGTGTATAAATGACTATCGTCAAAAAAATAAATTAACTGGTGGTCCTAGGTGCTGGGTTTGTAGGGACACACGGTGGCAGGCAATAGATTACATGGCAATCTCCAATTTGACCAAGTCATCAGTCTACATTCAACACGGGGTCAAACAAAGTCATCAGATGCAAATTGGAAAACATCCAGATCTGAAAATGGAACTAAATCAGATTGCATTAAATCTTGGATCTGTGGGTTCTTTGGAGAGGAAGATAGATTTTCAAATATCACCTGAAGTTTCGAAAAGAAACCAGATGCGAAATTATCTTTAATTGGGTGGAAACAAGTTTTAAATCTGACCCTTACTTACAACTCTGGCTTCATCTGGTGACAACACGTGTAGGCATCAAGAGAACTTTGTAAACAACTTGATGAAGTCTGGTGGGATGCATGTCAAGCATACACTTATCTGCTTCCTGGGCATCACAGCAAATGTCTTTTAAGTTAATATGCAGTGAAGCAGGGATGTGGGGTCACGACACATGTTGAGATCTAGGCAACTCCAGAAGAAGCATGCAAGAAAACAAGTCAAGTCTGTGATCAATAGCTGGCAAAGGACAGGGACTCCTGAGCTTCAGGTGATTGAAACTCCTTCACATCTCCGAAAAACTAATCCGAACTCTGGGGGTTGTGTGGTGTTGACACCTAGCAAAATCTGGTTAACTCTGAAAAGATGAGGTGTTGCAGACTCAAGGACTCCGGGATGACAAATGTTAAAGAGAAGGGGCTCTGGAGCTTTTGATGATTGAAGCTCCTTTGCATCTTTGAAGGATGAAACAGATTAGGGCTCTGGGGATTGTCCAAGAATGACACTTGGCACCATTGGAGTGCCTTTGGAAAGTACGGACAGGAACAAATGCGACTTACAAAAACATTCAAAACTTTGATTTACACTTAAGAAGTCAGCAGACTTCCTTCCTTTGTTCTGAAAAAAGGCAACGGTTCCTTTTATGCAAAGGATCAATAACATTTCTGTGAACATATCCACCAACTTTTTTGAGTTAAATAAACCCACTAACCCTAATCCTATTCAATTTTTTTTTGAGCATACATGAACATCTTGTTAAAATCTTCCCTAATCATATTTTGCATGAGTGCCATAAGAAAAGAGGATGCTTGATGTTTTAGTTTCACTACAAAGAAAATACAGGTTCTACATTTATTCCTGATTCGAACAAACAAGAAGCTTCTAAAACACAAGCAACCATCTGTTGCAATGTTGGTGTGAACAGGGTTATCACCTAACCGGTTTATCCTTGTGTGGATAATTTACATTATTTAACTGTTTACTAGTTAAATAATATTCACACATCACACATGTTAAGTTGACTTAGTGAGTCTTCTAGATGTCTAGTTGAGTCTAGTTGTGTGTTGAGTTGTTGATAGTTGGAGTGAGTTGTCTTATTCTCCACATGTGCAAGTAGTTATCATCCTCTAATTGACACATGTTGTAGGAATATCTCCACTTTCCACTCCACCTTTCACTCCATCTTTCTAGCTCTCACCTTGTCTTTATAAGCAAGGCATATCATGTACATTATAACAACAACAATCTTGTAATCTTTTGCATTCATTGATAGAATAGCATTATTCTTTCATTTGATCTCTTTTGTGCTTTTATGAAGTCCTATATCTTGGGTGGCTCCAATCATAGCCAACTCTAACATGCAAGACTTCATTGGCTCCATATAGGAAGATCAACAAATCGTGGCAAATCTTAATGCCCAAGTCCTACAAGAGTCATTAAGGTCCCCTTTATTGCTTGGGAAGCCAGGGAAATGGGCTAGTTTATCATACAGTTCTTTAGCAGGTTTAAAATTAAATGGTATCATCATAAACTTCTAAGAGGTAATGAGTAATCCAGTCAATATTTTCCATATAAAACTCTACAGAGTACTGTGATTACCTGGGGATTTTTCATTTTTGAAAGACCTAGTGGCATGCATTATCTCATCTAAATTGATATTTCCTTTGACCTTATTTACTTCATTTTTGGAAAGATTCTTTGGCACCACTTTAGCACAAATGTCCCTATTTCCAAGTGTATCCTCGGAGAGGCCATCCCTGGAAAATTTTCTTTATAAAACTGAAAAAGACTTGATTCACTTCTTAAGGATCAGATGAAAATCCTCCATTCCATGTACTTTTTCCCTGATGTATGGCCTTTTAAGATTTTGATAAAGAATCTAGACCACTCGCTGCCTTCTAATCCAGGTTACTCTAAACCTAAGGATGGCAACTTGAGCAAGATTGTTCCGATGGGCTCTTACATCATGCTTTACTTTCATCATATGCTCCAATAGATCAATATGCTCTGGTTGAGCCTGTAATCACTTTTCAATCTTGATCAAACTCAAACTTTCTCGATCCTTCTTAAAGATCCTCTTCCTGTTCATTGATATAGAGCTTTGCCAATTCCAAATTCTAGACTGCAAACCAGATGTCATTCTTCAAACCCGCCAGAGGTTTAATGCTATTTAAACAATATCCTTAAGGTGAGAAATGTTGAGCATATATAGACCTTTAAAATTAAGCTAGTTTGGAAAGGTAAGGAGGCAGGGGAAAAAGAGGGCTCAATAGAATGATGGTCAGAGAGAGTGTAAAGGTAACATATTGACAATGTTACAACCATCCATTCGATAGATCACAAAGTGTTCTCTGTTGAACAGAATCTACCCTACCTAGATTATATTTTCTGCTTTCCTCTTGGTTGTTGCACCGACTGAACTGAATACCTTTGATGTTTTCTCATACATTACCACACTGGGTCAGTCACTATTTATTAGTCTCCAAGAAAAGGCTTCACATTTGTCTTGTATCATTTTAAACTGCCCCGGCTCAACCCTTGATTGACATAAGAATCTGTTTCATTTTGGAAGCTAAGCAAATCCCACAAAATAGATCTCTCGTTACAGTCATTAGGAGCATATACAAACAAAGTCCAAATTCAAGAAAGCAATGATTCAAAATGATCCAGTTGGCCTTATTACAAGCAGAGCATCCCTTTTCTTCAATTCTATCTTTTCAAACCTTATTCAAAAGAATTACTAAACCCCCGCTAACTCTATCATGGCCAGTGGATACTCGTATAGCATCATGCCAATTGAATTTAAAACGGTTCTAGTTTATATCCAGATAACTTCTGGTAACATACATAAATCGATAGTCATATATGTATGATATTGATACATCATGATGATAAAAAGATATAAATTTCCTGATTCTTTTATACTAAAATAAACATTTCAAATTTCGATGAATTTATGATCAAATAAAATCCGTATATCTTTTATGAACTTTTCTGAACATTCACCTAATTACCTTCCTATCATGTACTCCAACTTCCTCACATTCAAAATGAAAGCTTTCAATTAATTTTTTGAGGGATTTTAAACCCGTACTTGGGATGACACAGTCTGTGCTTCCTGCTGTTTCATTCAGTTTTCTCTTTCTAACATCCATCCAGCCTGGCACTGCACTATCCTCCAAAGGATTGTCCTTAATCATCTGACTAACACTCAATACTTGGGCTGAGACAGTCTGTGCTTACTGCAAATTCTTTGGGTTTTCTCTTTCTAACATTCATCCAGCCTGGCTCTGCACTGCCCCCCCAAAGGATTTTTCTTAACCGTTCCTCACATTCAAAATGAAAGCTTTCAATTAATTTTTTGAGGGATTTTAAACCCGTACTTGGGATGACACAGTCTGTGCTTCCTGCTGTTTCATTCAGTTTTCTCTTTCTAACATCCATCCAGCCTGGCACTGCACTATCCTCCAAAGGATTGTCCTTAATCATCTGACTAACACTCAATACTTGGGCTGAGACAGTCTGTGCTTACTGCATTCTTTGGGTTTTCTCTTTCTAACATTCATCCAGCTTGGCTCTGCACTGCCCCCCCAAAGGATTTTTCTTCATCATTTGTCTATGTATTCCATGCTCACATCATCTTCTGGGCCATGCTCTCTTTCGTTTTCTACCTATGTCCTCTCACTATTACTGGAATGCACCACAGACGGTGGAATAACTACTTTATCCGATCTTCCTTCACCTCAGTGCATGGGAACAAGAAGCAAACTGTGAGGTGCATTTTTTTTTACCATTTTATATGGATTGAGCATGGACGAGTTGTTTAAAGGTCAAACAACCTATTCCTTATCTTGGAGACATTAACATTTGAGGATGATGTAGTGGAAGCTTGCTTAATTCCAACACGTCGCATATGGCCAGCTTCAGCTAGGCTCAGGGATTTAGGAAGCAGGATAACTGGATGAGTTTGGTAAGGTTCCCCAAGGGATATCCTTACCATTTGCCATATCAACATCCTTGAGGATAGGCCGACTACTTAGTTTAGGGCAATTTTTATGCAAGTGGTTATCTATATTGTAGAAAAGCAAGAATTCACACTGCCCATGATCTCACAAATAAAGTTTCTCACATTGATTTCAATCTTTAGAGCATTAGGAAAGTGATTCATTGACTATAGAATAATAAGCAAAGTAGCATCCGAATATGGCAAAGAGTTTGTCAGTTCCTCAGCACTAAGCACTTTGCTTGGTGAACTACAATTTGTTGTACCCATACAAAACTTTTGGATATTGTCAAACCAATCAAGCAAAAACCTTATTTTATCACCCTTTAAGCGTTGTCTTTTTGTGTCAAGTTGTTGCTCTTTTTGTTAACGCTATAGGGTTATCAAAATATTTAACTTGTTCAAGAGACATCATTTTATCCATTTGAATGAAGAGGCTCCTCCTGGTGTCAATTTACATGCCTTTCAAAGGACACCAAAGGAATTTCATCGTATAGGCAAAATGCAAGGTATTGGCGCACATTCCAGGTGTCTCACACGCCTAAGCAAAGAAGTGAAAAAATAGTGTAAAAGTGCGCCTATAAGGCATGTCATGCGCGTGGCCAAAGGGAAAAGTGTGCCTTCTTGACTTTCCACACGCCTCGGCATAGGGAAGTGTAAAAGCACGTCTCTTTGGAGTTTCATGCACCAAAATAAAGAAAGTAAAGGTTTAGTTTAAAAGCGTGTTCTCCTTCCATTCCACACGCTATATCGAAGAAGTTTGTGTGCATGAGCGCATGCTTGTAAACCCCTACATGCCGCATCGAAGAAAAATATTTTCTTCATACTAACACACTAGTTTGTCACTAGGTGCGCCATATTGAAGGAAAAGGATTTGTTCAAGTGCGCCCTCCTGATGTTCCACGTGCCTATGCACAAGATTAGAAAGCGTTTTGTGAGGTGTTGAAGCGCATGCACTTTTAAATTCCTATGCGTCGCATTAAAGAAGCAAAAATGTGTTGGTTTATGTTGAAGCGTGCCTAGATGTAGCTTGATGTGCTAGAAGGAGAGATTTATAAATTTTAAAAGATTGTTTTGAAGCCACATCTCTTCCTCACGCGCCATGTAAAAGGTTCAAAGCATGGATATAGCATTTTAATCATTAAGTGTAAAAGCACGTGTTCTAGATGCTGAATGCGTCTCACCACTATAGAAGGAAGGAGCACTTTGTAAAAGCGCATGTGTCTGATCCATTTCACGCCACTTTGAAAGGAGAATTTCATGTGTACTAGCGTGAGTTCCTCTTTGTTGGCATGCTAGATCATTAAGCCTATTGTATGAATGTGCTTATCCCTCATCAAGTGTGCCATACCAAGTGTTCAAGTGCACATCTTCCACACCGAATGTGTCGCTACAAAAAGGTGGACTTGTTGAATGGCGCGTGCGTCTATGGTTGTACGTGCCACATAAAAGGAGTTTTAGTTTTTATTGAAAAAGGAAATGCCTTGAGTGTATTGGCATGCACCCCTACAAGGCAACGTGCCAATACAATGCACTTTTTGTTTTAAAAATTAAAGATTTAAAACTATAGTTCATTCCTCAAATTGGCTGACCCAAGTGCAGTTGAAGTGATGCGTCTCTTCCATGCAAATAGTAATGCCTTTTAGAAGGCTATTTGTAACTAAGGACTTGAGTTGTGATTGTTAAAAACAAAAAAGTAAGTCTAATTTAAGAAAAAAACGATGCTCCATGTTATAAGAAGGCATATAAATTAGTCATTTGAAGGCAGATTTATCTAGAAAATCGATATTCAAGGCAAAATAAATTATTTTTGTAGTTGTTTTAAGGGTGAACAACAAACTACAAAAGCACATTTTCAAGCAAAAATCTTCAAAGCAGCAGTGACATTCTTTTTAACTTCCGAATTTCTCGATTTTTCCTTCAAATTATCAAAAAATCCAAATAAAAGGCGGAAATTTTGCCTTCAGTCAACATCCAGAAGGAGTTTTTGATTGAATAAAATTATTCAAAATGCGGTACTCAATGCTTTCATTAGAAGTACAATCCGTCCTTGTTCATGAATTTTCAAAAGTAAGCGAAATGGATTTGTGCCAAGTCATACCAGAAGGATTCGACCTCGAGGGTATGATGAAGGAGGGCAATAACATGGCGAAGAAGTTGCTATATTCTGACCTTGTTCAAGCAGGCTCTTTTCTCGATGTGGTGCAAAGCCTTGAATTCATCTTGGCTTGTATCAAGCATTTTGACCCTGAAAATAGGGAGATCAAGGCGGTTGATGGATGCACGCTTTGCAGTCTCATGTCTGATGACATTGAGCTCGCTTTTTCCATCCTGCCGTATGAAGAACCACTTGAAGTGAATCTGGAAGAATGTGAAAGGGCATTGCATAAACACTTGGCAGAGTGTCAGAAGCAAATGGCCAAGTGGTGGCTAAAGGAAAAAAGAACTACATTGCCAAAGAATGTAGAGTGAGGTGAATTCAAGGACGAATTCACAATTATGATCACCTTGCTCAGTCGGGTCACTCGATAGGCAGAGGCTAGAAGTTTCAAGCCATCGATGTTCTATTGGATCAGTACCATAAGTAATGGCAGTAGACATTTTGATTGGACAACAGTGGTAAGCGATTGCTTGTACAAGCAATTGACCGAGTTTACACAAACTTGTGAGTTTAGGATGTCGTTGGATTTGGTATATATGATGGCACATCATGGCAAATTCACAAAGGTTAAACTTCATTGGATCACGTCAGCATACTCGCATCTATGGGCACTTTCTGCGGCTGGAGTACACCGAGTCACAAAAACATTTTCAAAGGGTTAATGATGCATTTTTAATGCATTTTGTGCAAGACATGGAAGACCAAATGTACATAAGGATCTCAGAGGAAGCAAGGGCTGTCATCTCAGAGTGGGCGGATTGGTTCATCAAATTCCCGACTTTTGCTTACATTCAGGTCTATGGCTTCTTGTCCCATTCGTATATGTTGCCGAACTATACAATTGATGAAGTTGTTTTCATGGAGTACTTGTCAGGTTTTTGAGGTGTATTTTATTTTGAGAGGCCGACATAAGCTCAGAGTTGGCTTTCCAATTCAGCTAGGGATCTACAGATGCAAGTCGATGGCGGATTCTAAGTCTATTAGCGAAGAGATGGCTGGATTCAATTTCAAATCTTTCTATGAAAAATGTACCTATGATCCTAAAGAGGTTATGCGAACACAACTTGGTAGCAAATTCATGCATGTTCCAACGATTGAGGACTATTGGGCTAATTGTGGTGATGAATTCGAGGTGCGTAGGAGAGATTTCAGTAGGCTTATAGTTTGTCAGATTGTTGAGTACTTATTAGACGTTGAAGGCATCTCGGATGATGAAGAGGATGTCTTGTTGCCACAATTTGTGAAAGACAAAGTAGAGTGACAACGATTGCCCCAGGTGAATTGGTCCTTGAAAGAAATGACTTCAAATCAAGAGAGGGCCAATGTAGTTCTAAAATGTAGTAGATTTTTCTTAAATTCAAAGATGACTAGAAGGATAAAAGCACCAAAGGAAAGCACTCCAGTTTCAGGGTCACCGTCGCGAGATATATTAATTCCACCTCCAAGGCTAGTAATAAAGCTAAAATAAAAAGAGGCTAAGGGGAAAAGGATGATAATATTCCTAAAGCAAGTGTTTTGAGGGAGATTCAAAGACAAAGGGTTGGCATCTCCCTATCGATTCATCGTGAGAAGCCCACTTTGACTCCTTTATCACCAGTGATAGAACCTTCTCCTAAGGTGGCGATGCCTACTTCAAGGCAATTAGAGCTCGAGTCATCATCACCAACACAAAACATTGTTATACCACTTGGTTCTTCAGGGTTTGAAGAGGTAGAGGCACGTGGAGAAGTTCCTGCTTGGTTACAAGAAGTGGCCAGGAAAAAGAGGAAGAAGCCTTAGTACCAAATCGACTTTGGTACACTTAATAAGGTCTTCAGAGAACTTATGGCTAAAAAGCTTGAGCGTCAGATGAGGATAACTAAAATAGTTGATGGAGATTTGATCATGGAGACAATCGTTCCTCCAGAGGACAAAACAATTCTTGATGTGGAACTTGTTGATTTCCAAGTCACTTGGGCTAATTTGGGCCTAAGTACTCAACATACAGATGTCAACATGTTGGAAGTCTTCACAGGAAACTTTAAGGAACGAGTCATCAAGGATGGGGAAGACAAGGCACTTGTGAAGACTGAGGTAAAATAGTTGAGGGAATACATTTCTCATCTCTTGCACTCTACTTTAGAACCAACTCTATTTTTGCCTCAAGTTTTAGAGTCTCCTGATGACCAAAAACAACTAAATCAGCTAGTTGTATATGGGAAACATTTGAGAGATTGGAGTGAAGACATCTTTGATAAAGGCACAAGCATACTGGGAAAATTGTTCTAGTTAGTTGTAGATTCAAAGAAGGTCATCCAAGGCATAGAGGATATTGAAAGATGTATGATAGAGATGTTACCTTCTTATGAGAAAATTGTTGAAAAGTTGAAGAGAATAGGATCATTGACTTTGACCAAAGAACAAAAAGATAAGGTATTCACATGGAGAGAGCAATATTCCTTCTTGATGAAAATCCTGAATGAAGTTTCCTCTGTTTTCATTGAGTGGAAGGGAAAGTTGTTCCAGGTTGACAAATTTGTTTTTGAGTTTGTGCGACAAATTCCGTGCAAGTATTTTCATGATGATCTTGTTTGTGATCTAGATGAAGTACAAGAG
Source organism: Cunninghamia lanceolata (assembly GCA_027924645.1). Taxonomy (NCBI): domain Eukaryota; kingdom Viridiplantae; phylum Streptophyta; class Pinopsida; order Cupressales; family Cupressaceae; genus Cunninghamia; species Cunninghamia lanceolata. Next base: position 9,910,433 of record BSBN01000124.1, read on the forward strand.
AATTTCAACAATTGGTAAGAGATAAGTTTTGTAGTGACCAACAAGTCGATACAATGTATCATTTGGCAGCCAGTACAGTACAATCTCAGAGGGCGGAAAAGGACTCTGAAGATATCAACAAAATTGTTTTAGACGTTGAGATAGTTCTTCAATGACAAATTGCATTTTTGGATTCAGTGACAGTATCAGGAGAGGCCATTGTTGAAGAGTTTCAGCAAAGTTTAGAAGCTCAAGAGATGGACAAATGCAGTGCAGGCATAAGATAGCTATTATTAACGTAATCACATATTTCAGGGGGTTTATTTTGAGAACTGTTAATTTAACTAAAGAGAATCTATTTTTGGATCTCCCTTGTAATGCAAATTGAGAACTCAGATTAATGATTTTTGTAATAAATGCAATTATCAATTTAACTGATGTTGCATGTATTAGATTCCTTTTTAGAAGATAGGATTAGTTTAAGAATAAAGCTTGCATGCATGTATGTTGGCTAATCTTAGATTAGGAGTAGCCGTTGAACTCCCTTTATTTTCATGCAATTCTTCGTAGACAATTAAGTGCTTCCTTTGCACTTAGTTTCTTAATGGTAATTATCAAGCTTACTTTTATTGAAGATTGTTGTTCGCTTATTATTTTACAATCATTTGTTCATTAAGGATTAGGTATTTTCATTAAATCTTAACAAGCTTTGTATTTTTAAGATTGTGAGAAGAATAATTGTGACTTTGTACACAATTATTCACATCGTTGGCAGTGTTTCTGATCTTTGTTTCCACTCATTCATTCAAAATCCTTTGTTCATTTATGTCATTCGATCTTGGATTTAATCAAAGGTCATAAATGTTGTAGTCATAATAGTTTATTTTCTTCAATAGGTAGAGTTAATATATTCAATTTTTTTTTGTCTATCGTAGAAGTGCTGAAAACACCTTGTGCTTCTAGTTCAGAAAACAAAAAAGATAGGATTTATTATAGTTTGTTTTTCTTTAGTTTTTAGAGATCTGTGAAAGGGAGCTTCCCCTTCTAATTCTAAGAACAATTTATCGTACACGCTGTTCCATTTTGTGTTGCACTAAAAGGTGTGAATTAAAACGTTAACACAATTTAACTTGGTCAAAACCTATATTTGGATCTCATGGAGTTGCTTTGAACAGTAGCCTACTTTGAAATCCTCTATTGTCAACCTTTCATGCCATTTCAAAATTTTTGAAAAAGGTTAGAAAAAATTCTTGTTTTAAACATCCCACATAAGCTATAAAAAACCCTCAATTTTTGCACCTAAACCAAATTAATCCATTTATCACAAAATTTATTAGAAGGCAAGTCTTCATGATTCAAATAGTTAAAAAGAACCCCAACTTTTTTGAGCCTTAATTTGATAATTCTCTATTGATCAAAACAATGTCATATTTTCATTAGGGGAGAGATGGAGCAGTGACCGTCCTACCTTGTTTGACTTTGAATCCATTTTCCCTCATAGACTTCAACAAGTTCACATTCACATCCATCTTCTTCCACTTGAATGCCATCTCCTTCTAGTATGAAGTTCTTCTCAAATTGAATGGTATCCATAAAGGTCTTTCTTGGTTGGGCAGAAATACAGAAATTTAGTAGAATTAGGTATATATGGCTTTTATTATCTGAAATAACATCATTTCCTTTCCCTTCAATTTTCCTCTATTCTCCTAACCTTCCCCTTTTCCTGCATTGATTATGTTCACTATAGTAGCATTGGCGTTGAGAGCCATGCAGCCACAAACTTTGGTTAGTGAAATGTTATATTTGTTATTCCTCTGCATACACGAGTTATTCTCCATCCCATTTGATTTTTTCACTATTTAGGATTTTCAAGGGACCTCTCCAAATCCCACCAATGCAGGATTCACACCCTCTGCAAAGTCAAACCCACAAGAAACCAAATCCAAAACACCCTTTGCAGATCTTCACACAAAAATACACAACAATTTGATGACAAAAATCTAACTTAGCTAACTATGGTACATGCAAAACAAAACAGGAACTTGGAGAAGCTTGAATATTTTTCTTCCCTCAACTAGAGCAAGAACTCCAAGTTTAGTGCCCCCATCCCACCTTGCCTACATTGCCCCCTTCTTAGTAACTATTATCTTCTATTACCATCTCATTAGTGTGGAATATTTCAACCTTATTGGCCATCTCATTTGCTTGTTTGAATTCTACATGTAAAATATATCTTAAGTTGCTCTTGAGAAAAAACATAGTTAAAATCTTAGCTTCTTTAATCAAGTTCAAACTAGTATTGGACTTATTTGAGGCTTTTAATTGAGTTTGTACTAGATCGACAACAATGAATTATCTTTACATCTAATATTCTTTATTGCTTTCAACAAGCATATCTTAAGACCTTGACCTTGAGCACTCCTTTAGTTGAAGGTAAGAATTCTTTTGTGCCTAGGTTTGGATTTGTTTTTGCTAGTGTTCCATAGGGATGCGACCCCCTAAAAATTGTCGTCGTTGGAAGTGGGGATATTGTTGAGACTCAGACTCTGGGGAAATGTCCCCCTGTTGCCTCCCATTGCCACCAATAGGGAGGAGATGTCCTTAGGATGTTTCCCTTAGAGGGGACATTTCTGGGGCATCCCCCTTGATGGGGATGTTGAGGGGAAGCCAGGATGTCCTCGGGACCTTGAGGAAACTTGCTTGCTTCCCTTGAAAGTTTTAGAAACTCGTGCCCATCCTCCACTCTTGAATAGTCAAAAATAGTTTTTTTTAGAGGATCTTTTTTTGAAAAGTGGGTCACTAGCCCTAACCCTAAAAGTTCTATTGGTCCTACCCACAACCTAAACACTCCAAAAATCTATAAAAAGACACCCCATCTTCGATCCAAATCACTATCAAGTTTTCATTGCATCGAGCAAGATTGAACTATGAGTGAGAGGAAGGTTACAAGAGTGAGAGCAAGTCTTTATCGATTAACTGTTCAACTCATTCATCAAGCCTTCAAGGTAAGCTTTGAGCCTCCTCCTTTGACAACCAACTAGCCATTTGTCTTTTGTCCTAGGTTTTTAGTTCTTCTGTTGAGAGGAATTGGTCTACTTATAGCTTCATCCACTATTAAGAGGAACAAGCTTACCTCTAGAATGGTGAAGAAGCTTGTAGTTGTACATAGAACCTTGTGTCTTATTGACCGCAACACATTTACATACAAGGAGTGTCCAGTAGACCGATGGGATGTAGAGCTAGAGGAGCCAACACAGGGTGATGATGATGTAGCACAAGCATGGTTTGTTGGTATTGGTTTAAAGGAGCAAGGAGTAGTTCAAGTGATGAGGAGTTTGGTGCTCTTTGGGGATGATTAGAGGCATTAGGCCATTGGCCAATTGTATTTTGACATTTCGAATATAATATATTTGATGTAGATATTTGGCATTGCCATTTTCATTGTTTAAAACTTCAATTCAATGTGTTCAGTTACTAGTATTTCAAAGTTTCAAGTGTTATTCCTTATACATTTTTTTATAACTAATTTTTCATGTACTCTATATATATATATATATATATATATATATATATATATATATATATATTTGCACTGCCATCCCCAATCCTAGGCCCTTAGTCTCCCCTGCCCTGGAACTTGTCCCCTTGTTCCAAGACTCTGTTTAACTATGGTTTTGCAGGTTTATTGAACATTATTGTACAAAGGTTATATGTGTATAAAAAATAGTGTTGTTTGTCAATTATACTTAATGATAGATTGTTAGTGTATGAATAAACTTAAATTGTTTGAAACCTAAAATTTTAATTATCATGTCATTTGAAATTTTTCGATATTATTTCATAGATGTATTTTTTTCGACTCCTGAATTGCATTGATGTCAACTAAGTCACAAGGTTCGAGTTCGAGTTTGTGTTCGACAACTATAAAATTCTGATGAAGTTCGGCAAGGGGAAAAAAATTTGTTATTAAATTCGCCTATAGAAATTTAATTTTAAAAAAAATATAAGTAATATATCCACAAGTGACAATAATAAAAAGATAGTTTAACATTGCTAAATAGATTTATGAAACAACAAATAGCACCATGATAAACTTATCAACAATAGATTATAAAAATATATTAAATTTACATTTTAACAAAATATATTAAATTTACATTTTAACTTTAAAAATAAAACTAAAAAAATATTAATTTTATTTTAAAAAACATAAAATGGAAATATATTAAATTTATATTTTAATTTTTAAAAACAAAATTAAAAAATACTAATTTTATTTACAAAACATAAAACAAAATAAATATATATATTAAATTTATATTTTAACTACAAAAAACTAAAAAAACTAATTTTATTTTAAAAAACATAAAAATAAAATATATTAAATTTATAAACAATAAAATGAAAAAATTACTAAGTTTATTTTAAGACACATAAAAATTATAATAGTAATTTATTTTAAAGCGCATAAAAATTATATATTATATTTTTTATTTTTTATTTACAAATAAAATGAAAATATTATAATTATTAAATTTTATTTCAAGTACATTTATGAAAATATAATAGTCTACCACTCACCCTTCAGTCTGCCGCTTGCAGGTGAAAAAAGCAGTCGCGCAGGTGAAAACACTAGTCGCGTAGGGAAAAAACAATTGCGGAGGAGGAAAACAATAGAAATGAGCCTAAAATGAAAAAACTTTTTAAGACTTTAAGTTAAAAACTTATATATTTTATTAAAAAAACACTTTTTTAACCTTGCCGAATTTATGGTGATTTTTTACAAATTTCATATTCTAATTAAAAGTTCACCGAATTTTGAACAGCAAACTAGAAAGTCGGTGAACTCTGTGATGTTCTAGCTATATTGATAATAATAATTCATTTGTTTGCAACTCATCATAAACTTTTTTGTATTGCGTAGCTTCATTGTGCCAAAAGCCAAAGATATACATACAAGAAAGAGTAATGCTGATGTTTGTTATTTGATAATATTTAACAAGATCATGTATATGAAAGTTTCAGTTTGATCTGAAATAGTTTATTTCTATGAATAAGCACAATTTACCAGGAAAAAAGGAACAACACTAGAGTGTTCTTTTAGTTTTAAAAATATCATAGTTGCCAAGAGATCGGTATTGGTATCGGTAGTGGTACATTTGTTTTTGAAAATAGGAGACGGGGGTATTTGGAAACTCCATTTATTTTTAATATAATTTAATAATTTATATTTTAATATAATTTAATAATATAAGTATATATTTTTTGTAATAAGTATATATATATATATATTATTGGCTATATTACTGTCTATAGCTATATATACTATTATACAGTAATATTATATTACTGTATGATAGTATATATAGCTATAGACAGTAATATAGCCAATAATATATATATATATACTTATTATTGGCTATATTATTGGCTATATTACTGTCTATAGCTATATATACTATTATACAGTAATATTATATTACTGTATGATAGTATATATAGCTATATATATATAAATTATTGTATATATTACTTGTAGCTTACTTGTAACAATTTAATATAGCTTATATATATATATATATATATATTATTGAAGACACTAGTATTGAGGTTTGAAGTCCATAGGAGTAAGAATCCACTGAGCTTGTGTGAAAACGATGGAAAAAATGAAAAAAGTGGAGACTCATTTTTATTGACGTAGAGTACTTGGAGACGTGCGGGAGATGCGACCAGAAGGCTCATGCGAAGGGAGATGTACCTAGTCAAGTCTCTAAGACGGGAGATGCGTACCAGTCTCCAAGACGCGTCTCAGGGGGTGGGAGACGTACCCAGTCAAGTCTCTGAGACGGAAGATGCGTACCAGTCTCCAAGATGCGTCTCAGGGGGTGGTGAGACGCGTATCTTGGTAACTATGAAAAATATCTAGCTTTCTATGTGAGAAAATAGCCAAGGGATACATCATACACAAGTAGAAGAATTTATACATCCACATGAAAAATTAGGATATTTTATGTGGAGAAACCCTTGAGTAGAAAATTCCGCGAAGAAAGATCTTGACCTGCTTTTATTCTTTCCAAAACACTTTATGATAGATTTAGAGAGATATTTGTTCACTTTGAATCAATCACTTTGTGCTTCCTTCTTTAGAAAATACATGATTGACCATTGTGATCGATCAACACATTTGTTCACTTTGAAGAAATCTTAGATGATGATTCGACATTGATTTTTCTCTAGTTTTTCTGTTTTGTTAATTGAAGATGGACCATATTGCTGCCAGTTACACATCTAGATAAACTGTAGTCCCTTGTTTCTCATTCTACAAGGATCAATTACATACATAAAATTTGTGCTTGCCAAACAATTTAAGGTAGGAATTTCCTCTCCCAACAAAATTTCTGAAACACACAAGTTCTGAACTAAATATTCTCTTAATTCTAACACTAGACTCTCATGGAAGGATCTACATTTATCAAGCATAAGGACCAAAAGCTAGCTTCAACTTCTACAAGAGATGATCCAAAATATTTGAGGCATTAGGCCTCTGGGACCACCATCAACAGAATAGGATGCACTAAAGTTAGCAAGTGACATTCAACTCTGCAGCAGGTTGTGTGCGTTTAGGTCATCTCATGAGTACTTCTTGTGGCCATGTAGGTGTGATAGCAGGTGTTCTAATGCTGAAGAAATGCTTTCATGGCATGAGGCTACTGCATCTGCCACTCAAGATACAAGAATATACTGAAATGACAGCAATATTAACATCAAGCAATGCACTCTTATATCACAATCTTGGTTAAACTATGCTATGAGAGGGTAAAAGGGAGATGCGTTATTTACTTTTTACTATGTAAAACAATCTTTGTCCCCCCAAGTGCATACAAAATAAGGAAAGGTTGTAGAGTTTGTAGGGAAGTTCACCTCCATGCAAAGATGAACTATGAAAATATTCCAATTAACCCTTCACCAAGACCCAAAAAGTACTCTAATCAGGCACTCTCCCGTGAGTTCAATGTTCCATATGGGTGAAGAGGAAATCACTGCAACTGAATAGTGTCAAGAACAAATTCCCTTCTGTTTCATCAGAATCTGTTTTGGCTTCTTTCAAATTGTCGTTGTTTCAATTAATTTTATAGTCTAGACTCTAGGGTATGAAGGTAGTGGGCAAGTAATAAAGTTTAAACGCAGATAACTAACTTACAGAAGCTGAGATCTTGATGAGTGTAACAAACATGCATAATAGAAATGCTAGTGCAATGCAGAGAAAAGCAAAATGAAAGGAAGAGCTGCCAACTTTTTCTTAAAACTCCACACAATAACTCTTCTACACATTTCTCTCTTCTCTCATGAAGTTATGAGTTTAGTAATTTACTGATACCCATTATGGATAGCTAGCAACTCTCCCCAATGAATTATGCATGAAGATTGAGCAATGGCTAAAAAAGGAGGTAGGGGCAACATCCATATTTTTCTGTCCTGTTGGCAAAGCATAACATGGCAACTGAAAGAGGGGGCAATATGAAACTTTTCCCATTGTAAATGCAATAATAACATGGCAGCAAGTGAAATAAAAGGGGTAGCATGCAACTTCTTCCCATCTGGAATGCAAGATTGTGATGACTACACAAAGGATAGGGGTCAGCATCTCATTTTTTGCAGTGGAGAGGTGCACATTTTTTTCTGAAGGAAAGCCAAGCATCATGCTTCTTTCCCATACTTGTGTTAGCAATCAACTTTCTCCCAACACTTTAATGGTAAGTGCAACTAAGGTTAATATAATAAGTAGGATGAATGCATCTATACTTTAATATATTCAGAATGCTCTCTCTCTTGCTCTCTTCCCATGAATAACTCTCTTCTTCACACACCTGCCTTGCTCTTTCCACACTTTTCCTCATGCAACCCAAGGGAAAAACCAAGAGGACAAGAAGTTTCATGCACCATACAAGGAGGATATTTTCCAAATGTATACAAAACAAAAGAGACTAAAGAGAGCTCAAAGGGGAAAGTGATGATGTATCAAACTTCAATAAATTCATCATTTAAATTATTAATTTCCTGCCAATATAAGTATTGTCATCTAGTTTTAAAAACGAAGTCAGTCATAGCAATGAAGGTGAAGACTCAAGTCTCAAAGATTTACCTCAAGGAGAAGAATTCCATTGTTGTAAATCCACAATGAAGTGTTATTGAAATCACCACAATTGTCCAGTATGTTTTTCCTCTCCTCTCTTGCTCTCTCACTAATGCAGAATCCAATAGTACTTTCTCTACAATTGAAGGTTGGGCAGGGCAGCGGGCTGAGGTGTATGGGAGCAGAAGTAATATCTCCTGCCACTTTTCCCTGTGTTTCTCTCATGTGCTATCCTTTCATACACTCCGAGCCTGCGATTTGCCCTTCCTATAATGGCATACAAAAACTACATCTCTTACCATATTTGAATTTGAAAGTGGAAAATGGAAGATGTATTTGTGCACTGCTCTCTGTCTGATCAAGGTGTCTCATGGTAGGTTAGATGCTTGAAAAGAGGGGCATAAACTTCTGCTCCTTGGTTTCTATGAGGAGGCCAATCCTATTTTGGAAATTCTCAAGGAAAAACGCTTGGATCTACCATTAACTTGTTACTGTCGAAGGAAAATCATGCCTTGGATGATTATCCACCTCTGCTGCCGCCACTGCCTCCAACTCAACTTCATGACATGCCATCATGATGTTATGTAAGCATACTAGACCAATTAAAAGGATGGCATTTCACTGTAGCATTCTGATTTGTGCCTTTTGATATTGGGATTACCCTTTTGAAGTTTTTTTTTGGTCTCAAAGCTGAGCTCTAAGTACTGGTACTACCCAGATGGTCTGGTCAGATCATTTACCCTAATGGAATTGTGTATCAATGGGAACTCAGATGGCCATTGCCTGGTACATGTCACCTACACATACACCAAAGGAGATCAAGGTATGACATATGGCATAACAAATCGAAATATATGTCTTCAGTTGTACTAAAATAGTAAAATTAATAATTATTATGGTGATAGTTCAAAAACTTGGACCTGGCAAAAACTCAGCGGCCGCAGGCTTTGGCTGACTTGGACTAGATGATTTTAACTTGGACTCTGACTTGATGGAAAGTTAAGCAAATAAAAGAAACTGAAATATATATATTATATTTCCATAAAATAAACTTAAATAAAGAGTAAGAAGCATAAGGAATGAATTTAGAGAATCCATGTCTATTTTCTATTAGAGTCTAAGTTGTCGAATCGGGTACGGGCACCGGTACGGGTACGTGATTCCGATACGCAGGTACGGCAATTTTTTTGAAGGGGGTTTGGGTACGTTTTGGGTACGTTAGTACAAAATACATATAAAAAATTAAAAATATATATATTTGCAGCCTAGAAACAGAATTAGCTTCAGATTCTGAGAATATCAATACCACATGCTAAACAAAACAATTACAAGTTTTAAAATTCAAAATATAATATACTAATTCGATATCAAAGTTCAAACTTGAATGTCATGATAGATAATCATTGTTCAAAATTAAAATGATACAATTATTAGTCACTGATCAGCATCATCAAAATCATCATCATCATCATTAACATCATGTGATGATGTATGTAGATTACGAGAACCACATGGAATCCCACTACTCGCACTAAAAGTATGCTGACTAGACTCCTCAAAAGCTGCAGCTTGTGCAGTAGAAGAAAGATCCAAGTCAGTTCCCTCTGGATCTACATCCCACAACTTTGCTGCCCCTTCCTTGTAGTCATCAACTTTGTAACTTAGAAGTCGCAAGTTCGAATGCACATAAACTAGCTCCTCTGCTTTACTTGATGCCAATCGATTGCGCTTCACTGAGTGGATGAAGGAGTATGTACTCCAATTCCGTTCAGATGAAGAAGAGCTAGCAACCTATTGAAGCAAAGGGAGATCTTGTTAGAGACTAGAGTCTTTAAATTTGAAATGGAAATTTTTAAAATGAAAAAATAAAAGTTTGAAGGTGGGTAAAATTGATAAACTTACTTGTGATAAAAGTCTGATTGCAAGTACTTGAAGGTGTGGCATTTTATTGGCATGGACGTACCACCAAGAGTGAGGATCCTTCTTATACCTGTTGCGGAGAGCAGAAACACTTAGCCCATTGGAGGCTGCAAACTCAGCAAACTCAGTTGTAACTATATCCTCTAATTCAGGATCAGGATAGAGTTTAACAAGTGCTTTATTTAACCCCTCGCTGACTTCTGAATCACGGTATGGTGGCACCCTTGTTGGCATAGAAAGGATCTCATCGCTGTAATATTTGGGAGTCAATGCAAAGGCAAGAAGATGGAGTGGGGTGGTCATTTTGTTCCACCATTCAACACAAACTGATTGCACCTGTTTGAAGAAAGTCTCTTCAGGATCTTGCTCTTTTGCATTTATGATGGATCTCATTTGCTCAATCATTGAGTCAATGCCATCATAAACCTCTCCCAAGCATGGCTTATCCATGTCAGTAAAGCGGAGCATACTCATGATGGGCTCAGTGAAACTAAGAAGATACTGCACTCGATCCCACCAAGTGTCAGTTAGAATCATTTGCTTTACATTAGCTGCCCTGTCAGTGTTGGATTGCCTCCATATGAACCATGAATCACTGATGACCATGTCAGCAAGTGCTTTTCGCACCTTCACAAGTCGTCTCAAGACAATTGTGTTGGATGCAAATCTAGTCTCAGCAACCTATTTGAAAACAAAAAATAAAAAAATTATAGACAAAGAAGAATGCAAACTTAATTTTTTTAAACACAAATGATAAAATTAAAACTTTGCATTGTTTGAATAATGAATTACCTTCAGCAACTCTAATCGTGAGAATGATCTAAAAATGGCCTGTGACATGTGGTGGTTTGTAATGAACATTTGGATCTCTTCGGCTTCAGCATAGACTTGTTTGATCCAATCTATTTTCTTACCCAGCTTTTGTAGCATGAGGTTGAGTGAGTGGAAAGCACAAGGTGTCCAAAATATATGTGAGAACCATTGCTCAACCAACATACCAGCTGCTTTGCAATTCTTTGCATTGTCCGTTACAACTTGGACAACATATTGAGGACCCACTTCCTGAATGCACTGTATAAGGATTTCAGCAATAAATGATGCATCCTTCACTTGCCCCTCACAATCCACATCTTTCAAAAACATTGGCCCTTTAGGGCACACTGCAATCACATTGATTAATGGCCTATTTTTTGCATCCTTCCATCTATCGGAAACGATGGACACCCCTGTTTCTTTCCATGAGCCCCTAATGGGAGACAATGAAGATTCTATATGTTTGACCTCCTTTGACAATAAGGTGGTATGCACCTTCTCATAACCTGGACCTGTGTACCCTTTTGGAGCTTCACTTATTTTTCTTACCATGTCTTGCCAATACGGAGATCGAACAACATTGAAGGCCAAACCATTTGCATAGAGACATCTTGCAATGGCTTGATCAGCAATCTCTCTTGCATCATTTTGAAATGCCCTCTCTAATGGTCCCCTTGCTCTCTTCACATTTTCGGGCTCAAGTTCATTGACATTTCTACCCAAAAATGGGTGGCTCTCAAATACAACTTCAGGGGCAACACCACGAGTATCAGATGAAGAAGCAAGTGGCCTTCGTGAGCCCCCTCCTCTCCTCAAAGGATGCCCTCCTAGGCCTCTATTCAGAACTCTTGCATCTGCGTCCTCTTGCTCTTTGATATATGCTGCGATTTGATGAGCTGGGATAGGTGTGTTATTCTTTCCTGGACAAGCTCTGATTCCCAATCCAGGAATGGCACACAAATGGCCTTTGACCCGACTGTATGAACTTGTATACTGCTTTTCACACCCATTGCATTTCCAAACATATGTTCCGCCACCTGGTACCTGATGTAACATCTCTACATGCCTCCACAAAGGTGAATTTGGGTCAATTTTGAAGACAGGTGAATTAGAGCTGCTGGCTGCCATCCTGCAATAACAATTTAAAATTTTAACATGATTGAAAAACAAATATTATATTTAAAATTTGAGCTAAAATTAAATTAAAATATTGAAATTAAAATTAAAATTGACATTCTTCAATATGTACTGTTTAAAATATTCCAATAAAATTAAAATATTCACAAATTTATTAAATTTTAAAACTCATACAGTTCTATAGTTCTTATTCATTTATTTCCCTTTGAGACCACAAAACAGTAAGACAATGAAAATAGAGTAAACAATGAAAAAAGTGCAGCCACTGGTTTCAGACTTTCAGTCTTTCAGATATCTTGCATATGTATGCTAAGATGCAGGGTGAAGTAATACCTAAATATGGCATGAGAGGTTGAAAAATCTCTACATCAACATAGATTAGAAGCAAGAATATTCATATGCTTACTATGTCATTTCACAGAGGATCTTGTTGGCAAACTTGGCATGCATAATAAGTTTGTATTCTAAGCTTGCCATTTGATAGTTGTTTAACTAGCAACATGAATTCCCTCCTGAATCATTCAGAATAGTTACAGCTAAAACAACAGATCTAAAAAGTGTCTCCAACTAAAGATCAGGTCCATCAGGAAGAAGCCCAGTTGCAACTACGAACTACCCTATTACTAAAAAGAAAATCTGAAAAAGAAAAAAAATTACATATTGCCTGAAGGCTAAAGCTGTAAGAGTCAAATTCAATTGCAGCTACCCCGATTATACTCAAGAAATAGGAATATAAAATCAATAGAACACAACTTTGCATTTTAGCTCAAGAAAAACTTCTCTGTGTTTTAATATTTATTAATTATTAATTTATTATGATTATAAATTTATATATGAAAAATATTAATATTTAACATATTGATATTTCATATTTGAATATTGTTAATTTATAATGTTAAAAACTTATTAAATATATTATATTAATAATAATAATAACTAATAAGTTAATAAATTATTAAATAATATTTAAGATTATAAATTTATAATAGATAAACAATAATTTTTAATTTAGTATTACGTAATATACAAATTTACAATGGGGACAACCCTAAATAGTAAACAATAAAACAAACGTTACTCAATAAATATTAATTATTAAAAATGTAAATATTAAAAATTTAAAAACCTTAATAAAGTTTTAACATTCGAAAATTGAAATTTAGTTCTTTGCTTACCTGTGTTGGCGTTTGGAAATGCAGAAATGGGTCTGGCGTTTGGAAATCCGAAATTCAAATTCTCCTGCAAATGCGTTTGGAAATGCTCCTGCAAACACGTTTGGAAATATTAGCTCATCTGCAAATAGTTGGCATCTGCATATTCGGCGTCATCTAGATATATCGGCGTCTGCAATGTCTGGAAATATCGGCGTATGCAAAATCGGATGTGTCTGGTCCGTCTGGATATATCCGCGTTTGCAAAATCAGCGTCTAAAAAAAACCCTCCTGTCTCCTGCGTTTGGCGTCGAATGGGGATAAATAGCGTTAAAAGCAAATACGATGAATTGAAAAAAGACCCAAAAAAAACACGTTTTAGGGTTTTTCGACGGTCAACAAGTCAAAAATTGCTCTCGAATCGCCTCGAAATCGCCACGTCGACACCAAAATTCCCTGGGTTCGAAATTATTTTTTGGAATCGAACCTGTGCACGAAATAACGAACCCTGTTGGATTCCACAGGCGATTCGTATTGATTCCGACTCGGGTACATTTCGTACCCGGAATCGGTCGCTCAGGTAGAGCGATTCGGTAACTTAGATTAGAGTTATAGAAAAAAGGGTACAATGCACATCACAAGATCATTTAATGATTGATTATCCTCATAGAAAATCACAAATCAATCAAATAATTTTTAATTTCTTCTTCCCCTTGCTCATAGTCATTGACCTCAAAGTGGGGGTTAAACATCCTCCTTAGAGATGAATGCACCATCAAGTATGTCCTCTTCCAATGCATCTGCTGCTTCTCTCTTCAGTTCTCTGAGATCTTCATTAATAAATATGGGCTTCACGCCCTTGGCAATCCAGTCAAAATATGGATTGATGTCATGCAAATCATTGAGGTGCTCTTGGGTCAACTAGTTTCTTTTCTTAGTGTGAATGCTTTCAAACAAGTTCCAATTGTACTCAACACATAGAATTACTATAGATGGCATATAACACGAATGGCCAACCTCAATTTTGGTGTTTGAGCACCATAATCTGCCCACCAGAAATCGGCAAATAAAGACGTTTATAACTTTATAAGATTGTAATCAAACTAAAACTGCAATTATTAAAGAAGCGTATTATTATAGGACTCATTTTTTTCCTACCTGGCTGTTGGGTCCTTGTCCTTCGCATGTATAGAGTTGAGGAATAAAGAAACCAGGTGAATAAATTGGCTTGAACTCTCCTCGGTTGATGAATGACGATTATGTGGGCCAATATAAGAGTCTTATCTAATTCAGGGTGGGAGGAATCTCGTGTCATTTTTTCTTCATAATCTTGGAAGAATCTCGTGTCATTTTTTTCCTCATAAGCTTGGAAGAATCTCGTGCCATTTGCTGCTCCACTTGATCTAAAAACATAACAATTCAGCTAGGGATTTGTGCAAAGTGGTATTTGAGGCACACTTACTGGATACGCCACCCCCTATCCCTTGGGACGTGCATCGCCGTATCAGATACGGATACTCATAGGATATGGATCGTATATGTCTTGGATACCGTATCCAGCCGTACCAAAAAACCCTATTTTTTTCCCGTGTCGGATACGTGTATATACGACATTCTCATGATAATTGTGCCGTATCCCAAAAATATTAACCCTAGAATGTTAAAAATTGCCACAAGCAACTGTTCCATGACCTGGCATGCTGATTTCTTGTCGCAGGGAACTATTCTGGACCAGCACACACACGATCAGAAATATGTCTTTCTACGTGATTGTATTTACTCAAATAATCGCAATCATTCTAAAGTTGGAGATATAGTGTCAACAAGCAATGGAGGAAGAGGCAAATTTTATTAATTGGTGATATTTTTTTTAATTTTTGGCTTTTTTGTCTTACTTTACATTGTAAACTTTTATTTATTTATTAAGTTTAATACATTTAACTTTTAATTTAAGTTTAATTTATTAATATATAATATATTTGTTAAATACATATTATTTATATTAAATTTAAACTATTTAATATTATTTATTGCTAATATATATATGTCATATCTAGCCGTATCCATATTAGGGGTCTTGAAAAATAGTCGTATCCGTATCCGATACTGTATCCGTGTCCATGCAACTCTGATTTGAGGCGATTGATTGTACCGGGTATGCTATGCTTCCAAGTGGGGTCCCTGCCTCCTTTCGTCCTAGTGGATGATATTTTTGCATAGATGCACTGCAAATGTAGAGAATGAAAACAATAAGAAGCAGTGGGTAGATAAGAAAGAAAGAAAAAACTAGAATAAAAAGATGCCTGGAATTACTCAATCCTTTCAACATATATGATGATCACTTTACAGCAGCTGAGAAACATGTCACAGTGTATTTCTGAGCTGAAAGCAGGTGTGCAAATGAGGGAAAATACTGTTTCTAGGGGTTTTGAGTGCCTACAGCCACCTTTTTGTGTTGTCATTGAGTTCTAACCAGAGACACACTGAGTTCTGATGAGTTCCTTGCTTGAAACTCTCTTTGGTGAGCGATGGGCAGCTGCTTGCCTGCCAAACAGACTTGTGAGTCAGGTGAGTGCATACCATGATTTCATATTATGATTAGAACACTACAATAAAGCATTAAATTGAATTCAACTATTGGTTTAACTCAAAATGAATACAATAATGGTTGACATGTCAGAGGATGATGAGAGCAGAAATTAGTAATATGGAAATTTATTTAAACTAATGATGTTATATTTCACTTTCATTGGTATATACAGGAATTTCATGTCATTTTGATTTAGTTTGTCTTTTGATGGTGGTATAAAAGATTGAGCCTATTGTATATATTTTTCAGTATCAAGATCAATCATCATGCAAGATCAATCATTATTGTATGTTTATTTTGCATTTTCTAAGGTTTAATGAAACCTTTTGCCTACCAGAAAATTGTTAGTGGCTGGCAGACACTATTGTAATTTGAATATGTGGTTGTGTATCTGCTTTGGCACCTGTAATGTGACTAGCCATTCTGTTATTGCTGTGTCTAAATTTGCCTATTATTCTAATCTGCTATTCTGGCTGATAGGAAGCAAGCTCAGGGACTTTATTTGTTTGTTGCTGGGATTTTTCTGTTTATGTGTATGTGCTTTCACTAATTATCTTTATAGCTTTCTCACAAAAGCATAGCTTTTCTTTTTATGTTGTCAATCTCTGTATTGGAGATTTTTTTAAATATTATTTTCACATGTTCTCGTGCATACCTGGAAATGTCTTTTGCTGTAGATTTCTGCAAAAGCCAGTTTTTCTATTCCCTATAAACTAGTTAATATGCTGTTGAAAGAGTTATTTGTCTTGCTTACAATTTAAGTAAAAAACAGAAAATTCTTAAGTGCTTGAAAATCAAGAAAATTCTTAGTGTTTGAAAATCAAAAGCTAGTTTTTTGTGTTGAAGGTGAATAATTTGTGCAGGATCAGAGCCATGAAGAACAGAAATTATACCAAACAGAAGAATATAGTGGTAATCCAGCTGGTACTGAAGAAGCATTGGATTCTGTTGCGGAGGACAACCCTACTGCACTATATGTTACACAGAATGAGACTTCCTTGGAATCTGCTCAGGTAAATTAAAGGATTTCTCAGTTTATTGATGTTTATAACTTCACATACAAGTTCACATATATGTGCATGCATAAATTTTAGCAAGCAAGCAACAGAATGATGGTTTTATTTCCTAGCATTAAGAAGCTGAGTTTTCCTGTTTTTCTTCCTGTATTCTATAGAGTTATGCCAACCAGAATCCGAGTCTTGATCCTACTGTAGAACAAAGGGAGTCTCACATGGAATCCTTGATGTCTCAGCCTCAAGTGCCACAACAAAAACAGCATTCATCTGTGCAAGAGGGCCATCAAGAGCTGGAACTGGAGCCTAAGGTTCATGAGCAGCAGCTGGAATACGAACATAGGGAGAGTCAGCAGCATGCGCAATACCATTCCCAGAATGGTGGATCATCAAGGGGTTATCAGGGGCAGAGAGGTGTACGTGGTATGGGTTATGGGGGTGGCCGAGGGAGGGGTTATACAAATGGGCGAGGTCGTTTTGGCAGGGGTGGTGGCTATTCAAATGGTCGTGGTCAGTACTATGAACAGGGAAATTACTATCGCAGAAACTATAGTAGTGGAAGAGGACGTGGGAGGAAATCTACTGAAATGATGAACAACAACCATGCTGCTGGTCCATTGCAGGATATTGTTGCAGCACAGACAAATTAGTTTCTTCAGTTATAATCTTGATGTTTCCAGTTGCCCTAGACTTTTATGTTCCAAATGGAATTGCAAAGTTATACTTAGATCTAGGGAAAAATTAAATGTAGAACACTGGTTGTCTCTAGTGGATGGACGCATGTTGTAGACACTGGATTACTCTTAAACTTGTTTTGAAAATCTTTCCAGTGTATAAGACAAATTTATGGCATACCCATCAAGCGAGTTCCTGTTTGTGGATAGTTATGCTAAGCTTTCCCTTCATGTGGGGGACTCTGTACGAGTTACTTTGTTTTTAGCCAATGATGCATTCCTGGTATGCTTTGTTTCACATGCAGATATTTTGTCTACACAACTTGGGCCTAAGAGACCTCAGCTTATGTATACAACATTTTTGATGTCTTAATTGGATCATGCACACCTATGAGGCCATGTGAGAGCATCTCCATGGAATTTTTAGGTGGACGTACAAGGACAGAATGGGGGCATATATCATGGTTAGCTAACTTTTTAATTGACAGTAGATGCTGGAACATGACAGGTGGTGATGTCTATGAGACTGCTAAATTTTTGTTCAATGACAGGAGGCTAGAACTTTACTAATGGTAATAGATGAGACTTTAAAATCATTTGCTAGGTGTCCCTTTTCCTGTCATTTTTACAGAGTAGGAGGAACTAAAAAGCCATATGTCTATATGACTATTGATGAATCGTGTTCATAACATAGAATGCTTTCATTCGAGCACCCGGGCATCCTTATATTGGTGCTCTATGCCGAGAAGAATGATTTTTGTGAAACAGTATATGATTTATTTGGGTTAAATTGATTATCTGTTTACAACTAATTGTATGCTGAAATGAGGACGCTCATGCACTGGTCTTCTAAAAACTAATTGAATGTTCATTATTTTCAGGCAGTTTCATCTATATTTTATGATGATGATATTTTATGATTAGCTAAAATATTTATGTTTGATTTCCAAATTTTTTTATGTTGACATGAGAATGATGTTTGTGTACCTGTATTTCAAAAACTCATTGAATAGTCGAGTGGTTGTTGACCTATTGGTGAAGTTGAATGGCTCACAAAGAGTCCACAAAAAATTCGAAGTGCTGAATGCAAAGGTCCAATGCTCAAAAGGGATGAGGCTAGGATCGTGCTCCAGGTGAATTTGGTGGAATGGATACCCTTCTGTCCTTGACAATGAGCCTAACGAGCTAGAGTTTCGTGCACTTGGAGCCACCCGATGCCAATAGGCTATTGGTGAAGTTGAATGGCTCACAAAGAGCCCACAAAAGATTCAAGTCTTGCTAAATACAAAGGTCCAATGCTCTAAATGAATGAGGCTAGGGTCATGCCACAGTTGAATTTGGTGGAAGGGATACCCTTCTGTCCTCGACAATGAGCCGAAGCGGGGTAGATTTTTGTGCACTTGTTGCACCTGACGCCAACAGGCTGTGAAAAGATTTGTGATGTTTATTCTTCCAACAGAAAAACTCATCATTGACAAACAGTTTCATCCATATTCAAATAGTAATAATGATATTTTATGACTAACTATTTTTTTTTAATTGCAAAAAGAAATCAAGTGTACATCACAACGAAACATCTGGCAAAAGTTTGCATAATATGCATCTTATGTAAACAAAATCCAAAAAAATGTACACACATCCTTTAGCCGGAGATATTTTTTTACCTGTTTAGGAATTAACTGCATTTAGTCGTAAGGTGCTGCATGCTTGTATACCATGTGATACTAATTGAATGCAATTTATCTTAAGTTTGATTTTCCTGAACCAGATTTTGAGGTTCAAAAGAGGCTGATGAATATATACCCTAACAAGCCTATCAATCATGTTTGCTCGAGTATCATTTAGGCCAGCAGCTTGGTCCAGAATTCAGGGTGGCCTTCAGGGTGGGCATTTGAAACATAACCAGTTGCTTATTGGATGCAATGATGCAATTTTTTGTAACTTATACTATTATGCTTTGGAGATGAGATTTTGGAACATAACCAATTGTTTATTAAATGCAACATCGCATTTTTTTGGATCTTATCGGGTGCCTAAGTGCAATTTATTGTTTTTAGCGTGTATGCTGAACCCTTGTACGTGTAACAATGTTCTGTCTACTTGGGGTATATAAGTCATGAATTGGACATTTAGTTTGTTAGGGTTTTTGTTACCGTTGAATATATAATAAGGGAAAGCTCTAATAGGAATATTCTTAGCTTTATCAAACACATTTTGTTTATGCAATACAAAAAGTTGCCATTGTGAATGTTTTTTTTGTGGTCAGATTTGCAGATGCAGCCAACCTCAGGTTAGTAGGCTTTTTCCAATTTTATATACTGGTTTGTTGTCCAATATTTTTCCACATGCCTTTTGTATGATTTGTTTAGAAACATGGCAAGTTGTCTTAGTCAATTATTTGCCACCACTGTCAACGAGCAGAGGGGTTTGTATACAGGAAACAATTAAGTTCGTAACCAATGAGGTATTGAAGGGTTTATCCATTGAGCTGGTTAATAAAGTTCAAAGAGAGATTCAATCTTTGGAGAAATGGCTAGGGGAATCAGATTCAAAACATTCAAACCATTGAAGCACCATTTTGGATGATGATGAAGATTATGTCAACCCTAGGGGTGCTATTGATCAAATTCCCCCAAATGGTGAAGAGGAAGGGGTAGCTAGCTTGCAATGACCCTCGTTAATCTTCAAATGAAGATTTTAGAGTATTATTTTGGAGGTGTAGGGGAGGTTCATATGTTGTCAAGTAAGTTTAGATTGCCCTTTAGGGTAATAGAATAGAACTGCAAGAGGATAAACTAAATTCTTAAACAATGGTGTATGGTCGTTTAAGCAATCCAAAAGATCTTTACATGGTTGAAGATATGTATGGTTTGAGTTAGAGTCAAAATCCTGTAATGAAGAAACTTTTGAGCAACTTGATGTTGAGAATAAGAACTCGAAGACCAATTTGCACCTTTGGTAGAGATAGAGGAACCATTAATGCCACTAGTTTCTATGATTGGCTTAGACCACTTTAGACACTTCCAAGTTTTTTGCCCACATTAAGTACTAGGTTTTTGGTTATTGTAGATCCTAGTAGTATCCTAAATGTTTTAGACAAATAGAAAATTTGTAGGTTCGGACTTCATGTGGATGTTTTTGAAATATTCATTGTTTATATGAGGTGAATAACCTAGAGCTAATAGGTGGAGACTACACTCTTAAAGACAACTTTTATGGTAGATGTGGGGGACATGCATGCTTTAGGTGTATAGTGGTTGTACTCACGTATGACATCATCAATAGAGGTTCCTTACATTAAAATAGGGGAACATGAGTACACTATCTAGTCCTTACCTCCTAAAGAGATAAAGGTAGCTAATTCTAGTCATGGAAAACATCTTGGATAAGGGGTATTTTGTATTTATGGCTTACTTGTCTTGCATTGATGTTGACCCTTCTAGCCAAAAGGAACAAATATAAAGAATTCTTGAGTTGCTTCATAACCATCAAATAGTGTTTAAGGCCTTCTTAAGGAACTTCTTTTAGATGGAGGACTTGAACATATCATTGAGATTGATCCAACAAAGGAACTCGTAGGGCTTTGTCCTTATATGTAATGGTTATTTCTAGAAATCTAAAATTGAGAGGCTTATGAAAGAGTTATTTGAAACTTAAACCATCCCAACAAATCTTGAATGTTGTACTATTGGTCTCGGCCAAAGATAATTATTGATCCTATTCCTTGTGCATTGACTATAGAGTACTTTAATTGAATCACCATAAATGACAAATTTCTAATGCCATGGATTGATGACCTACAAATGAGTTGCATGGAGCCAAATATTTCTTGAAAATTGACCTTTGATCTAGCTATTACTAGATCCCAATCCAACTTTAAGATCATGAAAAGATTGTATTTCAAACTCACCAAGGGCATTATTGATTCTGAGTGATGCATTTTAGCCTTGCAAAGATCAAGGCTATATGTGATTGGCCTAAACCTAAGAATCTCAAGAAACTCCAAGGTTTCTTAGGATTAATAGGTTTCTATAAAAGACTCGTCAAAAACTTATCTTCAATGGCATGACACTTGATTGACCTTACCAATGAGGATTCTTTTGTTTGGCTAGCAAAGGCACCAAATTTATTTGAAGAACTTAAAAGGTCCTTTGTTTCTAATCTTGTTTTAATCATCCTTGATTTTTCCAAACACTTTCTTATTGATTATGATGCATATGGGTTCAAGCTTGGTGTAATACTTTTGTAGGGTAATTGACCCATTGCCTTTGAACACAAAAAAATGAATGATAGAGAGAAGCACATGCCCACATGTAGTAAAGAGATGAAGGCCATATTACATGCTATAGCTAAATAGCATCAATTCCTCATTTGAATAAGTTTTTTATTAGAACTGGCCATCTCATTCTTAAAACATCTTGTCATAGGGAACTCTTACATAGTAGCAATAGAAATGTATTGATTGATTGTAGACATGTGATTGAGATATTATACAAGGGAAATTCAATGTGGTTGTAAATGCTTTGTTACGTCAAGATGAGACACTTGTCTTCAATGTTGTTTCTATAAGCCAACCTGTTTGGTTGTAATAACTACTTCAAGACTACAAACACTAATATAGTTCAACTCACAAGATATTGTAAAACAAAGGATGGGAACAATTTATTGGTCAAGAACATCATATTCTTTTGAGATCACATATATCGTCAAACAAGATCACCTCACATATAGAAGGCACTTAAATATTGACATTCATCACCCATTGGATGTAATGCGGGTTTTAAAAAACCCTGTACGAATATAACCGCTAGTGTCTTTTGGAGAAACATAAAGGTAGGCATCGTCAAATTTGTAGTTAAACACGACACCTATCAACGTAATAAAGTGGAGAGAATCCCACTTATATTTTTTCACCCAAATGTTATTTCCAATAAAAAATGTGAAATTATTTCAATGGACTTCATTTTAGGCTTCCTAGGACTTAAGGTAAGAATTGAATATATGTTGTGGTAGATTGTTTGACAAAGATGGATATTTCATTCTAGTGACTAAGTCTTGGTCATGAGGGTATATTTTGAGCATGCATTTAAGTTGTATGGTTCCACAACATATCATTTGTGATTAGATTAAAATTTTTAAGAACCAAATTGGTAGGAATTATACAATATCATACCTGGATAACAATCAACATGAGTACATCTTGCCATCTCTAAATAGATGGAAACATTGAGGTAGTGAAAAAATGTTTGGAGGGATACCTTAGGATATATATAGGTTATAAACACAAGAAATGGGTAGAATGCTTGCTTGACAGAGTAGTAGTACAATGCCACTTACCACTTTTGTCATCAAGCTGGCCCCACTAAAGGAATTGTATGGTTATGAGCCTTCATCACCTCTAGTATAGGTAGTTCAAGGAGGAGAGTTTCCTATAGCTATTAATACATTGGAGGAAGTACAAACTGCCCATACCATGTTGAAAGATGATTTGGCAACAAGTGCAAAAAGTATTAAACAAAGAGAAGACCAACATAAAACAAAGTGTATCTTTGAAGTGTGTGACATTGCCTTCATGTGTCTCCAACCATATAAGCCATTGACATTAAAGGAGTGTGCAAAACAAAAGTTGTAGTTGAGGTATTACAAGCCATATAGGATCTAAACTAACCTAGTCGAGGCAACATATGCACTTGACATTCCAAACAAGAGAATGATCCATGATGTGTTTCATGTATTTGGTTTGAATAAGTTGGTTGCAAGTGTTGTCTTGTAGAGATAAACACCAATCACAAGTGAGGAAGGGAATATTGTGTTGGAAATAAAGGTCATAATTGGGAAAGAGGTGAATATCCTTCAAAATTAGTTAGTTTGAATGTACATGTTGAAACATAGAGGTCTTCTTATAGAAGATGCAACTATGGAGAATGATGAAGTTTTGTGGAAGTGCCAAGGAAAAAGGAGATGTTAATGCCCAAAAGGAAGAGGAGAGGAGAACATGCAAATTAAGGTTCTATGAGTAAGCACCCACATGTGTCATGACATTAGAAAATGTGCCAATAAAATGTGGAAGGGAAAGGAGTTTAAAAATCCCCTATTCTTGTGTATGATTTGTTTCGTAACATCTACTATACTCATATGTAAAATTGTAGCTCCCAATTTTATTCTTTTGTAGTTTTTTTACTAGTTTTTTTCTTTACTAGTTTTAGGGACAAAACTCTTTAAAGGGAGGGCAATTGTGTATTTAAGCACAATATATTATATTATATTTATGCTTTTAGACCCTTAGTTATTATTAAGTGATGCTTTATTTACCTAGTGTATATGAGGAGTAAGTCATGAGGGGGACATGAGTTAATTAGGGATTTCTTTCTTATTAGTATATAACAAGAGAAAACCACCAAAGATGCATCTCTTATCTCTATGAAACATATTTTGTCAACACAATACAAGGATCTACCATTTTTTAAGTGCTTTTATGTTACAATTAAATTCCAAAGTATAATTTATCTCATGGAGTAGGTGGTTCCCATGTTTGCATATTGATTAGTTCACAATCTTTTTTCATGTTCCTTTTCTATGATTTGTTTAAGAACACAACAATGTTATGAAGAGACAACATAGAATAATAAATGCCTATAGAACTCCATAATATTATACTTTCACATGTTTAATTTCATTTGAGATAAATTGAGAAATGTCACTCTTCATGTTTAGTTGAATTCAATGTTAGCTTCTAATTTTTAAATAAGTATGTCTACAAGTAGTAAACTGTTATGGCCCAAAATCCCTCATTCTCCCTGAAGCAACTTAGCTAGGATTTGGCTTTGAGCCACCTTTAACTATAAACACCATATCAAGTGATCAAGCTAAATTATAAACTTTGATTTACAATAATTTTTAACTTGATTATTAAATTGATGTTTGTATGCTTGATATATTCAGTGATTGATCATTAGTTGGTATTTGGTGTATTGATGTTTAGCCTAATAGCATATATGTGTGAATGCGAGAATGGTCATGTGAGTGATGTGATTCTAAATGGAACCTGAGATAAATTTATGCTCCAAAGTTGTTTGGACATGACAAGGAATTGATTGGTTTATTACAGTCCATTTCATCCCATTTGATGCTATAATGGTTTGGTTTGAGTGTGTGCAGGTCGTAGGTTACCTGGAATACCAAATAGAGTAGAAGGTATTTTTTTTACATAGGGTTAACTGACTAGTACACAAGGCAGTAGTGCGATTACTCATCAACTAACAGGCAGAGTTGGCAGTTAACATGATAACGCATCAGAGGAGTGTTAGAACCAAATAGTTAGCATTGATTGAAGGTATCACATATGGAGAAAACCTTGGGTGGCAAGAAATTGGCTGAAAATTACTTTGTTGTGGGCAGTCAAGGAATGGAGTGAGTTTGGGAGCAGAAAAAAATGGAGGATAGTGAAGGCAGAATGGCTTCACTAGAGAATGGGGCAAAAAATACCATTAATGGATCACAGAAGGGTGATGGAAAAGAGATCAACAGGATTGGTGTAATGATCAGGAACAAAGCCACCGGAGAAAAGACACAAGCCAAAGCGGAAAGGCTTACAATCATACAGCACGTGACTCAAACTAGGGAGAGGTAGGAAGGAACTGGAATTCACTTCAGAAAACCAAGGGCCAAAGGAACTTGAGAGTCAAGAACTCTAGAGGGCAGTCAATTCGAAAGGTTCCTTTGGGGTGGGAAAACCAGGATTTAATTTTTCTTAAAAAACCTGCCAAATCAATATTGGAGGAATCAGTTCTGGGTCTCCCCGTCCATCACCTTAGGGACTATGCCTTTTTTTTTTTTTCAAAATTGTGAATCATTGGCCTTCAAGGGATCAATTGGAGTAAGAAGTCTCATACAAGCAGATATCTTTAAAATATCTCATATATTCCAATATATCTTTTCTTGGCAGGTGAGTCTTTCAAAATATTTTTGACTATGACTTTGACTGAAAATTTCACCAATATATTACAAAATTATTGGTGATATGTAACTGTAATATCACAATAAATTAGTTTTTTTTCTATATTACAAAATTATTGGTGATATGTAACTGTAATATCACAATAAATTAGTTTTTTTTCCTATATAATCATTAGACCTACAATTTTTTGATCATTCTTCTTTGGAACTTTTATAAATGGGTTACACACCTTAAATGGTGTAAGTAGCTGTTAAGATTTGTAGGTACCATTATTGTATAGCAGTTAGATCTGTTGCAAAGGGGTAATGACAATTATTGTTGTTATTTCAAAAATGAATGTAGTTATCTATAGTTGTGAAGACACTTAGTATAACCGGGTTTGAAAACCTTGTGAATAGGGAACATGACTATTGTTATTATGATTAGTGATTATCACTATTGCCTTTGACAATCACAAACACTGCTGTCATTATTTATGATTTGTGAGCATAGTCATTACTAGACAAAACTATCAAATGATTATGCTATCCTTTGACTTGTCATTATTATTGCATCACAGATGTTAGTGTTGTCGTGGACTTGCTATCATTTGTACTTATCAATGGATATTGTTGTCGTTATTTCATTTGTAAATTAGTTGTATTATTGAGGCAATTGTTTGACAATTTTTATTGTGCACATCGGTTGTTAATAATGTTGTACCAATTGAGATTGTTGTTGTCATCATTGTCTTTTGACATAACTTCCTTTTGTGATTAGTAATCTTCTTATAATAATTGATCAGTAGCATTCTGTCATTATTGTGACCCATACGTTCTTGATCAGTATGATGTTTAGTAGCATCCTTATTAGTACTGTGATCAATTAATATGGGCATCAATACTGCTGTCAACATTATAGGAAATATTACTGATTAAAATGATTAATATGAAATGTTGTTAAGATAGGACATTGCTGTCTTGAAACACTTGCCACTGCTGCAAATTTAAGAGGTGTTTGAAAAGGTTAGGAAGACTGTTGTTGTGAATTGTACAGTTACCATTTTGTGTATAGATTAGTCTCTTGGACTTCATAGTTAAGGAGAATGGTAGGGTTAACATATTGTATTTACATTAGTTGCGTTCTATTGCATTAAGAGTTCACTTATCATTCTAATAGTCATTTATTATCATTGTTAAAGAGATTTATATTACAATATCTATAATCAACGATCTCAAAATTAATGAGAAAAATCCATATTTCAAAATTCATGGTGTACACTCATTACCTTTCATGCTTTCACTTTCTATGAAATTAATATGGCTTTAAATGTAAAAAACATCAGTTATTTTTCTATTTTTTAATATTTTATTGGATTTTTTGGGTTCTGGATTTTTTCCCAATTTTTTTTTTGATAATATTCCAAAAAATTGAAAATATCTTTATCTTTTGGAATGCTGAAAAATTCCCCAAAATAATGTTTGCTTCTATGGTGCTAAGGACATTAGTTTCCAATAGCTTCTAAGGGCTTCTTTTTAGTTGAATGCCCTAATAATAGCAAAAAAGCAAAGACATCTTGAATAGGGGACCATGGCTAATGGATGGAGTTGGTGTCATAGTATATAAACTCGATGAGTCGCTGAGTACTCGTGAGTTTTTTTAGCAAAACAAGTAACTCGTAGGTATGCTTGCCGGTCTGTTCTACCGAGTCAACACCAAGTTTTGGCCAACAATTCGCCAAGTACTCACCCACAATTTGAGAGTTCGATGAAACTACTTGCGAAAATGGATCATATGCGGATCATATGCTAAAACATGGGATTTACACAATTTTTTTGCCTATTTAAACCCTGCAAGCCTTAGATAAACATCACACAACAGATTTGAGGATTTTTACTGGATTTGAAGAGCAATTTGAAAGGATTTTTAGTGGATTTCAAGAGCAGATTTGAGGAATTTCAATTGCTAGGTTTGTAATTTTTTTAATTTTTTTTCTCAAGCATGTAAATCACTACTAGCATGTTAATGATAGACTTATAAACATTATTTATAATACTACTTGTGATGAATTTGATGTTTAAAAATTATATTGCTGATTTCTAGTAGTTTTTTTTGGAATGAAATCACTATTTTTTCCCTCAAACAAAGGGTTTTACACTTATGTGTTGATTTTCTTGGATAAATTAATTAATGGAATTCCACATTGCTATTCAATTATTATAGTATATATAAATTTTATTTGATTTTTCGTATCCAAATTATTATTTATTTAAAAACAATTTTTTTGGTATTTAAACATGTTGTAGGTTAGATATGATGGCATCTAACTCAACCCCAATTACTGGAAGTCATCTTGTTGGAAGCAACGACCCCACGTGGAAATATGTCATAATGGGACTGGTATTGGGGAGTATGATTTGCATCTTATGCACAAAGAATCTCAATGGAGGCATCAATAGCCTTAAATACCATATTCCAGAGATTCCTAATCGTGACGCCAAGCCATGTCCAAAAGCTAAAGAAGAGGAAAAACATGAGATGCAAGCACTCCTTGCATTGTTAGATGAGAAGAAATTAGAGAGGGTGAGGACACAAGCAACCATAGCAACAACCATTAATCATGATATGGAAGCAGATACAGATGAAAATTTGATAGGCATCGTGGGCTCTAGTCATGGTCCACACAAATGAAGCAAATCCACCTCATCTAGTTCAAGCAGAGCGTAGACACAAGCCTTTTTTGTACCTAGAAACATACTTGGAGCACAACCTTCATTGCAAGGTACAAGGTGGAATAAGGAGATGCACCAAGAATCAGATAGGGCATGGGTGAGATTCTGGTTTTACAACAACCTTCCATTCAATGTGGTGAAGAGCTATACTAGGTGAATTTGTTGACAACATTGATAGTTACACGCAATGGGTACACGACACCCTCTCTAAGAGACTTAAGTGGTAAGTTGCTCTAGGATGCTGTTGAAGATGCAAAGTTAATTTTGGAAGAATAAAATAGGTAATGCCAAACGGTTGGATGCACTATTCTTTTTGTTGGGTGGATGGATGCAAAGAACTGCACCCTTATCAATTTTTTGGTAACTTCAAATGGTGAGATGTTTTTTTTGAAGTCAATTGATGCCTCTAACAAAGTAAAAATATAGAAACTTTGAGCCTAATGTTAGAGCACGTTGTCTTAGAGGTGGGCATAGAGAATGTGGTGCAAATTATAAATAACAATGCAGTGACATATGTCGCAATTGGGAGATTGCCTCAGGAGAGCATTCATCACTATTTTGGACCCCTTGTGCAACACATTGCTTTGAATTTCTTTTGGAGGACATAAGAAAAATTGATTGGGTGAGACCAGTTGTAGAAGATGTAAGAAACATCACAATATACATTTACAATCACCCTTGGGTTCTTAACTTGATGCGAGATTACACCAAGAGGAAAGAGCTTGTGCAGCTAGGTGTCACAAGGTTTGCAATTAACTTCTTAACATTGCAAAGCATTTACTAATGTGTTGACACCATTGAAGTAGATGTTTGTGAGTCAAGCATGGCTAGGTCTTCATCATATTCAAAGAAGGCTGATGCAGAGGACTGCAAGGATAATTTTTTATAATGTCTTTGAGAAGAGAGCTATAGATAACACCAAGGTAACCTCAAACTTCAATTTAAATTTCAAATTGAATTCTTTATTTTTAAACTTTAAAAGTATTTAATTTCATTGCAAATTTGTAACTTTAATTTGTTTGTACTTGTAGGTGTTGGAGCCCTTGGTGAGAGTTTTGCGCTTGGTGGATGGGGATCAAAACCCAATGGGGTACATTCATGAGGCCATGGATATGGCCAAAGAGTCTATCTAAAACTACTACAAAGGGATAGAAATAGATTTGATCCCATTTGGGAGATCATTGATCGGAGGTGGAACAATCAATTCCATCAACCCACTCATGCATGTGTACTACCTCAACCCCAAGTTTTTCTTCTTCAATAGCTTCACAAATCCTAATGGTGAGGTTATGGACACATGAGGTTGAGGTGAGGAACCTGATTATTTCATAGTTACAGAGTTACAAGCAAGCTAGGGGAAAGCTCTTTTTTTTGCCACTAGCTATTTGAGGAAGATCCACCCAGACACCAGGTAACAAAAATTGAAGTTTTATATCTTACAAGTTACAAATTACAATTATTAATAAAAAATGCTTTCTTACAAACTTTTGAATATCTTATTTGTAGGTTCTTGGTGGGAAGATTGGGGTGAAAACTCCCCAAATATTAAGAAGTTATCCCTCCGAATTTGGTCTCAACCTTGTAGCACTTTTAGTTGTGAGTGCAATTGGAGTTTGTTTGATGCCATTCACATGAAAAAGTGCGATAAGTTGACTAAAAAGCATCTCAATGACCTATTTTTTATGTACTACAACCTTCAGCTTTGCACAAAAAAGGTGGAGGACAAACTGGAGGAGCTTATTGATTTGGATGACATTGATTCATTTAATGATTAGATTGCATAGGATGAGGAGTCTTCCTTGTTTATAGAGGAGGACATTATTGATTACAAGAGGTAAGATATGGAGGATGTGGCTGCAGTAGAAGTATAAGAGATTGGATTGGATGATATTGATGTGGTTGAGGAGGAGTCATTACCATCTAGTAGTAGGATGGAGCCACAAGTGTGGCCTCCTAGGCCAAGCGAGGAGCCGCAACCAAGTGTCAGGACTAGACCCTCTCCCCAATATTTCACTAGAGAGGAGAAGAGAAAATTGTAAAATGTTGTGTTTTGTAACATGCTTAGATATGCAATTTATGATGATTTTCAAAGACAATAATCATAAATTCATAATAGTTATTGGCTAGCTATTGTATGCACATGATGATGGACTTTTGTACTTTATATGTATTCAAATTTAATAGAAAACAATTCCCCAACATTTTATAGACTCATTGGATACATTTGGTAACTAAATCTTGCATAGTTTTTTTGTTTTTTAAGAAATTTAAGTAATTTTGTAAGTTGTGGAATTTTGTCAAGTTTTTGCCGAGTTAGAAATTTTGGGTCCATCGAGTTTGAGTATGTGAACTATGGTTGGTGTATACCTAAAGGATTGGGAAATAAATTTTGACCCAACTAAACACATGATCTTGAATGCACCAATATGGATCAAACTCTATAACCTTCCCTTAGAATATTGGTATCTAATAATCTTGACATGCATTGGAAATTTGTTGGAAAACTTCATAATGATGGATGATAATGTTTTTGATAAAGTAAGCAGCAAAAAAGGGTGCCGATCCCATTACACAACAACCACATAGGCACATTACAGTCAACAAACAAGGGGCTAAGCCCAAAACAAACAAGATCCACCAGGGCCAGGCAAAATAGGCCAAATCAAGCCACACAGAACATAAACAAGATAGGAACAACTGATAGACAACTGTTGAACAATAGACGAGGACTAGACAACCCCAGAACCAGAGGGGACAAATATAACTCCCTTAGCCCTAGGTCGTGAAGTAGCGACAAATTTGGGGAGTCCCTTCTTCTTTCTCTCTACAATAGACCAAGAAGACTCAGAATCAAAGTCCATTGAGCGAGGCAAGAGGAGCGGATCCTCGACAGCCACCATGGGCAATGAGCCACCACGCAACGAGGAAGCCGACAACGCAGAAGAGGAGTTAGGAGCAATCGAAGGACCAACATAGGCGATCAGCGAGGGTCAGATAGGCTCTGCCTAAACAGCGACATCAGTTTGAGGCACCAATGGTTCCGCTAAAGGGTTAGCCGGAAGAGGATCCTGGGGAGACTTAGTCTCTTGGGATGATTTAGCCAAGGAAGGATCGTCCTCCTTGGAGGAACCATCAGAAGAGGGAGTGCCCACTGTGAGATGTTCAGTGAGAGCATGCTTCCACTAGGTTGCCACGCCCTTGCAGCAAGCAAGAGGGCAGCCAGAGGCCATATGACCAACATAGAAACATCTCCTGCACCGAAAAGGGAGGCCCTCATAGTCTAAAAGCTGCGTCCATGGTATGATGGATGATAATGTTAAGAAGGTGGAAGTAGGAATATATGCTTACCAATATCTTTTAATTGAACTTTCCCATCCCCTCCGCATGGAGATTGAATTGAAAACCTTAATAGGTTCATGGATATAATTTGTAGAATTGGAAGGTCTGCAAAATGAGTGTGAAATATGCAAAAGATTGAACCGTAAGACAATGGATTGTCAAAAGGATAATCACAAGGAAAATATAGCATTGGATGAGAGGAAGAATTTGGAAATAATTGTACAGGTTGATAAAGTGCTAAAAGAAAACATACCAATTCAAATGGGATCTATTATTAGTGAAAAGGAGACTCAATCCCTTAAGACATCCCATGAGGTGAAGACCAAGGAGTTTTACACTATCACCCATCACCATCCCATCCCATAATAAAGGGCTTTCACTGACTTGACCCCTATTCCAAGAAAAATAGCATACTAAAACGTGTCACAACACAAATCACACATTTGACTAGCTTTTCAAACAACACACAGCCATAATATCTTGCACCTATCTCCCAAACATCCATCATCATAGCTGTGCCTTAGGGATGTATCCTTCCTGTACCTAGCATAATCCTATCCTGTATCACCTATCCAAATTTTGGCAAGAGACACAATGGCTGCCTAGTGAGTTTGTTAGTTGGTCTTTTGATTTTAAACCCCTTCTACACTTACCCAAGACCAACTAGATCTTCTATATCTTGGTGTGTTATTGGATGGTATAGATTGGGGCAAGGGTCATTTATTGTTGTATGCCATGTTTGTTCGTTGTTCTTTGCATGATCCACCAAGGCAATGTTATCATTGGAGCATGTACCCTGTTGAGTTTGAGGAAAACCCAACTACCTAGTGAAACATGGCATGATCTCATTGAGTGTGGGCTCGGATAGGTTGAGTTCAACCTCTAGAGAGGGTTGGTTCCCTTGGTACTTTCACCTATTTCTAGCTCTAACTAATGTTGTTTGTTGAGGTAAAGGGGAAGAAAAGACATAAAATGAAAACTAGAAACCTATGGAGGTGATGCACCAAACTAAAAGGACCTATGTTTGATATTTGACACACAATGTTTTCAACAATTATTTGTACAACTTCTGATTTTATACCTTATGCATGAGTGTTTTGCAAGGAGGACACTTGTAGCTCACTATTTAGAAGGAAATGTGAAGTTTTCACAACTTAAAAGTTGTATACATGTTTTGCACAACTTACAACCTGCATGAAAGTATATATTTTCTACATATGTGTGTTTGATAAAGACATGTTTTGAAGGTTTACTAATTGAAACACAATAATACATGCATCATTTGCTCAAATACACCATAAAACAGAATATAAAGAAGGCAACATTGATCATTTTATGGAAAAAAATGGTGTTCCCACATCAAGAATATGTCTAAAAACTTGTATCTTCTTGCTTCAAAATGTGTTACAAAAATGTTTTTTAGTGCTAGAACTGAGAAAACTAAGTTACAATGCTATGTTTCTACCTCTAGAACCAGCAAAACTAGAAATAATTAACTTAAAACTCTATCCTAGGGCCCCTATATCTCATTCTAAGCATAGGAGAGCATATAGGAGATGCTTTTGACAAAAATTAAATGCTCAAAAGTGGGTCAACATACTTTGGATGCCCAAGAAGAGTCCTAGTTTGAATTCCTTCCTTGAGACTAGGTTCTTGACTTCTTCAAGCTCCTACAATCTTGTCTTAGCCACCCAAGAAGCTCCTAGATTCTTGGGAGGTGTTGGAACTGCTCGTAGATGCTTGGAAGGTTTTCAAAGCTGACTTGAATGCTTCAAAATTGTCCTTAGATTTGCTCCACCTGCTGTCCTAGTCACCCAACTTATCATAAATCCCCTCAAATCTACCTCAACCTCCTCATGAATGTTGGTCTACTGTTTTGAAAGCTCAAACAGTCTTGTTTCCTTCCAAAACTATTGCTATATCCTCTTCTAGGCCATACACATCCTTATGGAGCTTGCAAAATGGGTTTGGAGGAGTCTTCACTATTTAGTTCATGCTCTAGCCACTGTCAAGACTTCTAGGTCTCTGTCAAGTGGTCACTTGTACTCTTGTCAAGCTCTTTACCCTTCATACCTTCAAGTAGTTTCTCTTCTTGCTGACTTTACATAGACCTCATAAGAGTATATACTATCAAAACTTCTCAAATGATTTATTATTTCTCAATGTATCCATTGTCCTTTTCAAGTATTTGTGTTCTTTGTCCACCATCATCTGCATACTGCTCCCTCTTGATCTCTGCTATTTCTTGACACACATACCACTGTATGATATGAGCAGGCCGACCCTATAGATTGTCACAAGAATCTCTGCATGTCAATGCTATCATACTACCCTTTCATATTCACTTTGGTCTTTAAAAGGACCTAATGTACTATCAAACGGCCTCACAGACCCTCTGGCAACAATTTTCTAGCTTGTCCATCATTTTAGGCTTTGATATCATTGATCATTTGTTAGCCAAGGCTTTCTTTGAAATCATTCAAGCTTCACCATCCTTGTACTACAATGGTTAAGGTTCCAAACAACTACCTTCTTTTCAAAAAATCTCCTTCTCTTCTGGTGTTAACCACATACCCTTTCTGACTATTCAATTGTTTATGGGGTCTTTAGCACCTGTAAACACTATCTTGGAGCTCTGCAAATTTTCCTGACTATTATGCAAACCTCCTTGATAGTGTACAAACTTCTACAAACTTTCTTAAAGATGCTCTTTATCTCTTTTCATTTTTTCTCATTGTCTCTCTATATGTTGTCTTCTTCTTGCTTGAAAGTGCAGGATTTATAGAGTTATGGTGAGGTTTATGATTAACACCAAGCTTAGAAACATTCCATTATCCCTTGTTGTGACTATTAAAAGACTATAAAATCTTTGAGACCTTGTATTTCCATTCACATTTAGCTTTCCAACCCTAAACATAGAGATATTTGCATGCTTTAAGTGCACGTTAAACTCTTCATGCACCTCTTTGAACTTCAGGCCTGGCTTCAATACAATATGTAAGCCATTCTAGGGTATGATATTCCTTAAAACCTTACCAAGGATCTTCAGTCACTGTTAGACCTGCAACTTAAAGCATGTGTGTAGAGTTTCCTTTAAAATATTGATACATTTTTCATAATTTGCAAGGGTAAAAAGAAACTTTCTTAGGTCTATTTGACTATACCTTGTATGTTCTTTTGACCTTGTGTTCACTGGTGTCAAACAATAATAATGTCATGGCTTGATATCACTTGGTACACCTCTGATGACTTTTCCTCTGTAGATTGTGTCTTTTGAGATCATTGCCCTTGCTATGCATCTTTTTTTTTGTGACAAAGATTACATGCTACCATTGTTAGACAATAGTTTCATACTCATGTCTCTCTATGTCTCTTCCTCCATGTGGGATTCAATATGGAATGACTCCTCTGCAGACCTCTTTGCACTCATTCCTTGGTTGTCACTTCACTGTATCTTCTAAACTCATAGCAAAGCTATTAAGGCTTCAAACCTCTAACACTCAATATAAACATGACATACACATAATATGTAGACTAGAACCTTCTATTGACTGATTTGTTTCAATATTACAAGCTAAAAGTACATATCTCTTTTGTGCTTTTACTGTAGCTTTCCCTTTTTGATTGTGCAATAGTTATAATGGTTGTACAAAACCCCCAAATGGTTATGCAAGACTTATTGTAACATCCCAATTGGAATATTTAAAAACATTAAACATAAATAATGCAAAAAATCTCATTTCTCTTTTTTTATATAACAAAATCCAGTAATATTACATTTACAATTTCCAAGTACAATACATAATTTCAAAAAGATGGTCGCTTCAATTGTGACTAGAAAATTTCACATTTTTATCATGAACATATAATAGATGGTCGCATTCCTTGCGACTTATAATATTTATCAATTTCATTTACATAATAAGTAATGTTTCCTATTCACAAGTCTTCGGCAATCAATTGTAGGAGAGAGAGAGCATCACCCTGGTGCTTTTCGTTCAACCACAGACTGGCAGTCCCCTGCACACCTTCCTTCTGGAAGTGGCCCTTCCCTTCACGACGGTGTAGATAATGAGAATCAATTGATTATTTATGCCATCTGATAACTAGTGAAGTGTCCTAGATAATAACAATCAAGTTTACAACTCTAGTCTAGCTCTAGCTATGTATTACCCACTCTGACTGTTCAACTATCTAGTACATAGTGAACCGACAATGCAAGCAGTGCTTTTGCATTACTTTGGCAAAAGTTTCTTATAATAAGTTGTATGTTCACACACTCTTTTCTCGACTTGGAGACAACATTCTTTTAATAAATCAACACACTTTGATTTGCTTATTCTATACCAGTCTATAAGGCTTAAAATATACCCTTTACTATAGACAAGTATAAGGTGAGAGCACAGGTGACTTAAAAGCATGCAATGAGCCCCTCTTTGCATCCTTGCAATCTCAGGTCTATGACGATCTATCAATCTACTCAAAGGCTTGTCAACCTGATTCCATGCTCATAATTAATATGGTATACATTCTCAAGATATACTCAATTTTGTCATAAAGTCATTGCTTTTGACGTCTATAGACTTATAAGACTCTTTCCACTAAGATATGTTTGCCTTAGTCTATGAATATATATTTGACTAACTTCCTGTCGATATAACATTTTTCTATATAAACATGACTATAATATTCCCATTGTGAGGTAAAAACAATTTAAGATAACTATTGACCCATCTTGGCCAAAATAAAAGATTGCTTTCCTCTTTAACCAAAATATAGGCAATATATGAGAACTCTCGGTTGCTCAAAATAACCAAAATGATAATGCTAATATTATCTACCTCTACGACATAAGTTAGATAAATTATTTTACAAGATTATCTGAACAAGAAGTCTATTCATCTATAGTCTTTTATTCAAGTCATTGATCTTTCATAAGCTACGAGCTTTTATAATTGATAAGAGTGATGATTCCTCTCTACTTCGATCTATTACATCTCCTTTAGTATAATACTATGATAATATAACTCTATTATACTTCGGTCTTTACTAGACATAAAGCAACGAGTGCATTCTCAATCTTCTATCAACTTAACTGGTAAGTTTATATCATAGACAACTAGATATATGTTAACATTCTTAAATTGACCTCTCACAGTCGACGACCACTGAACATTTGACCTTCATTGGCTTTCTATTCAAGGTATTCTTTAGGTAAACCCTTATACATGGTATGTTCCTATAAGAATACAATCTTATCATAGGTTTATAGACCGGCCAATATATATAACATTCGGCCTTTACACATGTCTAGATTTCATTTAAACCTTCTTTTAAAAATGAATATATGTTAATATGACAACCTATCAGCTTCATAGCACTATCATCTTGATCATACTACAGACCGAGTTCTATTTGATATGAGTGATATCTATTATCACCGTATTCTATATGATATGAACGATATCTATATCACTGTAATCTGCCTAGAATAGTAACCACG
This sequence comes from Cunninghamia lanceolata, assembly GCA_027924645.1. NCBI lineage: Eukaryota > Viridiplantae > Streptophyta > Pinopsida > Cupressales > Cupressaceae > Cunninghamia > Cunninghamia lanceolata. Next base: position 9,947,354 of record BSBN01000124.1, read on the forward strand.
GTTTTATAAAGACATATAACTCAATACTACATTGATATAGAATGCCATTATTATGAGTAACCGTGTATATAAATCTCTGTCAAAGCATACATTTATATACATGGAAGCTTTATTTACTACAAAAAACATTTAAAACATTTAATCCTGCGGCCTCTTGAGGCTTTCCAGTGATAGCAATGACTTCATACATATAGTTTAATTCTATAATGTCAACAATTTTCTACTGGTTCTTGGCATACCTGATTATTTCATTCGACACTCCCCTATTGAGCTTCCTTGTCTGTTCTAATCTTTCGAACCAAGAGATATATCCTTCTCTCTCCCTCGACCGAGATCACTTAATGCTCTAACATCCACTCCCTGCCGGTTATAAAGTAGTTCATGCATAGTTATTTCCCCCCATTTCTCTCAACTATCCCCGATTTAGAGAGCTTATAAATAGTAAATATGGAGCTTTTTCTCCTTCCACTCTTCCAAGCATCTAGGGAAGAATACGATGAGTCTTCCAAAGACTACTTATTTTTACTACAAGCTAGATGTTTTAATTTAGCCATAACTAAGTTATAAAATAATTAAAAATATTAACAATAGTACACCTATTTCTTAGATGTCACTAATGTATTATTTTGAATGCTTCTATTATGCTATTTATGAGCACAACTATCAATGATGAAGTCTAGCAAAGTTGAAATAGACCTCTACGATAAGATTAGACTTATTTGACTGATTACTCACGTCGACTTGACATTCATAGTTGTACACAACCTTACTGATTGTCAACGTAAAAGTCTAAGCCATCGGAATGACGAAAACAATATTAAACAAATATGAAATGATCACAACGTTGAAAATATTACTGAGGCAACCAACAACATATAAATTAAGACTTAACCTCTAATGTGAGTGTGTGTAGGTATTCCCAGATAGCATAAGGATCATTGTATTCACGTGATCTAACACCCTGTCCATGGTGATACTCTCTATCCTCATCTTGGAGGGGGAAAACACTGTTCTTGCATCCACCTTAGTCACACAACAGTAGTTAGTCCATCACATTATTTAGTCACATGCATATTAATAATGTCATAGACAATTATTCTTTACATATAAAATAATATAAATCAAATGCATTATCTATTCTAACATAACATTAATTTCAACATCTTCCTTGCTACGACGGAACTAGATTTGGTGCTAGGGTTTAGGGTTTCTCGTTTTTGTCTTATGCTGGTTGTTCTGTACTGTTTGAGCATGGAGGGTGCTGCCGATGGTAGTACCTCGGAACCCCCACCCGTTTAGGGTGCTGTTCAATAGCCTAACTGGAAAAATGCCCTAACGGACAATGTTGCTTCTCATTCCACCAACGCACAGACAACGGACTGTCAGCTTAAGGAATCAACGGAGGGTTCATCCCTGATAATCTTGTGGACATGATTGTCTCCTCAATGGATTTGACCCTAGTGGGTAAGTTTTTTTCCCTTCGCCCGACCATTGACATGGTGCGAAAATGGATTTCCACCCGATGGCATCTTAAAGGCAGTGTTTCAGCAATGGCAATGGCGCGCGGGATGTTCTTGTTCAGATTCACGAGCAAGGAGGACATGCTGTCTGTTCTATCTAGCGGGCCTTGGCTTTACGGTTCTCATTCTCTCTCTGTTTGCTGCTGGAAACCTGGCTTGGACCCAATTGCAGATCTCAACCGCTGCGCCCCTCTTTGAGTAAGATTACTTGGTTTCCCCCTTGAGTTTTGGGATGAGTTTGTTTTCAAATCTATCGGTAATTCCCTTGGGCATTTTGTCACCTTAGACAATCCTACCAGTACCAAGTCTCATTTTGTTTACGCGAGATTCTGTGCGAATGTGGAAATTAATAAAACTCTACCCTCCTCCATTGAGATTACTTCCAAGTTTGGAATATGGACCCAACCCATTTCTTACGAGAACTCAACCCTTTTCTGTTAGTTCTGCAAGAGGAAGGGGCACCTTATTTCCCATTGTAAGAGAGCTGTGGAAGTTAGGGATAAAGGTAAAAACAAGTTGACAAATGAATGCTCAATCAAGCCCACAGATAATGAGATAGTGGTGGATAGGGATCTTATTCCTCAAGTTGGGATGCCAAAACCCACACCCACCTTTAGGATAGTGGATTCTGAGATAGCCCCTTTATTAGAAGAAGAAGAGATCTTGGAAATGGTAAAAGAGACCCAACACCCGGATATTTCAGCTGCTAAGTTGGAAGAGGAATTGATACAGAAGGAGGTTAGTCCGGTGAAGGACAAGATCCCCGTAATGTAAGAGGTGGATAATGTATTTCAGATCCAAAAAGACTCTGTAGCTGCTCAGGAAGCCCCTCCTCTAATTGATAGGATATTTTCTGTCAAAGAAAATATGCCCCCCCTTCTCAGAGCCTGGACCATCTTTCCCCTGTTAAGTTGGGCCAAAATTCTTTAAAAGGGATTTCATCCCCTAGGCAGAAAGAGTCATCCATAGTGAGTTCACTTGGAGCAAGCATGAGTGCTTCGTTAAGCGACCAGGAGGAATGGACATCCCAGAAGAAAAGAGGTAGGAAACCTAAAAAGATAGCAGATGTTGGTATCGATCCAGCAAAGGGCAGGCCCTCCTTGAGGGAAACCAGACAAAGAGAGGTAATGTGGGAGATTGCCAATGGACGGCAGAAAACTCTGGAGACCCACTCTAGGTAGATTTTTAAATGAAGATTTTCTCTTGGAATATGAGGGGACTCAATAACCCCTCAAAAGAGTTCGAAGTTAGAAATTGTATTTTGGATTACAAAGTAGACATTTTGTTGCTCCAAGAAGTCAAGATGACAGAGGATAATTTCAAGACTGTTGCTAACAATATCTGGCCCAATGCTTCCTACTTCGTTAGCCCGGCGATTGGAGCCTCTGGTGGCATTGTCACTATGTGGAATACTTCAAAGATTAAAGGTTTGCTTTTCACCTTAATAAGAATTGTTTAGCTATTGATTTCTCTTTGCCTTCTTTCAGTTGGTGCCTCATCAATGTGTATGCCCCTAATACCCGTGTTTTGAGGAAGAACCTCTGGGAGGATCTTTTCGGGAAACTTGTTTCACATACAGCCTCACACTGGATGTTGGCTGGGGATTTTAATACCCCTTTATACCCTTCTAAGAAATTTGGAGGTATTGTGGATTACTCGGACAGTATGATGGATTTGGTGGACTTCATCAACACCTGTGGACTTGTGGACATTGATTTGACTAATCAGCCATTCACATGGACCAATAGAAGGAATGAGGAACATCTAATTCAGGTCAGACTGGATAGGGTTTTAACCTCTAATAATTGGCCCCTCAACTTCGCTCTCTCTCTTAGAGTGCTCCCCAGAACGGTTTCAGATCATAACCCCATTGTTTTGGAGTGGACCGATAATAGAAGAAAAGGACCTTTTCCTTTTAGATTTGAAGCAATGTGGATCAAGCACCCTGACTTCAGAAATCTCCTATCTGGCTGGTGGTAGATCAAGGTGGTAGGTACTCCTATGTTCCGTCTTCACAAGAAACTCCTCCACATCAGACATCAGGTTTATGGCTGGAACAGGTACAACTTTGGTAATATTTTTTCTAAGAAGAAGTTCATCTCTGATAATCTTGAGGACATACAACTTAGGATTGCTCAGGGGGATAGGTCTGAGTCTTTGGCTACTTCCAAAGACAACCTCATTAAGGATTGGAAGGATATCATGTACAAGGAAGAAATTTTTTGGAAACAAAAGTCCCGCATCCAATGGCTCAAAGAAGGGGATCAGAACACAACCTTCTTTCATAAATCTGCCCTTAAACATAGAAAATCCAACACTTTATCTTCTATTAAATTGGAAGATGGTAATCTTATTACTGAAGATGAGGAGATTGGAGATAATGCTGTTAGGTTCTTTCACAACCTGCTGTTGGAGTCTGGGCCAATTGCTAACAATTCGCTGTCTGTTTCTCAGCTATTAGAAGAGATACCTTCTATTTTGACTGTGGATGATAATGCTGACATTTTGAAAACTGTTATTAAGGAAGAGGTCAGGGCTATTGTCTTTTCTATGGGCCCTTATAAAGCTCCTGGTCCTGATGGATTTCCTCCGGTGTTTTTTAAGAATTCTAGGAAATCATTGGGTTTGATGTCACTGCTGCTGTTAAAGACTTTTTCAGGACTGGTATGCTCCTTTGACAATTTAATAACACCTATATTGCTTTGATTCCTAAAAAACCCAACCCTGATATGTTCAAGGATTTCTGGCCTATAAGCCTCTGTAACACCTTTTATAAAATTTGTTCTAAGTTATTAGTTTTCTGATTGCAACCTTATCTAGATAAGATCATTTCTCCCATGCAAAAAGGTTTTGTCCCTGGAAGGCAGATTTTGGATGCTGTTCTTGCTACTCATGAGACTATTCATTCCATGGAAAAAAAGTCGGATACCTAGCATGGCTCTCAAACTTGACATCTCTAAAGCTTATGACTGGGTTTCTTGGCAGTTTCTGTTCAAAATTCTTTACAAATTTGGTTTTAATGGTAAACTCCTCTTTCTTGTCAAGAAAGTTGTTACTACTGCTAAATATTTGGTTCTTGTGAATGGTATCCCAAGAGGGTTTTTCTCCCCTTCTAGGGGGATTCGACAGGGAGACCCTCTCTCTCCCTACCTTTTTATTATGATTGCTGAGGCGCTGGGTAGATCTTTTTTAAACAAAGTCTCTTCTAAAGTTATCACTGGGATTAAACCTGCCACTTCCCTTACTCCTTTGATGATCCAACAGTTTGTGGATGATACTATTCTATTTGGCATTTCTTCCATGGTGGAGGCTTCTTCTTGGAAAAGGTTACTGAATGAGTATGCTCAGGCTTCTGGGCAACATATTAATTTTTAGAAGAGCAATATTTTTTTCTTCAATACTCCTGATGATCTTCAAAGAAAAATTGTTAAGATTCTTGGTTGTGCTACTGCTAATCTCCCTTCTGTTTATTTGGGCCTACCCCTCACTGTTAAAGATGTCACTCTTGCCTTTTGGCACAACATTATTGAAAGAACTCAGAGAAAGCTCATGGGCTGGAAAGGCAAACTTCTCAGCAATGCTGGGAAACTTCAACTTTTACGAGCTTCCCTTCAAGGCATTCCCACGTACTTCCTATCTCTTTTTAAGATGCCTAGATACCTAGCTGAAAAACTAGAATAGATATAAAGGACTTTTTAATGGACTGGAATGGAGGAAAAGAAAAGGATTTCTTTGGTCAAGTGGGAGCAGGTTTGCTGTCCTAAATCTCATGGGGGTCTTAACATCAGGACTGTCCAAAGCATGAATAAAGCCCTGCTGTCTAAGGTAATGTGGAACTTCATCAACAAAAATAAAGATTGGGGAGATATAATGAAGACTAAATATCTCAAAGATTCTGATAGCTACTCGATACTTGTTCAAGAAGGTATTCTGCCAGGTTCTGCCATTTGGAACAAAATGCTTAAAACTAGGAGCATCATTAGAAAAGGAATGAGATGGAAATTAGGGGACAGTTCTCTCATCAACTTCTAGGAAGACCCCTGGTTAACTAATCAGGCTCTCTCAGCCCAAATTGATAATAAAGATATTGTTGCCTTGGCCAAGCAATTTTTTGGCTCTAAAGTTAGTAATTACCTTACCCAAAGCCATGGGCTTAAAAGGTGGAAGAATCTGTTATAATGCACCATGAATAACTCTGAGTTTCATCAGAAATTGAATATGGTTCAACAATTAATGATGGGTACCAGACTTCCTTTATTCCCTCGGAAGGATGAACTCCTGTGGTATGCTGACAAAAAAGGGAGGTTCTCGGTAAAATATGCTTACCTTCTGCTGGTGGAGGATGTCAACAAAGATGAGATATGGGAGAAGGTTTGGAATTGTAAAAGTCTTCCTAAAATCAACTTCTTTTGGTGGACTGCCACCCATAATAAAATTTTGACTCAGGATAACCTCCAACGTAGAGGGTTGCAGCTTGTCAACAGATGTGTTCTTTGCTACAATCAAGAAGAAACTATGGCACATCTCCTCATTCATTGTGATTATGCCCGTGAAGTTTGGAGTAGAATTCTAGAAAAATTTGGTATAGAATGGGTTTTTAACAGAGAGATTCATGATTGTATCGCCAGTTGGAATGTTCCCCTTAAACACCCTTGGTTGCGGGAATTATGGAAGCAGACCCTTCCTTCACTTGGGTGGGCCCTGTGGAAAGAAAGAAACAATAGGATTTTTCAGGACACTCATAGGTCTCCGATGCAGGTTTGGATTTCTTTATTTAAGGCTATTGTTGAAAATGTTTCTCATGCTAACATTAAACCTGCAGATCAACCTTTGACCAAACAGGAATCTTGGGTGGCTTCTAATTGGGGTTTGCTGAACCAAATCCCAGCTTTTGATGATACGAAACTTCAGAAAAGACTTAATACTATTTGGGCCCAGCCTGAGCCGGGGTGGTTGAAACTTAATTTTGATGGTGTTGCTAAAGCTGATGGTTGCACCAGCGGAGGAGGTATAATAAGGGATGAACATGGTGATCTTGTTGCGGCTTATGCCGGAGGACTTGGAAAGCATTCTAACAACATTGCTGAGGCAATGGCCCTCCTCTGGGGTCTTAAAGTGGTGATCTCTTTGGGGATTAGCCATCTCCACATACAAGGTGATTCTAAAATCATTCTGGGTACGGTTACCGGTCTCTCTACTTGTGGGTGGAAGCTGAGTGACATTATATCTGATATACAAACCATTCTCCATGGCATCCCGAATGTCTCTTTCTCCCATACTTATAGGGAAGGTAACTCAGTTGTTGATGGTCTTACCAACTTTGGTCAGGGATTTCAATTCTGGTGGGTTTGGTGCCAAATTAGCAGCATTCCTGGTCACATTGGAATGCTTATTCATAAGGAGAAGAATTCTATTATTACATGATGTCTACTCAAGCGTTGAGTGATGAGGTGGCATGTTTTTCCACCCTATCTAGGCTTATGCACGACCCCCATGCGAATTGGCAGCGGCGTCTGTACTCCATGCGAAATTAATGCTTATTATTTGGGTTGCATTTTGAAACTTAAAGTATCATGATTGGCATAGGCTGGTTTGTGTTTACATGAATACTGCTTGGTGGATTCCTCAAAAGGGTATTCTGCATTTTATTTGTCTTCTCCTGCTGGGTATTGCGGCGTGGGCTATCATTATGGGTGGTGAAGGAATTCGCATTGAACCAAACACCTACAATGAATTCAAAGATAATGCCATTGTCTAGCATTACTACAAGGAGGGGGGTATTATTCCGTTCCTGGAATGCCTTAGCGGGCATGATGAGTCGTTATCAATCCAGTGTGCTTCTTTATGGGTTGATAGATGGGTCACCATTGGCAGTGTCAGCTTTTAGATCTCAGAGAAAAGTATTGCTGAGGCGACGGGCTTATCCCTTAAAGGCATTAAGTTGCTGAGAAAGTCGAGGGTTTCTGACGCGCAGAACCAAAAGCTTTTCTTGGGTGACGGCAAAGAGCTGGTACCCTACTAGGGAGGGTTTGAAAGGGCGCAGCTTCCTCAGCCTTGGGCGGACATGTGCTTTTTAATCATGAAGTACTTCACCTTGGAAGGCCATTATGCTAGGTTCTATTACTACCATCTTCCCCTCCTCAATCATTTTCGTAGAAACTTGGCTATTTGTTTCCCTTACTACCTGCTTTCTTCTTTAGAACACTCGGTTAAAAGGGTTCATAAGAATTTAACCTCTAGGCCTTTGGAGAAGCCTGTGCCCCTTCACCAAGGCCTCATACATAGACTTTACCAGTTTCACTTGGCCCTGATGCCCCTTGCCACTCTCCATCTCCCGGCTGTGGAACCCTCCCCTAATACTCCGTCGGCTTCTATGAATTGTGATTCCCTTCACACTCCTGTGAATAATAGTCATGATGGCCTGACTTCGGCCTTTGTGAAAGCTAATACCCCCACTCCTGGGTCTACCTCTACCTCTAAGTTGAAGGACTCTGTTAAGTCTAGGAAGCGGCTTCATCGCCTCTCTGAGCTGGCTGAGGAAGCGGCTATTCTTAGCTCCCTCAAAGATAGTCATGAGACCCCTAAAGGTAAAAACATGTTTGCTGAGAGTCCTGCTAAAAAGGCTAGAAAGGGCAAAGGGAAAAGCATATCCCCTGCTATTAGACGCTCTACCAAAATTGCTGGGAAGCTAGCCCCCAAGGTTAAACTTATAGACTACTCTAAAAGTAACTCTAAGGCTTCTTCTCACGATGAGGAGACCGAGAGTGATGATATGAAGGAAATTTGCATGGAAAATCCTATTTCTAGGGAGCAGTTTGATGGCCATGACTCTCTGTAGAATGATTACAGGGACAACCCTGAGAATGTGATTGGTACTGGTAGTGATGAAATTGAGTTTGACCATCAGAGCCCTGTGGAGGCCCAGTATGACATTGGCAAAGGAGAGGGGAACACGATTGAGCAAAATCCTGCTGGTGCTGAAGAGGTGGAAGTGAACAGTCAGTCTGTCCCTGAAGAGATTCATGGTGATGATGTTAGGGCTACTATTGAGGATGGCAATGTGAATGAGGGCAGGGACAACAACTCTCTTTTTGCTAAAGTGACTCAGTTAAAGGACAAGATGGTGGCAATGCAATTCAAGCTATCTACTCTTTATAAGTTCATTACCTGCATGCTGTGCAGGTCTTCCATGATCAACTTAACCCTTTTACAGGATATTCAACTTTTCTCCTAGGGAGCCGACAATGACAGAACTCAGGAGCTGGAAAAAGTTTTTGAAGTTCTTGCTAAAGACTGGGAGGACTCTATGTCCTAGTGTGCCTTCTGCTGTCTGGTTGTTGGTTTTTTGCTGTTGCTTACTTTCTGCCATTTGTTAGTTGGTGTTTCCTAGGTTTTGGTTCCAGGCTCTTTTTGTTTCCTGAGCCTGTGCTTTTTCTTATGTAATCTCTGTTAAGGGTTCAGACCCTTGTTTTGCCACCTGTTGTAATCAAAAACATTAATTTCCTCATATTAATTTCATTGACTAACTATCTCTTTGGTTGAAATAAAATGATAAGTATGTTTGTTTAAAAATAGGGTGTGACATATCTCCGCCCTTAGAGATCATCATCGTCAATGATTTTATCCATAACAAAATAAATATAACAAATATGTTCTTTTACATCACGTTTGCATAAAAAAATGTGGAAACTTTTGATAAAAATTATTGTAATCCTCCCAGGGAGCATTTCCCTCCAAATACTGGTCCCACTGGACCTTGCACTGAGTAACCTCTTTGTTACGCAGGCGGAGCTTACATACCTCGAGCACTTTAAGAGGCTTGATCATGACCACCCTTGGCTCTTGTACCTGGAGAGCATTCCAATCAAGTATATGATTAGATCCTGATATATATTCCTTCAAGTATGATACATGGAAAACATCGTGCATTCTAGCAAGAGTTGGTAGTAGACCTATCCTTTAAGCAACTAGATTAACCACTTCTAGGACTTCAAAAGGTCTAACATATCTAGGTGCTAGTTTGGAAAACTTTCCAAACTTAATTGGGCTCTTATGTGGTTTGTCTCTTAAGAGAACTTTATTTCCTATTGAAAATTGTCAGGGTGTTCACTTGGCATCAGCATAGCTTTTCTATCTATCATTTGCTTCTGCCAATCTTTTCTTGATTAGCTTTACTTATTCTTCCATCTCTAAAAGAATTTCTGGCCCAAGGAAAATCCTATCTTCTAGCTTATCCCAACTTATAGGAGTTCGACACTTCCTATCATACAATGCTTCGAAGGGAGCCAACTTAATTGCATAATGATAATAGTTTTTATATGCAAATTCAACTAGTGGAAGATACTATTCCCACTTATACTATTGATCGATGTAATACATCCTCAATAAATCCTCTAGTATTTTATTAACTGTCTCAGTTTGACCATCCATCTCTGGATGATAGGCTAAGCTTACATTTAATTGTGTTCCCAAAGCTAAAAACAAGGTCTGCCAAAACCTTGAAGTTATCTGAGCATCTTTATCTGAGATTACCTTTTTAGGAATTCCATGCAAATTGAAAACTTCTTGCATGAATTTCTTGGCTAAAATAGGTGCTCCATCTCTAAGGTTACTGGGTATAAAATGAGCTACCTTAGAAAGTTTATCCACCACTACAAGAATAGAATCATGCTTATAGCGTGACATAGGCAATCCTTGGACAAAATCCATACTGATCACCTACCATTTCCATTCAGAAATATCATGAGGATACAAAAGTCCTATCGGGTGCTGGTGTTCAACCCTAACTCGCTGACACTCTAGACATCCACAAATATCACGACATCATTTTTCATTCCCTTCCAAAAATATAAGGGTTTCACATCAGCTAACAACTTTGTCACTCTAGGATGTCCTAAATATGGCACAAAATACGCTTCTTTCCACACAATTCTTCTTAAATCTCCCTGATTTGGTACATAAATTCAGTTATTGAATCTCAATAACCTATCAGGTTCAAAATAAAATCCATCATACCTCGTATCCTAAGGATTTTCTGTTAGAGATTTCAGAATTTGCTCATAATATTCTTCAATACCTGAGCTCAGAAATCAGAGTGTACTAACACTATTGCTGTAATGTGCCTTCTATGAATCAAGGCATCAGACACTCAATTTTCTTCACCCTTAATATAATTAATCTCAAAATCATAATCATAAATGAGCTCTAACCATCTTCTCTACCGGGCATTAAGGTTAGGTTGCATGAAGATATACTTCAATCCTTGATTGTCAGATTTTAGTTCAAATTGTTTTCCCAACAAATAATGCCTCCATACTTGGAGAGCATGAACAATTGCCGCTAATTCTTAATCATGAGGGGCATAATTATGCTCATAAGATCACAACTTCTAGATTCATAGGCCACAACTTGGTCTTCTTGCATGAGGACTCCACCTAACCCTTCTCCTGAAGCGTCGGTCACAACAACAAAATGACCCTCTGGGTCTGACACTCTAAGAATTGATGCTGAAGTCAATTTCCTTTTAAGAATATTGAACGATTCTTCACACTAGTCAGACCATTCAAATCTTTTTCCTTTCCTATGCAAGGAAGTGATGGGATGGACAATTCTGGAAAAGTTGAAAACAAACTTTCTATAATACCCTAGTAATCCCATAAAACTACACACTTCATGCACATTTTTAGGTGTAGGCCATTCCAAAATAGCCTTTATCTTCAAAGGATCTACAACAATTCCTATAGCTAATATGATATGGCCCAAGTACTACACCTCTTTTTGGAAGAAGGTACATTTGGATAGCTTTCCATAAAGTTTGTGCTCCCTGAGTCATTGTAGAACTATCTACAAGTGCTGATGGTGTTCCTCATTGTGAGATTAAATTAAAATATCATCTAAAAACACCTGAACAAATTTATCCAGACAGTCTCTAAAAACATTGTTTATCAAATTCATGAATGTTGCTGGGGCATTGGTCAAACCAAAAGGTAAGACTATGAACTCATAATGCCTATACCTTGTTTGAAAGGATGTCTTGTGAATGTCTTCTTCTTTCAGTCTCAACTGATGACAACCTGATCTTACATGAATCTTTGAAAATACAACTGCATCACGCATTTGGTCAAAGAGATCATCTATGCGTAGTAAAGAATACTTGTTCTTAATCATTGCTTTGTTAAGCATATGATAATCTATACAAAGGTGTAGAGTACTATCTTTCTTCTTAAAAAATATCACTGGAACTCCCCAAGGTGACACACTAGGTTTAATTAGTCCTTTTGACAACAATTCCTAGAGTTGAGCCTTCAACTCCATCAACTCAGTAGTAGTCATCCGATAAGGTGCTTTGGACTCTAGTTCATAACTAGGAATAATATCTATTGCAAAATCAAAATTTCTTTTCAAGGGCAGACCTGGAAGGTCTTCAAGAAACACATCCCAAAAATCATGGAGATAAGGGTATGCTTCAAAATAATTTTCCTTAAGTTTCTTCTCCTCTTCATCTTTCACCTCATCCATCTTAACTACAAACATTTGGCAACCTTTCCATTTTTATCTTTTCAATTGCTGTAAGGAAATTATAGCATCTTAGAACGTATTTCTAAGAATAGTGGTGTCTTCAACATATTTAAATTCTTTTCAATTGCTTAAAAAACTAGTACAACTATGCCACAAAGCGAAAACAGACATAGTTCATTTCCAACATTGACCCTTAGAGGATATACAAGCAATGAGATCTAATTTCAACAACAGAAATGTTAACTTGAAAGATAGAATAAAAAACACAGATATACGTGGGGAAAACCCTTTCAGGTAAAAAACCCCACACTCCAAAAGCCCAGATCGCCATTGTATTATTCAGCAACAAAAAAATATAGTTACAATACAATTCAGGCACTAAGCCTCTCATGGAGATTTACATCTTGCTCCTCTAGAAGAATAACTGACAGCATAACCCTGCACAAAGTTCTCCAGCACTCGGGTTAGTCCTTCATACTGTTATCATGCCACAAATAGCACACAGTATAGGACATCACCCTACACCTGAACTCTGTTCCCTTTTTTTTTCTCGACCTCTATTTCTTCTTTTCTTGGTTCAGTCCCTTCACATACTGTTATCATGCTGTGTACAACATACAACATAGGACTTCCCCGAAGAAGAATACAGAGCTAACCAGATTGAACTCACTATCTCACTCTATTGATCCAAGACTATCTCTTTCCAAACTTGTCTAACTGTCTGAGCAACCAATCAATTCAGTTACGCTCAGTCCAATCGTCCAAACTACCGTCTGACTATTCACATTCAAGAGGACTCATTAGTCCCACATGCACCAGACATTGGTCATAGCTGTAGTATATACACATGACCACTCAGAAAGTCTATTGTCGACGCTTTTGCCGCTGACGACCCCAGCTGGTCAATCATCAATGGACCATCAGAGAGACCATCGTTGACACAATTCCTCCTACCGATGCCAAACACCATTGGACAAACCAGGCTCATCGGAGTGACATCTCAACACTGCACCGATTGAAGAGATCTTGCCGACACCAACCTTCATCGGAGAGACACTTACCATCAGAAGGATTTCCAAAACTCAGACTGACAATGCTTCTCACACCGATGCCAAAACCTTCATCGGTGCGACTCAACATATCAGAACGACACTTCAAAACCAGGTTGATAGTGATTTCCATACTGATGACCTTTCTCTATCGGAATGACTCTCACCAACGCCAACCACCATCAAAATAACACACACCATTGATGATAGTCTCTTAGATCACATCGATAGTTCACGTCTTGTCGATACAAAGAACAACCCACTATGAACAACGAGATTGCTGAGACTCTTGCCGATAGCTGTAAATCTGAGACATATGTACTCAACATTCTCCCACTTGACGAAGGATTTATAGGAACCAATCAACACTCCAAGTCACAGAACCATAGCTGATACTGCCTTCACTCCATTGTGCTCACAAGCTACACAGAAGTTCCAACATAACAAACTTCAAAGCTTCCAGAACATAGCCATGAAATCATCCTCCAGAAACAAGATAGAACATCAGCTAGAACAACAACAATCAGAAAACTGACTGCACCCATCCAACTGAACAAAACCCACTTGACTAAAAATAGCACACACAACCAGTGCTAAAACATCCAATCACTCATACCTTGAAGGTATTCATCAACAGACTCATGCCACCTACATATACACCCATGAATTGCAAATACAAGCTCCATGTGTCAACCAGTCGAAGAAGACCAAACACATCCAAGAACTCCCACTGCATGGGTAATGCAGATCTGAAAAAAAGATCATGGCTTACAAAGTCCACCAATAGCATCACATAGAAAGTGTAAATATCATGTAGTACCAAGAAAACATCCACTATGATATGCAAAATCTGTAAATCAATAACCTGTACATCTCACCACCAATCCAGAAATCTCTCAAGCTCTTCACACCCAACAATGAAAGAGATAACATAACCTTCATGCTATCACCCAAGAACATAAGTGAAAGCACATGATCACACACTAGTGATCACTTTAGCTCTGAACAAAACCTCAAAACAATGTAATGTGAAACACACCATCAGAAAAATAACTGAGACCCTAGAGAGTAACACTGCACATCATATACCTGTAGACAGTCCTTCTACATACACCTCTGAATGCCAACTATGTCAAGTATGATCTCCTTCAAAACACCCCAAAGAGAACAACATAACAACACCCAAACAAACATTCAACCTTAAGAGATCAAATTCAACATATGTAATCATGCAACTAAACATGGATGTAAGCCTCTCAAACCAAAGAAGATCAAACTAATCCATTTCCCTTTTCAGGAAATCAGCCCATAAACCATCTCCTAACAATCCTCATCAATGAATGATATCTTAAACTCAAATGCACAAGGAGATTAATCATGCTATCCATCTCTCACAATGAATCCTCTAGAACCATATATCAACAGTTCAAGATCCATATCTATGAAAGAAAGCATAAAACACCTGAGAGAAACAATGGGCAATACCTCTCAAGTGAAACTTGTCGAGTAGACCAAGAGTGGGGAATGAGAATGTTCTTCCAAGATATCCAAGTCCCAATGACTTTCTCCAAGAACAATCTCCTCTAGATCTTTTGTTGAACTCACATTCAACCAAGGTAAAGACTCCTCGAACTTCCTGCTACAAACTCTGATTAAGCATAGCATATGCAATCTCACCTTATTCTCCATTTATCCATGGACATCTGCAAATAATCATATCATGCTAAACTCCAAATGCATCACTGCACCAACATGAAGTAATCAAGCAAAAGATTAATGCACCCAACACATAGAGAATCACTGGACCACTGTCAAAGTACCAATCATCTAAATCAGGAACTTATCATGACATCATGATCTTACCATCCCCCTTTGGAGATTCCATGCTCTAGGTTAACATAACCATGGTCTCAAGAGCAATGTATCATGCCAAAACTCAAATGCAGAATTCAAGAAAATATCATGACATGAAGCAAACCAAAACTCTAAACCAACATCACCTGTCAAGCACCACCAACATCTCAACCAAAGACTGAGTGAGTCCTTCATGGCTCCAAGATGTTACACATCCTCAAATAGTGCCCTTGCAAATGTGAAAGAACCGTTCTGCAGCAACAAGATCTAAGAGCTCCTCCTAGTAACATCTGCAACACTAAAGAAGATCATTCACCACTAAGTGATGAATCTGCAGTCATTGCTAAATCTCCCACTGAACTATGGCAACTGAGCTTTCCAAGCAACATGACCAAACACCTTGTCATCTAAAAATCTTCTAGGTCCACACATTAACATGTCCATGTGACAGTAAAACCAAGTGACACCAAGATCTCCAAACCAAGGTAATACACTATCACTGTCAATAGCTTACACAAACCTGTGAATCCAAGCTATTCATGACATCGTAATACACATGCTACAGGTCTCCATAACCAACTATTCAGGTACTCTACAACATCCATCCTCTCATCTCGGAACAGTCACACCAATGCATAAGTGACCACAGACCAGGCCAGCTAACAAATCTGCATTAACACTGAAACAATCTGGTGGATAAAGACAATCCACATCTAAGTCATCTCACTGTAGCTTAATAGGTGATCAACCCACAAAACTACATGACTCATAGATCCAACCAATGTACCATGCAAACTCACTATCACACTGGAAACTGCAGAAATGAGATTTCAAGGAATAGATAACAAAGTAGACAACATGACTCAAGCATCAGATTACTTACAAATCTGATTTGCCAAACATGTCCACAACTTGAGCACCATAGTATAGAAAACCAGAAGCATTACCACAGAAATACTGAGTGACATATCACTTACCAGCACTCCCATGCAGAGAAAGCATTTCACCTCCTCACACCATGCACAAAGCATGCATGCAAAACTACAACTATATCATCCAGCAACACCCCAAAAGCTAGGGTCTAGAAATAGCTTAACTGTAGCTTCACAAAACCACAAGTTTTTCTCTTGACCGTGTAAAACTTGCAAAACCACTGTGTTTCAAAAAACACCCATGCACATCCATACCCACTTCACATCTGGAAGGCCAAGAATATGAATCAAGAAACATCATAATGGTTAAACCAGAAAAATGGATCATCATGAATATGCATAACCATAGATTTTAGGAAAACTATGAAACCCCTCAAAACCAAGGAACATGATTCTGAGACATGCAAGTACAAAGCATCCACTAAAGGAAACAACAATTCAGGAACTTTAGGCCCACTTTAGGCCAATTCCACTACTACCAACATGTACATGCATCTGAGGGAGATAGGCTATTTCAGAAGCTCTCAGACCATCCAATGATCAACTCCATAGCCTACATGCAATCAGGGTAACAAAAAATTATGCCTTCCAATACCAGAACAAAATACCCAGCATAAGCACATTTCTCCATAGCTGAAAAACAACCCAAGCTTCTCCATATCATCAGGGAGCCTCTCACACAGACACCCAATACAGAGATTTGTTGCATCTCAACCATAGAGTAAAATATTCCACCCCATGCATTAGGATTTTATCGCTGCCAACTAGGAGCCTCAAATCACATCATTTCAATATGACCAGCTCTAGTTTCTCTATCTTCACCATCCTTCAAGCGCCTGCTGTAACATGAAGACAAGATCCACTGCTAGACTTCACTCAAAATAAGGATCAAAACACTAGACGATTCCTTTAGATTTCCTCAAGCCTGTCACACTAAGAAATCATCAACCTTATACACCAGGAACTCTTACATGCAAATACATCCAACACACAAATGTACATATGTGAGCAACAAAGCAGATCCCAAAAGAAAGCTCTAATACCACTTGTAAGGAAATGATAGCATCTCAGAACGTATTTCTAAGAACAGTGGCATCTTCGACATATTTAAATTCTTTTCAATTGCTTCAAAAACACGTACAACTATGCCACAAAGTGGAAACAGACATAGTTCATTTCCAACATTGACCCTTAGAGGATATACAAGCAACAAGATCTAATTTCAACAGCAGAAACGTTAACTCGAAAGACAGAATAAAAACACAGAGATATGTGGGGAAAACCCTTCCAGGTAAAAAACCCCACACTCCAAAAGCCCAGATCACCATTGTATTATTCAGCAACAGAAAAATATAGTTACAATACAATTCAGGCACTAAGCCTCTCATGGAGATTTACATCTTTCTCCTCTAGAAGAATAACTGACAGCATAACCCTGCACAAAGTTCCCCAGCACTCGGGTTAGTCCTTCATACTGTTATCATGCCACAGATAGCACACAGTATAGGACATCACCCTACACCCGAACTTTGTTCCTTTTTTTTCTCGACCTCTATTTCTTCTTTTCTCGGTTCAGTCCCTTCACATATTGTTATCATGCTACGTACAACATACAGCATAGGACTTCCCTGAAGAAGAATACAGAGCTAACCAGATTGAACTCACTATCTCACTCTATCGATCCAAGACTATCTCTCTCCAAACTTGTCTAACTGTCTAAGCAACCAATCGATTCAGTTACGCTCAGTCCAACTGTCCAAACTGCCATCTGACTATTCACATTCAAGAGGACTCATTAGTCCCACATGCACCAGACATCGGTCGTAGCAATAGTATATACACATGACCACTCAGAAAGTCTATCGTCGACACTTTTGTTGCTGATGACCCCAGCCAGTCAATCATCAATGGACCATCGGAGAGACCATCACCGACACAGTTCCTCCTACTGATGCCAAACACCATCAGACAGACCAGGCTCATCGGAGTGACATCTCAACGCTGCACCGATCGAAGAGATCTTGCTGACACCAACCTTCATCGGAGAGACACTTACCATCGGAAGGATTTCCAAAACTTAGACCGACAATGCTTCTCACGCCGATGCCAAAACCTTCGTCGGTGTGACTCAACATATCAGAACGACACTTCAAAATTGGGCTGATAGTGATTTCCATACCGATGACCTTTCTCTGTCGGAATGACTCACCGATGCCAACCACCATCAGAATAACACACACCATCGATGATAGTCTCTCAGATCACACTAATAGTTCACGTCTTGCCGATACAAAGAACAACCCACTATGAACAACGAGATCGCTGAGACGCTTGCCGATAGCTATAAATCTAAGACATATGTACTCAACAATTGCATCACGGAAATTTTCCTAATTTTAATTTCTCATTGAAAACCTTGGATAAAGACAACATTTTCCATCATCATCTAGGCATTCTACTATTTTGGAAAGACAATAAACTTTTGCCCTATGTTGTGATAACCATTTCATCCCTAAAATGACATCATAAGACCCTAGAGGAGCTACATATAGATCAACCTCCAAGGAAAAAGTAGGTAAGGTTAATTTGGCTTCAAACAAGTATTGCTCTACCCGAGCTCTTGACTGGTTTGCAAACTCTACTGTCCATGAAACTAACTTTCCTAGACATCTTATCAAGTATTCTAGGATTCACAAAATTTTTAGTTGCTCCTATGTCTATAAGATTAAAAATTGGGGTTCTGGAAATAGAGTACCCATGGTTTCAATAGGAGTAACCTGATACTCAGCTTGATGACTATCTAAAGTAGCATGAATCCTTTGCTGAAAAGTTGTTTTCTATGAAGGTAAAGGATTGCCTTGATAAGAATTCCCTTGACTCTTTGTGGGGCACTTGTTAGCATAGTGATCACCTCCACATCTAAAACACCCTCCAAGATGACCTCTCTTTCCTGAAGATCGGTTGGAATTATCATCATTATTTTTAGGATTAAAATCCCTATTTTCATCTTTGGATCCATTCTTTTTTATCTCTAGAGATTTGACCATAGTTTCTCTTTGGTTTTGTGATTCCTGCTTCTCTTTTTGAAGGATGTTGAAGGACGACTCTATTAAGATTTCTTTCAAGATCTTTCTTGATACTTAGAGATAGATTTAAGATTTTGCTCTTGCTTGATGGCTTTCTTAAAGACTTGATCCATGGTCATAGGTCCATGAACGCCCACTTCTTTGCCAATCTGAGCATTCAAGCCCATAATAAACTTCCTTATTCTAAATCTCTCATCCCTTTTATTTTGTGACACATACTTCAACAATCTAGTAAACTTTTCCCAGTATTCAATGACAGTCATATCTCCTTGATGCAGATTTTGGAAATCTATTAGTTTCTAATCTAAATACAATTGGGGCAACCATCTTTTCTAGAAAATGGCCACAAACTGATCCCAAGTTAGACTTAAGGAACTCAACCCTAATTCCATCTTCTTATTCATCTACCATGTGGATGCTTCTCCTGCTAACTGGTAGGCTCCCCACATAGCCTTAATGATCTCAGAGTAATTCCTTATCTCAAAGTATTTTTCCATCTCTGTCAGCCAAGCCTTGGATGCGTATCCACTCATAGTTCCATCAAACTTAGGAGGTATACATTTCTTCATATTGTAAGGAAAACAAAGGTGCGGAAACCAGCCTCCCTAATGTCAATTCAAAGGGGATAATGTAGATAGATGACTTTTAATTTCAATTATAACTCATTAAGATGCACAAAGAAGGAATTATAGAATAAACATAGCAAATTTGAACACAAAGAGAAAACACCAGATGTACGTGGGAAAACCCTTTCGGGTAAAAAACCCAGCACCACAAGATGACAATTTTATTCACAGTAAATACACCAAATTATTCAGCCTCCTTGTTCAGGCATCAAATCTCAGAACATATGTGATGATTCACTTTCATTTTACTATTACAGAATGAACATACTGCTCTTTGATCACCAACTTAACTCTATCTCTCTTTCGATCTCCCATTTCTTTAGAAATCATATCAAATTCACTTGCAATTGATCGAACAACCAATCAATTTAGTTGTTCAGTTCAACCGTCGAAACTGTCATTTTTGACTATTCGCATATCTATGAGAACCCATTAGTCCCACATGCACAAGTCATCGGTCACTATCCCAGTTCATATACACGACCACGAGATAGATAACTCAACACTTTTGCCGACAAGACCAAACGGTCTACCATTCACCAACCATCAGGAAGACCTTGGCTGACGTCGCATTGGAGTGACAGAAAGATATTTCAAAACTGCATCGATAGTTATAGTCATGCCAATACAAAACCTCCATCGGAATGATTCAAACCATCGAAACAAGACTTCCACAGCACACTGATAGTGATTCTCACACCGACACCAACTTCCATCAGAGTAACCCAAATTGTCAGAGAGATATTTCAACACTCGGGCCGATAGTTATTTTCATACCAATGTCCTTCTATCGGGATGACTCTCACTGATGTCAAACCACCATTGGAGCAACATACACCATTAGTGATAGTCCCTCAGATCACACCGATAGTTCATTTCTCACTGATACAAGAAACATTCCACTTTCTTGTGATCACTAAGACTTCTATCGATCGCTGAGATAGAGAACAACACTTGTCAACATATAGACATAGATCAACATTATAGAGGTTCAAAAAATAAATTGAGACACATGATCTCATCAATCTCCCACTTGACGAAGATTTTATTGTTACCTCTAGATCAGTCTGAATTCACTAAGAATCATGGGTACGAAGACCCATTGCATTTGAACACCATTTGAACTTGGCTATGCTCACAGGTTTAGTCAAGGCATCTGCAACATTTTCCAAAGTACCAACCTTTTCCAACTTTACCTTTTTGTCATCCACCATATCACGAACAAAGTGATATTGGACATCAATGTGTTTTGTCCTAGCGTGAAATGTAGGATTTTTTGCCAAACAGATAGTACTCTGACTGTCATAATTAATCTAAATTTTCCCTGCATTAAAACCCACATCAGAACACAAACTTCTTCAACCAAATGGCTTCCTTGCAGGCTTGAGTAGCTGCCATGTACTCTGTCTCTGTTGTGGACAAAGTGACTACAGCCTGCCATTTTCTCATCCAACTGATAGCACCACCATTTAACATGAACACATATCCACCGGTGGATCTTCTACTGGCAATGTCCCTTGCCCAATCAGAATCAACATATCCCTGAATGCTGATAGACTATGAGATTCAACTGAGTTTCCATGATAGCAAATAGCATAATTAGAAGTTCCCTTCAAATACATCAAAACTCTTTTCACAGCATCCCAATGTGATCTACCTGGATTTGCCATAAACCGGCTCAAGACTCCCACTGCTTGAGCAATGTCTGGTCTGGTACAGACCATTGCATACATCAAACTGCCAACAACACTCGCATAAGGTACTTTCTTCATATCCACAATTTCATCTGAAGATTCTGGACAATCTCCAACAGATAATTTCGTTCCCTGCAAAACTGGAACAACTAACTGTTTACAATCAGACATATTAAATTTATCAAGAACATT
This sequence comes from Cunninghamia lanceolata, assembly GCA_027924645.1. Classification (NCBI taxonomy): domain Eukaryota; kingdom Viridiplantae; phylum Streptophyta; class Pinopsida; order Cupressales; family Cupressaceae; genus Cunninghamia; species Cunninghamia lanceolata. Next base: position 9,968,825 of record BSBN01000124.1, read on the forward strand.
GTTAACATACTTGCTTTGATTGAGCCAAAGCTTTCTACTCGATCTATCCCTCTTAATCTCCATTCCTAGAATGTACTTCACTGCCATGAGATCCTTCATTTCAAACTTCAAGACAACTAAGATTTTAATTCTGAGATCATACCCTTACCATTGCTAATAAACAACATATCATAGACATATAATGCAATTATAAGAATCCGATCACCCTCAGTTTTATAATAAACACAATGATCAATTTAGATATCACAAATCACAAAGATAAAACATACGTATCAAATTTTTGATACCACATTCTTGGAGATTGCTTTAAACCATAAAGAGACTTCTTGAGTTTACATACCAGATGTTCTTTACCTTTTTCAACAAAATGCTCCGGCTGGGACATAAATTTCTTCTTCAAGATACCCATGAAGAAATGCTGTTGTCACATCCATTTGCTCAATTTCTAAGTCATACTCTGCTGCAAGTGACAAAAGAAATCTAATGGACGTCAGCTTAGCTACAAGAGAAAATATTTCTCCATAATCTATTCCTTCCTTTTGACAATACCCCTTTGCAACCAGTCTTGCCTTATACTTATCAATACTACCATCTGGACCATATTTCTTTTTAAACACCCACTTATAGCCCACTGGTTTTCTACCTTCAGGCAAGGGCACCAGATCCCAGGTTCCATTTTTCTCCAATGATGACATTTCACTATTCATGGCTTCCAAGCAAGAATCTGAATCAGGCATATTAATAGCCTCTTTCACAGTCCTAGGTTCATCAGTATCGGTTAGCAAAGCATAGGCACAACTTGTATCAAGTACTAAAAATCCATACCTATCTGGTCGTCTTCTTTCACGTGTAGATCTTCTCAATGGCTGAGACTGAGGAGCATGTTCTCACTCTTGATCAGAGCCTTCAGAGCTGCTCGAACTCTCTTCTATTTCATCTACACTTAGAGCTCATTTTTCCTCTTTTTCAGGGGTTAAAGGAATACCCACTTCACTTTTTTCTTTCTTCTTTATTTTTCACGGCTGGGGATCAATGACCAAAGGTTTCATCTCTCTGAAAATTACATTCCTGCTGTAAAACACCTTTTCTGTTTCTGGATTCCAAAGCTTGTATCCTTTAACACCGACTCCATAGCCAATAAAAATACATTTAATAGCCTTGTTGTCCAATTTAGATCTCTTTACCTCAAGAATATGAGCATATGACTCACAACCAAAAACATGAACATGTCTCAAAGAAGGCTTCTTACCAGACCATGCTTCCATAGGTGTCTTATCAACCAATGCTGAAGTAGGAGAATGATTCAGCAAGTAACAAACTGTAGCAACTGCCTCAGCCTAGAGCTTTTGTTCCAGACCAGCATAACTCAACATACTTCTTGCTTTCCCCATCAATGATCAATTTAGCCTTTCAACAACTCAATTTTGCTATGGAGTATAAGGTGTAGTCTTGTGCCTTTTAATTCCATGGTCTACATAGTACTTATCAAAATCTGCATTGCAAAATTCACCACCGTTGTCCATTCTCAAACATTTAATTTTCCTACCAGTCTAGTTTTCAACAAGATTTTTAAATTCTTTAAACCAACTGAACACTTCAAATTTTCTCTTCAAAAAATAAACAAATGCCCTTCTCGAATAATCATCAATAAATGATACATAATATCTTGATTTAGACACAGAAGGAACATCAATTGGACCAAAAACATCAGAGTGTACATAGTCCAAAACACCAGAAGATTTATGAGAACTTGAGTAAAATGAAACACAGTTTTGTTTTCCATATATGCAATGTTCATAGAAATTGAACTTAAGATTACAATCAATCAGTCCATCTACCAGGTTTTTATTCTTCAAAGTTTTTAAACCTTTTTCACCTATATGACCAAGCCTATGATGCCAGAGCATTGTTTTCTCTGTAGGAAGTTTGACTTCCATAGAATTTGCATCATGTGTTACAATAGTAACCTTTTTAGACTTTTCAGAGACTATATTACAGCACACATGTTTAGCATCTAACTTATACAGTTTTCCAATGCGTTCACCCTTTGCCAACACAATAGAACCTCTAGTCATCTTACAACCACCATTCACAAATGTGACTTGAACTCCAATATCATTAAGCTTACTTATAGAGAGTAAATTTTGAGCCAGACCTGGTATGTGTAGTACTCCATCGATTCCCTTTATTCTGCCATTCAGGAATTGGATTCTAACTCTTCCTCAGCCAACAATGTCCAGTGTCGAATCACTTGCTAGGAACACCTTCCCTCCAGCATACGATTCATACTTTGTGAACTACTCTCTATGAGACGTCATGTGGAATGATGCCCCTAAATCCACTAACCATACATCTTTAGATGCAGGTGTTGCCAAGGCTGCTACAAAGGCATCTACATCGCTCTGAGAAGATTCATCATCAGAAGACTTATTCTTCTTCTTCTTTTTCTCCTCTCTGCAGTCTTTCCAGATATGTCCTTTCTGCCCACAGTTCCAGCACTTCACCTTGGACTTCTTTCTAGGAGATTTTGATCTCTCCTTTGACTTTGATTTGGATTTAGACTTCTTGTCCTTATGGTTGCCTTTTTCCTTTGATCTATCTCGAACAACAAGGGCTTCTTTAGCCATCTCAGAAGATTTCCTTCACATTTCTTCTGACAAAAGTGAAGCAACCACCTCATCCATCTTGAACTTGGTTGTAGTACTTCCAATAGCCATCACCAAATGATCACATGTGTCAGGCAAGGAACACAACAAAAGCATACAACGTTCTTCTTCACCTATTGTTACACCAATAGATGTCAACTGTGAAATCACCATGTTAAAAGAATTTAGATGATCTGCCACAGATGCACCTTCATCCATCTTCAGGGAGTATAACTTCTTTCTCAAGAAAAGTTTATTCACCAAGGACTTGCCCTGATAAATATCTCCTAACTTCTTCCATAGAGAATCTATAGTCTTCTCCTCATGGACATTCAATAGAATAGAATCTGCAAGACTTAATCTTATTAGTCCCCTAGCTTTCCTGTCTGCTAAGTCCCAATCTTCTTGCTTCATGGCTAAGGGTTTATTCCCAGACACAACAACCCAAAGATCTCTATCAACCAGCATATCTTCAACCTTAAGTTTCCACAACTCAAAGTTTGTGCCATTGAACTTCTCAATGTCTATCTTTCCTGATATGCTTGCCATCTTAATTTGTAGATTAGACATAATAGACTTCTACAGAACTCCCACTTGTAGGATTGACACAAAAAACCCAACCTACCCACAAGGATAACACAACTGGCCAGGCTCTGATACCACTTGTAAGGAAAGAAAAGGTGTGGAAAATAGTCTCCCTAATGTCAATTCAAAGGGGATAATGTAGACAGATGCCTTTTAATTTCAATTATAACTCATTAAGATGCACAAAGAAGGAATTACAGAATAAACATAGCAAATTTGAACACAGAGAGAAAACACCAGATGTATGTGGGAAAACCCTTTCGGGTAAAAAACCCACCACCACAAGAAGACAATTTTGTTCATAGTAAACACAAGAGGATTACAACAAATTATTCAGCCTCCTTGTTCAGGCATCAAATCTCAGAACATACATGATGATTCACTTTCACTGTACTATTATAGAATGAACACATTGTTCTTCAATCACCAACTTAACTCTATCTCTCTTCTGATCTCCCATTGCTTTAGCAATCAAATCGAATTCACTTGCAACTGACCGAACAACCAATCGATTCAGTTGCTATTCAGTTCAACTATTGAAACTGTTGTTTCTGACTGTTCGCATATCTGTGAGAACCCATTAGTCCCACATGAACAAGTCATCAGTCACTATCCCAGCTCATATACATGACCACGAGATAGATAACCGTCAACACTTTTTCTGACAAGACCAAATGGTCTACTGTTCACCAACCATCGGGAAGACCTTGGCTGACATCGCATCAGAGTGATGGAAAGATATTTTGAAACTACATCAATAGTTATAGTCATGCCAATACAAAACCTCCATAGGAATGATTCAAACCATCAGAGAAAGACTTCCACAGTATGCCAATAGTGATTCTCACGCCGACGCCAACTTCCATCAGAGTAACCCAAACTGTCAGAGAGATATTTCAACACTCGGGCCGATAGTTATTTTCATACCGATGTCCTTTTGTCAGGATGAATCTCACCGATCTCAAACCACTGTTGGAGTAACATACATGATCAATGATAGTCCCTCAGATCACACAAACAGTTCATGTCTCACCGCTACAAGAAACATTCCACTTTCCTGTGATCACTGAGACTCCTGCCGATTGCTGAGATAGAGAACAACACTTGTCGACATATAGACATAGACAACATTATAGAGGTTCAAATAATAAATTGAGACACATGATCTCATCACATATCTCAGGCTAACTCATTGGTAAGATGAGTTTTTGCCTCTTTGTGAATCAGAGAGTTTTGTTTACTTACTCTCGGTTCACCAAGAAAACTAAATTCTTCTCTTTCCTCAAAATGGTGTTCTTGATTGTTTTCTCCCCCTCTAATTTCCTGTTCTAGGGTTTCCAATCTTTCTTTTGTTTCATTTAAAATTGATAAAATTTGATCTAATTTTTCCATAGGATTATTTTTAGGATTTGGGCTGCAAGGGCTCCCTCCTGGTTGATTTCCAATTTGTTCCATAAAAATACTTATCCACACCTAACATTTGCATAGAAATTTATCAAAACATTGAACTTTTGACATGCTATCATAAAATTGCAAATTCATAAATACAAAAACTTAGAGATGCATCACATAAACATTTGTTAATACTAAAAGCCAAAATTTTACTTCATTCACTCTTTGGATTTTTACATCCTTATTCGAATACAAAACTTTTCTGTTTTCATGTATAAAAAGGGTCTACATATCACTTTTTGACAAAGGGATTTCCTTAGGTTCCTCCTCACCATCAGAATTGAGTAACACAAACTTTGTGGGTGGGTGTACTCATGAGTACTCAATCAACACCTCTTTTCCTATTACAGGCGCATTCTGACCACACCCAAAAGGTATATCACAATGGGCGGATGGTAGGGGTTGGCAATGTTTTTGCCATCTCAATCTGTTTCCTCCTTTCTAGACAAATACGTTTGAGTGCATCAGTTAGTATCTCAAAATCAGTGAACCAAGCTCCTTCTACATAGCTCACTGGTTCCTTCATTTTTGGCTCAGGAGATGGCTCTTTCTTAATAGTGATCTTAGGCATATGACTAGGTTTTGTTTTCTTGGCTCGCTTTCTTGTCCTTCTCTTTCCTACCATTATGGCACAAGAACAATCATTTTATCATTAGCATATCTTGCCAATCTTGTGAAACCTTGTAATGAGCTCCAAGATCCAAGTGCTGAACCCAATAGCTCTGATACCATGTGTAACATCCCAACTAGAATATTAAATAACATTAAACACAAATAATATAAAAAATCTCATTTCTCTTTTTTTTTATATAACAAAATCCAATAATATTACATTTGAAATTTCCTAGTACAATACATAATTTCAAAAAGATGGTCACTTCACATGCAACTAGAAAATTTTACATTTTTATCATAAACATATAATAGATGGTCGTATTCCTTGCGACTTACAATATTTATCAATTTCATTTACATAATCAATAATGTTTCTTATTCACAAGTCTTCAACAATCAACTACAGGAGAGAGAGAGCATTACCTTGGTGCTTTTCCCCTAACCACAGACCGGTGGTCCCCCACACACCTTCCTTCTGGAAGTGGCCCTTCCCTTCATAATGGTGTAGATAATGAGAATCAATTGATTCTTTATGCCATCTGATAACTAGTGAAGTGTCCTAGCTAATAACAATTGGGATTACAACTCTAGTCTAGATCTAGCTATGTATTACCCACTTTGACTATTTAGCTATCTGGTACACAGTGAACCAACAATGCAAGCAATGACTTTTACATTACTTTGGTCAAAGTTTCTTATAATAAGTTGTATGTTCACAGATTCTTTTCTCGACTTGGAGACAACATTCTTTTAATAAATAAACACACTTTGATTTGTTGGAATAAACAAACAATCTCTAATCCAATTGTTAATCATCAAATCACCAAGATATGATACCAATTGGTGAGATACAAGGATTTGAATAATACAATATAGAAATCTGAAAATAAGTTTGCTTAATCCTTGAAATACCATGAAATGATTCAACTTCTTTATGATGCTAAAATCAGCCACTCTAACATGCTTGATAAAACCACCTTAGATGAACTTATAACAGAAATAACATCACCATAAGATAGTAGCAACAAAGAGGCACAAATCAGCAACATAAGAATATAATATCTCACAACACAAGGTAACAATGGAACAAAAGAATAAACACATAACACAACGTTTACGTGGAGAAACCCTTGCGGGAAAAAAATCCACCAAGAAGAGAGGCCCAAGTTGTATTATCTTCAAAACAAGATTACAATACACCCACTTCCAATCTCCTCTTCATTCTTCAATCCAAGAGCACCTGTGTATAGAAAATCTCTCACTTAACCTGTTACCTGCAAGCAAGTTTTCCTCTCACTGTTACTCCCTAAACTTCACTCTCAAGTCTCATATTTATGTAAAATGAGTACCCACCAAATAAATTCATGGGAGATGGACAAAATCCAAATTTTCTATCTTGGGATACACCAAAATCATCTTCTTATAGATTCCCTTACACCTGTCATAGGCATCTTCCCAATATAGGTGCCTAGAACCAAGAATAGGAACTTACAAGACAATAATTGCTGTCATATGTTGTCATAGAATCTCTTACACCTTATGACAATTGTAAGTTGTCATAGATGCTCTTACAAACTTATGACATGCATTATAATAGCCCAAAAATACATTTCCCTAAAATAGGCACTAAGATTCTCCACCTCACCTCATTTACTATTTACCGAGATTCTTTGAGCAGTAAAAGTAACTCTGTAACAACCTGCCGGTGAAACTTGTACATCCCTTATGGGTAATTAGAAATTACAAATAATAAATGGAATAAATACAATATTGGGATTTACAAGGTTAATGGCACCTTATCCCAACATTCTCCCACTTGACGTTATACATTGTAAATCAATCCATAGGAAATATCAATCAAGGGAATAAATATCCCTTAGCCAACCATGTACCATTGATTCTTCAACATGCTTTTCTGCTCCAACAAGATACCTGCAAAAGCAACCATGATAACCACCATCTCAAGCAAGAAATCCTCACATCATATTACCCTTGATGGGACAAGGAACATGCCAAGGTGAAACATATCAACTATCACTAAAACCTACACCAATCTATACATGAACACAAGCATCAAATCTAAATGATAACAAATGACTCTGAGTGACTGCTACACTCATATCAAATTGGAATAGAAACCACATCAAGTTGCTAGCTCATCCAAACTATCCATACCTCAAACCAGGGTAAACAAGCTATCATAGGTAGAACTTCATGTTATCAACATAACAACCCAAATCTACAAACAGGTCTTTGTATATCCACCATCCTGCAAAAGAAGACTCCAAGGTAACAACACACATAGACATGCGATAAAAAACCTCTGAAGTAACTCACTACAGTAAAGTGTAATTAGCCCAAGAGAGGTGCCCCTCCCATGTAGAACACATATACCTTATGGAACTCCCACTGCATAGGTAATGTCAAATCTAAAAATAAGATCATAGCATTAACAAGTCCTCCTATAGCACTTCACATAGAGGATGTGGCTAATTCCTCTATCATAGTGTCAAATAAGCATACAATGATATGCAAAATACATCTCTCATTACCATTCCAAATAACTCTCCCAAGTCCTCCAAACCAATGAAGAAAGAGATCAAGGAGCTACCAAACTATTGCTAAAAAATAATGAAGTACAAAACAACAGCACATGACTCCATTCATAAACCTCAACTCCATAAATAGAAGAACCTTCAGGAAGAAGACAATATACCCAGAAAGAGAGAACCTTCAAATCAAACCATGTCCTTATACCACACCAACATGTGCCAAACTGTGTAAAGTAAGATCTCTTTCTACACTCCCAAACTGAAAGGATATCAACATCTAACCATTCAACTTATAATGAAACATGGCAGCAATAGATGTAAAACCTCTCACAGAAAGTAGATCAAACTAGCCAAACATTCCCACAACATAAGGGAATATGCCCAAAGCCACTAACCATCTCTTGTACCTTTCCTACTAAATCCTCAGAACTAGCCCAAGTTCAAGATTACAAGGAGAACAACGGAAATACATAAAACATGCATCTACTTCTCAACAAACCCTCATAACTCAACTTTCAAGACTAATGCACATGAGAAGACAAGATACATATAAAGAATGCATCTAATAATCAGGCGGGCAACACATCTTAGATCATTCACCTACCGAGTAGACCAAGAGTGGGATACAAGATTGTCCTATGCATACAACACCAAGCAATATAAGCTTTCAATAAAGACAACCTTCTCATTAGGTCTATGATAGACTCACATCCATTTCTAGGTGTAGGCTCCTCGGTCTTTATTGTTGAAAAACTTTCATAACAAGTAACCATTCCAACATATATCTCTAAACATAAGAGATATCCAGCCTAACCCAAGTCCCTCTAGTATCCATGAGCACCCACCAATCAATCCATGCCAACTTCAAATGCAACCTGCAAAATCATGAAGCTCCAAGCAAATGATTAATACTCAAAACCAAAGAGAACTACATCCTCTCCAAAGGAAGAACAATAACACCTTTACCAAAGACTCTAAAGGTCCTCCATGAAACAAGATGTTAAAACCTCTTCAAATCACATGAATATAACCATATCTTGCTAAAGCTCCCACTGAACTATGATACCAAGCTATACATGGCAACAAGATATCAAACCATCACTGTCAAAAGCTCCCATTGAAACATGTAACAAAGCTATCCATGACATCATGATTTAACCATCTCCTAAATGAAGATCATCCATGGCCTCAACACAATCAAAGAAAACCACTGTAACGACAATAGCTCCCAAAAGGTCAAGTAAACCATAATCTCCAAACTAAGAAGATAGAACACACTATGTATCTGCACAAAACTCCCACTAAAAGTGATACTGAGTTGTATACATGTTATCATGACCTACATCATTACCAAAACTCCACTAAAAGTGAACAGAGCTTTTCATGCACCATAAATTACTGCTATAGATTCTAATGAATAACTATATCAGGTACTCCAAACCATCCTTCTATCTTAATGCAATAAACATACCAATGTAATCAAGGTGACCAAGAAGAGGCCAACCAAATAGAATCCTCATTAGACAATTTACAAGATCTGCACTCATGCAACATCTCAAAGGAGAAAAACATGGTCAGTGCTCCAATCTCAAAGAACTAAAAAATAGATTCAACCCCACTTCAGTAATATGTAGAACAAAGATAACTAGGAATAATATGTAGATTTCCAAGACTCAAACACCAGGATCAATGCTAGACCTGATTTGCCAAACAAATCCACATCAGAGTAACCATAGATCATAAGAACCCATCAAGCAGCCCTGTAAATTTGTAATTGTTTTCATCCAGAATGCTCTAAGAGTCTGAACACAATATTTCCACAGATCTACAAACCACAGATTTTTGTTAACATGTAAAACCTGTAAAACCATCTCTCTGTAAATCTGAAATCACTTCGATATTCACACCATACAGCCATCTGAAATAATGAAATATCACAGATCTACGATTCCACAGCTTTTTGAAACAGGAAAACTGTAAAACCTACATATCAAAAATAACATGAATATGAAAGAGGAGGAACTAGGTTGTTTAGGAGTTTTCATATAAAAAAAAAATACCAACTCCACAACCCACATGCAACCGATGGCAAATCATCCAATGCTTTCATGTAACCAAGGGCTAAACTCGTGAATCCAACATAAGCACTCCATACTATAGTCCAAAAAATAAATGTTCTTCCATGTAACCAAGGCACCAAAATCAACCACCCAACATGAAAACCCATTCACTTCACATGACCACAAGGTAAAGGAACATAACCACCATGCAAGAGGATACTCACATATTGCCAAATCGGAGCTCCAGATCACTACCACAAGATCAACTCCATGAAGATCCATAACCCTGAGCCTCAAGAGCCCATCACAGATTCCATTGACAATATCCATCCAAAAGTTAGATACCATGTCTTCCAATCTCATAGATCTGCAAAACAATGCCAACATACAGAACATCCACTGCAACCCAAAAAACCTCCAACTCTACAATTCCTTCCAACAAATTCACAAGTTTTACAAGCTAAAATTCAAAAATGGAGGAATACCCAAAACCAAGTTACCATGAATCCATCACATGCAAGCACATGCAAGAAACATACAAGCCCATGCAAGTACATGCAACTCACATGCAAGCACATGCAACCACATGCAAGAAACATGCAAGTACATGCAACTCACATGCAAGAACATGCAAGCACATACGAGCACATGCAAGCCATGGAACAACCTTAAGCTCTGATACCAAATTGTTGGAATAAACGAACAATCTCTAATCCAATTGTTAATCATCAAATCACCAAGATATAATACCAATTGGTGAGATACAAGGATTTGACTACTACAATATAGAAATCTAAAAATTGTATGCAAATCTAAAAATAAGTTTGCTTAATCCTTGAAATACCATGAAATAATTCAACTTCTTTATGATGCTAAAATCAGCCACTCTAACATGCTTGATAAAACCACCTTAGATGAACTTATAACAACAATAACATCACCATAAGATAGCAGCAACAAAGAGGCACAAATTAGCAACATAAGAATGCAATATCTCACAACACAAGGTAACAATGGAACAAAAGAATAAACACATAACACAACGTTTACGTGGAGAAACCCTTGCAGGAAAAAAATCCACCAAGAAGAGAGGCCCAAGTTGTATTATCTTCAAAACAAGATTACAATACACCCACTTCCAATCTCCTCTTCATTCTTCAATCCAAGAGCACCTGTGTATAGAAAATCTCTCACTTAACCTGTTACTTGCAAGCAAGTTTTCCTCTCATTGTTACTCCCTAAACTTCACTCTCAAGTCTCATATTTATGTAAAATGAGTACCCACCAAATAAATTCATGGGAGATGGACAAAATCCAACTTTTCTATCTTGGGATACACCAAAATCATCTTCTTACAGATTCCTTTACACCTGTCATAGGCATCTTCCCAATAGAGGCGCCTAGAACCAAGAATAGGAACTTACAAGACAATAATTGCTGTCATATGTTGTCATAGAATCTCTTACACCTTATGACAATTATAAGTTGTCATAGATGCTCTTACAAACTTATGACATGCATCATAACAACCCAAAAATACATTTCCCTAAAATAAGCACCAAGATTCTCCACCTCACCTTATTTACTATTTACCGAGATTCTTTGAGCAGTAAAAGTAACTCTGTAACAACCTACCGGTGAAACTTGTACATCCCTTATGGGTAATTACAAATTACAAATAAGAAATAGAATAAATACAATATTGGGATTTCAAGGTTAATGGCACCTTATCCCAACATGATTTTCTTATTCTATACTAGTCTATAAGGCTTAAAATATACCCTTTAATATGAGACAAGTATAAGGTGAGAGCATAGGTGACTTAAAAGCATGCAATGAGCCCCTCTTTGCATCCTTGCAATCTTGGGTCTATGGCGAGCTGTCAATCTACTCAAAGGCTTGTCAACCTGATTCTGTGCTCATAATTAATATGGTATACATTCTCAAGATAAACTTGATTCCATCATAAAGTCATTGCTTTTGACATCTATAGACTTCTATGACTCTTTCCACTAAGATATGTCTGCCTTAGTATATGAATATATATTCGACTAACTTCTTGTCGATATAACATTTTTCTATATAAAAATGACTATAATATTGTCATTGTGAGGTAAAAACAATTTATGATAACTATTGAACCATCTTGGCCAAAATAAAAGATTGGTTTCCTCTTTAACCAAAATATAGGCAGTATATGAGAACTCTCGGTTGCTCAAAATAACCAAAATGATAATGCTAATATTTTCTACCTCTACGACATAAGTTAAATAGATTATTTTACAAGATTATCCGAACAAGAAGTCTATTCATCTATAGTCTTTTATTCAAGTCATTGATCTTTCATAAGCTATGAGCTTTTATAATTGAGAAGAGTGATGATTCCTCTCTACTTCGATCTATTACATCTCCTTTAGGATAATACTATGATAATCTAACTCTATTATACTTTGGTCTTTTCTAGACATAAAGCAATGAGTGTATTCTCAGTCTTCTATCAACTTAACTGGTAAGTTTATATCATAGATAGCTAGATATATGTTAATATTCTTAAATTGACCTCTCATAGTTGATGACCATTGAACATTCAACCTTTATTGGCTTTCTATTCAAGGTATTCTCTATAGATATTCTTGAGGTAAATCCTCATATATGGTACGTTCCTATAAGAATACAATCTTATCATAGGTTTATAGACCAACCAATATATAACATTTGACCTTTACACAGATCTAGATTTCATTTAAACCTTCTTTGAAAAAAGAATATATGTTAATATGATAGCCTATCAGTTTCATAGCACTGTCATCTTGATCATACTATAGACTGAGTTCTATTTGATATGAGTGGTGCTGCCACAATAGTGTGTCCCACTTATAGAACATCCTGATTTTTGTCTGAAATCACATATTTTTTAGAAAAAATAATGATTTAAGCCTTGAGGGGTTCCATCTAAAGGGGTTTAATTGAAGGGGGTTAGATGAAACCCCCTTAGATCGAACCCCCTTGGAAAGAACCCCCCTAGTCTTAAATCAAACCCTTGATGGAGTCTCCTTTGCACCTATCAAAATGATGACAAAAAACTAATTTTGCTTCACCTTTTGAGGGATCAAATGAAGTCATTTAGTTATTATATTTTGTGAATATGTAGCCCTTAGTATAAGCTTTCCAAAAGGTATGAAGTCATTTGATTTTATATTTATTTTCTATTTTCTAGTGAATGTAGGTTTTTCATTGAACATCACGGTCTCTATTCCACACATGCGGAAAAAGAAAAAAAAATAGAGAATTTTTTTTATAAAAAGTATTTGTGCACTAGGTATTGATGTCCTTGCTTTAACAAAAAAAGAAGTTAATTTGGATACATACAAAAAAACTTCACCATATAGAGGTATGGGGTTGGGGGCCCTGCTCTATTCTATCTTGCCCTTGCCCTCTATATAAACCTATGTCTGAATTATAATTAATCTCACTTCAAAAATTAATTAAAAAAATATGCAACAAAAAATTATGAAAAAATATCTGCGCATTAGATATTGGTGTTAAAAATCTATGTTAAAAAATTTATAATTTTATCATTTTTATAAAAAAAAGTTATGTTGTATGGTATGAACATCACTATCTAAAAATGTTGTTAATTATAAAAAATAAGTTATTAAAAGTTACGTAAAAAAATTCATAGCTTCTTTCTTAATTTTTTTTTTAAAATACATTTAGAATCTACACATGAAATCTCAAAGTCTCTAGTTCACATCATCTTCATATTATTAACGGTTTAGTTGTTATAGATGTCAGAAAGTCGAAATTGGTTAAAATGCTGATTTTAATGTCCTACTTTGGCCAAAAAGTGGGACACAATATTATCACCGTATTCTATATGATATGAGTGATATCTATTATCAATGTAATCTTCCTAGAACAATAACCATGGTTTTCTAAAGGCATATAACTCAATACTACATTGATATAGAATGTCATTCTTATGAGTAGCCATGTATATAAAACTCTATCAAAGCATACATTTATATACATGGAAGCTTTATTTGCTACAGAAAATATTTAAAATATTTAATCCTGCGACCTCTTGAGGCTTGATAGTAATAGCAACGACTTCATACATATAGTTTAATGCTATAATGTCAACAATTTTCTACTGGTTCTTGGCATACCTGATTATTGTAGTCGACACTCCCTTATCAAACTTCCTCTGTCTGTTCTAATCTTTCGAACCAAGAGATATATCCTTCTCTCTCCCTCGACCAAGATCACTTAATGCTCTAACATCCACTCCCTACATATTATAAAGCAGTTCATGCATAGTTATTTCCCCCCATTTCTCTCAACCATCCCTGGTTTAAAGAGATTATAAATAGGAAATATTGAGCTTTTGCTCCTTCCACTCTTCCAAGCATCTAGGGAAGAATACGATGAGAGTCTTCCAAAGACTCTACTTCTTTTTACCACAAGCTAGATATTTTAATTTAGCCATAACTAAGTTATAAAATAATTAAAAATATTAACAATAGTGTTGTGCCCTGCACACACACCCCATTTTGCCAAATAGGGATCCCCTCTTTTGCTTTGGCTTGGAGTCTCAACCTTTTTTCCTCATGATTACGAGAAAGTAAAATAGTGCTTAGAATGCAGGATTTGTTCTAAATTCAGGCATTTGGTATGTTTGAAGTTGTTTGGTGCCTTTCATGATTGATTTGGAGGAGTCTTGATTGGGTTTGTGCTTAAGAAATAGACCTTTGTCACCTTTTGTGCTGAAACTAGGTGTTATTGCATTTTGTGTCAAAATCCTGGGTCACTGGATATATTCCTTAAAATTGCTCTTGCAAGATGTGTCTTGTTGGAATTCCTAGTTTCCATGCCTTAGAATTGCAAAATCATGTCAAATTCAACATTTCACCAAGGGGTCCTTATGCTTTCATCCTAATGCATGTCCCTGAAGCCCTGAAATTGGCTAAGTCTGATGTCATGAAACCCTAAAAAATTGGTTAAGTCTAAAATCTAGCGGATCCTCCAAAATCTAGAATATGCATGTTAAATCCCACGGATCCGAGACCTATCTCAAACATCCTGACAATATATTTCAAAATATTTAATATATTTTTAAATATACTGTCAGCCAAGGACTTTCAAAATCTGGTGCTAAAAATAGCCCTTACTGTATTTTACGCTAATATCCTGTCACTGGATATCAGCGTTAAAACCTTCTCACACACCTTAGTGCTAAAAATTGGCTTGATGAGATATTGCGCTAAAAATGAGTCCAACCAGATATATCCAGTGCATCAAAGTGTTATGTCAGAAAATGTCCCCTTGGGGGCTTTTCCCTCTTAAGGTTTAGCTCCCGAGTCCTTAGAATGCATTTAAAGCATCTTGTGTGATAATTGTGAATCCTGATGAGAAAACCCTAAAGTCTTATCGCAAATAGGACCTAGGGGGTGCTATTTTGATGATCTCTAAACAAAAATGGGAGGGTGGACTTGGGTGCTAGTGCCCTAGTCCTGCCCTATTTTGGGTCAGCCCTAAATTTAAATGTTAGTTTTATGACCGTTACTTAGGTCCTATGCTAACATATCAAGTTTGAATTATGAAATTCTTAGTGGAAATGTTTGTAGTTGCATATATAAGCATGTTTAGGACTTCATTTGCAAACTAGATGGACATTGTGAACTTGTGATCTTATGCTAAAGTGATTCAAGGCTTTCATTGTGTTGCAAAGCAGTATTGTGTTGTTATTGTGCTTGTTTGTTGCAGATTTGACTCCATCTCCTCATGGCATGAAAGAGCATCTTCCTTCCATGAGATCTACACTTCTAAGGTGACATTTATTTGTGTTTGAATCATTCATCATTTGGATTTTTCCTCTATCCCGCAAGGATACACACTCTTTATCTAATAACTGTGTTCGGAAGAATTGGATGTCTCTCCAGGGCTTGACCGAGGCAAGCCTCTAAACACCACAACCCCCAACCACACTCCTTTGTGATTGTAGGTTACAGGTTTTGCATCTGGATGGAGTGGAGTTGCAGGGAACAGTAAGACAGTGTGCAGATTCCACATCCCTGAAGAAAAGAACGCATAAATAATTTGGATAGTGTCCTCCAAATCTCAGAACACAGAAACAATTTGGACAATGGTAATCAACATCTAAAGAGCTTTTGGCACCCTGAAAAACATCAGGCATTGGACTAGGGTGCTACTAGAGGTGTCCTCCACATCTTTCGGGGTAGAGACATAAGATACAGTGAATATCAATGTCAGGAGATCTAGATTATGTGCAGAAAATAGTACCTTGGACAGGGGTGCTAGTGGAGGTGTCCCTGACTGTTCCGCATTCTAAACTTTGAAAATGGTCAATTATTAATCTCTGTCCTTCACCTTAATCTGAAAGGATTTGTCTTAATTCATCAATTTGCTTACTGTTTTGCTTACTTAGGGTTTTAAGAGTATTTGACCATTAAATTGAGATATTGATTGATAATATCTGAGTTTTCACATCATTCCAAGTGATAGCCCAACCCGTTAGATGAATGCTCTCACTTAGTAGAGATTCAACTCGGTTGATATGTCCTTGAATGTTTGTAGTGAAAGGAGGATTTACCCTTGACACCAAAAACAACAAATTAATACCCCATCCCCCCTTTTTCGTACAAAACATTTTGGTGAACCCATGTTTTTGAAATTTTTGCACCTTGCTAAGTGTTGTGTGATAGATTTGCATTCATTCATCTTATTGCATTTTAAAAATTTGAAAAAATTGGCATCTTAGGCTTGCATTTTGGCATAATTTGAATTAATTGGCATTTAATTTCATTTAATTTCTATTATTTTCATCATATCTGATTTAAATTATAGAAATTCATCATTTATTATTCACTTGCATTGCATTTTCATGCTTAAATTGTTAAAAATTGCTTGAAATTATGCATTTTTCATAAAAACCTAGTTTTGCATTAGCTAGGGTTTGTAGTTAAAATCTTGTTTCATATTTTACTACCCTTTTAAAACACTCATTAGGACTGATTTCTAATTTTAGCGTTGCATCATAGTGTCATTCTTGCAAAATTTCATGTCCAAGGTTTGAAAACCTTGCATTTTCACTAGATTTGGCCTTATTGTCTCTCTAGAATTGCATTATAGATGTGTTGTAAAGGATTTTGCTGCATTATTTGATTGATATCAGGGTTATAATCTACTTCCCCTCCTCAAATTCCTTACAACACCCTTTCTATTAGGCATTTACATTGAAATTTGGTGAAAAATTGCATATTTTAGGTGTATTTTCACTAGGTTTTGACTTGTCATCACTCTAGATCTGCACTATAGGCATGTTGTGAAAGATATTATTGCATCATTGGACTATTATTAGGCTTATAATTCTCTTCCCTTATTGACGTTTTTCACAACACCTCTTCCATTAGTGATTTGCATTGAAAAATTGAGAAAAAGTGAAAAATCAAGCATTTTGGATCCTACACATATCTTGCTCCTTGGATTTGTTCTATTAGTTTGTGCATTGAGAGTTGCATGCTTTTGTATGAGTATTATAACCCGCTTCCCTAATAGAAATATCCCTTTAAGAAGAAGTAGAAGACTCATGGGATCTAGTGCTTCTGAAGAAAACGGTATTCCTACCTCTGAAAAATCCATTGAACACCTTCTTTACAAAAGGAGAGACACAAATTTTGCAAGACACTATATCTCATACAACCACTATGGAAGATCAAATATTTCATGATGTTGATGACACTATTGAAAATGAAAGGATAGCGGAAGAAGCGATACCTGTATTCACAACATAAGAGAGTTGATAAAAGAAGGACAAGATGGTATTAATGCTATTCAAGGTTTAACGCATATAGTACAAAATAATGTTATGCCGGTGACTGAATGTGTGAATGGTATTAATAACATGTCATCACTAACTCATACGCAAGTATCGACACCTATAACGACTACGGGAATATCTACATTTACATCAACAATTTTAACCACTAATTCAAATACTTGTAGTAATGCTACCACTGGTGTTGGAGTATCTAATGACACTAATTCACAAAATTACAAAGATGTGGGATTTAACTATCAAAACTTGGCACCTAAGGTGACTTCTTTCATGAATAATTACTCTCAACCACCTCTCCATCCCACTTATTCTCAACCACCTCTTACATACAACTATTCACAACCACCTTCCACTTATCACTATGTTCAACAACCACTCACTTATTCATAGCTTTAGCTTGTCACTACTCATGCTCAATCACCTCCACACTTCGGTTCCAATTCCTCACAACAAATTGCATCTCCTAATGATGCCCTCCTAAACCAACTCTTGCAAGGCATGACTTCCCTACAACAAAAGGTGACAAGCTTGACAAATTATTCACAACCTAATATACCAACTTATCATGCCCGTAATCCCCTATCTTATGCAATCTTGAGAAATCCTATGCCTGAGAAGTTTGAAACTCTTCACTTTGAAAAATATGGTGGAAAAGGTGATCCTAATACTCATGTGGCAACATTCACGGTTGTGTAGTGATTTTTACTTTGAAGAGGACTTGTTAGCAAAAATTTTCCCATGATCTCTCAAAGATACTACTTTAGAATGGTTTTTCTCCTTACCTTCGAATTCAATACACTCTTTTTTGCAACTAGTTGACCAATTTTTACAATATTTTCAAGCAAACATTGGACCTCAATTCTCTTTGATTGATCTAGTTCATTGCAAGCAATGTCCGAAAGAGAATTTAACTGAGTTTATTAGTCGATATCAAGATCTCTATGCATAAATTCAATATCAAATGAAGGATGAGGATGTTCAGAAGGTGTTTATTACAAATCTACAACCTAACATCTATGATAAGATTCTCTTGATGAAGTATAACTCCTTTAAACATTTATGTACTGCCCTTCATGATTATCAACTTTCATCTAGTCAGTATGAAAACCAAAACTCATCGACTCAAGTTGGTCAATCCACGGGTGGACCATCACAAAACAACTTTAAGAGGAATAATAAGACTTTCATCAAGGTTAATGGACATAATTTCTCACAAGTGTTTGCTATCACTAATCCGAAGAGGACACCGTTTCAACAAAGAAAGTTTACTCTGATATCTGAATCCTATCATTCTATCATGAATCAAGCCATGAGTAATATCCTCTTGAAGCTTCCTCCAATTAAACCGTTGGATCCTAGTAGAATGCAAGGACCTTATTTTGATAATGATTTTTTTTATTATCATCGACAACAAGGGCATGATACTGAATGATGTATGCGTCTTAAACATGAAATATAAGACCTCATTGACTCGAATGTTATATAGGTATCTGGTGTGAATGATAATGGAAATAAGTCAGTTGCACCTCCAAATTAGAATTTAGAGATCTTTACTAATCCCTTTCCTAAGCATACCGATAATAACATGATGGAACAAAATACACTTGAAGTAGAAGATGACTATCTGAATTACGATGAGATAATTGCTACAATAGAAGTGGACAAGGAAAATACTGAAGTATTAACTCGCCCATGAAAGAATGGTATTTATGCTCAGGTTCCTCCTCCATTATCTCTCCAAGTATTGCGAGATAATCAAAATCTATTGGAAAGACAAATGGAACAACCAAAGCAAGAGATTTTGACAAAAGAAAAGATTAATATGGTACAAGATAGTCCTTCTCCCTACGATAGACAGAATAAACAAAATAAGAGAACTAAAACTTGGAAAAGAGCAAGGCGGTTATCATCAGTACAAAATAATAGTGGTTCTCCTCCTCATAAGCAACAAAAGATTTCACATACACAAGTATTTGAGAAACAAGCATTGCATGGACTTTTTGACAACAAAGAACACTCTAATAAGAACCACTCAAGCTTCACACAAAACTTGATAGAGCATCTCTCCAAGATGCTCGCAAGTTCCAAATTTTAGTTCGATTGTCAGTGCAGGTAAGTATTTCTAATCCTTTACCTCCATGTTGTGTTTTCCCTGTGATATGCTACGTGTTGTTTAGGCCTTCTAGGATGACCCTTGATACTCTTGTAAGGTCAAGGATACCAGGCGACTGCCTCTATTGTGACTCTTCTTCTATTTGTATCATCATTCTTCTATATTGCTTCTCCTCTATTTTCATTGTTGTGTGTTGTGTCTGACAGACATAGTGTTACGGTAAGTGACTTGGGGGCACCCTCCTACATGATTGTCCCTAAGGCACTTGTTTCTCCTCTCTTAATTTATTGTTTACCTTCCTCTAGTGGTTCCATCTAGCTGGCGGATGACAAAAAACAAATAATATTGATACGGACCTAGTGTCCCTTCAACAAGAAATAAAAAAATGGACCTAGTCCATACATGATGACGGGGTTGATATATATTATCCGACGCTTGGCTAGTAGAATCACTCCGTGTGATACTTTGATGTTGTCTTATCATACTTACAAAACATAACAATACTGCTGCTCTATGCACTTTGATTATCTTGGATCTTGCCTTGCTTGGCTCTTTATATGAATGATTACATGCATTGTTGTCTATCATGATTATATGGATGCTAACACCTTTTCTTGCAGGAAATTGTGTATTTGTGGGATCATTTGGAAATCGTAAAGTACATGTCACCTCTAGGGGGCATGGGATTTGCGAGAGCTTGTGTTCCCTTGCGTGTTTTCTCTCTACCTTAACGTGCTTGATATTGGTACACAATGTCAACCACCTTAAGGTGGGGGCATATATAAGGTGAGTTGTTTGATGATTTTGGTACTAATGAAGCATGCTTGTAAGTCCTCTATGGAGGTGGGATGTTGTATCTCAGAGCGAGTGCACATCTTTATTTTCTATATTGAAATCATTAAGCCCTCTGTGGAGGTGGGATATCGTGCATATCCTTTTTATTTTAAGCCCTCTGCGGAGGCAGGGATGGTGTATTTCTTGAGGAGATTGCACATTTTGTCATTTTCTAAAAAGTCCTTCGAGTAGCCAGGGCGGATCTGAGACTATCCTAACCCTTAAGCATGTCTTCAACGATTGTTGTGGTGAAGCGCAATCATCGGTGTGTGCCTAAGATGGCTGCGAACCTAGCAATAGGTTTCTTCCATCGTTTGTTTGTCATGTTTTCTCCATGTCTTCCATGTGTGTGTATGGCGTGTTTGTTCCCAAGCATAGTTTCAAGACTGGTGGCGATGAGCTCCTCCTATGCTTTGGGATTTGTATGGTGTGTTTGTTCTCAAGTGTAGTTTCAAGATTGGTGGCGATGAGCTCCTCCTACACTCTCAGATTTGTATTGCGTGTTTGTTGCCCCTTATGTAGTTTCAAAACTGGTGGTGATGAGATCCTCTTGCATTTGGGTTGTGTGTTTACTTTCCATGTACTTGCATTTGCATTCATATATATGAAAATGAAAAAAGAAAGAATAACTACATTCATTGTATTCATTGTGTTTTGCATGTCTTCAATGTTGTCTTCTTTGTGTTTTGTGTGACTGTAACTGTGTTCTCCATGTTTTGCATGCCTGTTACTGTCTTCAATGTGATTGGCATGTCTTCACCGTGCTTGGCGTGTTTGTTGTGTTTGTTGACCTTACTTTAATGCATGTGTTGAACATGCATTTATACATACATTAAAGTGGGCGCTAAATGTTATGTCAAAAAATGTACCTTTGGGGGATTTTCCCTGTTAAGGTTTAGCTTTCAGGTCCTTAGAATGCATTTAGAGCATCTTGTGTGATAATTGTGAATCCTGATGAGAAAATCTTGAAGTCTTATGGCAAATAGGAACTAGGGAGTACTATTTTTATGATCCCTAAACAAAAATGGGAGGGTGGACTCGGGCGCTAGCGCCATAGTCCTGCCCTATTTTAGGTCAGCCCTAAATTTAAATGTCAGTTTTATGACCGTTACTTAGGTTCTATGCCGACATCTCAAGTTTGAATTATGAAATTCTTAGTGGGAATGTTTGTAGTTGATATATAAGCATGTTTAGGACTTCATTTGCAAACTAGATGGACATTGTGAACTTTTGATCTTATGCTAAAGTGATTCAAGGATTTCATTGTGTTGCAGAGTAGTATTGTGTTGTTATTGTGCTTGTTTGTTGTAGATTTGACTCCATCTCCTCATGGCATGAAAGAGCATATTCCTTCCATGAGATCTACACTTCTAAGGTGACATTTATTTGTGTTTAAATCATTCATCATTTGGATTTTACCTCTATCCTACAGGGATACACACTCTTTATCTAACAATGGTGTTCAAAAGAGTTGAATGTCTCTTCGGGGATTGACTGAGGCAAGCCTCTAAAGACCACAACCCCCAACCACACTCCTTTGTGATTGCAGGTTACATGTTTCACATCTAGACAGAGTAGAGTTGCAGGGAACAATAAGACAGTGTGTAGATTCCACATCCTTGAAGAAAAGGACTGCTTGGACATGGGCGTTAGTGGTAGTGTCCTCTAGATCTCAGAAAATAGAAATAATTTGGATAGTGGTAATCAGATCCAAAGAGCTTCCAACACCCTGAAAAACATCTGGCATTGGACTAGGGCGCTAGTGGAGGTGTCCTCCACATCTTCCAAGGTAGAAACAAAATATACACTGAAAATTAGTGTCAGGAGGAGATCCAGATTCTGTGTAGAAAATAGTACCTTAGACAGGGACACTAGTGGAGGTGTGCCTGACTGTTCCACATTCTAAACTTCAAAAATGGTCAGTTATTAATCTCTGTCCTTCACCTTAATCTGAAAGGATTTGTCGTAATTCATCAATTTTCTTATTATTTTGCTTACTTAGGGTTTTAAGAGTATTTGAGCATTAAATTGTGATATTGATTGATAATATCTAAGTTTCCACATCATTCCAAGTGACATCCCAACCTGTTAGGTGAATGCTCTCGCTTAGTAGCTATTCAACTCAGTTGATATGTCCTTGAATGTTTGTAGTGAAAAGAGGATTTACCCTTGACACCAAAAACAACAAATCAATACCCCATCCCCCCTTTTTCCTATAAAACACAAAGTTTCCCCACCAATCCTATTTAAACACTTTGTGCTAAAATCATCATCCATAGGATCTATGCTAAAAGAGGCCTCCACTACACATATCCAGTAGCACCTAAGATCTGCGCTATCCGGTGGACACCAAAAACTCCGCTAAAGGGAACTAAAGAAGTCTGCGCTAAAAAGTATTTGCACAGGATATATCCTGTTGGCATTAAAATCCCCACCAATCCTATTGAAGACAAAATCCCCGCTAAAAACATTTGGAAGAAGCTAGCACTAAAATTGCCTTCAACGGGATATATCCTATTGACCCTGAAATCCCCACTTTTTGATAATTTGGCCTAGAAAACTCATTTTTAAGGGTGCAAACTAGATTTAATTGATGAATTTCATATGCACATCATTCTATTACATCATGATCAACATTTTTATCATGTTAATGTGGATTTTGAGCATCTTTTGAATCAAATTAATGCTACTGCACATGAATATCCTGTTGACCCCAAAAATCTTGCTTTTTGCAAAAAAAGGTGTAAAAACGCAAAATTAAAGTATCCTAATGGATCTCAATGGTCACAAAAACATCCTAGATCATTATATATGCCAAATGGATAGTTAAAAAATGGTGAAAAACTCATAAAATCATTGGAAAATGCCAGATTTATGAAGTTATTCATAAGGAAGCAACATTGATTTTGAGCTGTCCTGGACTGATCCATAGCTGCAAATGGACATATTTTGATTCAAATTGATGGAAAATGATTTGCTAAGATGAAATTGATGCTTGGCATTGTCAATTGTAGGTCTGGGAGGACAAAGGAGCTTGTTGGAGCTGTCTTGGAAGGATGAACATCGAGAGGTACCCTACTGACCCAGATATGCAGAATCATCATTTTATCTACCAAATTGCTGTTGTATCTACAAAATGAAGTCAGTATGATATCCAAGGTGATGGAGATAAGCCCCAAGAGCTGAAAGACATAAGAGATCAGGCCTACTTCATTACTGTTCCTGTAGATCCTGTTCAATGTTTAGGGCATGTTCACAGCTGTCCCAGTCATCCAGTCATGCAATGTTGATCCAATCCAGTTGGATATGCCTTCATCAAAAACATGCCACATACTTCCCTTGACTAGTCAACACATTATAAAAGTCATTTGTCCCATTAGACAACTCAAAAAGTGCTATTTTGTCTTGTTCTCATGAGCTAAAAAGTTGTAATTTCATCTTTTTCCTACAAGACAAGCAAATCCAGGATTGTAACTACCCACCGACCAAATTAAATGCCATGTAATCTGGACCATTGGTGTTAGGTTTAATCCTCACTGTCCATTGAAAAACTCACTATGCCTGCCTCTCTATATAAATACAACCTCTCTCATTGTAAGATATAAGGGAAGCACTGAAGAAAGGATTATTGAAACTCTGCCATTTTCTGAATCAATATAAACAAAATTTCATTTGCCTCTACCAATTGAGTTCATTTTGTTGGTTGGATACGGTTCTCATGGTTCTTCTTCACCTTTCCAATTAGTTATTCAGTTGCATTTATGGTTGATTATTTAGATATTTGATGGATTTCCTGTCCATACCATTGATGGCTTGCTGATTGTATGTCACTGTGCATGGTTAGTTTGGGCATATTTCATATGAGCTAAGTTTGATTGTGTGAGTTCATTGAACTACGTCAAGAGTTAGGTGTTTGATGAATCTTTTATAGTTTGAAGACCCTTACATTTCCTTAGAAGATTGCACAATCTATGTGGCATTGTGGGCTGCCTAATTAAGTAGAGATTTGTTTATAGTTGGGGATTTGTCTATCTGTGTGTTGATCATTTCTACAATTGTCTATAGGATCTCTTATCCCTTATCTCCCTTTTCCTTTTTGTACTTTCTTTATCAGATCCTACTAGATTAGGTTTCATAAACTTGCATAGTGCTGTAACAGAATTCAGATTTACTAAGTGGAAGTTAGTAGATTGCTAGTTGTAAGTTGAAATCATATATCTTGTAGTAATCTGAGTATACATTAGTTTGTTTATGAATTGTCAAATCAGAAAACTAATTAAAGTCATGTGCAATCAAACCCTAATGCACTAATGTTTGTTTGCATTGTATGTAAGTCCCCTTGGTTGGAACAACAAAACACATATCCACTGAGTTATCCTATGAGCTAAGACCTAGCTGTATAAACCTTGGGGTAGTCCTACCTAGGATAAGATTCCTTTCAAGAGAGGTGAGATATCTCGTATCTTATCTGTGTTGCTGCGTGCTAAAAACACCATCAACAAATTGTACACCTATTTCTTAGATGTCACTAATGCATTCTTTTGAATGCTTCTATTATGCTATTTATGAGCACAACTATCAACAATGAAGTCTAGCAAAGTTGACATAGACCTCTATGATAAGATTAGACTTATTTGGCTGATTACTCACATCGACTTGACATTCATAGTGGTACACAACCTTATTGATTGTTGACGTAAAAGTCTAAGCCATCATCATGATGACAACAATATTAAACAAATATGAAATGATCACAATGTTGAAAATATTACTGAGGCGACCAACAACATATAAATTAAGACTTAATTTGATATTGACTTAACCTCTTGTTATGGAGTAAAAAGTGGACATATACCTTTTTACCTCCTAGTTTAGCTCCTAGGTCCCTGTGATAATATTGTACATGTAAAATATTCATCCCGATGCAAAATCCCCTAAAACCCATGTAAATTGGGAATTAAGGGCCCATTTTATGTCTTACCCCAGATCAAAAAGGTGCCTTGGTACTTGGGCGCTTGCGCCCAAGTCCTCCCTGATTGGTCAGGGAAAATTTTAATACATGTCGACATAGGACCTTTAAAAAGGTTTCCCTTTGTTAGCTCTTTTGATTTAATATACAAATGTTAGCGGGAAAGCATATATAAGTGTGTTTTTAAATTCATTATGAACCTAGATGGATATAGCAAACTTATGATCTTGGAGCAAGGAGCATTGAAAACATTCATTGTGTTGTTAGAGCATATTTGTGTTTGTATTGTGTGTATTGTTGCAGATTTGGAATCATCATCCATCTCCTTATGAGTTGAAGAATCTTCATTCTCCTAAGGGCTTCACCTCTGAGGTGATATCATTGTTATTTGAATCATTCTATCATTGATTTATGTTTAGCCTCTCCCTGCTAGGACATGTACTCTCTATCAAACAATGATGCTGGGAAGCTTGAATTGTATCCTGGGATTTGACCGAGGTAAGTCCCTAAACACCATAACCCCCCAAACCCCTTTTATTCTTATGTGTAGGTTACAGGTGTGAAATCTGGAAAGGTGAAGGTATAGGAAGGAGTAAGGGAAAGGATTTTAGGATCTAAAAGCATTTATGGAATATTCCTCTGTGGAAGACTTGGCCTCCCGCAAAATAGTCATCCTGCTCAAAGAGGCACTGAATTTGGCATCAATACATTCTCTGTGACATTTCTCTAGTTTCTAGTTTTTGAAGATTCTTCCTTTCTGGACTTGGGCACCTGTGAAATAGTCCTTTGACTTTCTAGCTTCCAGGGCATAGGTTCTGATATCTCTCTGATTATCTTTGTACATTCAAATTCTAGGTTTCAGTTGTCTTCTGTTTGTTATAAGCTGATTATCTTAGAACTAGGGTTTTATGCATACTTGACCTAAGGTTTGATAAAAAAGGATTGGTTAAATATGATCTTTCCATAGAAAACAAGAGCACAAGATCTATAGTTGACTCCACCTCCCTTTGGTTGTGATTTGGCTTAGTCTTGTCCTTGAATGTTATTGTGGAAGAGGGTTTGATCTAATGTTCATGGTAGTCTTCATCATTCATCTTTTTCACACATAACATTTTGGTGAACCCGTAGCATCGAGCATTTGTATCTTCCTGAGTGTTGAATTTATATCTTGCATTATTTCATAGCATATTTATCATTATTCATTGAAAAATCTTGCATAAATTTGAAAAAGGTGAAAAAAATAAACATTCTAGGCTTGTATAAAGGCATAGTTTTGCATTATTTTCATTGCATATAATTGAAACATTTGATTTTATGATTTTTACATCAGATCTGATGTATATTACAATAGTTAATCATTTTATGATATTACA
This sequence comes from Cunninghamia lanceolata, assembly GCA_027924645.1. Lineage (NCBI taxonomy): Eukaryota > Viridiplantae > Streptophyta > Pinopsida > Cupressales > Cupressaceae > Cunninghamia > Cunninghamia lanceolata. The sequence goes on from BSBN01000124.1 coordinate 9,995,881, forward strand.
TCTTGCATTTGAAGATCTCATTTGCTAGGGTTTTGTTGAAAACTTGCATTTTTTCCTATAACCTAGTCATTTGCAAAGCTAGGGTTTGTAGTCAAAATCTTATTTTAGATTTTTTTGCTATCATAAACATTCATTCAAATCTGATTTTTCATTGAAGTGTTGCATCATTTCTCATCTTTCATCTCAAAAACCACAATTTTGCAATTACACATTGTGTATTTCAACACTAAGAACTTTAGCTTTTTTCTCACACTTCTTTGTGCAAAATCTCAAAATCATCTACATTGCCTTTTTGTGCAGCACTATTTAAATCATACTCACTTTTTTTGTAGTGAAATTAGTATGTTTTTGATCTTCAAAAACTCGATTTCCTCAAACTAGTGCCTTAGTGTGCAAGGGTCTCACATACATGGCATCTAATCAAAACAAGGGTGGTATGGTTCCTCCTTGAGATAATAAGAAAAAGAAGGCTCTTGAACCCGTAATCTCATTCACACCACATGAGGTCACAATTAGAGATATTGATGGTCCTCTTTACATTACAACACGTATAAGTGGGAATCCTATAAGAGGAGTCCTTATTGATCCTAATTGTATGGTGAATGTGATAACTAAAGAGTTCTTATACATGCATGATTTGGCACAAGACACCTATGATTCTACACATATAATGATCAAGGCACATAATGGATATTTCCTCTCATTTATTAGAAAGATTACACTTTTGATTAAAGTGGTGGAAAAATCCTTTGAACAACCATTTGTCATCATTACCACCTCAGACCTATTTCGTGTGAAATTAGGCCATCCTTGGCTCAAGTCCATGAAAGCGGTCCCTTCTACCATTCATAAGTGTTTAAAATTCCCTCATCAAGGACGGGTGCATGTTGTACATCATAGTGGATGGAAACCTTTGGTCAATCATGGAAACTTCAACTCGAACTACTTTTGGCCGCAACCTACTGAACTAAATCAACCAAGAGAAGATCAAATTTTCCTCGCATATCAAAAATATAAGGCAAAGTTAATAGCTCAACTATCACATGGCAAGAATTCTTTTGGACCCTCTCAATCCTCTGAGGCTACAATTCCTCCTACTGAACAAATAGAGAGTGAAAAGAAGCCCGAGTTGAAGGAATCCCCTTGCCCAAGAGGTAAAGGAATTTTTGCCAAGGTTCCTCCTCCACCATCTTTACAAGGATTGGGAGACAACCTTAAAGAGTGAAGTATGTAATCACAAAATATCAACTTTGTTCTGGCTTCGTCTTTTGAAATGTCAAAGAATGTGGAAAATTATGAGACTCCTTTCACAAATATCATTAACAAGACAAGAAGGAATCAAAATGCAAGAGAAAGAAGAAGAAAACGACAAGCTTTAGCTCGACAAGTATCACCTCAATAAGAAAATATCCCACCAACAAAAATTAAATCAAAAGAGGAGATAAAGGATGAAAAATTAAAGGATGAAGTTTCAAATTGGGCCATAGTACCTTATGTACCTATTTCCTCTTGCATTTGAGATTGGGAGGAAGATGATTTGCTCAAAGATGACCGGTAGTGCGGTTGCATCTTCTCATAGGTAAGTATTTCTCACCCTTTTATCCACCTTTGATGTAGCACCTCTTTGAGTTGCTCTCATGGGTGGCCCCCTCTTATGTGTTGTGTTGTGTTCCCCCATGTTTTGTCAAATGTTGTTTAGGTCTCCTTGCATGACCCTTGATACTCTTGTAAGGTCAAGGATACAAGGAGACTGCATCTATTGTGACCATTCTTCTATTTGTTTCTCCACTCTTCCACTTTCCTCTATCTTATTGTAATTATTGTGTGTGGTGTGGTGCCTTGGGGGCATAGCATTGTGGAGGCTGTATTGGGGGCATCTTCTCACATTGTAAACCTAAGTCACTTTTGTCTCCTCTCTCATTTTAGTGTTTCCATTCTTCAGTGGCTCTACTAGTTGATGGATGACAAAAATAAATAAATACTGATAAGGATCGTGTGTCCCTACAACAAGAAAGAAAAAATGGACCCAGTCCATATATGAAGATGAGGTTGATGTATTACTGATGCTTGACTAGTAGAATCACTTTGTGTTGTGATGTATTGTATTGTGAAATTTGTTGTAACAAACATTTGCAATAGTTTAAATCTGCTTCTATGCACTTTGGATTATTTTGTATCTCACCTTGTAGCTACACTCATTTTTGAGATACCTGAAGTATAACCTCACGGCTATACTCGGTTCCGAACCCACAAGTGTAGCCTCAGTCTATCAAGTGATATATTAGTTGATTTGGTTGTTATCTTAGAATAGTTTTTCTAACCAAAGCTTAAATGTTGTTGATTATGTTAACAAATGATAATGGTGTGTTTGTGGGAACATTCGGTGATTGCAAGCACATGTCACTTTGGGGCATGGGCTTTGTGAAAGCTCTTGTTCCCTTGTTTACCTTAAATGTGTTTGATACCGGAAAACGAGATCAACCACTAGAAGGTGGGGCATATATTGTGGTTGATTATTTTAGGTATTGATAAAGCGTGTTTGCGTATGCTTCCTTTTCACTGTAAGGCATCTCCGTGATGCACGTGGGGTTGTGTATTTTGTTTTGTTTACGTATGCCTCTTTTTCACTATAAGGCATCTCCGTGATGTAGGTGGGGTTGTATACTTTGAGCATACCTCCTTTTCATCGTAAGGCATCTGCGGATGTGGGTGGGGTGGTATTTTGAAAGCCCTTCTACGGAAGGCAGGATTGTCTCTTCCCTTGAACAGTTGCACATCCTTTTAAAGAAGTCCTCTGCAGAGGTGGGGTTGGGTCTTGAGTTATTCACACTTAAGAGTGTCTTTGATAGTTGTGGTAGCATAGCTCAACCACCAAGTGTGTTTGATGTGTCTAAGATAGTGGAGTGTAGTGATGAGCTCCTTCCTATCGCCTGTGTTTGTTGTGTATAAGACATAGTATGTCGACGACATACTATACAACACTCGTGTATTCTGTGTGTCTTCCATGTGTTTTATGTGTCTTCCTTGCGTGTCTTGTGTGTTTTTGCATGGTCTAAAGGAGCATAGCGATGAGCTCACTCCACGCCTTGTGTTTTGCGTGGTCTAAAGGCATGTAGCAATGAGCTTCCTCCACGTTGTGTGTTTTGTGTTAGGATTATATATATATAATTGTTTAAATCATGTCTTCTTTGTGTATTGTGTGATTGTATTCATGTCTTCTTCATGTATTGTGTGCTTCACTATCTTCTTCATGTATTGCTTGCTTCCTTACTGTATTCATTGTGTCTTATGTGACTGTCAAGTGTTTTCTTACGTTTGCCTAAGGTTGGGGGCTGGACATAGTCCTTAAAACTTAGGGTGTGTATTCTCTCTTGTGTTTTATGTGTTTGATATGCTTTGATCATACTTTAATGCATTTACTAAATCATAAGATCATACACACATTAAAGTGGGGCTAAATGTTATGGAGTAAAAAGTGGACACATGCCTTTTTTGTTGGCAATATGTATGAGTGTTTTGATTGATGTCAACCCATTGTTATGTCTATCCACACTATGATGTAGAGTCAACATGATGTTTAGAGTTTGGCAAGGTATGTTGCAGAAGCAGACAAGATGGTAGAGTATGTTGTAGATGCAAAGTCAACATTACTGAAGTCCAAAAGAATGACTTGTAAGAAGCTTATCTTCAAAAGTTCATATTGAACTTCCTCATACTTGGTATGCACTCATAAGTGTCTTTTAGGAGGTTGTGGAGTAGTGGTATTCTTATCTTTTCATCCAAGTGCTTTTGAGAAAATTGTCTAAGGCATGAACAAAATATTTTTCCAAGACAGGGGATTAGTAATTTGCCCTGCATTTCTCCACATTACAAAATATTGGCTTGTGGTTCTAGAATAAGTATTGTGAGTCTTCAAGGAGTCTAATTCCAAAGTTTCAACTCTTAACTCCTTCCATAGTGAAAGTTAGAAACAACAGAGTACCAGACTGTGCAGACAAATCTTGGAGTTGCAGAGATCAAATTGGAATGCTCCTCATTCCACCACATTTGATCCTTTTGGCAAGTAGTTTTTAGGAGATGATCAATAATAGTTTACGTTCACTCTATCCAAATTTTAGAGTGTTTGGTGTTCCATAAGTACCATTTCTTATCAACAGTTGGTAGTTTCTTGCTTTATCTTCATTGGCATATGTATGCAGACCTGACCTAAGTGACTTGGTGGTTGAGCGATGACTGTTCATATGGATAGAAAAATTATAAGGGATATTGAAGGGTGTGCCGACCTATTTTGGTGAAGTTCATGTTATGTTTCATCTTTGCAAGTGCATATGTTGATGTTTTGAAGTGTGCATAGGTCGACTTACACAAGCTACACGTTTCATCCTTTTAGCTGACCTAATCAATGTTTTGAAGTATTGTGGAGGATATTTATAGAAGATCAAATTCATTTTGTGAGGTGTAGATGTGTATATGAATATATCATAGCAGAATGCAAGATATGAAGTGTGCAAAATTAGTTTGAAAGACATGTATTGAGTAGAAAAAAGTAGACTGCATCATCAACATAAGTTTGATGTGTACTGTATAACAGTCCATGTATTTACTACCTTTGTAAATCCTATTGCAGCGAGCAGAACACTTAGGGAGTAGTAGCTTCCTTGGGTTGTAGCCCTAAATCAAAGTTGTAATTGTTGTAAGCACTAAATCAGAGAGCAGTAGCTTCCTTCGGTTCTAGCCCTAAAACAATGTTGTAATACTTTTGCAGTGAGCATAATATATTGTGAGCTAACACTCACCATGGTTTTTCCCTATTTTAGGGTTTTCCACATAAAAATCTTGGTGTTCTTGATGAAAGTAGATTGTCATTGATGTCAAAAAGGTGTTGGTATTGATGTCAAAAAGGTGTTGGTATTGATGTCATTTGATCAGGATGGACACTAACGTTCTTGACAGGATCTCATTATGTTGCAAAGAATGTTGATCATAGGGGTATCATGACGATCATGATGTTATGGTATTGAGTTGATCATCAATCCAGATAAGTATGATGTAATGCATATATGATGCAGTGCTTTCTTCACAAAGCATCAAAGATTTTCATAATATAGATGTATGAGCTCTCATGCCATAAGTCTTAATCAGGATTTAGTTGAAGTTTTTAGAGCCATCACTTTGATACTCATAAGGAAATTTGTTATGCCTCTTGTCTTCTTCAACTAAACAGTGTGAAGTTTTCTTCAGATTGTTTTTAGTATGTCATCATACTTTGTTCATGCAATGTTGTTTGAGTTGATGGTTCAAGAGATGCTCAGGGGATTTGCGAGATCTGTAGATAACAAGTTAACATGGTGAAAAGCATTAGAATATTGTTGAATTGGGATGATAACAAGACTTTTTACATTTGGGAAAATAAAGATTCCTAATGTCTTGTGTTTGCAGTTTAGCTACAGGTATGACAGTCTTATACAATGTTATAATATTCAGATACATCATCATCAAGAAAGGCAGGTGTATTTCATTATAGTTTTCAGGAATAATGTGCTCTTAATGTGGTTTGGTATCTCTATTAAATTGCTAATTTTTGTCCTTAAGACTGTCATTGAGAATGTGTACTTTATGTTATGATTGATCAGTGACTTTCTATCACAAGTCATAATATTTTAAGTCACAACTTAAAGGGGGTTGCCACTGTGGGCAACCAGCACCTTCACATTTCAGGACCGATACTCCTGGTATTTACAATAAGCGCGATAGGTGCCAAACACCTATCAAAGGCTCCTTTTGAATGTTTGATGGGCACACAAATTTTAATCAATGGATGTCATTTGAATTTGAGCCCTTGACACTTGTAATAAACTTTGACATGCAACTGAAATTCTGTTTTATGTGACTGCAAGAAAAGAGTTTTTTTAGAGGCTATATTTAGCCATTTCAAGGCATATTTTTTTTGTGAATTCAAAGGCACTATTTTTTAGAAGATCCCCTTCTATTTTTAAGTCTACATCAGTGATTGAGGAGCTATTTTAATGGAAACTTTATTAATTTCTTTTAATAAGAAAGTTTCTATCTAAAGAGTTGTTTTATTATGACTAAGGAGTTTCTATGTAAAAAATCTTTTTATGCTCCAGGTCTGAGGAGATGATTTGTGAAAAGAAAATTATGAAGAGAATTAATAATGAAAAGTCAAGTTTTATTTTGCAGAGAAGAAAACTAAAAAGAGATTAAAGAAATGGAGAGAGAATATATTTTTTTGAAAAATATTTGTTTTGGAAGAATTTTTTTTGGGAATATAGATTTTAATAAGACAATGGATTTGGATGAGTTTTTAGAAGTGAAATTGTTTTTCAGAGGTGATAAAATTAAAGATTTGAAAAGAGATATAGTTTTTTTTTTTTTTATGCAGGGAATAATATTTTGATGACAGTGGAGAATAGGGATTTTTATGTATTCCTATAGGGAATATGAATGGATTTGAAAATTGAAAATATGGAAGATATTTTTACAGGGGCAAATCTTTGAAGACTTTATTTTGCATATGATATTTTTGCAAGGGCAGTTTGATTATGTTTGAAGACTCCTGAAATATGAAAGTTATTTTTGTGAAGATTTGTTTGAGAGATATGATTTTATTTTTGCAAATCCTTCGTGAATGGAAATGGTCATACAAGTGAAATTGATATTTTTTGTAGAGATGTTAATCAAATTAAAAAAAATAAATACGAGAGGGATTTGAAAAGTCAAGTTATTTTTGTATTGCAGGAGAAGAGTTGAATGTGAAAGGTCATATGATTTTTAATGACATTACAGGTGCCTGGATAGTGTGTGTTGTTGTGCAGATCAATATGCAATGGTGAAGAAAATTTTATGAAGATTCTCTTAAAAAGAAAATATAGATGAATGTATGTGTGAACTAATTTGCAGTGAAAAAGACACATTTTTGTGAAATGTTCTTGATGGAAGATCAGGTGATTTCAAGGATGAATTGTTCAAAGGATTGAAAGAAATGATGAGATATGCATCTATCATAAAATGTAAAAGAGATGAATGAGGGTATGCAATGGTGCAAACCAGATTGAGTTGCAATCATTTCTTGCACACAATATTTTATATGTTGATCATGGTGATTGTATTTTTCTAGTGAGGCTTGTGGTCAGTAAGACCTCTGTATGTGCCAGTGAGGCATCTTGTAAATCTAGTGAAGCTTCTTTGGTTAGTGAGACCTTCATGTAACCAGTGAGGTTTTAAATAAGCTAGTGAGGCAACTTTGAGTGGTTTTTCTACCCCAAGAGGGTTTTCCACTCCAGAAATTTCTGTGTCATAATTTGTCTCTATGTGTGCATATTTGTATTTTGCTTATAAGTTTTTGGTTCACATCTTTCACTATTAGTCTTGTGCATATGAGCTCAACAAATCATTAATGTCTTCCTTTCTATTTGTCTTGTAAGATAAAGTTTGCAAAAAGTTAAGAATTTACACAACACTGATTCACCCCTCCTCTCAGTGTTGTCCTTGACTCCAACAGTTCTTGTGTTGACTCTTGTGGTGCATAATTTACTCTCTGTTCTCTAAGTAATTCAGTTTATTTGCAAATATCTACTTAAGTTTTTGTGTGTGCTGATTGACCCCCCCTCTTAGCACCTCAGTGTGTTCAACAATTGGTATCAGAGCCAAGTTCCTTTGAGAATCCTAACAGCTGAGGTAGATCCTACACTTGAACACATGGAATCTGAAGTTATGGACATTGATGTATTTGTACCAGAACCAAATCTAGGAGTAATGGAACCTGAAGGTTGGGATCTTGATGGGTGTGAAGTAGACCTTAAGGGAGAACTCAAGTCAGCCCTTGATGAATTGGATGAAGCAAGAGAACTAAATGTAGAATATGAAGACATTGTTGAGAAAGCAAAGGAGACAATTGGCAAATTGAAGTCAAAGGCCAAAGAATCAAAGGAAGAAATTGGAAAACTAAAAACTCTAATAGAAGGAGATAAATGAGGTGACATAAAGCTCAAGGAGGTAGAAGAAATGATCTCAAATTTGAAAGTCATGAAGAAGAAAAGAGGATTGACGATTGCTTAAACAACAAGCTCTATGAGAAATCGGCTAAATGTTCAAAACTTGAGGAAGAAGTTGTCACTATAAGGAAAGAACTAGAAAAGGATAAAGAATAGATTGAAAAAGGACTAAAACTGAAAGGAGGATCTAAAATCCTTGATTAGATAATTAACTCTCAAGAGCCAGCAAAAGAAAAATCAGGCCTTGGTTTTGAAAAGGGGAAGAGTCCAATGATTAGTGCTTCTGCAAATCTATATGATAACTTCCAATCAAAAGGAAAGTCTAAAACAAAGAAGGAAAAGACTTGCACTGAAGTTCCTAAGAAGAATATCTCTGGAAATGTAAAATAAAATGGATTTACCCCTATCCGGAGATAAAAGGGATTTAGAGGTCCTCCACCTACAAGGCAACCTACTCCCATCAGGTACTCTCAAGGTTTCAATGGCAATTGTTTTACGTGCAATAAGTTTGGTCACAAAGCTATTGATTATAGAAGCAAGATAAATAAAAATGCTCTAAGATGTTATTCTTGCAATAAGATTGATCATAAAGCTACTAAATGTAGAAGTAAGACAAATTAGACTTCAGTTAAGTGTTATGCTTGCAACAAGATAGCTCATAAGACTAATGAGTGCATAAGTAAAATGTTAAGGAATAACATGGATAATGCTCAACCGTTTCATGAATACTGTTAGATTTGTAACAAGTTTGGCCACAAGGCAGCTAATTGTAGATCTAAGGTAAAGATAAATAGAAATGCTCAGCAATTAAAGTTCACTTGTCATAAGTGCAATCAAACAAGGCACCCTGGAAAGAATGTAAGGCTTGTTCCTCAAAGAAAGTTGATATTTCTCAGCAAAAGAAGGAAATGAGCAAAGTATGGAAGAAGAAAGATGAGAATGAGGTGAAGAATGAGTCTATGCCAGCTTTTGGTATAGATGTTTCCTTTGGAAACTAGATGAAGAGCTTTGGCTCAGGGGGAGTTTTAAACAAAAAATCCTTAAACCGCCGCCAAAGATATGGTGCTAATGATTTTAGTACACTGGTACATGTGTAGACCAACATTATTGATCTGTTGAATGTATCTTCGGTATGATATATCTTGTTGCAGAGATTTGCAGAGTTATTGAAGGTGACTGTGTCAACACAGTGAAGGTTTTCTAGCCTTTTGACCTAACACTATTCACTGTAATTAATGCACTTTAGGTCTTCAGAAAAGTGTTTATATTTGATTTTGAATATGAGTAAGTCATTTGTAATCAAGCATTTGAAGAGTGAGAAGAAAGCAAAAGTGATATGAAGAGATCCAGAGCTGTTGTGCAAAACCCTACTAGCAAAGAAATTTAAAGGTATTTTTCAGTTCTTGCTAAAACCCTAGTTTCAGAAGTAATTCATAATGTTTACCCCTCAAGTAATTGATGTCTTGGAATGGACAAGACCTAAGTTCAAGAAGCATCCCTACAAATCTATGGAGACGGATCCGGAAGGTGCATTTTCAAATGTTCCCTATGGTGTAATGCATACTAAGGACGTGTGAATCTACATCCATGCAAAATTGGATGAATATGATCATACAAAGACAAATGAGATATGGTTTAATGAGCTAACTAGAGATGATTTTGAGTTGAAACTTGAATTTGAGGGTTTGACATAAAAGAAGCTAGATGTATGGAACAATTTTTTGAATTTATGTTATGAGGATGACTGGATTAAGTATGTGTTGATCCGTATTCATGACAAGTTTCATGTGGTTGGACATGCCGCATATTCTCAGTAAGCAAGCTATCAAGACAGTTATTGGCTTATGTTATGTAGGAACTATTTCGGCAATGAAGGCAGTGAAAAATGAGATGGTAATGAAACTTACTGGTGCAAAATTTGACAAGCGTGCCCTAACAGTGAATGACATAAATGATCTGGTGGTGAAATATGCTTCGATGGCAATTGGTTATAAGATATATTACTCTAATAGAGAGAACTTTGTGTCGGCAACTGCTATACACACTGCTCACCAGATGGTGAAAGAGGGTCTGGACATTGATTTGTGCAAGCTCCTGAGACAACAGTTGATGGAGAATCTATAGAACACCAAGGATTCATGACACCCATTCCGATATGGTACCCTTATCATATGTTTACTATTTTTCTTTCTTAGAGAGTTACCTAGTGCAAAGAATATTATGTGGTTGAGCAACATTCCTGTTGCAATTCAAATCCATGATCACCTAAGAAGGATGGGAGACCTAGATACTCAAAAATCTATGTTATGGTGTTTCTTGAAGTCCTTTTAAGAGAGAATGCAAGAGAGAGAAAGGATGCCAACAAAAGTGGTTGAGAAATACAAGGAGATAACCTTTATGGTTGCTAAAGATGAATGCATCATGGAAGCAATGGAACCTAGAACAGTTTGGGTTTCAAAAATGGGTTATGAAGTAGCAGAAGATGTAGTCACAGGACTTGCAAAGCTAATGTTAAGTAAACCAAGAGATCCTACAGTAGATAGGTTTGGAACCTATGAAGAAAAATCCAATGAAGTGCATTTAAAACAAAAAGAAAAGGAGATAATGAAAAATACTGAAAAGATGAAAATAAATGTTGGGAATTAAGGTGTCTCAACCTTTGCAAATTCCTAATGTTGTATTTATTTATCCCATGTTGAGTTGGCATAGTTGGTACGTTGTGTACATGCAGCAGGCTAAATTTTGGTGACTTTGGCAGCCGCGGTTTACCCCTTGAATAATTAACGGGGGTTTGGGGGCAGTGCCCCCAAGACGGGGTCAAGAGGCGGAGCCCCTTGCGGGGTCTAGGGGCAGCGCACCTGGCACGCTCCCTGTTGCAGTACAAGGCGGTGTCGAGGGGCAGCGCCTCCGTGGGGGCTTGGGGGCAACGCCCTCGAAACCTCAAACAACTTTTATTTAATGACAAGTGTCGGTGAGTATCTTTGTATGAGAGAAAGGCATCTTTGGGCGATCAAGGGAGGTTATGACAAGTTGTAAGAGGAATAAGATATTTTTAGTCAGTGTATGATAGATTCTCTTACAGATGTAAGTACTGTTAGTTATGACAGATTCTATGACAGTTGTAAGGTGTGTAAGAGCATCTGTCATAGCCTATTTTGGGACAAGGCACCCACATTGGGATGTGATGTTCGACAAGTGTCCTTAGGCATGGGTTTTGGGGCATGAGTCCAATATGGATGCCATCTCTAGACGGTTCCATGTTTGCCTTGTAAACTCTATAAAAATAGGTGCTTGGATGGGAGATAAGTAGTGTGTTTTACAGGTACTATTATGCTATTGGAATATCTCCAGATTTGACATTCAAAGACTCCTGAAAGAGCATTGGATTTGAAACTGTATTGTAATCTATTATTGTTTACTGTAATACATTTGAGCTATGTTTTGGAGTGTGGGGTTTTTCACCCGTAAGGGTTTTCCCCACGTATATCTTGTCTCTCTCTCTCTCTCTTCTGTCTACTTTCTGTGTGTATGTGTATTGCTGCAATATCTCTGTTAGATGTTCTATGTTGCTGTAGTTGTAAGAATTAAATTGAATTTGCATACATCTCTCCTCATTAGATTAGTGTAGGAAGCGATTTCCACACACCTAGCTTCCTTTTAGTTGGTATCAGAGCCTGGCCAGTTTTGGTCTTAGCTGTTGGGTAGGGGTTTTTTGAGTTGATCTTAAGTTGAGTGGGAGTCTGTGCAGAGTATTTTGATTTCTATTACAACAAGGAGATGGCAAGCACATCAGGAAGGTTTGAAGTGGAGAAGTTCAATGGCAGTAATTTTGAGCTGTGGAAGCTCAAGATGGAAGACATGCTTGTTGACTGAGACCTTTGGGAAAGTGTTAATGGAACTAAACCAGCTACAATGTCACAAGATGAGTGGGATCTCAAGGATCAAAAGGCTAAGGGTCTCATAAGACTTAGTCTTGCTGATTCTATGTTGTTAAATGTCCATGAGGAGACTACTGCAAAACTACTTTGGAAGAAGTTGGGGGATGTGTATCAAGCAAAATCCCTGGTTAATAAACTTTTTCTAAGAAAGAAGTTGTATTCTCTTCGAATGGAGGATGGAGGATCCGTTGCTGAACATATGAATGCTTTTAACATGCTGGTTGCACAATTGACATCTATTGGTGTAAAGATGGAGGAGGAGGATTGATGTATGACCTTGCTTTGTTCTTTGCCAGACTCATGGGATCATCTTGTCATGGCTATTGGAAGCACCACATCCACATTCAAAATGGAAGAAGTGGTTTCTTCGCTGTTGTCTGAAGAGATGTGGAGAAAGTCTTCTAAGGTAGCTAAAGAGGCCCTTGCAGTTCGTGGAAGACCCAAGGAGAAAGGGAAGAAGAAGGACACGAAAGCTGAGAAGGGTAGATCCAAATACCGTGGGAGATCCAAATCTCTTGGTAAGTCCAAGGCTCTTTGTTGGAACTATGGCAAAACTGGGCATTTCTGAAAGGAATGCAAAGAGGAGGAGAAGAAGAAGAAAGCTCCTGATTCAGATTCTAATAAGTCACAAGATGACAGTGATGCTTTCATTACAGCCCTGGCAACCCATGCATCTGACGATGTGTGGCTAATTGACTCTTCTGCATCATTCCACATGACCTCACATCGAGACTGGTTCAATAAGTATGAGGAGTTCGATGGTGGAAAGGTTTATCTGGGTGACGACTCTCATTTGAAGATTGTTGGTCATGGAAGAGTCTCTATTCGATTCCCTGATGGTCAAGTGAAGGGGATCTCTGGGGTTATGCACATCCTAGGCTTAGCATAGAACCTACTTTCTGTAAGTAGTTTGAATGAAGTAGGTGTGCAGGTTGTCTTTTTTGAAAGAAGGATGCAAGATGACTAGAGGAGCTATGGTGCTTGCTAAGGGTACTAGGAGAGGTACTCTGTTTTAGCTGGAGGCATGCATTTCACAATGCAATAGTTCTTCTGACTTAAGGAAGAGGGTAGCAATCACTTCATCCCCACCATCTAAATGAGCAGTGAAGAAATCTGTTGTTTCTAGTCTTGATGGTTGTAATCGTGCATTGGAAGTTAAACTTCCTGCTAAAAAGATAATGTCATGGCATAAGAGAGTTGGCCACATTGGTGAGAAGGGTTTGCGTACCCTAAAAAATAAGAACCTCGTTGAGGGGTTAGATGATTGTAATCTTGTATTCAACTTTTGTGAATATTGCATTTATGGAAAACAAAACCGTGTTTAGTTTTACTCGAGTTCTCATAAGTCTTCTGGTGTGTTGGACCTTATTCATTCTGATGTGTTTGGTCCTGTTAATGTTCCTTCGTTATCAAAATCTGTATACTTTGTATCTTTTATAGATGATTACAGTAGAAGGACATGGATTTTTTTTCTCAGAAGAAAATCTGAAGTCTATAGCAAGTTTAAAGAGTTTAAGGCCTTTGCTGAAAATCAGACTAGTAAAAAGATTAAATGTTTGAGAATTGACAACGGTGGTGAGTTCTGTTCTATAGAATTCGATAAGTATTGCAAGGAACTTGGGATTGAAAGACATAAGACAACTCCATACACTCCATAGCAAAATGGAGTTGCAGAGAGGATGAGAAGGACACTGATGGAGAAGGCTAGGAGTATGCTTAGTGGAGCTGGCCTAGAATAAAAGTTTTGGGCTGAAGCTGTTGCCACTACTTTCTATCTGGTAAACAAATCTCCTACATCAACTCTTGTTGGAAAGACACCCATGGAGGTGTGGTCTAGTAGAAATCCTTCAATAAGGCATCTTTGTGTTTTTGGTTGTGAGGCATATGCACATGTGCCTAGGGAGAAGCGGTCAAAATTGGAGAACAAGGCTGTTAAGTGTACCTTCATTGGCTATGGTCTTAGTGTGAAAGGATACAAGCTTTGGGATCCTGTGGCTGAAAAAGTGTTGTATAGCAGAAGTGTCATCTTCAGAGAGCTTACACCTTCTTCCACTGTTTTGCAGCTAGAAGAAATAGTAAAGAAAGAGGATGTTGTTTAGTTTCCTGCTACCCCTGAGAAGACTGAATAGAAAGACAATGTTGGACCTGATGATGAGGAGAGCTCTAGCAGCTCTGAAAGCTCAAATGAAGAAGCCAAACCTCAACCTCAGCTCTTGAGGAGGTCTACATGGATAAGAAAGCAACCTGAAAGGTTTGGTTTTACATTGCTTGATTCTAGTTGTGCTTATGCTTTGGTTACTAACAGCGATGAACCTAGAACTGTATCAAAGGCTATGGACATGAAAGATGCAGGTTCTTGGAAGGAGGCCATGGAGAAATGGCTTCTTTGGAAAAGAATCGAACTTGGGACTTGGTGCCTTTGCCTCCTGGATGGAAACCCATTGGATGCAAATGGGTGTTCAAGATGAAATTTGGTGCAGATGGCAGTGTTGAGAAGTATAAGGCCAGATTGGTTACGAAGGGGTATTCACAAGTGGAGGGTATAGATTATGGTGAGATCTTCTCTCCCGTTGCAAAGCTGACATCCATTCAATTCCTATTGTCTCTCATAGTAGCTTATGACTTGGAGGTAGAATAGATGGATGTGAAGACAACTTTCCTTCATGGTGACTTGGAGGAAGAAATCTACATGTCATAGCTAGAGCATTACATGGTGAAAGGTAAGGAAAATTTGGTTTGCAAACTTAAAAAGTCTTTGTATGGTTTGAACCAATCCCCTAGGAGATGGTACTTGAAGTTTGATGCCTTTGTGTTGTCAATTTGATTTGTGAGATCGAAATTAGATCACTGTGTGTATTATAAGATTGATGGTGATCGTATTCTCATTGTTGCACTGTATGTTAATGATATGTTGCTCATTGGGGAGGGTAAGAATATGATTTCTAATTTTAAATCTCAGTTGTCAGCTTAGTTTGAAATGAAAGATTTAGGGGCAGCCAGGTACATTCTAGGAATGGAAATCAGAAGAGACAAAACCAACATAAAACTTTGGTTAAGCCAGAGTAAGTATGTGAAGACCGTGTTGGACAGGTTCAGCATGGTAGATTGTAGACCATTGTGTGTACCCGTTTCTTTTGGGACAAAGTTGTCTATTGAGGATTGTCCAAAATCTCTTAGTGAGGTGGAGGACATGAGCAAAGTACCTTATGCTAGTGCTGTTGGCAGTTTGATGTATGCCATGGTCTGCACAAGACCAGACATTGCCCAAGCAGTGGGAGTCCTTAGTCAATTTATGGCTAAGCCTGGACAAGTTCATTGGGATGCGGTTAAGCGAGTGTTCAGATATTTGAGGGGTACTTCTGAGTATTCCATTTGCTATCATGGTAATGTTTTAGGACCTCCGTATTTTGTTGATATTCATGGATTTGTGGATTCCAATTGGGCAGGTGACATTGACAGTAGGAGATCCACTAGTGCTTATGTGTTTACATTGTTTGGTGGTGCTATTAGTTGGATGAGTAAGCGACAACCTGTTGTTGCTTTGTCCACGACAGAAGCTGAGTATATGGCAGCAACTCATGCTTGTAAGGAAGCCATTTGGCTTAAGAGATTGTGTTCAGATATTGGTGTTGATGCAGGTCATATCACAATCAGTTGTGACAGTCAGAGTGCAATTTGCCTTGTGAAGAATCTAACTTTCCATGCTAGAACAAAGCACATTGATGTTCAGTTTCACTTCGTGCTAGACATGGTTGAGGATGGAAAGGTAAATTTGGAGAAGGTAGATACTTTGAAGAATGTTGCAGATGCGTTGACGAAACTAGTGGGCACAGAGAAGTTTAGATGGTGTTCGGAGTCTATCGGCCTTTTTGCCCCTAGCAGTTAAATCTTGTCATTGATTTTGGTCCTTGCAAGGTGTTCGACAAGTGGGAGAATGTTGGGAATTAAGGTGTCTCAACCTTTGCAAATTCCTAATGTTGTATTTATTTATCCCATGTTGAGTTGGCATAGTCAGCACCTTGTGTACATGCAGCAGACTAAATTTTGGTGACTTTAGCAGCTGCGGTTTCCCCCTTGAATAATTAACGGGGGTTTGGGGGCACTGCCCCCAAGATGGGGTCAAGGGATGGAGCCCCTTATAGGGTCTAGGGGCAGCACCCCTGGTGCACTCCCTGTCACGGTACAGGGCAGTGTCGAGGGGCAGCGCCCCTGTGCGGGCTCGGGGGCAACGCACCCGAAACCTCAAATGACTTTTATTTAATGATAAGTGTCGGTGAGTATCTTTACACGAGAGAAATGCATCTTTGGGCGGTCAAGGGAGGTTATGACAACTTGTAAGAGGAATAAGATATTTTTAGTCAGTGTATGACAAATTCTCTTACAAGTATAAGTGCTATCAGTTATGACAGATTCTATGACAGTTGTAAGGTGAGTAAGAGCATCTGTCATAGCCTATTTTGGGACAAGGCGCCCACATTGGGATGGGATGTTCGACAAGTGTCCTTAGGCATGGGTTTTGGGGCATGAGTCCAAGATGGACACCCATCTCTAGAAGGTTCCATATTTGCCTTGTAAACTCTATAAAAACAAGTGCTTGGATGGGAGATAAGTAGTGTGTTTTACAGGTACTGTTACGCTGCTAGAATATCTCTAGATTTGAAATTTGAAGACTCCTGAAAGAGCATTGGCTCTGAAACTGTATTGTAATCTATTATTGTTTACTGTAATACATTTGAGCTATGTTTTGGAGTGTGGGTTTTTTCACCCGTAAGGGTTTTCCCCACGCATATCTTGTCTCTCTCTCTCTCTCTCTCTCTCTTCTCTTTACTTTCTGTGTGTATGTGTATTGCTGCAATATCTTTGTTAGATGTTCTATGTTGTTGTAGTTGTAAGAATTAAATTGAATTTGCATACATGCCTCCTCATTAGATTAGTGTAGGAAGCGATTTTCGCACACCTAGCTTCCTTTCAATAAAGTTAGAGGAGATTGTTACACCAAAGAGCCTGTGGAGAAATCCATAGGTATACCTACTTCTCTGGAGAGTACTCCCAACACAAGAAGGTCAGTAAGGACCTCTACCATTTCTCCTATTGTTCTAAAATCCTCTGGAACCATGCCTACAAAGAAGAGAGCTGCATCCAGTGCCTCAGTACAGCAAGAGCCCACTAAGAGGAGAAGAGTAAAAGAAAATGCCAAAAGAGAAAAGTATGTCAACTATGAGGATGAAGAAGAAAAATAAGAGGAAGGACCTTAGTTGGTCCAAAAGAAGAAGAAGATGTCTCATGCCTGAAGAGAAGAGACAAGTGCAAAGAAAGAAAAAATCAGCACTATTGAGACAGATAGTGAAGAGGAAGTTGAGAAGGAAAAGAAAGAAGAAGAGTTAGTTAAAAGCAAAGGAAAAGGCAAGGGGAAGAAGAAGGACAAATCCTCTCCGATAAGGGAACACAATCCCTTAAGATTTGATGCTTTATTCAATAGTATTTTAGAATATGGTCTCTTAGAAGAATCAACAAAAATGTACTTTGAGTCCAATAAGGAAGATAAGGCCACCATTGAAGAAGCTATTGTCAAATATATGGTTACATTTGAATCGGACTAGACAAGATTGAGGACCAACTGCCTAATGATTTGAAAAATGTTTTAACTGCAAGAAGGCAAGAAGCTAAAGAAGAGGATAGAAAGACAAAGGCATTTGCCTTGGAGAAGACTGGCTCCTCATTTTTTGATGATGATAGAGCAAAATTGGCTCAATTATATAACAAAAAATTTAGAACAAAATAGAGAGTAAACATTCTAATGAGCAGAGATAAAGAAGACATTGAGAGATGAAGGAATGAAACTTTGTGAAAGATAGATGAACTGGCTAAAGGACTAAGAGTCCCTCCAGACAATGAAGAGAAATTACATCATGATACAAATGTTTTAGAGAGTAATGAGCCTGATAATGCACAACAGGTACATATGATTGAAGAGGAGAATCTGAAAGAAGATTTGGGCTTAGATAATGCCCCTCTGGTGGTGGAAAATATTGTTGATAATAAGCAAAAGGAAGAAAAGACCCCGGAGAAAGTAGAAGCACAAAATACTGAAGACTTGCCTCCTCCGAACAATAAGAAATTTGCTAAAGAGGAGAAGAAGACTGAGGATCAAACCAGTGATGAAAGAAAGGAAGAAGAAAATACAAAAACTAATGGTGAATCCTCTGAAGACTTATTAAAGAGCCTATTGAACATGCAATTGCAATTTGAACCAGTGGTATCTGCACAACTTCTACAACTTCCAATGCAACAAGGACAAGTTGACATTGCAAAGATCTCTCCCCTGTGGAAGCTCTAGCTTGGTGATGTATTTCATACCTCTGCACGGAAGGAGATTTTATCCACATACCAAAAGAGCACATAACTGATTAAGGAAGCAGTCAAAGTATTGAAAGAAGGCATCCTTGGAGAAACAATCAATGATTCCTTATCCATTGTTGAAAAATTAAAGCTTCTATTAGATTCTTTCAAAGATTATTCTATCAAACTTGAAGAGAAATTGGAAAAGGAAATGAAAAAGAAGGTCAATGATAGAAGATTAACTAAAATATCTGACAAGTGCAGTATCACACATGACAAACTGCAAGAGAGCTTGAAAGGGGTGTAGAAAAGCTTGGAAGAAGCTAAAATTTTGTTTTAGTTTTGTTTGAAATGACCTATCTCTACAAAGAGCATTAAGGACTAGATGGACTCAATAGAGTCACAAATTGCTCAGGCCTTTGTTATCTATGATCCGACCAGTGATGCAGATGGTGCAACAAGGACAACAATTGAGAATTTGCATGGATAGTTTTTCCAGCTACAAGAGCAAAAAGAAAAGATTATTATACAATACTATTAGTTCAGAGATCTAGTGAGTGTTAGACTTACCTCCTTGAATGGTGTAATTGCCAGTGCAAAAAAGTTGGCACAAAAAGATCCAGTACCTAGCTCTCTGGATGAAGGAAAAGATCTCCTTGTTTAGTTTGAGAGTCAGTGCAATCTGCTTGCCTTTGCCAAAAAGGATTGGGAAGTTGGAAAGAAGGATTGGGAGACACACCTTGCAAAATTGAACGTGTCTTACAAGAGCATTATGCCCTCCTCTAGTTGATATGTACATTTCTATTGTTCTTAAGCAATTTTTGATTTCTATGTACATATGCAGAAGTATTAGAGTGTGCCGCAGTACATTTTTTTTGGGTCAGTTTTGATGAATAACATTGCAAGGGGGAGTATCTTAAATATACATTATTTGAAAAGTGTCAAGTATAGAAGTAAAATAGTAAGGGGGAGCTACTCTCATGTATATATATGACAAAAGGGAACAATTAGAATAGTTGAAGTAATCTTGAAAAACTTAACATTGAGACCCCTTTGCCCTTGATGTCAAAGGGGGAGAGAAGTAGAGATGTGTTGCCATCAATGACAAAGGGTGAGATTGTTGGCAATATGTATATAGTGTTGTCATTGATTTCAACCTAGAGTGATGTCTACTATAATGCCCACCCTAGTTTGTGCCTTGTGTGCTTTTTGATTCATGTGTTATATGATGTTCTGAGTGTGTATCAATGTATTATGTGATTATTATGCTTTGATGCATTGCATCGAACTTGCCGATGAGGTCTATGGTGCCATCAATGGGTTCTGAGGGTGTATTCTACATGACTATTGAGGTCTTTTTGATGGGCTTGTGCTTTGTTATTTGGTTTCCAACTATGCATTATGGGATGCATACATTGTGATTGTGCATGTTAGATTATTCCAGTGCTTCAGCTTCACTGTTTTTACTATACTTGTTATAGTTGTGATTGTCATATTATTCCCGCATTGTGAAATGTTTTCGTTATGCATCATGTTCCTGGATCATTCTAGTCATAGATGATTATAGTGGATGTGATTATTTTATATCATGTGTGATTATACCATGTTGGAGTGGATTATGTTGCTTTGGCTATTATATGTGGAGCAGGTACGCCTGATGGTTGACTTAAGTGTGCAGGTAATTATAGGTGTTAACTAATGTGGGAAATGTGGAGAAGGTTGACATGGGACGCTAAGACATCTCACCCTTATCCTTGTGTTGTGGAAACTTGTGATGTGTGTTTGGAATCATTTGCATGTGTTTCCTTAGCATTCTTTCACTTTATTTTAAAAAGGTTTGAAAAAACGTGTTTTCCATGTTTTTGGATTAAATTAATGATTTTAATTTGGAAATTGCTATTTCTGCTTTAGTGAAAATGTTTGTTGCATCATTAGAAACTTGTGGAACAAATTTGAGTGATTTCAGTTTAATTCTAAAATTTAATATTTTTCTGAAAAAAGGTAGAAATTTCATTAAATGAGAAAACTGAATGCCTAGTATGGCATGTTTGTACTTTTTGGAATGAGACTAAGCTAAATGACAATAACCTATTTGGAATAGTTGAGTTTGTTTGACTAACTATTTCCTTGTTATTCTTAGTGAATTATTTGGGTGTTTTCAAGGAAAATTGAAATATTAATGCAATTTGATTAAATGCTTATGTGATTTCAAATGAAATATTGTAATTATCTATTGTTTGGAATTAATGAATTAAATGATTTAATTATGTAAAGGCTATAATTTTGATTTGATTTATTAAATCACTTAAAGGATTATTTTATTATAAAAAAAGAAATAGTGTCTTTGCAGGAATAAAAGGGAAAAGACATGTATTTTGCATAATTCTTTCTCTCCAAAATTTGCTCTCTCCTTTGTTTGAAACCCTCTTGCTTGCAAAATGGATTTTTGATTACTTGGAAGGGAGATTTGCTTGAAATTGCTTGGAGTTTGGATTGGATTCAAGAGCTTGGTGTTTGCTTGCTATGTGTGGATTGAATTTGACATTCAACCTCATTCTTTTCCTTGGATTTTGCTTGTATTGGAAGGTAGGTTTCTCCAATCTTATTTAAATTATTTTATTATGTTTCCTTCATGCCACACCATCTAGAATGGTTGAAGATGGCTTTGCTTAGTTGTAGGAAACTTAGAAAAAGTATTTCAGCTGGTTATTTATTTATATCATGTATTTTCTATTTTAGAAACATAGAAATACAGACAAAACCCTGACAAATTTTATGTGGAAATCCCCAACTCATTTTTATTGCATATATTGGTTGTTTGGCATGTTATCTATGATGGGTAGTTGTCATATCATCCATAGCTACTGAAAAACAAAAGTTAGAAAACTGGTCAAACTTTGGTCAAGGTGCCAAAGAGAGCTCCAATAGAGTTTTTAGGGCCTTGTGGCTATTTTGCACTTTTAGAAAACACGAAAACTGAATTCTATGCATTTCCTTTATGATTTTCTTTGAGGGATGAGTTGACTCCCTCATATTATGTGATTCTACATCTTGTGAGACTATGTCGTGTTTTGGGACATCTTGGTGCATTGAAATCCGTGCCACTTATTTCTCCATTTTTAAAAACTTGAAAATTGCTTTGTATGCATTTCCTTGATGTTTTAGTTTGTGGAATGAGTTGTCTCCCAATTAGAATGGTATTTTGCATCTTTTGAGAATATGTTGTGTTTTTGTCAAAATTGTGATTTTATCACCTCGAAATCCGTGCCATGCCCAATTGGTCAAATTGGTGCTATGGGTGTTTAGGAAGAGGTCTAGGGGTAGGAAAGGAGTGGCTTCCATCATGTACCATGGCCCAAAGAGGTCGTTGTAATTTATCGAATGGAAGTTTTAATCAAGAATAATACTTAAACACATTGGGTAGTAAAATTTAATAATAAGATCGTCTACACCAAACTGCATGTGCTGGTGAAGTGTCCACCTTGCTTGGGTTTAGGTGTAAAGAGCAATCTTTGGTGTAGTGTCTAGTTGCTATGAGGAGGTTATGCCCTCATGTTCTACCATGAGGTGAGTATTGCCCTCGTTTGACACTCCCTTTCCTAACTACCTAGGTCTCTCTTCCTTCTTCCACCGTTAGAGTTTAACTCAACGTGTGATGTTTACCATGTGATTGCATGTGCATTGTGATGCCTGATTCATGCTTGTATGTGTCTATGATGGACTATGATTTATGCCTCATTTGATGTGCATTAAAGGTGTGATTATTTCCCTTATGCTTGAATGTTGTGATGTCATTCTATTATGCTTTGACAAGTGTGTCATATGTTACTTGAATGCAATTGGATGGTAGTTGTACTATGTGTTGTTTATATGCATTATATTGGCAGTTGTGCCATGTGTGTTGTGTACATTGATTGGCATGTATGCCATATGTTGCTTGTAGACCATGGATGTGTGAGATTCTCTTAGTAGGTTTGCCATGATCACCTTCTTCGTAGCTTGGGGGTTACCTAGAGTTGCGTAGACATCTATTGCACTCAACGATGGCAATATGGTTCGGAGGTGAGCAACATTTTCCCATTGGTCCTTCATGACGATCTTCAGGTGTTGGCTGGATTCCTTGATCTTTTTGCAAGTGGTTTACCTTGTGCTTTGTTCCTTCTTGCACCTTGGAGAGCGTGTTAGTTTTGGGTGGTTTATACACTTGTATTTTATCATTATTGATTATTGTAACCTTTGTAATGTAGGTCTTTTGAGACCCTTGTAATAAGATGTAATTAATGCTTTGATTTGATTTATGATGTTGGCTATGATTCATCTATGTTTAGGATGAAGCCCTTCAAATATTGTAATTATTGGATATTGTCTTATATTTTTCCACGCCTCAGTTTGTGAGGACATTGGCATGTTTTGATAGATTTTACATGTTATAATCTAGCTATGTTAGCATGTTTAGACTCAGTTATTTGATATTGTATTTGATGTTTATGGATATGTTTGTGTTGGATCGTATTCATCCCACATAGGTGGTGAGGATCCTATCTTTTCTTTTGGCATGTGTCGACGTTGGTGTCAAACATGCATAGCCTTTTGTATTGCTTTTATCCTTTTTGACATGTGGACATAATTGGTTCGACAACTTAACGTTTTTGGTTAAAATGAATCATCTTTGGCGTTGATTACTATTTTTAACCTCGTAGGTGTTTTGGTGTCATTTCCATGATGTGATATGCACTCTTGGATTATTCCCTCCTTTGCATTGGGAAGTGTGTCTTTACATGAGTTTGACTAGTGACCATTCTAGTTGGTTGAGGAATCGTACCTCCTAGTTGGACTATCCTGTGGGTGAGCGTTACCCTTGTGTTTTGGATGTTTTGTATCATCATGGAATAGATTGAGGTGGATGTCACCCTCATCCTACCCCATGTGTTCGTGAGGGAGTGAGGTCATGGACATGTATCTGATCCTCGTCATGGAGTGAGCTCCACCTCTCTCTTGGTCATCGTGGTGAGTTGTCACATGATGGGTGAAGTCTTCCGCTTGTGCCACCTTGCATTGTGCAATGGTGATGTCTTTTTAGGTGTTGTTGTACTTGTTGGAACACCTTGTGTGTGTGTGAGTTTGCAAACACAAAAAATTTGTTGGTTCAGTGTTTGTTCGGCTAATGTCCTATGTGAAAGCTTTGGGCATTACATCTACGCATAATATGATGTAGAGTCAGCATGATGTTTAGAGTTTGGAAAGGTATGTTGCAAAAGTAGACAAGATGGCAGAGTATGTTATAGATGCAGAGTCAGCATTACTGAAGTCTAGAAGAATGACTTGTAAGCACCTTATCTTTTGAAGTTCATATTGAACTTCCTTATACTTGGTATGCGCTCAGAAGTGTCTTTTAGGAGGTTGTGGAGTAGTGGTATTCTTATCTTTTCATCCAAGTGCTTTTGAGAAAATTGTCTAAGGCATGAACAAAGTATTTTTCTAAGACATGGGATCGGTAATTTTCTCTGCATTACAACATCTTGGCTTGTGGTTCTAGAATAAGAATTGTGAGTCTTGAAGGAGTCTAATTCCAAATTTTTAGCTCTTAACTCCTTCCATAGTGAAAGTTAGAAACAACAGAGTACCGAACTGTGCAGACAGAGCTTGGAGTTGCAGAGATCAAATTGGAATGCTCCGCATTCCACCACATTTGATCCTTTTGGCATGTGGTTTTTAGGAGATGATCAACAGTAGTTGAAGTTCACTCTATCCAAATTTTAGAGTGTTTGGTGTTCCACAAGTACCCTTTCTTATGAACAGTTGGTAGTTTCTTGCTTTATCTTCATTGGCATCTGTATGCAGACCTGACCTAAGTGACTTGGTGGTTGAGCGGTGACTATTCATATGGATATTAGAATATAAGGGAGATTGAAGGCTGTGCTGACCTATTTTGGTGAAGTTCATGTTATGCTTCATCTCCGCAAGTGCATATGGTGATGTTTTGAAGTGTGCATAGGCCGACTTACCACAAGCTACATGTTTCATCCTTTTGGCTGACCTAATCAATGTTTTGAAGTATTGCGGAGGATATTTATAGAAGATCAAATTTATTTTGTGAGGTGTAGATGTGTATGTGAATATAGAAGAGAAGAATGCAAGATATGAAGTGTGCAAAATCAATTTGAAAGACATGTATTGAGTAGAAAAAGTAGACTACATCATCAACATGAGTCAGATGTCTACTGTACAATAGTCCATGTATTTACTACCTTTGTAAATCCTACTGTAGTGAGCAAAACACTTAGGGGCTAGTAGCTTCCTTGGGTTGTAGCCCTAAATCAAAGTTGTAATTGCTGTAAGCACTAAAATAGGGAGTAGTAGCTTCCTTGGGTTCTAGCCCTAAAACAATATTGTAATACTTTTATAGTGAGCATAATATATTGTGAGCTAACACTCACTGTGGTTTTTCCCTATTTTACGGTTTTCCACGTAAAAATCTTGGTGTTCTTGTGTTGACTCTTGTGGTGCATAATTTTCTTTCTATTCTCTAAGTAATTCAATTTATCTACAAATATCTAAAGTTTTTGTGTGTGCTGATTCAACCCCCTCTTAGTACCTTAGTGTGTTCAAAATTTTTACCTCCTAGGTCCCCGTGATAACATTGTACATGTAAAATATTCATCCCAATGCAAAATCCCCCGAAACCCATGTAAATTGGGAACTAGGGGCCCATTTTATGCCTTACCCCAGACCAAAAAGGTGCCTTGGGACTTGGGCTCTTGCACCCAAGTCCTCCCTGATTGGTCAGGGCAAATTTTAATACACGTTAGCATAGGACCTTTAAAAAGGTTTCCCTTTGTTGGCTCTTTTGATTTAATTTATGAATGTTAGTGGGAAAGCATATATAAGTGTGTTTTGGAATTCATTATGAACCTAGATGGATATAGCAAACTTATGATCTTGGAGCAAGGAGCATTCAAAGCATTCATTGTGTTGTTAGAGCATATTTGTGTTTGTATTGTGTGTATTGTTGCAGATTTGGAATCATCATCCATCTCCTTATGAGTTGAAGAATCTTCATTCTCCTAAGGGCTTCACCTCCGAGGTGATATCATTGTTATTTGAATCATTCTATCATTGATTTATGTTTAGCCTCTGCCCTGCTAGGGCATGTACTCTCTATCAAACAACATTGTTGGGAAACTTGAATGCTATCCTAGGATTTAATTGAGGCAAGTCCCTAAACACCATAACTCCCAAACCCCTTTTCTTCTTGTGTGCAAGTTACAAGTGCGAGATCCAGAAAGGTGAAGGTATAGGAAGGAGTAAGGGAAAGGGTTTTGGGATCCAAAATATTCCTCTGTGGAAGACTTGGGCACCCACGAAATAGTCTTCTTGCTC
The DNA here is from genome assembly GCA_027924645.1 of Cunninghamia lanceolata. Classification (NCBI taxonomy): domain Eukaryota; kingdom Viridiplantae; phylum Streptophyta; class Pinopsida; order Cupressales; family Cupressaceae; genus Cunninghamia; species Cunninghamia lanceolata. The sequence goes on from BSBN01000124.1 coordinate 10,021,553, forward strand.
AAACAGACACTGAATTTGGCACCAGGACATTCTCTGTGACATTTCTCCAGTTTCTAGTTTTTAAAGATTCTGCCTTTATGGACTTGGGCACCCGCAAAATAGTCCTCTGACTTTCTAGCTTCCATGACACAGGTTCTGATATGTCTTTGATTATCTTTGTACATTCAGATTCTAGGTTTCAGTCATCTTCTATCTGTTACAAGATGTTTATCTTAGAACTAGGGTTTTATGCATACTTGACCTAGGGTTTGATAAAAAGGCTTGGTTAAATCTGATATTTCCATAGAAAACAAGAGCACAAGATCTGTAGTTGAGTCCACCTCCCTTTGGTTGTGATTTGGCTCGGTCTTGTCCTTGAATATTATTGTGGAAGATGGTTTGATCTAGTGTGCATGCTAGTCTTCATCATCCATCTTTTTCACACATAACACCTCTAATGTGAGTGTGTGTAGGTATTCCCAGATAGCATAAGGATCATTGTATTCACGTGATCTAGCACCCTCTCCACGGTGACACTCTCTCTCCTCATCTTGGAGGGGGAAAACACTATTCCTACATCCACCTCAATCACACAACGATAGTTAGTCCATCACATTATTTAACCACGTGCATATTAATACTATCATAGACAATTATTCTTTGCATATAAAATAATATAAATCAAATGCATTCTCTATTCTAACATAACATTACTTTCCTCATATTAATTTCACTGACTAACTATCTGTCTGCTTGAAATAAAATGATAAGTTTGTTTTTTTTAAAATGAGGTGTGACACTTACCTAGGGTTACACACTCCATTCCTAATTCTCTGACAGAGATTCTAGAGATAACAAACCTCTAATGCCTTTTGCATCTGCATGCTTTTCAATTTGTCCTTATGGATACTGTTTCAGACCTAAGAGACTATATCTTCTCATTGTCAAATAGTGTTTGCTCCTTTTACTTGCAAATCTTTATCTTATATATCTCTGTAGATTCCGCATACCATTGTTCATTTCTATTTGGACACTTTTTAAGTCATGAAATATTAAACTGAAGAATATGGAACACACAAAAAGTTTGATAGCCCTTTATTGCTTCTCAGAGTGCATATAGATTCTTTGGGGCTTCATAGTCCCTTAATCTTTGAAACAAGAGCCTAGAAATACGTAGGATACCTACCATGATCTCATAGATCCCTAACATCTCATTATTAAAAAATATCTTCAAAGAAAAAAAAATAGAGTTTGTCATGAGTCTGCAACCTTCAAAACTTTGATAAACAAGGCTTTCATTATGTGTTAGGGGTATAATGTCTTCATAGAGCTTCTCAAGGTATAATAGACTTGTTCTACCCTTTCGAAACTCCTCTTAGATCCACAACTTTAGACAATCTTTTTCCTTCTTTTCTTGGCTTTGTTCAAGATCTAACTCTTGGGTCAGTTGAAGAAAAACTACCTCAGTATGCTAGAACAACTCCACAGTTCCTAATTTTTTGTACCTGCATACACATGGTATGCATTCTCTACATTCCCAATGATCTGTAAAAGTTCTTTGATAGATCCTTGTATCACAATGATGGGCTTGGACTCTCTTATCTGATATCTCCTCACTTGTGATGGTTTTCATGTCTAGGAATCTCCCTTCAAGCCATGCTCAAAGAGAAATCACTGCCTTCAAAGATGATAACCTACAAAAACATGTTAGAAACCTAGAAAAGACTTAGAAAAACCCTAAGAACTCAGTCCTAACCTCAACCTTGACTCAAAACCTAAGCCTTAACTCTAGCTAAACTCCACCTTTGCATACCACAACCTCAACGTGGAAAACAAACTCAAAAGATGATTTTGAAAAGAAAAACTTCCCTCCAACATTGATATGAGTTTTTTTTGACAATAATAAGGTAATTAAATCTTCACCACTCAAGCTACATGCAACATAAAAACCTAACTTTGGGATGTGGAAAATGAGACATTTGACTAGTTATCATGAGAGAAATTAAAGACTCATCAAAGACCTTTTAAACCAAACAAAATTGACATGCAACGTGCATTAATGTCATTTAGATGTGGAAGAGGTGACCTTTTACATGTCCAATTATGGAGGGACTACTTTCAAAACCTTTTATGACTGTTTCAAACCATGCTAGATAAGTACCTATGAAACTCAAAATCTACAAGGCCCTTTAACCTTACAAATCTTAAAACACAAGACAAACCTTCTTTGACTAATGATGATCATCATTTGACAAAATCTCAATATTTACATTACCTATTTGATTGGGAGGCACAAATAGGTAACAACTAATACTAACCTTGGGTGTGTTGGAATGGCTTTAGGTATGGTGATTGTTCCTTGCATAACCACACTAAGGACAAGACCATGTGTGTATTAGAACATTCTCATCCTATAAGTATCTTTCTTCACATGATCCTCCAAGGCTATATTATGTTGGACATGTGTAGTAACAACCTTTATTTGATTGTCAAGTCCATGCAATTAGATATATATCATCACCCTGGTTCCTTATACCTTGGTACAAAATATACTTTTGCTATATTAAAACTTAGTATTGCTCTAAAACATACCAGCATAATCTCATTTCCCATCTTTTACCCATCCCCATATATCCTATCTACCCATTCCCCTCCACATATGACTCAAATCCACCATGCTTACCTATTTTCTAGGGAATCTTATTAACTCTCCCCATCCTATCCTAAGTAACCCTCCCATTTCTAACATCTACCATAACCTTGTATCATGACCAAACAAAAATTTGCATTATCCATCACTCCATCATCTGCTGCGTGTACCTACTAGTACCATATCATAATCATCATATGTATCATCGTATCCATCAAATCATAACTCATCTATCTAATCCATATCCTATTGTAAAATCTATTATGTGCATACATTATAACCATTACAAACATCCATAATATCATAAACATTTGCATATCCATCCTACACATCTATCATAAACATACATCATATGCATTACTAGAATCATATTCATCCATGCATTTATCCATAATAACATAATCATCATATATCTAAAATCCATAAACATTGCACACATAAACCAACTAATATCTATCATCTAATACATTATCCGTAAACCATATTTGCATCCATACAAGAATCACATACAATCATATAAACATCATCCATAACATCATAAATAATAATAAAACCATATACATAAACTATAAACCATCATCATACATCATAACATCACATAGGTCACCAACAAAATGCATCGTCTCGTATACATATCAAAAATATGGTCATGATACAAAAATGTGCCTGCAGGCTCAGTACATTAGAGTATAACATATTAAATGAGCCCGCAGGCATACAAAATGTCATATAACATCACTCCATACTAACTGAAGATCCCCTCTCCTAAAGGTGCCGATGATGGTGGTGTTGGACCTAATGGACCCTGTGGTGGTGGTAGTCACTATGGTGGAGGCCCCATGACTGAAGGACTCATCCCAACTGATCGTGGCGCCCCTCACTGGCTCCATGCCTCAAAACTTGGCTGCCTTTGATCCTTTTAGACCACTATCTGATATAAGGTCTAATAGTACTCAACCCTCTATCTCGTTCGTGATAAGTCCTCCTATACCTGGGTATAATCACTCCATATCTATGCCATCCCTTGTCTATCCACCATTTGGTGAGCCAGGTCACGCTCCTGGTGGATTCATGTCTCCTGTACCTCTGCCCTCTGCCTCATGGGAATAGCTGCATCTCTCTCTACAATCACTACATCCCTCTCCTGCATGACTTGAGCCAGCTCCCCGTCATCTCCTCCCTATCCCCCTACCTGTGCCTATGCTAGAATGAGCTCCTTTATCTGTCTCTCCAATATGGTCAAAATCCCCTACACTCTATCTAGCTCTACTAATGTAAAAGGGACTCCCTCTCATTGTTAAAATCACACAACTCAACAAAAAAAATCTCTCAACTCAATACAATGCACATAATTACAAACAAACTTCTATCATTTATTCAATTCAGTCACTAATTACATTATGCTTTCAACATATATGAAAATGTGTGACAAAATATACATATATTTGGCCTCTCATGGCCTCACCATTCCACTTAAAACTCCTCTTTTTACCTCACACTCTCACAACATTCTTCTTTTCTTCATAAGCTCCTCTCATAGGTTGAGATCTCCCAATCTCCCTCCAAGAAATCTGCCTCAAACTTGCAGCAACATTTCCTTTAAAAATATTTCTCCATCTTCAGTTTTAGCATACCTTTTCACCTCCCATGATCCGCAAAACAGTCAAGACTGTTGGCATTCCTTTTCTCATTGGTTTGAGCCTAAGAAAGGAGTATAAACTTCTTTTTGGTGCAACATTAATTCCAAATTATTTTACTCTTCATATGCCTCTAGAAGAGGCATTTCATTCCTCCTCCTTGGCGCCACTTCTACTGTCTCTTATTTAGGCACTTCATCTTTTTTTTTATTAAGAGTCTCTTTTGGTTTTAAAATGCCACTCCTTGGTCTTCAATGCCTCTATTAATTGGTTGTTATTTTATCACTTTTTATTTCTCAATTAGCATGAAATCTGCCATATTTTATTTGCTCGAATATTTACTCACTAAATGATATCCTCTCCCGATTAAAAATAGAAGATTTTTTGCCTCTTCCTTATTGACATTTTAAATGCATTAAGGATAAAAATATGACAATTAAATTTCCTTCAATAATACCTTATGAATCTGCACCAACAATTTTTGAGAAAATTCCATTTGTGCGACAATGGCAATGTGCAAGATCGAGTGCCGGAAAGGTTAAAAATTGAAAGTTCTCCATTTTTCCTAAATTTTTTTCCCAAAGGTGTGTTATGACCCCCTCAAGTCCTCTGCAAAATGATTTCACTCCAGCCCTTATAAATTTTGAAATTTTAAACTATCTGTAAACCAACGACACACTTTCGACATTAACGACACAAATTTATGGCATTAATTTCTCCCAAACAGTGAAAGATATGACTTCGATTATTTTTACACATTCAACATGGTACCTCCAAGAATGCCCCTGCAAAAGGATTCTACTCTATCTCTTACAATTTTTTAGGAATAAATTTCACAAAACTGCCTGTGGAGTGTCAAAATTGTGAACTAGTGAAAGTTTGATTCTTGCAATTCTGTGCCAACTTTGAAGTTCTGTGATGCTAAGAGATGCCAGTGACAACCAAACCAAATCAAAACTTAAAACCAAACCTGAAAATATTTTTGGGTGATGCTGATTGCTTGTCCACCCGGATGCTCCTACATCAAACATGCTAGGTAAGAAGTTTGTGAGCATAGGCTCACAAAGGTGGAGTTGAATGGTAGAACCATTCTTTCAAATTGCAACAAATTTGTAGCGAACTCCATCATTGTGACATGTGCATAGAATCATCTCTTCCTCCTCTTCCAGCTCCTCGCTAGAACAAGCTTCACTCTCCTCCAACAATTCTACTCTACACCCTGCCTTCCTCTTGTGGACTCATGTCCACCACATCCTGAACTCCTCCAAAAACTTTCTTCTCTCCTCTACTCCTTCGTGTGTTCCAACCCACCACAAACCGACCATCTCCACCAAAATATCACATCATCCACATCACAACTTGCAATGTATACATACAAATCTTCCCCTACAACTTCATGGAAATTAAAAATTTCCACTTGCTCTTCTCCATACTCCTCAACCCTCTATATTGCAAATGAATATAAAATAATATCATCACAAAATGCAAACAAATTTACCTCTTCTTTTACTGTTGCAACATGTCCTTCGTCATCATTATCAACTGCAACCTTCATCCTTTCATCCTTTGTTGTGAGGTTTTCATCTATTCCCATCACTATCCTCATGTCCTCAACTGCTACAACATTATGCTCAGCTTCAACTGCTACAATCTCATTATCTGCATCCTTCTTCTCATCCTTTGCAACCTCTACTGCAATCTCTTCTCTTTCCTCTTCATCCTTGTCCACTGCTGCACCTTCCTCTTCCTCAACCTCTTTCTCTATGCCTCCATCAGGGCATACTACTACAACTTTTTCTTCTTTCTCTTTACTTGCATACACATCATCACTTGCAAACACATCTTTGTTAGAAAAATAATGGGACTCCTTCATACCCATATTTTCCTCTTTAGCCTTCACATCCTCAACTTGTTTCGCCACCTCTTCCTTCTTATCTTGCAACGGAGCCAAAACATATTCTTTCCCATCTTTTATTATGCTATATGTATTTTCTCTACCATTATGTATAGATTCTCTATCATACAGCCATGGTTGACCCAACAAAACATGACATATATCCATAGGTACTACATCACATATAATCTCATCCTTGTATCTACATGTTGTGTACTCTCACAACACGCCCCATTTCACCTTAGCAAAATAGGGACCCGTTTTGTTTTCTTTCTGTCTGTGTGTTTTTCGCTTTGGGTGGTAATGCTAAAATTGTCATCTTCCCTTAGGCCAAATTTAAGTCAAATCTCAAGTTGGAAATTGTCCCCTGTGGAAGCCACAAATGGATAGAGGGTAAAATTTTGGTCAACTTTGCCCTTTGGATCAAGCCAAAATTCATTGAAAAGACCAAGTTATACTCATTTAAAATTCCAGTCAACTGGATATTTCGGTCAACTAGACATGACATTTGAAACACACAAATGGTCCAATGCACTGGATATGTTAGACCAGACCGGATATTTTATAAATATCCATATCCATATCTAGTCCCGTATCTTATTACATTTCATTCCGAACCCTAAACTCGTTGACTTTTCAACTGGATATTTCGCAATGGACATCCCATAATGGACATTCTGACGACTGTCTTGACCCTCACGATTAATTGAGATCCTGTCACTTGCCTCCCTGGTCAACAAGGTTTGACCATTAAATTGATGACATCACTTGACCAAGTTCCCACCTTGATGTCTACTATTGGTGTAATTAAATATTTAATTACACTTTAATAAGTTTACTTAGGGCTTATTTTTAGTCTTAGGTTATTATTAAGTCATATTAGGTTTTTATTTAATTTGCAAATATAAAAGCAAGTTGTCACATGTAATTCTTAATCTTTTTCATTAATTGCATCCATTTATTGTCTAAATTGCTCTCTTGTGCTTTTTTTTTTCTTTTTCTTTTCTGTAGAAGGTTAATCTTGGCTTGTAGAAGATTATGGTGTTTTAGGTTTATCATAAACTTCAACATGGTATCAGTGCGGATCTACAGCCTCCTCAAACCCAGGAAAAATTTCGCATAGAGTCTTTTGTTGGGTGCTTTTTTGAGTAAAATAGTCATTCTCATTAGATCCAGAGCAATTGGAAAAGGTAGATTTGTCTTTTGTTTGGCTGAATTTGGTCTAGGGAAGCCAGATCTGTGAAGGTTTCAAAAGTGTTTTTTTTGAGATCTAGAGGGGAACAACAGTTTCAGAGCATTTTTGTCCAAAATTGTCATCACCAACGCGCTCAGAAGGGCTGAAAACCCTAGAATCGCTTATTCATACACAAAAATCAGAGACTAAAAAAAATCTTTGTGATTTTTTGAGGGTGCATCCTTTTATCCAGCGATCTGAAGGGTGCTTCCGTGTCCTTTTATCTAGCGGTCCGAAGAGTGCTTCCGTAGGGTGTATCATTTTATCCAGTGGTCCGAAGGGTGCTTCTGTGTCCTTTTATCCAGCAGTCTGAAGGGTGCTTCCGTGTCCTTTTATCTAGTGGTCCAAAGGGTGCTTCCGCAAGGTGCATCATTTTATCCAGTGGTCTGAAGGGTGCTTCCAGATGGTGCATCATTTTATCTAGCAATCCTCTATCCTGCCCTCTTCTCTGTAAACTCTAATGGAGTAGTTTCATGAAAATTATCATAACTTGGGCAAACAGAGTCAGTTTTTTGCAAACAAAATATTGTCGAAAAGCTAGTTCTGCACACTTTCTGTTGGTATGATAAGTTTTTATTGATTTTGCTATTTCACATCTATTTTTTCTCTTTAAAGTAAAGCATGTTTTTTGGATTTCAAGCTTCGTTCTTGCGCCCAGAATCTCTGTTTTTCAAAAATGAATAGGCGTTTGAAAGGTATCAGCGAGCTCTACACAACCACCTATATAATTTTTTCAGATTCAACCCTAGGTATCTTTTAATCAATTTGTCAATTTTATGGCTTCTATTGGATATCCTGGACATGCTGCCTCTTGGAAAGGTTCTGTTTACTTTGATAGGCTTCTGTTATCAACATAAATCTATTTGCATGTTTTGATCTCTAATCATCTAAGGAGATGGGATTCTACCATTATCATAAATCTAATTGTGGAAGTAATCAACATGAGAAAGAGATGTTTCCTCATTTCTCACATCATCTTTTTGAAATGCTTGCTTCGATCACTTCTCTTCTTGATGAGATCATTGCTCCACCATCACCTACTACTACTTTAGAGTTTAGTGTTGCATCATCATTGGCTTCTAGTGCTTCTGTACAGTAGGTCAATATTAGTCTTCCTGATCCACCTCATTGGGATTCCTATCTTGTAGACATATCATCTCTATTTGTGGAGTCTCACATTGCTGATTTGGAGGACACATTTGAGGGTTTATCTCTCTTGTTTGATGCTATCTCAGGCGGCTTTGCATCACCACCTTCATCTTATGTGTTTCTAGATGTAGTTCATATCATATCCTCTCCTGGTTCTTCTTCTCTGATTGGGCAGATAGTTTCTATTTTGGAGAAGACATATTTTCCTTGTACGAGGTCACTTGAGTTGCATTCAGAGGCACACATTTCGATATGGATTCCCTATTCATCCAAGATGTGAGAATGGCTTCTACATTCACTAGTATCTATCTGTTTCTTTCAAAAGGGAGAAATGTTTTTTGCAGGCAGTGGATTGGATTTTATCTTCAAAATCTCTTCATTGGTTTTGGAGCTTCTTCTTGGAGGGGATTCATATTCTCTTTATGCTCTCTCTTATGGGGGGCATTCATGATTGTACTATTATGATGGATTCAATTCTTGGGGGTTCTTAGTATTAGTCCTTCTTCCATCACATGTTCATGTACTTGTTTTTTCTCTCTTTTGGAGAGGGATTTTTTCCCACAGGGTTTTTCTCCTTTTCTCTACCTTATGAGAGATTTTTGTTGTTCATGGGTACCTAACATAGCCTTGTAGCCATGACCCATTCTTGCATTAGTTGCATGCTTTTCATTTCTCCCTAAGTTACACTTATGGGGGGGTGTTGGTGTAATTAAATATTTAATTACACTTTAATAAGTTTACGTAGGGCTTATTTTTAGTCTTAGGTTATTATTAAGTCATATTAGGTTTTTATTTAACTTGAAAATATAAAAGCAAGTTGTCACATGTAATTCTTAATCTTTTTCATTAATTGCATCCATTTATTGTGCAAATTGCTCTCTTATTCTTTTTTTTTCTCTGTAGAAGGTTAATCTTGGCTTGTAGAAGATTCTCGTGTTTCAGGTTTATCATAAACTTCAACATCTACCTGACCCTAGTCAAAGTCAAATGGATATTTTGCACCAGACATTCTAACTAGATATTAAGCTTTAAATGTTCATCCGATCTTTAAGCCTTAATAGACTGCTTTTGGCCGTTGATATTTTAAAATTCAAATATCAGCTCTTTGCCAGCTGTTACTTCCGCTCACAGCTAGATAGTTATTACTTACTAAACTGCAGTGGGCATTTAATGCGCCCATACTTAGCAAATTTTAACAAGGTAAAAGCTAATCTTAATGCATTATTGAATCAAAAAGTATCTGTTTGAGATTGAAAGAGCATAAGTGCAGATAATTACCTCCAAAGATGAAATTGCAGAAAGTCAACATAATGTAGTAGCTCAAGTGAATAGAATCTGTTGCACAGTAAAAACCAAGGTGATATCCCCATAATCAGGTATGAATATGACAAACTCTTTTACTTGATCGTTACAGTAATCTTTTCCTACAGAGGGTAGAATCTTTGTTACAAAGGTAAACATCATAGGGTAAATTTAGCATTACATCAGGATTATTAGTGATCATGGATTATTTGGTGAATTTAAACTAATTTACCCATTTCAGTCCCCAATGCCAGAATTAACTATGGATACCTATATTACGTATCATAAAATGCAGAAGAGACAAGATTGACATGATGAGGAATTCAAACCACCGATGCATTCTACTCTTGGAGGCATATGGAGTAAATTTGGCTATGTGTTGGATACCCACTATGGAAAGACAGATATTGATGTCTTTAGAGATAGAATCCAGGCTCATGAAGATGATACTACCTTGGACAACATTGTGAAGAGTTATCACACAATTGTTTTTCCATACACTACCAAAGCCCTAGAATTGGTGGCCGAATGCTCCCTGAGATACAATCCAGTTGACAAAAAGGTTGAGAACTAGGGGCATGTTTATGCCAACTTTTCTACCAAGGGCATAACAGAAGCGTTTAGGTTGCTCAAGGGCTGAGATGTGGTCGAGATTGATGTGAATGCCTTTTCCATGGAATACAATGCTAACCTTGCAGACTACTAGAAAATCATGTGTACATCCTGGATGAACCCAACCATGAGGAAAAAGGTAGTCTCCAAAATGCTCCAAAACCTTTACAAGTTTGATTTCAACCTGGAGGTGCAGTACATGATAGCCCTACCAAGAAGAATGGCGGGAAAGGTAGATTCTGGGACATTAGAGCCATGGATGTTTGGCTTAATCCGTTTAGTCAAAAAGAAGGGGAAGATAATACATTGGGTGAGACTCATTAGTGAATCGCTTCATGAAGGAATGATATAATGGAAGAAGAAAAGATAGATGTTCTACATGACATCCTATGTGGTTTATGTGTGTGCATACATATCCTGGATCAATGGATTGCAGACAGTTGGCAAACTAGGGCCCCAACCAACAAATCAATTGGTGTGGGAGTACTACCCACAACTAGAAAGGAAACAATCCATCCATCACTACAAGGTAGTAAATTATTATTTCATGATGCAGCTGGTTCAACTGATGGAGGGAGATCGAGCTAAAAGGCTCTAAAAAAAAGCTCAGGAAGTGATAGAACCACATGGGTCCTTATTCATCTAGTTCCCTACCTTTACCTATATCAGAATGGAGGGATTTGAAGGTAACCAATTCATGCTATCATGATGCCCTATAGATAGGGTATTACTTCTAGAGATCACAAGGAATATTATACCTTCTTTTAAGGCATATGTCACTAAGAATAAGAGAGGCAATATCAGGTTCCCAATAGATATCAACTAGTATACATGCCCGAACATTGATAATGCCAAATTATCTGAGGCTGAGTTACACGTGTTGAATTTATAGTCGTTCCCTCTTGTAAGGAGTTTTGATCTATATCACAGGATGGGGAAGTATACAAAGATGAAATTAAAACACATCCCTCACATGGAAGATTTATGGGCTGACTACATTGATGAGGAGGATGTGAGGAAAAGAGGATATCAAAGATGAACTCTTAATCAAATCAGGACCTTGGGATGTTTTGAGGTACCACCACAAGTTAAATATGATAATGGTCGGGTCTTAGATCCTGAGTATGATGAGAAACAAGTGTACAAATAAACTTTATCCCCTCTAGACTAGTCTCAACCTGAAGAGACGTCCATTGATGCCATCACCAAGAGGGTTATGACCACCACTCAAAGGTGGGTTGAGAGGAAACTGAATGAGCTAAAGGCCAAGGGTGTATCTCTCACCTATGACAAGAAGAGAAAGATGAAGGATAGAGAATATCTGAGTATGATGATTTTCTCATTCACAAGAGGAGAATAATGGAGGCTAAGCTAGCTGAGCCGGGAACTTCAACATCAGGAAAGCCCTAACATCAAAGGGAATCACCATAGCTACAATGCCTTCGCCTCCAAGGGATCATCCCTTAAGAGCAATCACCATCTCTAGCACACCTACTAAAGAACATCATTTGATGAATATACTACAAGGATTAGTTATCCCTAAATAGAAAAGGGGACTTGTTACACCTATGAGAGACACACTAAATAATCCAATGGATACTCAGGCTGGAACAGAGGAGCCCACTAAGATGGAGATCATGTTTGTGACTAATCATCCTCAAGGAGGCCCACCATCGATGCCTCACATTATACTCCAGGCACATCTAGCAGTGTAGGTGGAGGAGTATTGTGCTCAGACTGGAGGAGAGATGAGACAATTACAACATGGCCAATCAGCTCAGCACATCATGTAGGTGAGACATGAGTTGAATGAGGAAGCCAGAGCATGAGAGTAGGCCAAGGATGAAGAATTACAATTTCCATTAAGTCAGGTGATCAACTTAATTGATGATGAAGTCACACGGGATGTGACCAATGATCCATTGGATTCGTTGCTTTCATACTTAGCACCACCCCAGCAAGAATCTCATCAAGAAGAGGTAATAAGAACTGTGGAACCCATAAAATATCCTAGAGCAGAGACCATATTTGATGTAGGTAGGTTAGGATCACCTCAAGAGCCATTAGGTCAAGGTCAATTGGATGATCTGATCGCAAGAATAATGACGGATGAGGAAGAAGTGGATCCATCTAGGCTAGAGGTAATAGATAAACCTACTATGGAGGTCCCGAATAGTCAAGAGGAATTTTCTTAGGATATTCCTATAGAGGGAGAAATCAAACAAACTGAAGAACTAGTGGGAAAAGGTCTAGATGGGAAAGAACAACAATCAGTACCACATGAGGAACATGGCCCACAAAATAAAGTTGATGAAGAAATGCATGATGCAAGTGAAAATCCTGATATTCCTCAAGAATAAATTCCTCAACAGGAGGTTCATCAAGAAGAGATTCCCTAAAAGGAGGTCCCTTAGGAGGTGGTGTTACAACAAGAAGGGGGTCTAGATAAAGATATTGATATGACAGTCAAGGATGCTCAAATTGAGCAATCAGGTCAAGGACCAACACATGATATAGTGGAATGGTTGGCATCTAAGGTAATGGAGCCTCATGTCAACTTAATTCCTTTTGATTTTAAAACATTATTTTCTACAGAGGAATCCAAGCCCAGACGCAAGGCAAGGGTGGTGTCTGCTATTAAAAGAGACACAACTAGGCGTAGGATAGCACATTTAGCTATACCTACAGTAGATAAGTCCAAGGGAGAGATCACGACTAGTGAATACCAAATCACTACCCTAGACTTAGGTCACACAACTATAGAGTAGGAAATCAAAGAGCTCAAAAGTAGTGTAGATGCAACAGTGGCCTAGATTCATAATGTCAAGCTAAAGAACAAAGAGTTGAAAGGGCACAATGCCCAACTTGAGACCTTTGTCAAAGGGTTGGTATCTCCAGGAGCATAAATTACAGATGTTCCAACTAACCTAGCACTAGTAACACAGGAGGAAATAAATGACCTGGATGTGAAGAAGCATCAAGCTCAAGTAATGCAAAGTTGGTTTCAAAGATTTATGAAAGATGGAGAAGTAATTTAGATTGCATTATCCAATTGGGATGCTCTAGCATATATCAAGACACAATCCAACATCCTGAAGAAATAATGTGCAACAAGGCTTGATCAGAATGATCAAGACCTTGGTGTTTTGAAGAATGTCCACAAGCTGAATGATCAGGTGTTGTTGAAGCATAAGATAATGACAGTTCAAACTATGCCCAAGATATCAATGTGGATAAATGATTTAAAGTTTGAAGTAGATATCCTGAAGGGATGTAGGCATAAAGTCATTGAAATAAGCAATAAGGCACATGACCTCCTAGCAGATGAGATAGAGATCTTAGAAGAGTTGCTCAAGACTTTAATGGATGAAAATGAAACATATGAAGATAAGACATCCATAGGAGTGTTTAAGGCTAGATTTGAGCCTGTTTTCAAGAATCTGGTGGAACATTTTATAAAAATAGCCATAGATCAGGTGATGGACTTATCCGTTAAGATAAGAGCATATAAAGAAAAGATAGATAACAAGACTAGTAAGCAGATATACATAGGGGATGAACTTCAAATACAAGATTATGCTAAGAACAGGGCACAACAATTTGACAAAGGAGAGATAGAAAAAATAGTTAAAGCATATGACTTGTATAAAAACCTAGATTCCACTGTCTTGATAGAATCTGATCATGGGTCTTCAGATACAAAATAGGCCAAAGTGCAGGAAAGATGGGATATTCTTGATGATGGTATCTTGAAGATACTAAAGAATATTCAGTTGCTAGTTGTCTTTTGTTCTATATTGCCAACTGGCAATCACGTGCCTTGATTTATGACCGTGGATGTTTTGAGAGGGTTCCTGATCGTTGGTGTATTGTAACTGATTTCGGGTCCTTGTTCTATAAAAGGACCTGGATCAATTGTAATAAGGAGAGACTGAATTGATGAACTATATTGAGCACTAAGTTTGTTGATTTGACAACTTTGTGACTTATTTTTGTCGTTCTTTCTCATATCAGTGTACATTTGTATATCTTTTGAACATATAATGGACATGAAGCTACAAATTATAGTTCTATCATAAATCTTGAGTAGTCTTTTGTTGATTTCAGTACGTAATGTTGAATTGTTGCGTTCTATAGAAGTGCATTCAACCGATTGCTTGTTGTTTTCAAGTTTTCTTGAAGATTCGCACCTCTTATACATAACTATGAATGTTTCTAGTGAAATATGAGTAGGTTTGCTTCATTTCATGATTATGTTTGGATATACATGTGGATTGTTGATGAAATTTAGAATTCTTAGAAATCTTCCCTTTCTAACCTGACCTTTTGACTTTTGTTTCACAAATTGTGGTGAGAAATTGCAAATAATGATAAATCTAAAGCAAGTAATCATTAATATTGATGAATTGCATGCTTTAAAGAAGATCTTTAGGTAAATTCATAGTGTATGTGCAAAGATTAGTTTAAATAGAGATCATTTAAAAGAATTTATCAAAGTTAGAATCATTTCAGAAGAACTAATCAAAGTTAACAATAATTTTAGAAGAACTAATCAAAGTTATGTCAAATTTGGAGTAATCTACTTGAAATCTAGTTATTCATTTTCAAAATTGACATAAAATTGATAGATATTGTGCAGATCGAATTAAATATGCAGGATACTAGTAAAGTATGACATGATTTTGATAGAAATGACTTGGAAGCCATAAGTCCCCAAAATGGAAACAACAACTCACAACAAGCCCTGAGTGACAACAAGTAGTCAAGACCTGACCAACGGAGAGTTGAGATCTTAAATTCTTAGTGAATTTAAAGTCTTTCAAGAGGAATAAGGGTTTTCTTTGTGAACTTATTATTCCTGTGAGTGTGCCTAAACATCGCATCAACATAAATTGGCACTAGAAGGAGGGCCAATAGCTTCAGTCAATGTTCTTTCAAAGATCTTGTCAATATTCCATGTCCTTAGCTAGTTTCTCATAAATATCCCTAGTACTTGGAAATTTGGTTGTGGATTTGCAAAGATCTGGTCCAAAGCTTCAAAGTTCATCTTGAATTTTTGAGCTGGCTCATTGGCCTGCTACAAGATCCCAACCCCGTGGTCTTTTGTGTGAATTACCTAGTGTGACGCCAAGATCACATTCAGTAAATGTACAATCAAGACATCCTATCCTTGCAACACCGGTAGTTCCAGTACAGGTCCTGATGGCCTTCTTTAATGTCAAGTTGCCCATTGGCTTCATAGAATATAACGATATGCCAAAGAATCCTGATAAATTATGTCTAAAATATCGTGTCCATCAAGATGCAGAAGATCATCTTAGAAATTTCAAGGAAGCATGTTTCAGAGCTCGAATTCAACATGAAGATGTAGTTTGTAGATTGTTTCCATACACTCTTGGAGAAGAGTATATTGCTAGTATGTTAATTTGCCACAAAATTCCATCACTACCTGGAAATTAATGGAATAAGCCTTTAAAGCCAGGTTTAGAGTTCCAATCGATGTAGCAACAATGTATCATCGGTTTGCTGAGATCAAAAGAGGGCAAGGTGAATTTATCACAACCTTCAATGATAGGTTCTAGAGGGCATATTCTAGATTAACCGCCCCGTATAACTTTCTAGAGGATGCAAATCTACTAGTATACTACTCTTCCCTGGACCCACTGCCCGCGATGTTCGTGAGAAGAGTAAATCCTGGTGTTATGTCTCTATCTAGTGCTTATGCTGAGGCCATAAAAGTTATTACTGAAATGAAACAAGTAGGATATGGTGCTCTAAGAGTATAGGACCTCCTGCTATATCTAATCAAATGCAACATATTAATGGAGCTTTAATGAACCATGCTCCTCTAATGAACCCTCAGTTGGTTCCTCTGATTAATGCTTTGTAGCCTCAAGGGAACAATCAAATGGTCCTACATCCTGGACATGCATTTGCTGAAGTTTGATCAAACGGGAATGGTAATTCCATTTTCCTCCCAGCTCAAGATAATGTAGTGGAAAAATTTTGAGAAGAGAAAGAAGACATGAGAGAAATCACAACTCAACTGAAAAGATTGACTACTAAAGTAACTCAGTTGAGAAATCGGAGCTTTTATGCTCAAAATAACAGAGATAATCAGCAAAATAGAGGATTAAATGCACCCTAACCTCGAAGAGTCTGAAATACCAGACCAAACAATGAAAGCTTACCTTCACCTTTGGACAATCTGGTTCTTGTAGAACCCAAGCAGACAACTAGAGTTAACTTAGCCAAGGCCGCCCTAAAAATTTGGTGCAGAATACACAATACTAGTGCTCATGCAGAATTGAACTGTCCATAGTTCAATATCATTGTGAGCATATTCCAACCAGAAGTGCAAAATACCGAAGGGGAGACTAGTTTTCCCAAAGGGAATGAGATTGTTCCTCTTGGATATGAGTCCGCCATGGTGCTGGAAAGTTTCATGTTCCCAGAAGAATGAGTAAACACGGTACATGAGACCTACACTCTTGTGTGTGAAGAATCAGATTTAGCATTTGAAGCTTACACTTTTCCTTTTGAGAGTGATAATGAGCTAGAACAAGAAGTGGATGAAGTCCATGCTTTCCAACAGTTCCAAAGAGGACATAACTATAATCTACAAAACAACAATAATTGGCCATCCAGACCTTTGACTAGCTTTATCCCACTGGATAATTTCAATATCCCTCCGGATGTGTCAGCTAGAAATAATCCTGTGCCTCCAAACGTGAATCAACAACATTTTGCTTCGTCTTCAACTTTAACAAAAGGTATGACCAAATTCTCTGAATCAGATAAGTTGATTACATACTTGGTAGAAGAGATTAAAAAGATCAAAATAAGCCTCTCCTTATCTGAGTTGCTTAAAACCCTAGTTATTAAGAAGGCTTTTCTTAAGTCCTTAGAAGAACCTTCTCTGAAAGAAAGTATTCCTAGTAATGTCTAGACTAGAGAACCTCCTCATAAAGATGTTCTACCCAAGCCTAAGGATAAAGGGCAAGTTCATTCTATAGATGCACAATTGGCAATTTATAAATAGAAGATTGAATCTCTTCCATTTCTCCTGACCTTAAGAATATTTGGCAAGAATTTGCATAATTGTCTAGTGGATTCTAGAGCTTCTACCAATGTCATGCCATTGTCGGTTTGCCAAGTCTTAGGTTTGTCACCTGCCAAGTCCATGAAGAAAGTTACCCAATTAGACAAGTCTAAAGTGAATGTCATAGTAGAATTGACTCACATCCATATGCAGTTGACTTCTGATCCCAGGGTCCAACACTTTATTGATATTCATGTAGTAGATATCTCGAATACATGTGGTATGCTACTAAGAAGAGATTGGTCTAAGACACTGAATGGATACATGGCAATTTAATTTCACACTTGTTGTTACCATGGAGAGGTATTCCAAATTAGATACGCATAGAGGCTAAACCAAGAATGAAACATAGAATTACATAATACCATTAGAACAATGAAGTATTGTATGCAGACATACAAAAAGGGGTATATCGTGTTGTGCTCCCAGACATTAGAGTTGAAGAGGTGTTGATGTGTACTCAGACACAGGAAAGCAATAGGACAAATCAGATTACCCCAGGAACTGATGTCCTAATAGAATCTGATCATGATTGCTCAGATGAAGATGGAGAAAGTGGCCTGAGTGAGTTTGAGAGACATCTGTCTAAAGAAGCCCAAAGGTACAAACTACAAGGAATTCTACTTAAAGAAACTTTACTAGAAGGATGGTGCAAGTTGCATAGGACTGCACATTTTGAGACTACGTAGGCCTTATGT
Organism: Cunninghamia lanceolata; assembly: GCA_027924645.1. Lineage (NCBI taxonomy): Eukaryota > Viridiplantae > Streptophyta > Pinopsida > Cupressales > Cupressaceae > Cunninghamia > Cunninghamia lanceolata. The sequence goes on from BSBN01000124.1 coordinate 10,039,810, forward strand.
ATAGACCTAATCCATAGGAAAGAACATGCATACTCAAGAAACAAACTGGATGTGCAGAGTGAAATCCTAGATAACGTTGAATCAAAGATCGACGAGGAAAGTAGTATAGGGACATACCAAAGCCCAGAGATACCTAAGAATGAACTAGAAACATCCAGACTTTGTACAGATATCCAATCTGATGACACTCAAGTGAGTAAATGTCTATATATTTCCATTTCTTTGAAACAAAAGGTACAAGGACAATTTAAACCACAAGAGTTGATGAGCATCACAGAAGAAAGTTCCTCAAATACCAAGAGCAAGAAAGGTCCTGACAAAGGCATTCAAAATGATGATCCATTTAGATCAAAATGCAGAAGTTGTAGAGCTCGATGCAAGAGTTATATGTGAAGAGGGAACTTCCACTCCAAAAGGCATAGAAATAGCCATGCCAACCACAAAAAAATTGGGGATTAAGCAAACGGGTTCAATAAAAAAATCTCCAGACTGTGGTGAAAGAAAGAGAAAAGGAAGGATTACCAATTAAGAAAAAAGAAGCATAGACAGGGAGGCATAGGGGCAGGTGAAGATCACCAAAATGTTAAGATCAGGAAAGGGTGGTACCCTTCTTGGGGAGCCATGAGGCTCATATCATGGAATGTTAGGGGATTAAACACCCCTAACAAAAAGTGCCTGGTTAGATGCCTCATGGAGGCAGCCCAGGTAGATATATTCATGATTCAAGAAACCAAAATGATCAATTCAGATGTAGAGACATACAAAACAAGGCTAAAATACTAGAATGTAGAAGTGGTAGACTCAGATGGTGCTTTGGGAGGTTTAATAACCTTTTGGAGACAACAAACGGTATTCATCAAAAGGGTAGTAGCAAACAAAAAATGGATGGCATGTAAGGTAAAAAGTTTATCCTCAAATCTACATTTTCTTTTGATTAATATTTATGGCCCATCTTCTTTCATCTTAAAGAGGGGAGTTTGGGGGGAAATAGAGACCCTTCTGGCCAATTTCTCCAATGATATTGGAATTTTGGGTGGGGACGTCAATGCCATTCTTCACAATCAAGATAAAAGAGGGGGAGTGCAGATAAAAGAGGGGGAGTGCAGAGAAAATACCAGTCCCAAATAGACTTTGAGAATTTTGTGGGCAGAAATATGCTTATGGAGATACAAATATCAAATGGAACTTACACCTAGACCAATAGAAGGTTGGGGTTCAGTAATATAGCAGAGAGACTTCATAAATTTTTGTTCAAAGGGGAGCTAGGATCTTTTCCCTTCACATTGGAAGGTAGTATTGTACCTCAGTCTGGCTCATATCATTACCCGATATCCCTCAACATTTTAGGGGACAAAAGACCAATTAGGTGCCCATTCAAATTTGAGAACAGGTGGATAAGGGATAAAAAATTATTCAAATTAACCAAGCAATGGTGGAATGAGACAAACCCAACTGGAACAAAAATGTTTTGCATTGTGACAATGCTCAAACTACTAAAATAATAACTTGAAGAATGGAACAAAAATTGTTTTAAAAACATTTTTGAAACCAATAAAGGGTTGGAAGATGAACCGCAATCCTTGAATGAAGATGTTATTTTAAGTGGGATGGATCAGGAAAAGTTTTTGAAAGAAAAGGTACTCCTAAGGGAGTTTGAAGATGTGCTAGCCAAAGAGGAATTACTTTGAAAACAGAAGTCAAGAGAGTTGTGGATTGGGGAAGGTGATAAAAACTCAAAATACTTCCACAATGTTGTTAGAAATGAAGCTGCAAACCACACAATGAAAATCTGATTCAAACCTTATTTATGTCCTCTAAACAATGTAGAATCAATGGAGATTGCAACAAAAATAAAACCCACTACATAGAAATAACATACATTAAGAACTGAACACATAACACAGTATGTAACATGGAGAAAACCCTTTCAGGTAAAAAACTCCACCAAGAAATGAGGCTCCAAGTTGTATTATCTTCAAATATGAGATTATAATACATACAGTTCTTCTTCTTTAGTCTTCAATCTAGTGGCGCCTATTACTCTCAACTCTGTTAAAAATGTAGTACAAGTATCCTTATAAAAGGGGGTTACCTTCTAGGGCAAGAAAATTGGCATAATATTGACCGTCAGATATGTGACCTATTGATGAACGATCCAAATTTATAATAATAAAATATAAATAAAATGTGGTTTTGGGGGCACTGCCCCCAAACCCCCGTCGGGGGGATGATCCCCCCAGACCCCTCGCAGGGGGGAACCCCTCTGCAACCCCCCATTGTGGAAGAATTAGTGTCAGGTACCGAATATAAACATGCGGCTAAAACAAGATTGCTGTTGGTAAAACCTCTCATCCCTTATGGGTGATTTAAAAACAATAATAGGAATAAATTACATAGGATTTACAAGGTTGATGGCACCTTAATCCTAACATTCTCCCACTTGACATCATACACTGTAAATACCCATAGGAAAATAATAAAATAATCAAGCACTAGAAACAAGGCCCATGGCCTCTCTGCACCAAACAGATTTCTCTATGCTCATAGGCTTGGTCAAAGCATTTGCAACATTCTCCCGAGTAGCTACCTTCTTCAGCTTAATCTATCCATTTGCAACCATTTCTTGAACAAAGTGATACTGTACATCAACATGCTTAGTCTGAGCATGATACATAGGATTCTTGGCCAAATAAATAGCACTCTGGCTATCACAACCAATCTGAATGATCTTTCAATCAAAACCAATACTTGTATACAATATCCTCAACCAAACTGCCTCCTTAAAGACATGGGTAGTAGTCATATAATCTACTTTGGTGGTGGACAAAGAAATTGTGGGTTGCCTTTTGCTCATCCAACTCACTACTCTACCAAACAAAGTAAACACATAGCCATTGGTGCACCTTCGACTATCCAAGTCACCTACCCAATCTACATCAATAAATCCCTGTATGTCCAAAGTTTTGTCAGCACTGTCAGTACTAGAATAAACCAAACAGTAATCAGGAGTACCTGCTAGATATCTAAACACCCTCTTCACATAATTCCAATGTTGTCTACCAGGGTTAGACATAAATATTCTCAAAAGTTCCACTGCTTGGGCAATATCTGGTCTAGTGCAAACCATTGCATACATCAAACTCCCTACAACACTAGCATATGGCACATTAGACATATCCTCTAAATCATCCTCATTCTTTGGACACATATATGATGAAAGCTTAGTACCAATGGGTAAAGGAACTCTAACTGGGTTATAGTCTCGCATACTAAATCTTTGCAAAATGGTATTCACATACTTACTCTGAGACAACCAAAGCTTTCTGTTACCTCTACCCCTCCTAATCTCCATACCCAGAATATACCTGGCTGCTCCAAGATCTTTCATATCAAATGCACCTAAAAGTTGGGCTTTCAATTCACTAATCATACCCTTAGTATTTCTGAAGAATAACATGTCATCAACATACAATACAATTATCAGAATAGAATCATCAATACAATGAATGTACATACAGTGATCCTCCTCACTTCTAACAAAACCCAATTTCAATACAAATGAATTGTTGGCAAGAGACACTATATGGATTCATGGTTGTTGTCATTGATGGCAACAAAGGTCATCCCACATATCTGCAAGTCATGGTGTGTCTCTACCGGAAGTCAGAATGAAGATTATTATGGTCCGGTGAACAAGAACAGAGCATGTGGCAAGGTCCGACAGACAGGTCCAGATCTCTCAGAGGAAGTATCTTGGTGCAATGCAGATCTGGGGAAGTCAAGAGGACTACCTTGAGTGGTATATTCCAAGGATTTAGCCTCCGTTGATGGACAAGGAAAAAGATATGAATAGTTGAGTACTGGATTCCTGAGTGACAGTGTGAATAGAGGAAGAACTGACTGACAGAACATCAGACTATTTTCTGGATGTGTTATTGATGATGGTAAAGGTTGTGAAGGCATGAATCATGTTTGGTCGACATGATTAATGATATCTACAAGTATATGCTTGATCCACATTACTTGATGTGTAAGGATTCAGCCGACAGAACAGAATTTGTGAGAAGATAGATTGTTCCGGGTGCCGACTAGAAAGATAATGAAATCACTTGTGCGGATATATATATAGAGGATGGATTTAGTTATGAGAAGCAATGTTATGTGATGTGATATGTGAATAAGAGTAGAGTAGAACAGAAGCAGTAAGAAAGATCCGATATGTGAAAGTAAAGCAGAATAAAGAGAAGAGGAAAGATGAAGTGCAGCAGATCAATGTACCTGAGCCTAACCAGAACTGAACACTAGCATATGTGGATGCTTCCAATCAGTTCAAGTATTGTATAACATTCTTTTGTAGACAGTGTGTCTCCTTGTAGGCAGTGTGCCTCCTTTGTGAGCAGTGTGCTCGGGCAGTGAGCCCTAATTGGCAAGTGCCATTTTGTAATTCCTTATTCTTCTAACAGAGAATAATCTTTGGGTTAATCACCCCGTGGTTTTCTCCCTAACAGGGTTTCCATGTCAAAAATACTGTGTCATGTGTTTTTCATTTCATGGTAATATTTACTTGTTTGAATTAATGCTGCATTGATTAATAAGAAAGTTCAGAAAGAAGAAATAATTGTTGATAACTGATTCACCCCCCCTCTCAGTTATCAACAATTGGTATCAGAGCTAAGTTCCTCCTAATAGAGCCTAACAGCTTGAGGAAGATCTGGGAGTTCAAATGGATGCATATGGTTTAAGGGAGCAACTCAAGACTACCCTTGAGGATCTTGAACAGTCAAACTATGAAGTCAATGAATTAAAGGAAAGACTCAAACAGGCTGATGAATTCATGAGAGAACTAAAAGACAAATTAAGTCTCTCTATGAAAAAGAGAAAGGAGCTGCTCCAACAATTGGCAAGACAAAGTGAAGAAAGTAATGCAAATGAAGAGCTAACTGAGAAAACCAAGTTATGTGAAAAGTTATCAAAAGAAGTCATTATGGTAAGACATGAAATGGAATCAGGAGTTATAAAGTTTACTCAAGAGATTGAAGAGAAAAGAAAAATTGAAGACAATCTAAGATAATCTCTCAAAGAGAAATCAAAAGATTGCCACCAGATGGATAGGATTATCAGACATCTTGAATCTGATCTTGAAGATGCTAAAGATAATGAAGAAAAACTTGAGGATCAAATTGTCTCTCTCAAAAGGGATCTTCAAACAACAAATGAATATAAAGAGAAATTCAAGATAAGTTCTGCTCAACTTGAAGTTCTTCTTGGAAGTCAAAAGAGGGCAGATGACAAGTGTGGTTTGGGATATGAGAAAGGAGAAAGCTCCGGATCTAGTTAGAAGAATTTTGGATCAGAAAATCCAAGGAATATGCCTAGAAGACCTCTGGTAAGACAGCCTAATGCTCAAAGATATCCATCCTTCAATGGATACTGCCACAGCTGCAATCACTTTGGTCACAAAGCTAATTAGTGCATGAAAGAGAATGAATCAGACTAATTCATCCTTCTCCAGACAATGCTTTAACTGCAAAAGGTATGGACATAAGTCTCATGAATGCAGAAATATTCAAATGAACAAATCATTCAATGGTCGATGCTTTACATGCAATAGAGTAGGTCATATGCCTAATCAATGTAGATCAAGAGGTTATCAGTCAAATATGCAAAGAAATGTTGTTTGCCAAATCTGTAATAGGTCCGGTCATAATGCAAAAGTCTGCAGAAGCAAGAATCAGGACAAAAGAGGTCCAGTATATAATCAGAATCAAGACAAGGGTAAACAAAAGATGAATGCAGATGAAGTTAGGAATGAGATGAACAAGATTTGGGTGAAGAAAAGTTCAGAGAAGGTAGAGGTTGGATCCGCACTAGACTCTGGTGCTGATATTCCTTCCAGAAATTAAGAAATGAGCTTTGGCTCAGGGGGAGACACAAAGAAAACCCTGTTCCCCCAGCCAATCAAGTGGTGCCGGATTAGGCACAAGATGCAGAGTAAAGGGTTTGTGGATATGAGTCTTGAGATGATCCAGCTAAGATTTCAGAGGTCCGCATGAAGATGTGAAGAAGTTGTGATCGATCATGTAGAACCTGTTCTGGGAGATGCTTCAGAATGACAGAGGATTACAAAAAGGTCCAGAGAGATTCGGAAATGCATTGTCTTATTCTGCGGATTGGACAGAGTATTTGGGATGTCCTTGTGATGTGTCATCTTGATTTGTTCATGGTTAGAAGATCTGCATGACATTCATAAATCAGGACTGATCTGGTTCTTCAAGTCATTCGAATAAGGCAAACCAGAATAATGTAGGTCGAGCATTTATTGCAATCAGATATTAGGGTTTGTGGAGCAATATAAGGGATTTCTCATAAATCACTTGTTCATTCTGCACTCAAGAAGAAGCAAAAAGTGGAGCTCTGCAACAAAATTCATCAAGTTCACCGAAGATCTCTTGCAGAAGTCATTACATACAGAAATCAATCCAACCACTCCGTGTAACCAAAGGCGCATAAGGTATTTTCCGTTTTTGATATCTCACTACAAATCTTTTGAAAAATGGCTACTCCGAATATAGTAAAGATCTCAGATAGGCCCCGATCTAAATTTAAGAAACACCCTTACAAGTCATTGGAGGTATATCCCGTAGGAGCATTCTCTAGTGTTCCACATGGCGTTTTACACACAGAAGACATTAGGGTTTACATACATGCAAGTATTGAGGAATTTGGGGAATTCAAATTAAGAGATTTCTATCACAAACAACTGATAGACAATGCTTTTGAGCTTAAACCAGAGTATAAGGGTATCCAGAAGAAACATTTTGATCAATTCATTCATTTCCCTTGTTTTGAAGAAGATGAATGGGTCCGGTATGTACTGAGTAGAGTGCATGACAATTTCCTATGGTTGAACAAGCCTTTTAAGATCACCAAAGATGTAATTATGGCTGTAACCGGTCTGCACTCATCTGGTGGAACACCTATCCTCAAGTCTGTGAAAAATTAGACAGTTAGTGATGCAACCGGATCAAAATTTGATAAGAGATCTATGACAATTGAAGACATCACTGAACCGGATGTCAAATTTGCATCTATGATAATAGGATACAAGATTTATCACTCCAGTAGGGAGAATTCTGTATCCAGAACTGCAGTATATACTGCCTATGAGATGCTGAGGAAGAATGTAGATTATGATCTTTGTGAACTTCTTTTAAGCCAATTAATGGAAAATATACAGAAGATCAAAAAGGACAAAAAGAATTCTTTCAAGTATGGTACACTTATATTATGTCTATTTTTCTACTTCATGAATGAGCTGCCTAGATCAAGTGGATGGGTATGGCAGAATGACAAACTTGTAGCAGTCCAGATCAGAGATTATTTACATGGGCTTGGGGATGCCAAAGCAAGAAATACAGCTCTATGGGGATACTTCAAAAACTTCCAGAGCATGATGCAAGAAAGAGAAAGAATTCCTTAGTCTATTGTTGAAAAATACAAAGACTCAGTCTGCTTTATGGTTGATACTGATCAGTGCCTAATGGAGGCAGTAGAGCCAAGGACAGTCTGGATCATGCCCATGGGGTATGAGGTTGATGAACAGATTGTGGAACTATATGTTCAACACATGCTTAGTTAGCCCAAAGATCCAAAGGCAGAAAGGTTTGGAACCTTTGAGGAGCTGAGTGTGAAGATCCATGTGGAACTTAGAGAACCTGAGATAAAGAGGAAGGTGAGAAAAGAAGTAGAGCATATTGCTCAAGGCCTAGGCATCCCAAAGGAGGCACTTGATGCCAACCGGGAAAAGAGGCGAAAGGCTGAGGAAGAGAAGAAAGAGGCAGAAAAGAAAAGCAAGAAAAGTACTCCAGTGGAAACCTCAACCCGGACCAGATCATCAAAGGGATCTACACCTGTCACAACCAAAAGCTCAAAAACATCAAAATTGGAAGGTTAGACATCTGGTAAAGGAGAGAAAAGGTCTAAAATAAAAGCCACAAGGGCTTAGACAAGTCAGAAAGATGAAGAGGAAATAGAATCAGATGAGGGGGTAAAGGAAATAAAGAAGCAGAAGAAGAAAGGATTCGGTAAACCCTCCATAGGCCAAGACAAGGAAGAAATGGCAGATGAATTTGTTGAAAAGCCCACCCTATCTCTAGAGAGTGTAATCAAATCAGTCACTGTGGATGGAAGCCTTCAACCAATGGCCGAATTCTATGATGACTACAATGAGGCTGACCAAAAGATCCTGCAGGAAGCCACAATCAGGTATCTGAACATATACAATAAGGCTTTCATTGAGATTATATCTCTAATTCCTAAAAGCCTAGAAAAGGAGTTAGAAATAAGAAAGAACAATGCCCAGGCAAAAGATCTTGAGATCCGGGAGCAGACAGCTATTCAGCTATATCCTCAAATTGATCCCAAGATAATGAACATAATATTCAAAGACTGCAAAGATGAGTTCAGGAGTAAAGCAAGGATGAATCAACTCATACTTGGTGAGACTGACAAGGTGGCCATGGATACAGAAGAGATCCTCTGGAAGGCCTTCAAAAGGTTTAATCTTCCTGTTGTAGAGGACTTGGGTATTGATCCCTCATCCACAAGTGTTGCAGAAGAAACTTCTAAGAAAGCAACAGAAGAGATGGGCCCTAAACAAACCAACATTTCTCCTCCAGTTTCCCCTACAGTCTCTGGATCCAAAGAAGAAGAGAAATTACAGAAGAAAGAAGCAGCGGTAAAAGAAAAAGAAGTTGACAATACCAAGGTTGCAGAGAAAGAGAAGACTCCAACAGAGAAAACCACAACTGATAGTGGTAAGAATGTGGAAGGAGAGAAAACTCCAAAGGACAGCTCCAAGACTGTAGAAGAGAAGAAACATCTGTCTCCAGCAAGAGACACTGCACAAACTGTCCAAAAATTTCTGAGCAAAGAAACAATAGAGATTGATGAACCAGAGCTTCTACAAGGTCCATTCAATTTTGATTCCCTCTCTCCGGTACAGACAATGAAGATAGCTTCATTTGCAAATGCTAAGGCAAATGAAAAACTCCTAAAGTCTCATATGGAAGACTGTGAGTTGATAGAAGTTGCTTCCAGAGTGCTTGAAAAGATTATGCCATCGGTCCAGAAAGATCCCACAGCCTCCTCTTCTGGTAATCTCAAAACCTTAGTCAGCAGTGTTGGTACACATTTTGAATCCCTAGAAAAATCAGCTGAAGAAAAGGTCCGGAAGGAGTTTTTGGATAAGAGATTCTCAGAGGTACTAGGATTAATCTCTAATGATAGGAGAAATATGAGTATTGGAATAAAGAGCTTAGAAAATGCTCTTAAGGATGGCGGTGACATTTACAAATTTTGTATCTCCTGGTCAAAAGCAACGGTAGAAATTGAGAAGAAAATAAAAGAGGAACAGGACAAACTACTGAGTTTGTCTCAAAATTTTGATCCTCTCTCTTCCTCCATAGTAAATCAAGAATGTCAAACTATTACAATCACAAATGCAATAAAGAACTTTGAAAAGGAAAGGAAGAATATAATTAACCGGATGGGAGAACTTAGAAGGATTATTATCCCTAAGTTAGAGACCATGCATGAGGCCATAAGTGATGCTAAGACTACTGCCCACACAAATGATCCGACAGATCTTAAGAGGGCAGAGACTTTTGCATTTTTGTTGAGTGGTCACATTTCAATTTTGGATAGAATGAAGCAAAGTTGGGCTACAGAACTCATCCAGTTGAAGACATCCTTTGCAGATATTCTTCAGTTTATGTGAATATGTAATATACAACCAAGTATAGTAAAATTTTTGAAAATTTTGGTGTGTGGACCCTACCCTTTGCCATTGATGTCAAAGGGGGAGTGAGGAGCAGTGAAAAATGAGGAATCCAACTAAGGGGGAGCTCCAGAAAATGTATATAAAGACAGAGCATCGGTCAAGGGGGAGCATAGTGTAAACACTTAGTCATTTTTCACTAAGTGTTGCCATCAATGCCAAAGGGGGAGATTGTTGGCAAGAGACACTATATGGATTCATGGTTGTTGTCATTGATGGCAACAAAGGTCATCCCACATATCCGCAAGTCATGGTGTGTCTCTATCGGAAGTCAGAATGAAGATTATTGTGGTCCGGTGAACAAGAATAGAGCATCTGGCAAGGTCCGATAGACAGGTCCGGATCTCTCAAAGGAAGTATCTTGGTGCAGTGCGGATCTAGGGAAGTCAAGAGGACTACCTTGAGTGGTATATTCCAAGGATTTAGCCTCCGGTGATGGACAAGGAAAAAGATATGAATAGTTGAGTACCGGATTCCTGAGTGACAGTGTGAACAGAGGAAGAACTGACTGATAGAACATCAGACTATTTTTCTGGATGTGTTACTGATGATGGTAAAGGTTGTGAAGGCATGAATCATGTTTGGCTGACATGATTAATGATATCTACAAGTATATGCTTGATCCGCATTACTTGATGTGCAAGGATTCAGCTGACAGAACAGAGTTTGTGAGAAGATAGACTGTTCCGGGTGCCGACTAGAAAGATAATGAAATCACTTGTGCGGATATATATATAGGATGGATTTAGTTATGAGAAGCAATGTTATGTGATGTGATATGCGAATAAGAGTAGACTAGAATAGAAGCAGTAAGAAAGATCCGGTATGTGAAAGTAAAGCAGAATAAAGAGAAGAGGAAAGATGAAGTGCAGCAGATCAGTGTACTAAGCCTAACCGGAACTGAACACCAGCATATGTGGATGCTTCCAATCAGTTGAAGTATTGTATAACATTCTTTTGTAGACAGTGTGTCTCCTTGTAGGCAGTGTGCTCGAGTAGTGAGCCCTAATTGGCAAGTGCCATTTTGTAATTCCTTATTCTTCTAACAAAGAATAATATTTGGGTTAATCACCCCATGGTTTTCTCCCTTAACAGGGTTTCCATGTCAAAAATACTGTGTCATGTGTTTTTCATTTCATGGTAATATTTGCTTGTTTGAATTAATGCTGCATTGATTAATAAAAAAGTTCAGAAAGAAGAAATAATTAGGATAACTGATTCATCCCCCCTCTCAGTTATCAACATGAATCAAGTTTCTTGTACCACATTCTGGGCGACTATTTCAAACCATAAGGAGATCTCTTCAATTTGCAAACCTAACGTTCTTTCCCTTTTACCTCAAAACCTGTAGGCTGTTACATGTAAATTTCTTCCTCAATATCTCCATGTAAGAACACAGTCTTAACATCTATTTGCTCTATTTCCCAATTAAAAGCTGTAGCAATGGATAAGAGAAATCTAATAAAAGTTAATTTAGCAACAAGAGAGAATATTTCACCGAAATCAACTCCCTCTCTCTGGGAGTAGCCCTTGGCTACCAGTCTAGCCTTGTACTTCTCCAATGAACCGTCTGCTCCAAACTTCTTCTTGAAGACCCACTTGCAACCTATGGCCTTTCTTCCTTTGGGCAAACAAACAAGATTTTATGTATTGCAAGAGTCTAAAGCCATCATCTCCTCCTACATGGCTAACTGCCAAGACTCACTATCATCTGCATGAATAGCTTCCCTGTAGGATCTAGGTTGATCATCAGTACTTAATAAAGCAAATACACAATAGAAATTTGGTGGGCTATACCTGTCAACTGGGTTTCGTTGTCTTGTGGATCTTCTTAGAGGTGGAGTAAGAGGCTCTTCATGTTCTTTTGCATGCTCATCTATACCAACTTCTTCTGTCACAACAGATTCTTCCTCATCAGAACTTTCACTCGAGTCTTCTTCTACTTCTTCACCCCCCAATCCATCATTATGTTCTTCCTAAGGTGCATATTCATGTTCTAATTCAAAATGTGTACTCTCTTGACCTTTTCTTCTTTTTTCTTTAGTTGTTTATGTTCTGAAATAACACTAAGTTCCCTAAAAAGAACATCTCTAGAATAGACAATCTTTTGGGTTAGTGGATTCCAATGCTTATAACCGTTTACATTATCACCATATCTAATGAAAGTACACTTTTCAGCTTTTGGATCAAACTTAGTTCATTTTTCTTTAGGCACATGAACATAAGCCTCATAGCCAAATACCCTTAAATGTGAAACAAAAGGTTTCTTACCTGTTCACATTTCATGAGGAGTTTAAACAAGAGCCTTACATAGAGATCTGTTAACCAAGTAGTTAGTAGTACACACAACTTCTACCCAAAAGCATTTGTTCAACTGTGATTCACTCAACATACTTCTAGCTCTTTCCATTATTGTCTGATTCATCCTTTTTTCCACTCCATTCTGTTGTGGTGTATATGGAGTTGTCTTCTATCTAACAATACCTGCATGCTTACAAAATTTATCAAATTTCTTAGAATAGTATTCCCCTCCATTATCATATATCAAAACCTTTATCTTATGGTCTGATTGCTTTTCAACTAAAACTTTAAATTCCTTAAATTTAGTGAAAACTTCATATTTGTGACTCATAAAATAAATACAGGTAAACCTTGAGACATCATCAATAAAGGAAACAAAATATCTAGATTTTCCAATTGATTCAACATCCACAGGACCAAAAACATCTGAATGAATAAGTTTCAATTTATCATTAGATTTATTACTACCTGAAGGAAATGGAGATCTATTTTGTTTTCCAAACACACAATGTTCACATAATTTGAAACTCTCATCAGAATAGGATAAATCGTCTAGCAATGTTTTATTCAAGATAGTCTTTAAACCATATTAACTTATATGGCCCAATCTACGGTGCCACAAGATACATTTATTTTTAGTATTAGCCTCAAATGCTAAAGAGGCATTATAAATAGTAGTGGCTTCTAGCTTAAATAGATTTCCCAAATTTTCCCCTTCCCTACCACCAAGTTTCCTCTCACCAATCTGCAACCATGCTTATCAAATGTCACATGCATTCCAAAATTATTCAACTTTGAAACATAAATCAAATTTCTAGCCAATCTAGGAACATGCAAAACACTAAGGAGGATTTTAATTCTCCCATCACTGAAACACAACATTACCTTTGCTCATCCAACAATAGGATATGTAGAGTTGCCCCTAAGGTACACATTTCCTCCATCATACTCTTCATATGTGGAAAACCATTCTTTATGTGGAGTCATGTGGTACAAGCATCTTAAGTCAACCAACCAATGATCATGAGAAACAACATTACATGTAGAAAGTAAAACCTCATGACCTGCATTCGAAGACTTATTAGTAGTGGAATCCCATTATTTCTTCAGGTTTCTAAATTCCTTTTTCACATGTCCTCTCTTTCCGCAGTTCCAACACTTGATTCTGTTCTTCTTTCCAGGAGTCTTAGAACAATCCTTAGACTTGTCTTCATACCCCTTCTAATCTCCTTTTGGTTCTCTTTCCATAGACCTTCTCTTGACACTAAGAGCATCCCCTGAACTATCCAAACTTTTCTTCCTTAATTCATGTGACAACATAATTGAAACAAGAGCTTCTGACTTCAGATATGTGAGGTTAGCAATGATAGCCAAAATAACATTTTCCCATGACTCATGTAAAGAATAGAGAAGCAATATACATTTATCTTCCTCATTCAAACCAACATCTACAAATGCTAGTTGACTCAATAACACATTAAACAAATTCAAATTCTTTGCAACTGATTCACCCTCTTTCATTTTCATGGAAAATAATTTATGCTTTAAATAAATCTTGTTTACCATACTCTTGGCTTGGTATATCTCACCCAGACGCTCCCACAAGCTATGTGCATACTTCTCACTCGCAACATTCAGTAGAACAAAATCTGCAAGACACAGCCAGATTGTACCTCATGCCTTTTTATCCAATCTATCTCACTCATCTTGAGCAACATCATTAGGTTTCTTCTCTTTCATAATAGCCAACCACTAATTTATTTCCTCAAGAAAATCCTCCATCTTCATCTTCCACAATTCGTACCCCGTGCCATTAAACTTTTCAATATCCAACCGAGAGGTAGAAGAAATAGTGGATGTAGCCATGATATCTACACAAGATCTACAAACAAAAAATAATCAAATCTCCCACTGTAGCTAAAAAAACTTCACACTACCACCCAAGAATCAAAACTAGCCAGGCTCTGATACCAAATGTTAGAAATGAAGTTGTAAACCACACAATGAAAATCTTATTCAAACCTTATTTATGTCCTCTAAACAATGTAGAATCAATGGAGATTGTGACAGAAATAAAACCCACTACACATATATAATATGCATTAAGAATTGAACACATATCACAGTATGTAATGTGGAGAAAACCCTTCCAGGTAAAAAAATCCACCAAGAAAAGAGGCTCCAAGTTGTATTAACTTCAAATATGAGATTACAATACATACACTTTCTCTTCTTCTTCAGTCTTCAATCCAATGACACTTGTTACTCTCAACTATGCTAAAAATGTAGTACAAATATCCTTATAAAAGGGGGTTACCTTCTAGGGCAAGAAAATTGACATAATATCGACTGTCAGATCTGTGACCTAATGACGAATGATCCATATTTACAATGATAAAATATAAGTAAAATGTGGTTTCAAGGGTGTTTCCCCCGAACCCCCACTAGGGCATATGACCCCCAAACCCCCCATCAGGGGGATGATCCCCCATGACCCCTTGCAGGTGGGAAGCCCCCCTAAAACCCCCCATCATGGATGAATTAGCGTTGGGTATTGGATATAAACATACGGCTGAAAACTCTCATCCCTTATGGGTGATTTACAAACAATAATAGGAATAAATTACATAGGATTTACAAGGTTGATGGCACTTTAATCCTAACAAATGCCATCAAAATATGAAGGGAAACCAATAGAATCACAAGGATTAGGAAGGCCAATGGAGAGACACTGGATAAACCAGAGGAGATTGTCAAAGAGTCTGTGGACTTTTTCAAAAATCTACTCAACAATTGGGAGGGATCTAATTTGTGCAAGCAACAATAAATATTGTAGAGAATACCCAAATTGGTCTCAGAAGAACAAAACAAGAGGCTTATGGAAAGATTTTTGGAAGAAGAGATCAAGGTGGCATTGAATCAAATTCACCCAGATAAAGTTCCTAGTCCGGATGTGTTCCCAATTGGTTTCTTTCAAAACTGTTGGGGTATCATTGGCCAAGAAGTGACTGAAGCAATTTAAGACTCAAGACAATCAAGTCTGGTATTGAGGGAAATAAATAACACATTCATTGCCTTGATACCCAAGAAAGAGAAACTGGCATCATTAGATGAATCTAGGCCTATAAAATTATGCAATACTCTCTACAAAATAATGGCCAAAGCTGTAGCAAATAGACTAAAAAAGATTCTACCAGACATCATGTTAGATGAGCAAATTGGGTTTGTACTTGCCAAATCAATCTTGGATGGAGTCATCATAGCGCAAGAAGTAATTCATTCAATACAAAGTGTGAAAAAATAGAGCATGTTAATCAAATTGGACATCAAAAAATATTATGACCAGGTGGATTGGGGCTTTCTCTTCAAGGTACTGGAGGCCTTTGGGTTTAAGAATTTGATATTTAACTGTGTGGCCAGCCCCAGAGTCTCAATGCTCATCAACAGTACACCAGAAGGATTTTTTGACATCTCTAGAGGAATTAGGCAAGGGGGTCCATTATCACCCTTTCTCTTCATAATTATGGAAGAGGCTTTGGATAGATTCATTGTTGGTAATTAAGGTGTCTCAACCTTTGCAAATTCCTAATGTTGTATTTATTTATCCCATGTTGAGTTGGCATAGTCATCACCTTGTGTATATGCAGCAGGATAAATTTTGGTGACTTTGGCAGCCACGGTTTCCCCCTTGAATAATTAACGAGGGTTTGGGGGCAGCACCCCCAAGACAGGGTCAAGGGGTGTAGCCCCTTGCGGGGTCCAGGGGCAACGCCCTTGATGCACTCCCTATCGTAGTATAGGGTGGGGTCGAGGGGCAGCGCCCTCGTGGGGGCTCGGGGGCAACACCCCTGAAACCTCAACTGATTTTTAATTAATGACAAGTGTCGGTGAGCATCTTTGCACGAGAGAAAGGCATCTTTGGGCGGTCAAGGGAGGTTATGACATGTAAGAGGAATATGATATTTTTAGTCAGTGTATGACAGATTCCCTGATAGCTGTAAGGTGCGTAAGAGCATCTGTCGTAACCTATCTTGGGACCAGCGCCCACTTCGAGATGGGATGTTGGACAAGTGTCCTTAGGCGTGGGGTTTGGGCATGAGTCCAAGATGGATGCCCATCTCTAGAAGGTTCCATATTTGCCTTGTAAACTCTATATAAACAGGTGCTTGGATGGGAGATTGACAACTTTGGTACAAGTACTGTTATGCTGCCGGAATATCTCCAGATTTGACATTCAAAGACTCCTGAAAGAGCATTGGCTCTGAAACTGTATTGTAATCTGTTATTGTTTACTGTAATACATTTGAGCTGTGTTTTGGAGTGTGGGGTTTTTCACCTATAAGGGTTTTCCCCACGTATATCTTGTCTCTCTCTCTTCTGTCTACTTTCTGTGTGTATGTGTATTGCTGCTATATCTCTGTTAGATGTTCTATGTTGCTATAGTTGTAAGAATTAAATTGAATTTACATACATCTCTCCTCATTAGATTAGTGTAGGAAGTGTATATCGAAAAATTTGGATTTATAAATGGAAATGATCAAACAATTGAAATGCATAACCTAAACCCAAATAATTCAATACCTCGAAGATGCAAAATGAGCTTGATTGATTGATCGCTTTGTTGTGTTGATTGCTCGATTCCGCAGCATAACGTTGATAAGGAGATAGATGATGGATGCAAAGGCTCTAATGATATTTCAACAGCATGTGGATACTTGAGGATCAATGCCCTTTTAGAAAATTTGACAGAATAAGGGTGCTTAAGGCTCAATGCATGCTAATGGCTTGTGAGGGGGTTGATTTATAGGAAAGGCTTGGTTCCAATGGATGGCTAGGATCAATTAGGGCTTTAGGTGAAATGGATGGATAGGATTAAGTTAGGTTTCCTTGCACATCAAGAAATTGTAGTCATATGACATGTGGCAAAGGAGGATGAGGCTTAGGTGTGCTTGTGTAGATAAATACTAAAATTAGGTCCCATTAGTTGTGCATGTGAAAGATAAAAGTTGTAACACATGATTGACTAGACAAGTGTTGGAATGTGATGAAAGATGAGTGTTTAATTCAAATAAAATATTTGAATTAGTTGGGATATGAGTTGGATATTAATTAAATAAATAAAATTTATTTAATTAATTGAGAAGTTGAATAGGATGAGATAAGATATGATGTGGAAATTAATTAAATAAATAAAATTTATTTAATTAATTGGGATGGGGATAAGATAAATGGGATTATGCATGTGAAATTAATTAATTAAATAAATTTATTTAATTAATTGGCTAAGTAGGATAAAGATGGGATTAAATGGGATTTTAATTAAATAAATAAAATTTATTTAATTAATTGGCTTAATGGATAAATGGGATGGGATTAGGACAAAATGGCTTATGATGTCTAGGATAATGTTTTAACAAGGTGTTGCAAGACATACACAAATTTGGGACAAATTTGGGTGTCTACAGGAAGCGATTTCCGCACACCGAGCTTCCTTTCAGTTGGTATCAGAGCTTGATCACCTTTGGTCCTAGTTGTTGGGTTAGGGTTTTTTGAGCTAATCTTAGGTTGAGTGGGAGTCTGTACAGAGTATTCTATTTTCTATTATAGCAAGGAGATGGCAACCACATCAGGAAGGTTTGAAGTGGAGAAGTTCAATGGCAGTAATTTTGAGCTGTGGAAGCTCAAGATGGAAGACATGCTTGTTGACCTAGACCTATGGGAAAGTGTTAATGGAACTAAACCAGCTGCAATGTCACAAGATAAGTGGGATCTCAAGGATCGAAAGGCTAAGGGTCTCATAAGACTTAGTCTTGCCGATTCTGTGTTGTTAAATGTCCATGAGGAGACTACTGCAAAACTACTTTGGAAGAAGTTGGGAGATGTGTATCAAGCAAAATCCCTGGTTAATAAACTTTTTCTGAGAAAGAAGTTGTATTCTCTTCGAATGGAGGATAGAGGATCTGTTGCTGAACATATGAATGCTTTCAACATGCTGGTTGCACAATTGACATCTATTGGTGTAAAGATGGAGGAGGAGGATCGGTGTATGACCCTGCTTTGTTCTCTGCTAGACTCATGGGATCATCTTGTCATGGCAATCGGAAGCACCACATCCACATTCAAAATGGAAGAGGTGGTTTCTTCGCTGTTATCTGAAGAGATGCGGAGAAAGTCTTCTAAGGCAGCCAAAGAAGCCCTTGCAGTTCGTGGAAGACCTAAGGAGAAAGGGAAGAAGAAGGACAAGAAAGCTGAGAAGGGTAGATCCAAATCTCCTGGAAAGTCCAAGGCTCTTTGTTGGAACTATGGCAAGACCAGGCATTTTTGAAAGGAATGCAAAGAGGAGAAGAAGAAAAAGAAGAAAGCTCCTGATTCAGATTCTGACAAATCACAAGATGACGGTGATGCATTCATTGCAGCCCTAACAACCCATGCATCTGATGATGTGTGGCTAATCGACTCTGGTGCATCATTCCACATGACTTTGCATCGAGACTGGCTCACTAAGTATGAAGAGTTCGATGGTGGAAAGGTGTATCTGGGTGACGACTCTCATCTGAAGATCGTTGGTCATGGAAGAGTCTCTATCTGATTCCCTGATGGTCGAGTGAAGGGGATCACTAGGGTTATGCACATCCCAGGCTTAGCATGGAACCTTCTTTCTATAAGTATGTTAAATGATGCAGGTGTGTAGGTTGTCTTTTCAAAAGACAGATGCAAGATGACTAGAGGATCTATGGTGCTTGCTAAGGGTACTCAGAGAGGTACTTTGTTTCAGCTGGAAGCATGCATTGCACAATGCAATAGCTCTTCTGACTCAAGGAAGAGGATAGTAGTCACTTCATCCCCACCATCTGAACGAGTAGTGAAGAAATCTATAGTTTCTAATCTTGATGGTTGTAATCGTGCATTGGAAGTTAAACTTCCTGCAGAAGAGACAATGTTATGGCATAAGAGATTTGGCCACATTGGTGAGAAGGGTCTGCGTACCTTGAAAAATAAGAACCTCATTGAGGGGTTAGATGATTGTAATCTTGAGTTTGACTTTTGCGAACATTGCATTTATGGAAAACAAAACCATGTTTAGTTTTACTCGAGTTCTCATAAGTCTTCTGGTGTGTTGGACCTCATTCATTCTGATGTATTTGGTCCTGTTAATGTTCCTTCATTGTCAAAATCTGTATACTTTGTATCTTTTATAGATGATTACAGTAGAAGGACATGGATTTATTTTCTCAGAAGCAAATCTGAAGTCTATAGCAAGTTTAAGGAGTTTAAAGCCTTTGCTGAAAATCAAACTAGTAAAAAGATTAAATGTTTGAGAACTGATAACGGTGGTGAGTTTTGTTCTACAAAATTTGATAAGTATTGCAAGGAACTTGGGATTGAAAGACATAAGACAACTCCATACACACCGCAGCAAAATGGAGTTGCAGAGAGGATGAACAGGACACTGATGGAGAAGGCTAGGAGTATGCTTAGTGGAGCTAGTCTAGAACAAAAGTTTTGGGCTGAAGCTGTTGCCACTGCTTGCTATCTGGTAAACAGATCTCCTACATCAGCTCTTGTTGGAAAGACACCCATGGAAGTGTGGTCTGGTAGAAAGCCTTCAGTAAGGCATCTTCATGTTTTTGGTTGTGAGGCATATGCACATGTGCCTAAGGAGAAGCGGTCAAAGTTGGAGAACAAAGCTATTAAGTGTATCTTCATCGGCTATTATGTTGGTGTGAAAGGATACAAGCTTTGGGATCCCATGGCTGAAAAAGTGTTGTATAGCAGAAGTGTCATCTTCAGAGAGCTTACACCTTCTTCCACTACTTTGCAGACAGAAGAAAAAGAAAAGAAAGAGGATGTTGTTTAGTTTCCTCTCACCCCTGAGAAGACTGAACAGAAAGACAATGTTGGATCTGATGAGGAGGAGAGCTCTAGTAGCTCTGAAAGCTCAGAAGAAGAAGCTAAACCTCAACCTCAGCTCTTGAGGAGGTCTACACAGATAAGAAAGCAACCTGAAAGGTTTGGTTTTACATTGCTTGATTCTAGTTGTGCTTATGCTTTGCTCACTAACAGTGATGAACCTGGAATTGTATCAGAGGCTTTGGATATGAAGGATGCAGGTTCTTGGATGGAGGCCATGGGGGAAGAAATGGCTTCTTTGGAAAAGAATCAAACTTGGGACTTGGTGCCTTTGCCTCCTGGACGGAAACCCGTTGGATGCAAATGGGTGTTTAAGAAGAAGTTTGGTGCAGATGGCAGTATTGAGAAGTATAAGGCCAGATTGGTTGCAAAGGGGTATTCACAAGTGGAGGGTATAGATTATGGTGAGATCTTCTTTCCTGTTGCAAAGCTAACATCCATTCGATTCTTGTTGTCACTTGCAGCAGCTTATGACTTGGAGGTAGAACAGATGGATGTGAAGACAACTTTCCTTCATGGTGACTTAGAGGAAGAGATCTACATGTCACAGCTAGAGCTTTACATGGTAAAAGGTAAAGAAAATTTGGTTTGCAAACTTAAGAAGTCTTTGTATGGTTTGAAGCAATCCCCTAGAAGATGGTACTTGAAGTTTGATGCCTTTGTGTTGTCAATTGGATTTGTGAGATCTGTTGGTTTTTTCTTCTGAATCTGCATTAGGGTTTGCCAGTTCTAATGTACAGGTAGATTTAGCCAACTAATACAGGAGGTTGTGTGAGCTACCTCCCCTTCACTTCTGGTTCTGCCGCACCAAGGGGGGTATCCCTATAACTCAAGATGTAACCTTGACTAGCTCAATGATATGAAGATTTAGCTTGACAACATCAGGTAGAATACTCTCATGTCTGGACCAAGATTTGCATAACAGATCACAAGGTTGGCAACATTCTTGGACATATGTGTCTGGTTGGGTATGAGAGTATGCAGGGGTCCTAATCCTACTCCTACAGCTAATAGATGGAGGTGATGAAATGGGTGGACATAATGTCCTGGATGCAAGACAAGGGGTTTTGGCTCATAACTACTAACCCAGGAGCAGACTGGTGCCTATCCATTGGGCAAGGAGTCAACTAGACGTATACAATAGATGGTTTGCAACTTTCACTCACATTTTAGGGGGTTGGACTGATGCTTGCCTTACAAACATCACCCAAGAATGGGTATCTAACTGCCTCTACTTATAGATATCCCTGCTGACATGCAACCTTCTCCATACATTGACCTAAAATAGTTTAATCCACTCCTTGAATGGAAGTTACAAATCAAGCATGCAATATAGATATCTATACCCTAGAATCCATGAAACCCTTAGCAACCAGATTCAAAAGAAGGAGAATAACATGCAGCAAATGGAGACAAGCAGATAGACACATGTAATAAGCATTTTTCATATAGCATTAACACTAAAACTGAAAATATGTGCAAAATACACTCATGCTGCAACACATAAACTCCAAAATTTGATAGAACACCCAGGATCATGCCTTGTTCTTCATTATTTACACAAAAATGCCCCAGGCCTTCAACAACCTTGAATGAATAACACAGTCTGCATTATATAGTAGGAAGGTGTACCCATCATTAATTACATGGCAGAAGTCAAAAATCCACCAGATACAGCTCATTGAGAAAATGGCGCTCATCACATTGAATGTAGTAGGTGGGAGAGGAGACAGGGAGTGATCTCGAGCCTTGCACCGCCGCCTGGGGATTCACATCTTCAATCAGGTACTAAATCCATCCACGCCATCGCCCATACCCCTGCAACAACTGCCATTAATGGCGCACCAACCCGCGGCCTTGGGAAATGCAGAATACTGTGCATCGCAACCATTTCCCGCCAAGATTTATCACCCTGATATATGAATATCAGCGTGATGACCAACCTTACCTTCACGTGAGATATCAACCTGATATTCACCTTCATCGGCACAACCTGATGCATCGAAGGAAGATCCTCCTACTTAGCCGATACCAAATGTCTAGCCGATGAACATCCTGATGATGTCACCGTCATATCCTGCTGACGTCATCAGCATATTTGCCAATCGCGTACCTCCTCATATCTAGATGACGTTATCGTCATATTTGCAACATCAAGGGATCTCCATAAAATGACTGATGTTAGAAGTATGACCCCCGGACCTTGATGACGTCACCACCATATCGGCATCAGGATGATATTCAGAAGATAACCGGATATTTGAAATATCATCCTCATGCTGCATTGTAGCTCCACTATAAGATCAGGGTGATATATGAATATGACAGATATTTGAAATGATCACCCCCCACTAGACAATGCATGAAGCCGACAGGCGGATATCTCCCTTCGGAAATATCATGATGCAGACAGGCAGAAAAGTGGATATCACCCTGACATAAGAATCACGTCAGCATCATCAAGGTGATAAAACAATGAACATGAAGTGATAAAACAACATCAGGATGATCTTAACTAAGATCACCCGATGTTCAAATATGATGACCCCGCAGAAGATCGGGTCATACTTAGGACCTTGCAGCAACATCATCAAGATGATCTTAAGTAAGATCACCTGATGTTAAAATATCACCCCGGCGAAAGATCATGCAGGTAGAAAATATGATGATGACCCCCGCGAGAAACAATAGGGTGATGACCGGAAACATGATGATGATGACCTCCTCCTAAGAAAATATGATGCTGCAGTTGAAAAATGCTGAGGAGGCCTAGAGACTTAGAATATTTTTGGATTTTTTGGGAAGGTGCCTGCATGTTCAAATGCTTGAAACTAGACTACTCATGCAGGCACCAACAGTGGCTCTGTCTGGGGATGCATGGCTCTTGCAGGCATGGCGAGAACCACAGATCTCTGGGATGCAGACCAGTGCCTTATCCATTGGGCACAGAGTCAAACTTGCACCAACCTGCATCACCAAACACACTTGATGGCCTAAGGCCACCAAGAAAAGAAAAACCTATATCTCCCTTTGTCAAATATCTTGTTTTCATTTGCATGCACTGGGTCAAGCCTGGAGATACTGTCATGATCTACCCACAAACAAATCTTGTCATCTGCATATTCAGCCCTTTGATTTAGCTTGTCATTGTCACCCCTATGCAGACAACCTTCAGCATCCTGTAACAAGTGGATGCAGTGTTCATCAAGCAATGCATATTCAAATGGTATGTAACACTTATCATCATCTGCATCAGCAATATGCATTGCAAAATGATCTCCTAGCTGGACTGAAAATAGAAAACACTCAGAGTTCACCACACAGCTAGGAAGATCAGGGCTCATTTCATATGCTGGCACATCAAAAGAAAAGCTTTCAAATTCACAATTGTGCACATCATGCACACAACCATCAGGTACATCATGCTAGAAAAGATCAGGCTCTGGCACCTCTTTACAATCTGGCACATCTTTACAATCACTTACCTGATGTATGTTGGTTTGTCCTTCATCAGGATGAAAAATAGAATCCAAATCAAAAATAATGTCCAGATCCTCACCATACTTAGACAGATCCTCATCACCACATGTGTCATAAATGGGTGAACCAAGTGTCTCAGCCTCATCATGGTATGCCATTGGTTGATGGGCAGCAAAACATGCATCTTCACCATCAATGGATTCTCTTTGTGGAAGAGTATCAGCCTGTGTGCTTATTTCTTCTCTATCCTGAGCACAATACTCACAATTATCTCCACAAATCCATTCAAAAAGTTGCTCATTGCTATCCACAACCTCATTATTTCTTTCATGGTCAGACACCTCAACCTTGCAATGGGAGTCCTCATTAGTCCTTTCACTGGCATCCTCAATTGATATCTTTTCATTTTCACTTTTATCTTCACATGATGCCATGATCTCAAGGTCAAACTGAGGATCAAAAGGCCTGACAAGAGGTTTAGCTTTCTAACTGGTAGACATAACAGGGTTACTGCTTCTTAACTGGGCCTGCCTAGCCTCTAAGAATATCAACCTATTTTTTAGCTCTTCTATTCTTTTATTCAACATTTCACCCCATTCTTGACTGAGTATGGGATAAAACATATTTGGATTCATAAAAATTTTACTCTTAGACATCCTTTGTCTGCCTAAGACCTAAGGCTTCCCCTGGCATCTAACTTATGCAGTAAACAACAAATATACAGGGGAAGAAGCTAGGTACCTTTTCTCATCTAGATGCAGAAATATGAACATCTTTGTCACATCACATACATCTATCTTTCATGTGCACTTAAATCTTTTTGCAGAGTCACCACCTCTCCAGAGAGGACAAAATTTTCAACAACTAAAAGCTACTTTTCCAGGTTCATTCCACCAGCAGAGCCAGGAAAAACTTCACCAGAGGCTGTAAGATATCACTTTTTCTGTTCATCTCCCCAGCAGAGTTGCCATTTTGTTGGTGACTCAGATGGGCCACAAGATATAACCCTTTTTCAAATTTCCTCCCCAGCAGAGTCACCATTTTGTTGGTTTTTTCTTCTGAATCTGCATTAGGGTTTACCAGTTCTAATGCATAGGCAGATTCAGCCAACTAATACACGAGGTTGTGTGAGCTGCCTCCCCTTCACTTCTAGTTCTGCTGCACCAAGGGGGGTATCCCTATAACTCAAGATGTAACCTTGACTAGCTCAATGATATGAAGATTTAGCTTGACAGCATCAGGCAGAATACTCTCATGTCTAGACCAAGATCTGCATGACAGATCACAAGGTTGGCAACATTCTTGGACATATGTGTCTAGTTGGGTATGAGAGTATGCAGAGGTCCTAATCCTACTCCTACAACTAACAGATGGAAGTGATGAAATGGGTGGACATAATGTCCTAGATGCAAGAAAAGGGTTTTGGCTCATAACTACTGACCCAAGAGCAGACTGGTGCCTATCCATTGGGTAAGGAGTCAACTAGACGTATACAACAGATGGTTTGCAACTTTCACTCAAGTTTCAGGGGGTTGGACTGATGCTTGCCTTACAGACATCACCCAAGAATGGGTATCTAACTGCCTCTACTTATAGATATCCCTACTGACATGCAACCTTCTCCATACATTGACCTAAAACAGTTTAATCCA
Source organism: Cunninghamia lanceolata (assembly GCA_027924645.1). Taxonomy (NCBI): domain Eukaryota; kingdom Viridiplantae; phylum Streptophyta; class Pinopsida; order Cupressales; family Cupressaceae; genus Cunninghamia; species Cunninghamia lanceolata. The sequence goes on from BSBN01000124.1 coordinate 10,064,992, forward strand.
CTTCTTGAATGGAAGTTACAGATCAAGCATGCAGTATAGATATCTATACCCTAGAATCCATGAAACCCTTAGCAACCAGATTCAAAAGAAGGAGAATAACATGCAACAAATGGAGACAAGCAGATAGATACATGCAATAAGCATTTTTCATAAAGCATTAACACTGAAACTAAAAATATGTGCAAAATACACTCATGCTGCAACACATAAACTCCAAAATGGGATAGAACAACTAGGATCATGCCCTGTTCTTCATTATTTACACAAAAATGCCCCAGGCCTTCAACAACCTTGAATGAATAACACAGTCTGCATTATATAGCAGGAAGGTGTACCCATCATTAATTACATGGCAAAAGTCAAAAATCCACCAGATACAGCTCATTGAGAAAATGGTGCTCATCGCATTGAATACAACAGGTGGGAGAGGAGACAGGGAGTGATCTCGAGCCTTGCGCTGCTACCTGGGGATTCACATCTTTAGTCAGGTACTAAATCCATCCACGCCATCGCCCATACCCCTGCAACAACCGCCATTAATGGCGCACCAACCTGCAGCCTTGGGAAATGCAGAATACTGTGCATCACAAATGTTTCCCGTCAAGATTTATCACCCTGATATATGAATATCAGCGTGATGACCAACCTTACCTTCGCGTGAGATATCAACCTGATATTCACCTTCATTGGCACAACCTAATGCATCAGAGGAAGATCCTCCTACTTAGCCGATACCAAATGTCTGGCCAATGAACATCCTGATGACATCACCATCATATCTTGCTGACATCATCAGCATATCTACCTATCACGCACCTCCTCATATCTAGATGACGTCATCGCCATATTCGCAACATCGGGGGATCTCCATAAAATGACTGATGTTAGAAATATGACCCCCAGACCTTGATGACGTCACCACCATATCGGCATCAGGATGATATTCGGAAGATAACCGGATATTTGAAATATCATCCTCGTGCACAAAAATCATGCTGCACTGTAGCTCCACTATAAGATCGGGGTGATATATGAATATGACGGATATTTGAAATGATCACCCCCCACTAGACAATGCATGAAGCTGACAGGCGGATATCTCCCTTCAAAAATATTATGATGCAGACAGGCAGAAAAGCGGATATCACCCTAACATAAGAATCACGTCAGCATCATCAGGGTGATAAAACAACAAACATGAAGTGATAAAACAACATCAGGATGATCTTAACTAAGATCACCCAATGTTCAAATATGATGACCCCGCAAAAGATCGGGTCATACTTAGGACCTTGTAGCAACATCATCAGGATGATCTTAAGTAAGATCACCCGATGTTAAAATATCACCTCGGTGAAAGATCATGCATGCAGAAAATATGATGATGACCCTCGCAAGAAACAATAGGGTGATGACCGGAAACATGATGATGATGACCTCCTCCTAAGAAAATATGATGCTGCAGTTGAAAAATGCTGAGGAGGCCTAGAGACTTAGAATACTTTTGGATTTTTTGGGAAGGTGCCTGCATGTTTAAATGCTTGAAACTTGACTGCTCATGCAGGCACCAACAAGATCAAAATTAGATCATTGTGTTTATTATAAGTTTGATGGTGATTGTATTCTCATTGTGACATTGTATGTTGATGATATGTTGCTCATTGGGAAGGGTAAGAGTATGATTTTTGATTTTAAATCTCAGTTGTCAGTACAGTTTGAAATGAAAGATTTAGAGGCAGCCAGGTACATTCTAGGAATGGAAATCAGAAGAGACAGAACCAACAAAAAACTTTGGTTAAGCCAGAGTAAGTATGTGAAGACCGTGTTGGACAGGTTTAGCATGGCAGATTGTAGACCGTTGTGTGTTCCTATTTCTTTGGGGACAAAGTTGTTTATTGAGGATTATCCAAAATCTCCCAGTGAGGTGGAGGACATGAGCAGAGTACCTTATGCTAGTGTTGTTGGCAGTTTGCTGTATGCTATGGTCTGCACGAGACCAGACATTGCCCAAGCAGTGGGAGTCCTTAGTCGATTTATGGCTAATCCTGGACGGGTTCATTGGGATGCAGTTAAGCGAGTGTTCAAATATTTGAGGGGTACTTCCGAGTATTCCATTTTCTATCATGGTAATGTTACAGGACCTCCGCATTTTGTTGACATTCGTGGATTTGTGGATTTAGATTGGGCAGGTGACATTGACAGCAGGAGATCCACCAGTGCTTATGTGTTTACACTATTTGGTGGTGCTATTAGTTGGATGAGTAAGCGACAACCTGTTGTTGCTTTGTCCACGACAGAAGCTGAGTATATGGTAGCAACTCATGCTTGTAAGGAAGCTGTTTGGCTTAAGAGATTGTGTTCAGATATTGGTATTGATGCAGGTCAGATCACGATCAGTTGTGACAGTTAGAGTGCAATTTGCCTTGCGAAGAATCCAACTTTCCATGCTAGAACAAAGCACATTGATGTTCAGTTTCACTTTGTGCGAGACATGGTTGAGGATGGAAAGGTAAATTTGGAGAAGGTAGATACTTTGAAGAATGTTGCAGATGCATTGACAAAACCAGTGGGCACAGAGAAGTTCAAATGGTGTTCGGAGTCTATGGGCCTCTTGGCCCCTAGCAGGTAAACCTTGTCATTGTTTTTGGCCCTTGCAAGGTGTTCGACAAGGGGGAGAATGTTGGGAATTAAGGTGTCTCAACCTTTGCAAATTCCTAATGTTGTATTTATTTATCCCATGTTGAGTTGGCATAGTCAGCACTTTGTGTATATGCAGCAGGATAAGTTTTGGTGACTTTGGCAGTCGCAGTTTCCCCCTTGAATAATTAACGGGGGTTTGGGGGCAGCGCCCCCAAGACAGGGTCAAGGGGTGTAGCCCCTTGCGGGGTCTAGGGGTAGCGCCCCTAATGTGCTCCCTATCGGTGAGCATCTTTGCACGAGAGAAATGCATCTTTGGGCGGTCAAGGGAGGTTATGAGATGTAAGAGGAATATGATATTTTTAGTCAGTGTATGATGGATTCTCTGACAGTTGTAAGGTGCGTAAAAGCATCTATCGTAACCTATCTTGGGACCAGCGCCCACTTTGGGATGGGATGTTGGACAAGTGTCCTTAGGCATGGGTTTTGGGGCATGAGTCCAAGATGGACGCCCATCTCTAAAAGGTTCCATATTTGCCTTGTAAACTCTATATAAATAGGTGCTTGGATGGGAGATTGACAACTTTGGTACAAGTACTATTATGCTGTCGAAATATCTCCAGATTCGACATTCGAAGACTCCTGAAAGAGCATTGGCTCTGAAACTGTATTGTAATCTGTTATTGTTTACTGTAATACATTTGAGCTGTGTTTTGGAGTGTGGGGTTTTTCACCCATAAGGGTTTTCCCCACGTATATCTTGTCTCTCTCTCTTCTGTGTACTTTCTGTGTGTATGTGTATTGCTGCTATATCTCTGTTAGATATTCTATGTTGCTGTAGTTGTAAGAATTAAATTGAATTTGCATACATCTCTCCTCATTAGATTAGTGTAGGAAGTGATTTCTGCACACTGAGCTTCCTTTCATTCATCACCCATGCGGCTAAACATGGCAGATTGGTGGGAGTTCAAGTCACTAGCAATGTTTCGTTAGAACCACATCATCAATTTGTTGATGATACAATTGTTTGGTATAGCTCACATTAGGCAAGCATGGAAATTTAAAGAAATCTTGGACCTTTATGCAACTACTTTAGGACATGAGGCAAGCAAAAAAACTTAGAGATCTTCTTCTTTACAAACCCACATTTGGAATAACAAATCTTGAGATCCCTCAACTTTGGTGCAGGAGCACCAAGACATCTAGGATTTGGTTAGATTTTCAAGTAGTTTTGTTTGGTTTAATAAGATCCTTGAGACCATTAAATGTTGTAATGAGGCTTGAAATCCATTCTTGTAAGGGACTATGTCCAAATGTCTAAAAGAATCTATTCTCTTGTTGTGAGTCTTAGGGAAGACAGTCATGTTGTAATAGGTAGTTTGCAATAGTCATTTATGTAAGCCTTTGTTGAGGCATATAGGACAGTCATTTAATTTTTCATGTTTGTAAGCCTTTAAAGGCATGTCAAGGGTTTGGAAGTATGTTAGAACCTTGTCCAAGGTTAACAAAAGGTTAGAAAGTATCTTCTAAACATAAAATGGTCGGTGCAGTCCTAAAGAGGACAGTTACAAGACAGTAACTAGTGGCTACAGTTACAATCAAGAAGAAACTCGATGGTTGGGGCAGTTTCATGGACCCCAACCACTCTCATTCGACTTCATGCAATGTAGGAGGTTTGCTATATACCTGCCATGGTTCATTTGTGAAAAGATATCTAGTGGATTTGACAGAAATAACTAAAAACTCTTGTTTTCTACCTTTTCCTGTGTTTTTTGAATTCTTATGCATTTTTGAGCTCGTACTATTTTACAGTACGGCTCTGTCATGGAGTGTTGAGTACTTGGGAGCAAAGGTTGATGAGTTAACTATCTATCAAAACAAGTTTGGACTCTTGAAGTTGAATGGAAAGAATGTTATGATTGTGGAACCTTAAACTACTTTTGAACCTGCTGTTACAGTCAAAGAATTCACTGTTTTCCTGTGTTGTCCGTACCTGTACGGCTGAGTAGTGGTTGGTGTTTTTGATGGTTGGTTAGGGTGGAGAGTCACATATCATTTTCAAGTGGTTTAGGCTTTTGACATTTATTTATATCTCTGTATTCCTCTTTTCTCTGAAAGTGGGTTTGAAAACCTAATTTAGGGCTTTTCTGAGTAGCCCGATGAGTTTCTCCTCATTCCACTGATCTTCTATGTTTCTGATCAGTGGAATGGGTTGTAGGATAGCTAATGCTAGGGATTGTGAGGAATGTGGAGGCAGGAGAATGGTGTAGGGTGAGTTGGGCATGTGAATGACCCTGCAAAACCATGGTTAAGAATTCAGAGAAGGACAACAACAACTAGGTATGTCTGATATGTTATTGCTTTGTCAATGGAGACATTTGGTGTTTGGTGTGTTATAGAGTTGGCATGTTGAGTAAGAGTGAGTTGTGTTAATGGAGATCACCCCAAGGAGGGTACCATGACTGTCTCCTAAGAAATAAAAAATGTGTGACTGTCTTTAGTAGATAGTATTGAAGACTGCTGTCCTGCAGACCCTGCATAGTGGGTTAGATGGAGTCTTGATTGGAGTTAGGCACCCTGAGATAAGTGTCTTGAAGTCTACTCCCTTTTATGTCATGAACATGTATGGTGTTAAAACCCTGCCTTATGTCTAGTTTGATCTATGTCAGAAGAAAACAGTAATCTTGAGAGACCTTCCATTGAAGTTGTGAAACATGCTTCTGCTGTCCTAGATGCTCTGCATCAAACTTTAAGAGAGGAAGTTTACCATGCAAGTACCTTGGATTACCTTTAGTTGATGGATAGAGAACTGGCAAATTGTGGGATCCCCTCCACACCAAAATTCACAATCGGCTGGCCTCTTGGAAAGGTCATTGGATTTATTGGGTAGGAAGAATTACAATGCTTAAGGAAGTTGTCTCTACAATTCCAATCTACCTTATGTCTTATCTCACACTCCCAGTTGGGGCAATCCAAAAAATAAATCATAGCATGAGGAAATTCTTTTGGCAAGGAAACTTAGAACAAAGCAAGATACCACTTATTGTGTGGGATAAGATTTGAAAAACAAAGACAACTAGTGGGGTGGGCTTGAGAGACTTGTTAAAATAAAATAAAGCCTTAGGAGAGAAGTTGGTTTGGAAAATGCATGCTCATCTAAATTTGAAATGGGTAAGGATATTGAAGAATAAGTACCTAGAAGGAGAGGCATCACACATTCTCACCTCCCGACTTTTACCCTAAGGATAAAAAATATGGAATTTCATGTGTAGCTACAGGTCTCTCATTATAGACTATCTGACATGGGACATTCATGATGGGAAGTCTGCACTTTTTTGGGAAGACTCTTGGGGTGGCTTCCCAAGTTTAGATAGGTTGAGAGAGTTGGACTAGGTAAGGAGAGTCACAATGCAGATTTGGGGACCCTTTGTGAGGAATTTCATGTATGGAAGTGTAAATAATGAGATCTCAACATGACAGTGGAAGGACTTGAAGGTCTTGGGTATTCCCAACAAGGAAACCTCTATATTGGAAGCAATTCTCAAGGATAGAACAATCTTGATTCGGGGAGGCAAGGACAAACTTATTTGGAATGGCTCACAAACAGGGCAATACAATACAAAGAATGGGTACAAAATTATGGTGAAGGATCATGAGGAGACTAAAATACTGTTGCACCTTTATTGGCACAAACACTACCTTCCAAAGGTCGGTACCTTTGCCTGGGCAACTTTGTAGAATAAGATCTTGACAACATACAAGTTTGTGAAGCATGGATATCATGGCCCGACTAGATGTGTCTTGTACAAGGAAGTGGAAGAAGATGTGAATCACCTCTTTCTTGGTTTCCCCTTCACATAGGAATTTTGGTGGTGTCTATGTGCTAAGTTGGGCTGGGAAAGTGCATTGCCTAATGATATACTCAGCTTATTCAAGGCATGGCCAATAATCAACAAAGCAATCATGTTTTCAAGTCTTTGAGTCATTAGTCCTTCTTTGCTATTGTGGGAAGTATGGAAGGAAAGAAACAAGAGGGTGTTTGAAGAAAAAGAAATGGGCCAACCATCTTTCCTGAACAAGTTAGAAGCTGCAATTGTCAAAGTTGCCAACAATAGGGCTAATGGTGGCTACTCCAAAAATATAAACTTCATGGAATGGGATGCCAAAATGAGGAAATCTTGGTTTGGGCTTTGAATTCCCTCTTTCAATGGGGCTGGTGGGGTGAAATCAAAAGCATTAAGAGCTAACTTAGTTTGGAAACCACCCAGATATGGATGACACAAGCTAAAATTTAATGGTGCCTCCAGAGGCAACCCAGGTCCTTCTGTTGTTGGCTGCATTGTGAGGAGCTAGATGGACGAATGATTGGTAGTATGTTTATTCCACTCCCAAAGGGTAAAAGTAATGAAGAAGATTTATTGGCTCTAATCCATGGTCTTAGAATGTGCCAAGAGCTCAAGGTGAGGAACATTAAGATTGAAGTAGATTCATAATTGATTGTTAATGCAGTCAGAACAAGGCAGGTCCAAAATTGGAAGTTACAAGCTTTCCTCGAGATGGTCATGGAGTCTCTTAGCAAATTCAATAACTTTACTATCATTCATACCTATAGAGAATCAAATCTGGATGCTGATGGATTCACAAATAAGTGAGCTGATGGTGTTTTTAATGCAGATATGAGACACTCTTCTCAATCTCAGATAGTTGGGGGCTAAATGCATCACCCTTTCTCCCTCTCTTTCATGCCATGTCCTATCTTGCTTCTCCTAACTCAAATCAGTGTGTCCATTGATGGTCTGCAGATCTCCTTACATTGCTGGGGTTGAGAGGTGCAGTTGATGGATTCTCCTTTGGCTAGGTGTAGATGGATTTTTTCAGCAATTACTAGGGACGGTTCTTAGGTGGTCCCTGACTTTTGAATTCGTTGGGAGTCTTTCATGTGGAGTAGGATTCTTCTCTCAATAATTTGTTTAGACTACTGTGTAAAGTCTCCTTTCTCATCTCTATGCAACACTGGTTTTTGGTCTTATTGCATGCTTTGACTCTTCAACAAGAAGGGGGCTTTGTCACCTCATGTTGGGTAAACTCTGCCCAAAGATTAGAACATTGTTCACCTTGTTGCATTGCGATTCTGCTTGATTGGTCATGAATGTTTCCTATGATGGATTGCTAACACGTTGGACCTTGCCAGTAATGGTTTATCTCTTTGATCTGGGTGAATGGGATGTATATGATCTTGGCCCTGCGTGGTCACTTTGCCAAGTATGACACACACTGTTCTATAATTTTATTTTGATGAATATAATCTATTCTCTTACATATAAAAAAAATGATAGTACATCAATGATACAAATCAAACCATATCAACTACTCCATATTTCTCATCAATTACATGTAGTATCTTCTCATGATCTTCTCTATATAACCTCTTCTTACAATGACCACATGTACACAAAACACTCTAAGGAGCCATGCCATTAGCAAGTACTAAATAAATATAATGATGCACCTTATTATGAGGTTTATAATCAACAAAATGGACCCCATTATGAACAATTTTTACTTGTTTAAAATGTGTTCCATACAACATAACCAATCCTTTGGAAAACACTATTCCCTCAAATTTTTAAAATTTATTATCTTTATTTTCTCCTCTGCAATGTAGTAAGTAAACCCATGTTCTCCACATTTCCAATGTTTACAACTACTACTAAAACATCCCCTAATGCAATGTATTTACAAATAAAATTAGAAGTTATATATACACAAGTACATGTACCTATAATTTTTATCAACTTCAAGTATATCAATGCACACACTTTTTCTAATCAAATCGTAAGATGTGGTCATAATCACTTGAAACTAAAGGAATATCTTTGGATTTTTAATCTCCATCTTGTCCATATGTGTCATCCACAACTAGAGGAATTGGTATCCTTTCACCTACATAGTCACAAGTTTGGTTCATACATCATTCATACAACCTCAACATGCATTCACAACAAAAGCATGAGCAATCCCCAGTACAAAGCATTCAATTTCAATTATTTGTAGTCATCACACAATACAATGACCTAGTCTTATCTATCATTTGACAACCATGCGACATTCTTTGATCCACCCCTAATCAGTTTGTCATATAAAATTTGAAAGTATTTTCTTGCATAGATATTCAAATAATCATATAAGTAAAACTTTATTATGTACCTTTAATCTCTTAGAAGACTCTACATAGAGGTGGGTTCCTTCCTAAAGTGTTAGCATCATATGTGAAATGGTTTTTACACTATTGAACTTCAATTTGTGTATCATTTTAATGGTCGCCCTCATTATTGATTTGGTGTTTTCTAAGTGCTTGTTTGATGGAAGCTATTTCACCCTCATGTTCACCCTTCCCATGACTACTCTAAAATAACTCTAAACATGAGGATTATTTAGAATTTGATTAAATCAACAAAGTGAAAAATAGGGTCATGATATCAATTTGAATTACTAGTAGCAACCATCTAACCAAATAAAATGCCTTTTTATATAGATATAGTAAACAAATATAGATTAGTGAGCATCAATACAACCAAGATGAAAAAAAGGATCAAACACAAGTCTACAAAGGTTAGTACCAAATATTCAGCTACCACTTCAAGAAATAAGTGTGGGAAACAAAACAAACTATCATAAATATTACATCAATCTATCAATATGTAATATGAGAAACTAGAAAACCAAAACTAACTAGCTATAGCACCCAAAACATCTAATCACTCAGCTGGCCAGACTTCTTCATCCTTTCTTCAACTTCAATAATATTAATAACTTGTTTAGCAAGTTCCTACACCATATTCCTCATGCATTTCCTAATCCACCAATCAGAAAAGGCATAAACATGAATATTATCAAAATTATTTAACTTTGAGATATCATAGTCTTTGTAGATAGTACTCTTTGAGCTTTCACCATGTTAACATTGCTTAGCACCCTATTCATTAGCACCAATCGTAGCATCAAGCTTACACTTGGATTTTAAATGATCTTCCATCGTCTGCTAGATCTCTTCCTTAGACCTACTAACTTTCTTACAAACCTACAAAAGGATAAGGAACACTGTGGCTTCTTTATAGAAGCTAGCATTCACCTTGAAAAACATGTTTGTTTCTACTAATCCAGATGAACTATAACACCTCATTGGATAGCACTAGACAAATTTTATGAATAAATTTTGAAGAAGAAACATTAGAATTAATAAAAAATCCAAACAAGATATCCCACCAACATATTTCCTTAACCCATAACCAAAAGGATCAAAGAGGAGTAAAACAATCCCAAACAATTTTAGCAAAACAACAATCAAAGAAAAGGTGCATAATAGTTTCCTTCTCCCCATAGACTTGACATAGACTATTAAATCAACAATTAAGAAATCCCCAATAGCTAATCTCTGACTCACCAAAAACCATCTAAAAAAACACTTTTTGGGTTCAAGAAAACTAGACCAAATGAAATTGAGCTTAGAAGTCCACTTGGCTTTTGAGTCATTCACCTACTAGACAGAGTTGAAGTGACAATTAAATTTATCAACATAGAAGAGAATATGATAAACATTTTTGACATTCACATCAATCAATTTATCACCACATTTCCAAGAAAAGTTGTTCCACATCCTAGTATCGTAACCACTCTTAAAAAATAGAATATTCTTACCAATAGCTTTAGTATTAATTAAGGAGTAAGTTCTCTTATGAGAATCTAGAATATCAAACCTCTTTATGAGAGTGTCCCATTGAGTCAATCCCTTATCATTAATAATACTCCCAAAGTTTTTAATACATTTGCTATGCTATTTAAGAGATGAACACCCTTTGTAGAGAGCAAGTGGCTTACTATTAATCTTAATAGACTAGGTCAAATAGATCTTAAGGGACATAAAGGATTGCTCTTAATATTATTAACACCCCATCCATAACAAATCCTTTTACTTTGTGCCATGCCTTCCAAATGGACTTGAAAATCAATGATCTACTAACATAGATGCTAAATTTACCAAATAAGAGATCCACCAATCTATGGCCTTTCTATTGGGGCTTCCCTTTGGGAAATCAATTTCAAATGTTATGCCTAACAAGCCCCTTCCAAGGCTCTAAGAATACATATCATAGCCATAGAGACTCCTTGGAAGTATAAATTTTTGAGTCCCATACCCCCCAAACTCCTAGGCCTACAATACCATTCCTAGCTAATCACATGCCTTCTGTTTCCTTTTCTAGCATTAGATGATAAATAGTCTCTGATCAATCCCTCAAACTACTTAAAATGTGTAGAATAGACTAACCAAGAAGAGGATAAAAATATAGTATAAGAGGAGAACATGTTTTGACAGATTTGAAACCTCCCAACAATAAACAAAGACTTGGAGTACCATTTGTTCAACTTATTAACAATCCTCTCAAGCACATAGCTCCATATCTCTTTCAAGGAGGGAGAAAGAGAAAATGGAATACCAAGCGATCTAACTTTATTTCTAGGACCACTCCATTCCCATTCCTAACTTTCTTTCTATTGGGGCTTCCCTTTGGGAAATCAATTTCAAATGTTATGCCTAACAAGCCCCTTCCAAGGCTCTAAGAATACATTTCATAGCTAGAGAGACTCCTTGGAAGTATAAATTTTTGAGTCCCATACCCCCCAAACTCCTAGGCCTACAAGACCATTCCTAGATAATCATATGTCTTCTCTTTCCTTTTCTAGCATTAGATGATAAATAGTCTCTGATCAATCCCTCAAACTACTTAAAATGTGAAGAATAGACTAACCAAGAAGAGGATTAAAATATAGTATAAGAGGAGAACATGTTTTGACAGATTTGAAACCTCCCAACAATAAACAAAGACTTGGAGTACCATTTGTTCAACTTATTAACAATCCTCTCAAGAACATAGCTCTATATCTCTTTCAAGGAGGGAGAAAGAGAAAATAGAATACCAAGCAATCTAACTTTCTTTCTAGGACCACTCCATTCCCATTCTTTCCTAGCTAGCCAGTCAGGAGGATGCTCTTTCTAACAAAGAATAACAAACTTATTAACAAAAATCTTTTAACTAGAAGAGAAACAATAGCAATCAAGTCTTAACTTCAATTTTTTAAAATTATCATGTTCAATCTCAAGAAATAGGCTAGTATCATCAGTAAACTAACACTCAAGAAGCACATCCTCATTAATAAATTTCAAACCTTTAAGAGGAGGACCCAAGAAATTATTCCTAAGAACAAAGTGTAAGGCATCAACAACAATTACAAATAAAGATGGGGCTAAGGGATACCCTTGCCTAATAGATCTCTATAGATAAAAATGAGAAGAGAGAACCCCCAATTACACTAGCTTGTGTAGAAGCATCTTTGAACAAGACCTCAATTATCCTACAAAATTTATCACCAAATTCTAAGGCCCTCATAACATCCAAAATGAAGATTGATTCAATCTTGTCATAAACCTTATCAATAAAAACAATAAAAATATTATTCCTAGACTCTTTGGCCCAATTCATACCCTCCCAACTTGTAAGAAAGTTCTTAAGAATAAATCTCCCCTTTACAAATCTAGTTTGTGGAAAGATAATATTAGGAAGGATGTCCTTAAGCCTATTTGCAATTATTTTAGCCAAAATCTTGTAAGAGACATTAAGAATAGTTATGGGGCTCCAATTTTGTCACAAGATAGAGTCTCTAGCTTTGGGAAGCAACTTAATGATCCCTTTATTAAATTATCTACCCAAAGAACCTACTTTGATGGCTTTATTATACATCTAAAGAAGAATAGGAGAGATCCAATCTCTATTAGTTTTGTAAAATTTAGTTGAAAGACCATCAACACCAAGAGCTTGGTCATTATTTAGAGAGCCAATGATATCTTTGAAATTATCCATAGAGAATGGTTCTTTAGGTTTTAAAGCCTCATTAACACCAAGCTTCCTAGGCACAATTTTCTTAATAATGTCCCTCCATTTATCCATATTAAAATCAGTACCAACAAAAGTGAAAAGATCGTTGTAGAAATTTCTAAAGACATCCCTAATTTGATCATCATCATTAATAGGAAAATCATTCACTTTAATCCCTGAAATCCTCTCCCTCTCCCCCTTTGGCTCTAACAAAGTTGAAGAAAAATTTAGAACCCTTATCCCCAAGCTTAAGCTAGTTATGCCTAGATCTCACCATAGCAACCTTGGATATAAACATATTGAAAATGTATATGTCAAAATTAAAAACATAAAATAAGGAACAAAGCAACATACTAAGATCCTATTTCACATTTAAACATAACCTAAATATTGAGAAAAACACATGTAAATATTAATGAAAAATAAAACAAATATTTCTCACCAATGCAAAACCTTGATGCAAATGGATGTACTCAATGGATTTTTGTTTGTGAGGAATGATGTTGGTTGCTCAAAATGACAACATAACAATGCATTCATATGGCTGATCAAATGTGTTCAAGTGATGAGCTCGTTAGAGATTTGGAGGATGGAGGATCAATGGATGAGATTGATTTTTGAAATCAAGGGATAGGGTTATATGAGAGGCAAGGATGAGTAAGAGGCCTCCAAGTGTCACCTAGTGGTTGGTGCACATGATTAGGCCCATGATCCAATGGATTTGGGTGGTGGAGATTTTCTAGGAGAAAATAGAGGGTGGAGATTGGGAAAGTGGATTTTTGGAGCCTTGTGCTTGCATAGAGCCATGCGCAACCTTGAGCCATGTGCAAGGTTGACTTGGCTAATCATGATTTGGATTGTGCAAATGATTAATTAGTTAATTAGATGAGATTTTTAATTAACTAATGATTGGAGGGGAAATAGAGAAATTAAATAAATAGTATGTATTTATTTAATTTTTGGGATATAGGAATGAGAATGATGAACCAAATTAAATAAATGATTTATTTAATTAAGGCTAGACTATAGAGGAAAATGTTGATCAATGGATTAATTAAATAAATAGTCTTGATTTATTTAATTAATGTTGGAAAAAGAGTTGGTTTATTAATTTAATAATTAGGGATTATTTAATTAATGTTAGTAGATTAATCAGAATAATTATTTAAATAAATAAAATTTATTTTTAATTAATCTTTGGAAGAATAGTTAGTCAAGTTAATTAAATAAATATAATTTAATTAATTAATTTTAGGAGTATGATTATGGGATGAGATTGGTGACAACAGAGATGCTAGGAAGCAGTTTCAAGTGTCTACATTTTTCCCCTCTTTGAGACGAAGTTATATAAAATTGTTTCAAAGAAAAATTTAAAATATAGCACTTTATGAAGTGAAGAGGCTGACATGATGCTCCAGTTGATAGGAAAAAAAATAAAATTAGCAGATGGGAGGATGATGCCCCCTTGAGAGATCAGATGAAAAAAAAATAGCATGGGTGATCTCTCGAAAGGAGGAGTGGTGAGAAAATAGAAGGGAAAAAACAATGAGAAATGGAGAAAATGGGAAAAAATGGTGAGTGGATGAATGGGAGAAAAAATGGTGAAAGGGGGTGAAAAATATGACCAGGGGACAAATAAATTCAAAATGGGAGGTGGGGCTGAATAAGTTGGGGTAGGGGTGAAAATAATTCATTTTCACTCTCAAGCCTTAGGAATTTTGTAGTAAAATAGAACAATCGGTTGAGTAGAGATGGAGCATGTGCTAACGTAGGAGCATTGCACAAAGTGGGTGAGATAGTATAGGAAGCCATCGGGAACTAGTTGAGGGGTAACTAGATTTTTTTTAGAATTTATGGGGGATGTAAAAGTGCATGTGGAAAACTAATAAATGCATCTTAGAGCATGTGTGTAATGCTTTAAAACATGAGTGTGAAGCGTTATGGTGTATGCGGCATGCCTGTTTACAAAGTAGTGTGTGCGTGGGTAGGAAGCGCATACAAAACTCCTAGGTCATTTGCATCTAGGAGCATGTGCATTTATCAAGGCGAACATGCATTCAAGGAAAAGGACATGCATTTCATCCAAAAAAGCATGCATTTAGGGTGAAGTGTATGCATTTCACAATAAGGTGTGTGCATGCCATAGAATAGTGTGTGCATTTAGCATGCAAGAAGAATGAGAAATTGAAATGATGGTGAACTAGATGTAGCTTTGGATAGTGACATTGGTGACCTAGGAGTGGAATTAAACTGTATAATGGTTGATGCAAGGATTCAAGGAGCATGAGTGTGGGATCCTAGAGTAGGTAGGACTATGGTATGTAGTGGGGATGTTATTTATCAAAGTGCATTGGGTGATATTGATTGTACTAGTAGAGAGGTGGTGGAGTGAGACAAGCACATTCCATATTCTTACAAAGGAGATAACTATTACACTCAAGAGTGTCTAGAGGATACTGTAGATCTTGATCCATGGGTGGTGAGTGTATTATAGGGCTAGGGATCTAGATATAGCCCTGTTTAGATCATTCAAAAGTCCTTGTGATCTTCCTATTGCAACTATGTGATAATGAGTGTTGTCATTGATGTCAACATGTTTGTGTTGTCATTGGTGTCAATTGTATATTCTAATGTTGTCATTGTTGGTTGATTGAGTTATTATGTTAAGGTGATCTGAATGTCTTGCAGAAGTACTGATGATGTTAGTATATTGTTCTTGTTGCTGGGTTTCCAAGTGCTTTTGAGAAAATTTGATAAATACTAAAGACAATGTTGTGAAGAAGTATTCTGGCTTACACAATATTGTTCGAGTTTTTGCTCTACATTTCTTCTATGTTGAAGATCAGAGTGTGAGGTTTGGATATGTTTTAGAGAAGTGGTTGAAGATGTTAAATCCAGAATTTGGTGCTTTGAAACACTGTGGTTTGAGAGTTATGTTCACCAATTTGAAGACTGTGCCTGACAGTGTTTGCAGTGTGACTGGGAGAAAGTATTTTGCTCCACATTTCTCCACGGTTTGGTTTTTGGTCTTACAGTTTTGGATGAGTGTTTATAAGGTCCATATCTATGTTTTGTCCAAAGGACTTGTGATTTGGTGCTCCAGAATATAGTTTTCTTGAGTAGTAGAACTTGGCAATGTTATTTGTGAGCAGTCTGTGAACTATCTTCAAGTGAGATTTGTTGTAGCTGGAGTTGTTGGCTCCCAGGTGATTTCATGTTGTTCATGGATGTTTCCAGATTGTGTTAAAGGCTTGTTATTGATCCACAAATTATGGTTGTGTTCTTGAAAGCGTGTGCCTAAGTGTTCTTGGTGTTTACACAAGTTTAGCCGACTTAGGTGTTAACACTAATTGTGGATGTGCTTTGTGGATTGAGGAAGCATTTTGAAGCATGTAAAGATGTTTTTAGGTCTGATCTAAGATGTGAAGTGGTCTACCTTCATTCCTTTGCTCCAACCCTAATTTGAATTCTATGTGTTTGCCGACCTTGGAGATTATTTCAAGGGTTGTAGAGTGTGTTGCCGACCTTGGTGAATGTTTCAAGGTTGATGTTGATATAAATAAGTGTACAGGATTCATGTGTACGTGCACATGTCTAAGGATTGTGATGTTTGTGTTGTGAATTTGAATCAGAGGTAGTAAGGACTTTCATTTGGTAGAAGACCTAATGCAGTGAGTAGAAGTCATCTATAATTTTTAGAGAGGCTGCGAAGGTGATGTTTGTTGTGCTTCATTGGAACTAAACTGAGGGATGTGGTAAATGCTATCATATCAGTTCATGGTAGTGAGGCACCTCTTCTCTTCTAACTTTCTTTTTCAGTGGGTAGTGAGTCCACTTGGATAGTGAGTCCCCTGCAGTGAGCATTCTTTGTATGGCACTGAGCCTCTTGTAATTCGGTGTTACTACTACTTTATATTGTGATCTATTCCTCACCGTGGTTTTTCCCTTTTAGGGTTTTCCACGTAAAAATCTAGTGTTCTCTTGAGCATGGTGTTGATGTGTTTAAGTCTATGTTATTTGATTTTCATGTTTAATCTTCATAACAAATTAAGGGTTTAAGTAAACAAATGTGGATGTGATTATGTTTATGAGGGTTTGTAATAACCCCCCCTCTTAGTTGTCTTATGCCTTCAACAATTGGTATTAGATCCAGGTTCCTTTGAAGAAAGCTTAACAGCTTGAGGAAGATCCAAGATGGCGCACAAGAAGGACACTCCCTTGTTTGATAGATCAGACTATGCGCTCTAGAAGATAAGGATGGAAGCTTTTGTAATTTCTCTTGGTTATGACATCTGGAAATGTATCAAGTCAAATTACTCTGTACCTACAGGTAGTGTAAATACTGAAGATGAAATCAAAGCTACAGAAATAGATGGTAAGGCAAAAAATGATCTCTTAAGTGGACTTACTAATTCTGAATTGGTGAAAGTTGCAGATTTGAAGACTACTAATGAGATTTGAAAAAAGGTTGGAAAGTGTTTATGAAGAAGATGAGAATGTCAAAAGGGCTAAACTACAGAATTTGAAGCTCACTTGTGAGACCATGCATATGTCTGAAGATGAAAACATTAAAAGCTACTTACATAGGATAGATGAAATTGTCAATGGCATCAAGGGACTTGGTGGAAAAATAGATGATCAAGAAGTAATATTGAAGATACTTAGAACTATTTCTGAATCTTACAGTCATAAGGTGTCTTCTATAGAAGAATTACAAAATTTGAATCAGTTTACCAAAGAACAATTACTTGGCACCCTAACTGCTTTTGAAATAAGAGAGTTTGGCACAAGTAGTGGAACTGCAAAAGATGAGACTGCTTTTAAAGATGGTAAAATAGAGAAGATTGTTGAATCAGATCTGAAAGACTTTGACGAAGTGGAAGCTAACTTTGTACGAAGAATGAAAAAGGGTACTGGTAAGTTCAGTGGTAAGTTACCTTTTAAATGTTTTAGTTGTGGAAAAATAGGTCATTATGCTTCAAGATGTCCAGATATATCTCTGAGAATTAAGAATAAGGAGAACAAAGGTAGGTTGAACAAGAAAAATTACCATGCAAGTATTTCTAATGATGATTCTAATTTTTAGGATGATAAGGATAATGAATGCTTATTCATTTCCATAAGAGATGAAATTGGTTCTACTAACCAAGGAAGTTATGTGAAGGAAAAAGGTCTGGAAGCATGTGCTAACCCTAAAGACAATGTTATATCTACCTTTCATGCTAGGAGTGAAAATGATGACTGGTTCATTGACAGTGGATGCTCAAATCATATGATAGGTGATATGAGTAAGTTTATTAAACTTGAAAAGTTTGATGGTGGAATAGTAAGGTTTGGTGGTGAGGAAGCTGCTAAGATTTGTGGAAAAGGTTCAATTAGTTTTGATGGAAAACATAACACTGATGATGTCCTTTATGTCAAAGGTTTAAAGCATAATCTCTTGAGTGTTGGACAGATGTGTAGCAAGGGTTATAATCTTATATTCCAGGATAATGGGTGTGAGATCAGGAAAAGCTCCAGAACAATAATTACTGCTAGAAAGAAGACAAGAGGTAATGTGTATCATCTCAAAGGTGGTGTCAATTTCTATCTTATGTCTCAGATCAATGAGAGTTGGCTATGACATAGAAGATTATGTCACATTAACTTTGATAACCTGGTAAGGATAAGTTCAGTTCAAGCTGTAAGAGATCTGCCAAAGATAACAAAGCCTATCACTACTATCTGTAAGGAATGTCAATTTGGAAAGAAAACAAGAAGAAGCTTCAAGAGCAAAGATCAATCATCTACCGAATTGTTGGAGTTGGTTCATACAAACCTTTGTGGCCCTACAAGAGTAAGGAGTTTCCAAGGTGACAGGTATTTTATGTTATTCATTGATGATTACTCTAGAATGACATGGGTTACTTTTCTTAAAGAAAAATCAGAAGCCCTAGATAGGTTTAAAGTATTTAGCAATGGTTGAAAATGAAATGGATATGAAGATCAAATGTTTGAGGTCTGATAGAGGAGGAGAGTTTACTTCTAATGAGTTTAATGTGTTTTGTGAGAATCATGGGATAAAAAGCTAGTTATTTTCTCCTAGAACTCCACAACAGAATGGAGTGGTTGAAAGGATGAACATGACTATTCAAGAAGATGCAAGGACAATGATAAAAGAAGCAAATCTGCCGGAAGTATATTGAAGAGAAGCAATTCATAATGCTGTCTACATACTAAACATAGTACAGGTGAAAGCAAATGATACAAAGACTCCCTATGAGCTATGGTATTGAAGGATTCCTACTGCTAAATACTTCGAAGTTTTTGGAAGCAAATGTTATATCAGAAGAGATGAAGAACTAGGAAAGTTTGATGCAAGGTGTGATGAAGGTATCTTTCTTGGATACTCTACCAAAAATAAAGCTTACCGGTGCTATAATAAGAGGCTAAGAAAGATTGTTGAAAGTGCTAATGTCAAGGTTGATGAAGATATGTAGAAGTTATCAGGGATCAATGGATATGAATTAGACAAGTCCTCTTGAGAAGAGGAAAAGACCCATGAAAAGCAAGTGCAGGTTGAAGTTCAAGAAACACTGGAAGTATAAGTTAAAGAACGATAAGCTCCAGAAAGAGCTCCTAAAACTCCTAAGTATGTACAAAAGCATCAAACTAAAGATCAGATCATTGGGCATAAAAGCAAAGGTGTATTGACAAGAAGCAAAGTTGCTGAAGAACAAGTAAATTTGTGTTTACTTTCCAAAGTTACACCTAAAATAGTGGTTGAAGCATGCAAGGATGAATACTGGGTTCAGGCTATGGAAGAAGAACTAATGTAGATTGAGAAGAATCAAACTTGGGAACTTGTCCCAAGACCAGAGAACAAGAATGTGATTGGAACTAAGTGGGTGTTCATGAACAAATTGAATGAGAATGGAGAAGTGGTAAGGAACAAAGAAAGACTTGTATGTAAAGGCTACTCACAAGTTGAAGGAAAAGACTATGATGAAACTTTTGCTCCGGTGGCAAGATTGGAGGCTATTAGGTTATTTCTAGCTTATACAACACATAAGGATTTCAAAGTATATCAAATGGATGTGAAGTCTACTTTTCTCAATGGTGAATTGGAAGATGAAGTATATATAGAGCAACTAGATGGATTTTAGTTATCAAACAAACTAGATATGTTAAGGAGATTGAAGAAGGCATTGTATGGACTGAAGCAAACTCCCAGAGCTTGGTATGCTAGGTTAGACATGTAGTTGTTGTAGCAGGGATTCAGTAAAGGGTTTGCGGATAGTAATTTGTACATCAAGGTAAGCAAAGATCAAATCCTGATTATTGAGGTCTATGTGGATAATATAATCTTTGATGGAAATGAAGGTATGTGTAAGAACTTTGCAGATGAGATGTAAAAAGAATTTGAGATGTCAATGTGCGGTGAGATGAATTTCTTCCTTGGGCTGCAAATTAATCAGATAGATAAGGGCATTTTCACTTCACAATCAAAGTATCTCAAGGAATTGTTGAAGATGTTTGGGATGGAAGATTCTTAAACAGTTTGTACCCCCATGACAATTGGTTGCAAGCTGAGCAAGAATGATGAATCTCCTAAGGTTGATCAGAGCAAATACAAGTCAATGATTGGAGGATTACTACGCCTAATTGCTACCAGACTGGATATCATGCATGTAGTCTATCTTGTGGCAAGATTTCAAGATCCTAGAGAGTCACATGTCATGGAAGTGAAGAGGATATTTAGGTATTTGAAAGGCACTCTGAATCATGGTTTGTGGTATCCTAAGAACAATGAATTCATCCTAAGTGCCTACACAAATGCTAAGTAAGAAGTAGGATTTAGTATCCTTATCTACTACAGAAGCAGAGTACATTGCAGCAGCATCATGTTGCACACATGTGCTATGGATGAGACAAACTCTGAAGGATATCAAAGTTGAGTATGATGATCCAATTCCTATTTTCTATGATAATACCAGTGCCATTAAAATTTCAAAGAATCTAGTGATACATTCAAGGACGAAGCATATTTCTATTAGGGATCACTTTATGAGAGAGAAAGTTGCAGAGAAAGAAGTGAAGCTTGAGTATGTGCCTACAAAGGATCAGGTTGTTGACATATTCACCAAGGCTCTTCCTAAGGATACATTTGAGTATCTCTAGGAGAAGTTAGGGGTTATTTCCCCTCCCTTGAACTAGATGCATAAGTAAGTGCATCAGTCTAGTATGATTCAAAATTCATTCTTTTTTGGATTGATGATGGAGGCTACCTCTCAGGGGGAGCAGGTAGTGGCATTGAAGAGTGTTGTAGTCAGGGAGAGTAAGAGATGGTATAGGATGGTGTGTCCTTCTAAGGGGAGTATTAAGAGTAGTTGAGAACAGTGCTATTATGTGCAATATCATATTCAGGGGGAGAATGCTTGAAGAAGGTGTGTCACCCTTTGCCATTGATGTCAAAGCGGGAGAGAGTTCATGTGAAAAACAAAGGGAGAGTAAGATGTATAAAAGAAAGGGGGAGAATGAGATTAGTGCATAATTGTGTCATAATGGTTTTTCACATCATATGTTTCCATCAATGACAAATAGGGAGATTGTTGCAAGTATGTGCTAATCGGTGTTGTCATTGGTGTCAACTGTATCTTCTAATGTTGGCATTGTTGGTTGATTAAGTTATTGTGTTAAGGTGATCTAAATGGATTACAAAAGTGCTAATGATGTTAGTATATTGTTCTTGTTGCTGGGTTTCCAAGTGCTTTTGAGAAAAATTAATAAATACTGAAGACAGTGTTGTGAAGAAGTATTCTGGTTTATAGGATATTGTCTGAGTTTTTGCTCCGCATTTCTTCTGTGTTGAAGACCAGAGTGTGTGTTAGGTCTCAAAAATGTAGGTTGTAAACCTTAAGAGGATGTCAAGCTCTCTTAATGCTTTTGGCTAATGAAACAGGGTTGATATGATTAAAAACCCCCTTCTCTTTAGGCTTTGCCAGACCTAGGCGAGTATACCTTGATAGCTAATGCAAATTTTAAAAGTTGAACTTAGGTATCTATCCATAGTGGCATGTAAGTGTGAGATAGATATAAGCTTTAATAAATATTCCTACTCCTAATGTGTGAGATTTTGAATATGTAAATAAGGTTTTGAAATATTATTTTGTAATGACCAGTGCTTTATCTATTATGGGCAATGGAGTCAAGATGTGTATGATAGATGTGTCCTCCCTCTTGGCTTAACTTGAATTATTTGGCACTTTTCAAATGTTTATACCTTGTATAAATGTGCAAGAATATTGGTTATGAGGCTCTTCTTATCGATCCCAATGATATTTTCCCCGGTTACTATGATCAATTGAAAGGACTTTTACTTCTGGTGTGAAGCAAACCAACCAAGATGATTTATTTTAAAGGGTTTTAACTCTGGGCAGAGACCAATAAACATAAACCATTTAGAAGGACTTAAATCAACTTCTCACAGAAACCAATCAAGGAGATCACACAGAAGCAACAAATGTGCCTTGATAAATTAAACACATCCTTGATATATTCAATTTAAATAACAAAGGAAAACCATTCTGGAGACAACACATATAACACATATGAATGGACATTAACAAATAATTGAACACCAAAATTTTTGGACACCAGATTATAATATTCCTCTCCGTTAAATTGCTTCATAAGATTTTACAATTCATGCTGGAAGTCTTTATTTATTTATTTCCTAATCTACTAATTTTTGCATGCTCTGATTATTGATTCTTGCTTCATTTTTTCTTTCTGCTCTTCCTTCTCTTTGATTTTCATCTCTCATAAATACTTTGTAATTTTAGGGTTATGACCCTTCACACATCTGTTTAGTGTAGGTTTTCATTTAATTAATCATCTTTGGCAAGAATAAAATATTTAATTTCTCGTGCTAATTAATTATTATCCCTCCTTTTTTATGGCAATCTTCATGCTTACATTCACTCCTTGCTGGAATATTTCACCTTTAATAAAAATGTCATTGGGGTAAAATAATCATCACTTTATAACTCGTTGGTGAAAATATTTTACAACTTTATTTTTTGTTAAGAGACCATTAAAATAAATGTTCTTCTCCTTGTGAATACGTTCCCCTTGTTTTAATTGCAAAAATATTTAATATATTCTCCTGTGAAAATAATTTCAATGATTACTATAATCCTTCCCTTGTTGGCAATTTTTCGTGTTCATTTTTACCTATTTTAGCAAAATGTCCTTTGGGTAAAAATAATTACCTACCCCGAAATTTTTATGCTCTCTTAATTCCTGGGGTAAAAATGTTTTACTTCTTGGGAAAACATTTCCAATTGTATTATTAAAATGATACCCCCCAAAGTAACATCAAATTCACCTTGATTATTTCTTCTTTGCACTTTATACAATTCACGCATTTCCCATTTTTGTTCTATTGAAGGGACTAATTTTGGGGTCTTCCCGATATTCATTATTCCTCCCGATAGATTTTTTTCTTTGAAATATTTTTCTGTCTTTTTGAATTTTGAAGGGACTAAATGAATGGTCATTTCGATATGTCAAACTTCTCTCGATATAATTTTATTTAATATTCACTTGCATTGGGGGGGAGGTATTGTGTCCGAGGGACTCATCATTTTGTTCTGCCGATATTATTTACTCTCCTCAATGTTTTCTTCAAACCAATGAGTTACCCTTTCTCAGGACATCGGAGGGACACACTTTTTACTCATTCTGATATGCTATAGTCCTCTTGATATAGGGTTGTTTCACATTAGGGTTTCTTATGTGTTTGCATCTTTGCCCTAACTGCAGCCTACCGATGCCTGTAGTGATGCAGAAAATGTTAGGGCTACCTTCTCTACCACATCTACCAAATCTGCAGGTAATTTCTTTAGAAACCATTCGTGATTTTGATTCTCTGGAATCATGATTCTCTTGGCAAGATCTGTGACAAAAATTCTTGATAGAAGATGACAGCATTCGACAGTGATATGAACATAATCTGGAATTGTATATTGCACATTCAATATATGCCCAATTGTCTTTCTAAAATTTCTTGGATCATTAGTATCCTCAAATGGATGTGCTCCCATTAACATGACATACAATATTATGCCATATGACTGGACATCTGCAACCTTGCCATCGTATTCTTTCTTTGATAAAATCTTCAGGGCTATGTATGTAGGCGTTCCCATAATGGATTTGGGCTTATTACCACCCAACGCTGTGGGGCTAATTTCTTTCCATAGTTTCTGTTTCATCTCTCAATATACAAGGTCTTTATACCCTCATCTCTTGGAGGAGCAAGAGATGATATCTCACCAGCTTTATTAAAGAGTTTTGCTACAACTAGATCATTTACTCCATAATATCGATCCATAATATTCTCTAGTGAGAAAGCTCCCCTGTAATAGACATCTCATGCCAATAAAGGTGTTCAGTACCTCGTGTATACTCACAACAAACATAGAAACTGTAAACATGAGCTCTATTCCTTTTGTAATATGGTGTTGTTCTTTGAAGCTTCAATATTGTATCATTTGGAAGGGTCTTTCTATATGATGACTCATAATCTATACCTGTTCTAGCCTTCCGATCCTGCTCCTCTGCATTATTTCTCTCTTATAGACTACTTAATAATCTCGCAAAACTAGATTGTGTTTGGCTGTGTTTGCACTCTGGACTGAGATTGAACATTTGGAAGAATTCCTCACTCCAGTTTAAAACCGCGATGCTTTTGATTGGATGTTGTTTCCATTAATAGTAGCTTTCCTCTTAATATCATACAAAGTCCTCTTTATGTTATCTGGCAGTACTATCATAGCTTCCCCAATGAGTTTAAATGCGGCCTCTGCGCCATAAAATTTGTTCTTGTCAAGGTGGAGGAGAAGCGCAAGCTTTTTGTATTGGTTTTTCATAACAGAATCATCTGTTGTAGAGTCTACTTTTGAAGAATTCCATACTAATCCATATCACATCCATTCAATTTGGTTCCATATTACATTCCATATCTACACAAACACCTATTTTTTATAGCTATATATCTCTCTCAACTTTACTAGGCATCTAACCAGCTGACATGTTAGCTGAAGCAAAGATAAGATAAGTCCCCTTATGTACAATTTCAAGAAACTGGCTTTCTCCTGCTATAATTCTACCATAATCCCTAGGTCCACAATGGTAATTCAGTAGAATAGATGAATGGGTCTCACTAGTATCAAGAAGTTCAGTTCTATAAATATCATTCACAAGACTTGGACTAAAAGAAGGCTTTGATGCTCCATTACAGCCATCAACTGAATTGTGTTATAGTTGTTTGCTTTTATGCGAGGGAGTACATTTTCTGCAAATTCCAAATATGATTCTACATGTGGTTCTGGACCACTCATTCCTACATGAGACTCATAAATACGTGGAGCCTCAGACCTTGGTGGTTGAGGATATTTGAACTCATACCTCTTAGAAGGTGGTGGATCCCAATAAACTCCATTGTATGCTGCAATGAAGTAGATGCATTTTCTGATTTGCTCTTTGTATGGATATTGGCCTTGCCCTTCTGAGTGTATATGCATTGTCACTATTTGCAATAGTGGTAGTGGGCAGCCAAACCCTAATGTTTCAATATGCTCCATAACTTGTATTGCCAACTCCTATAACAACAATTGTGTGACACTTGTCAGGTCTCATTATGGGCTCGACTAAATTTTTTTTCGTTTTGAAATAAGTTTTGTTCACAATTGACCTGAAATTGCTTCAACATGTTTTAGAGATGAAAAATGAACTGGCTACTCATCAGAATACTCTTTCAGGCATTTTGCACTGTGAGCAAAACAAGTCAGGTGGCCTTCAAAATTGCTTTGAAAAACTAATCAAATCATCTCCTGGAGTCATGAAAATGCACAGGCATGTAGACATTTGAACCAACAATTCACTACAACAAATAGTTTGGCAAGAACCATCTAGATGTGCAAAATATTCAATATCAAAGTAGCTCATTCAGCCTTTTCTGGAACTATAGCTGTCAAAAACCAATTAGGGCTTACCAAGTCACCATTTTGAAAAAATACAAAATCACCTCCTAGGAAGTTGCCACTGGAAACACTAGATGATTTAGGTCCATTGAGCATGTGTACAAAGGGGTTTCTTTCCAATTCACTTCTTTCATGAAATATTAAAATCCCAAGTTGACTCCTTGAATCTTTTCTGGAGATGCAGTCATCAAAATTGTGAAAATTCAATTTGCTTTTGATTTTGGAAAATTATAAAATGAGGTGCTAGGGCCTTGAAAATGGACATTGGAGTAGATTATCATAGGGAAAATCTGGGACACCAATTAGTTTTCCATGAAAATCATCCAGCTGCTAGATATTGGCTTCCAAAGTTGACCTCCTGGGTAGATTTCACACTGTGCAGACAACAAACCTTTCCAGAACCCTTCAACTTGATTCTTCAAAAACTTGTCAAATTAGATCATAGGGACATGAAATTGGATATGCATACTCACATATGGTAAATAAACATGTTTGCAAAGTGGTTTGGCATAGGAGTGAATAAGTCTCAAGCTGTGAATTTTCAAAGTGGGCTCCTGAGATAGATTTTGTAACTGTATTTCTGAGTGCTGAAATTATTTTTTCCTCATGGGAGCTTCAAATTTTGCCAAAATTTGAAGGTTCCAACAGTGGCTCTTGATTTGGTATATATGCCCCTTGTGGGAATAGCAAGATCCTAGATCTCTGGGGAGTAGACCGAGTGCCTACTCCATTGGGCAATAAAGTCCAAATGTTACTTCTGCCCTAAACTGATATGGTTTGAAAACCACACCACAACTGATGGCTCAAGGCCACCAGAAAAAGAGAAGTCTGTACTTACCTCTATCATATATCTTGTTTTGATATGATTTCATCAGATTCCTCTTGAAAATATTTATGAAATCTTCATTCTTGTCACTGTCATGTATCATGGAATGATCCCCCAGTTGAACTAAAAATTGAAAATATTTATAATCCACCACATAGCCGAGCTCATTAGTTCTGATTTCTTCATAAGTTTGTATAAAAAATTGAAATTGTCATATGGCCATAGATGCAAACTAGAAAAATAGCTTCTAGGTGTATGGGAAAGAAAGCAATCATGCTCATTCATGTTGCTCACTCCATATTATGAATATTTCTCACATTGGTTTGAAAATTCTGCCATATTAACATCTTCCGAGACAATCATATCTGAAACATTTTCCATCTCTTCCATATCAATAATTCATAGTGACACAAATTTCTGATCCATACAATCCTCATTATGCACATCTGAATCAATCAATGTTGAACATTCATCATCCATGATATGTAAGTCAATATTATTCTCATATGAGCCTGGGATCTCTAATTCTGATTTACATGTCTCTTCTTGAATAGGGATACACATAAATTCTTGATCAACTTCAAGAATTCCTCCATCATTGTGAAAACTATACTTGAGATCACATAAATCTTCATTAGGATCAACATAACAGCAGTACTTGAAATCATTGGATATGACAATTTCATCAGTATATTTGTTTCCCTCACAGTTTGATGTAGCATTATCTTGTTTAGTCGGGGAAGGAAAGACAAATGGACAAGGAACATTATCTTTGTGAAAGTTTATGTGAATAGGGCATAGGAGCTCATGACCATTTTTATGCACATGCCTTTGATATTCTATGGTTAATAATTCTGAAATCCACTCACTGCTGAGTGAACATGCTTCTTCTTCCATATCTTCCACTACATTTTCCTCTTGACCTCCATAAGAGCTGCAAACATCCTTGCCAAAAGTACAATCATAATCTAATATGGAGGCTTCATCCTTGTTAACATCCAAACTGTCATAACAACTATTTTCATTCGTATATGTTGATAATTAAGAGGGGGGGTGAATCAGTTATCCTACTATTTTCTTCTTTCTTAACTTACTTAATAATCAATGCAGCATTTATCCAAATAAGCAAACATAACTATGAAATGGAAATACACATGACACAATATTTTTGACGTGGAAACCCTATTAAGAGAGAAAACCACGGGGTGATTAACCCAAGATTGTATTCTCTATTAGAAGAATGGAAATACAAAATGGCACTTGCCAATTAGGGCTCACTGCCCGAGCACACTGCTCACAAGAAGGCACACACTGCCTACAAGAGACACACTATCTACAAAAGGAATGTTATACAATACTTGAACTGATTGGTAGCATCCACATATGCTGGGGTTCAGTTCCGGTTAGGCTCAGTATACTGATCTGCTGCACTTCATCTTTCCTCTTCTCTTATGCTACTTTCCTTTCACATACCGAACCTTCCTTACTGCTTCTGCTCTACTCTACTTTTATTCGCACATGACATATCACAACACCACCTCTCACAACTAAATCCATCCTATATATATATCCACACAAGTGATTTCATCATCTTTCTAGTCGGCACCGGAATAGTCAATATTTTCAATAGACTTTGATCTGTCGGTTGAATCCTTGCATATCAAGTAATGCGGATCAAGGATATACTTGTGGAAATCATTAACCATGTCAGCCAAACATAATTCATGCCTTCATAACCTTTACCAACATCAGTAACACATCCGGAATAATGTCTGATGTTCTGCCAATTAGTTCTTCCTCTGTTCACATTGTCAATTGGGAACCCGATACTTAAGCATTCATATCTCTTTATCCTTTCCACTCCGGAGGCTCAAACCTTGGAATCTATTAGTCAAGATAGTCCTCTTGACTTCCCCAAATCTGCACTTTACCAAGATACTTCCTCTGAGAGATCCGGACCTGTCTGTCGGACCTTGCCACATGCTCTGTTCCTGTTTACCGGACCACAACATTCTTCACTCTAACTTCCGGTAGAGACATACCATGTCCTGCGGATGTGTGGGATGAACTTTGTTGCCATCAATGACAACAATCATGAATCCATATAGTGTCTCTTGCCAACAATCTCCCCCTTTGACATTGATGGCAACACTTAGTGAAAAATGACTAAGTGTTTACACTATGCTCCCCCTTGGCTGATGCTCTATTTTTATATATATTTTCTAGAGCTCCCCCTTAGTTGGATTCCTCATTTTTCACTGTTCCTCACTCCCCCTTTGACATCAATGGCAAAGGGTAGGGTCTGTATACCAAAATTTTCAAAATTTTTAACTATACTTAGCCGCATATTACATACTCACATAAACTGAAGAATGTTTGCAAAAGATGTCTTTAATTGGACGAGTTCTGTAGCCCAACTTTGCTTCATTCTATCCAAAATTGAAATGTGACCACTCAACAAAAATGCAAAAGCTTCTGCCCTCTTAAGATCTGTTGGATCATTGGTTCGGGTGGTAGTCTGAGCATCACTTATGGCCTCATGCATGGCATCTAACTTAGGGATAATGATTCTTTGGAGTTCACCCGTCCAGCTAATTATGTTCTTCTTTTCCTTCTCAAAATTCTTTATTGCATTTGTGATTGCAATAGTCTGACACTCTTGATTGACTATGGAGGAAGAGAGAGGATCAAAACTTTGAGACAAACTTAGTAGTTTATCCTCTTGCTCGTTTATTTTCTTCTCAATCTCTACTGTTGCTTTGGACCATGAAATACAAAATTTGTATACTTCACCATCTTTAAGAGCATTTTCTAAGCTCTTTATCCCAATATTCATATTCCTCCTATCATTAATGATCAACCCTTGTACCTCTGAGAATCTCTTATTCAAAAACTCCTTCCAGACCTTTTCTTCAGCTGACTTCTCTAAAGAATCAAAATGTGTACTAACACTGCTGACTAGAGTTTTGAGATTACCGGAAGAGGAGGCTGTGGGATCTTTCTGAAATGATGGCATAATCTTTTCAAGCACTCCAGAGGCAGCTTCTATCAACTCACAGTCTTCCATGTGAGACTTTAGGAGTTTTTCTTTAACCTTGGCATTAGCAAATGAAGCAATCTTCATTGTCTGTACCGGAGAAAGAGAATCAAAGTTAAATGGCTCTTGTAGAAGCTCCGGTTCATCAATCTCCATTGTTTCTTTGTTCAGGAATTCTGGGATAGTTTTTGTAGTGTCTCTTTCCGGAGACAGATGTTTCTTCTCTTCTACATTCTTAGGGCTGTCCCTTGGAGCTTTCTCTCCTTCTACATTCTTACCACTAGCAGTTGTGGTCTTCTCTGTTGAAGGCTTCTCTCCTTCTGTAGCCTTGGTACTGTCAACCTCTTTCACCTCTGCTTCTTTCTCCTGTAATCCTTCTTCTCCTTTAGATCCGGAGACTGTAGGTGAAATCGGAGGAGAAATATTAGTCTGTTCAGGGCCCACCTCTTCTATCATTTTCTCAGTAGATTCTTCTGCAACACTAGTGGTCGAGGGGTCAGTACCCAAGTCCTCTATAATTGGAATGTTGAATTTCTTGAAGGCATTTCGGAGGATCTCTTCGGTCTCTTTTGCCACTTTGTCAGTTTCACCAAGCATTAGCTGATTCATCCTGGCTTTGCTCCTGAACTCATCCTTGCAATCTTTGAATACCATATTCATTGTCTTGGGATCGATTGAAGGAAATAGCTGAATTGCTATCTGTTCCTAGATCTTGAGATCTTTTGCTCAAGCATTATTCTTCCTCATTTCAAGCCTTTTCTCTAAGCTTTTGGGAATTAGAGAGATAATTTCAATAAAAGCTTTGTTGTAAGTGTTCAAAAACTGAACTGTGGCTTCCTCTAGAATCTGTTTATCTACTTCATTATATTCATCATAAAATTCTATTAAGGGTTGCAGGTTCCCATCCACAGTGATCGCTTTTACTACAACATCCAAGGATAGAGTGGGTTTTTCAGCAAATTCCTCTTCCTTCTCTTCTTCTCCTTGACCGGTAGACGGGTCACCGGATGATTTCTTCTTCTTCTTCAGTTTCTTTATCTCCTCATCTGATTCAGTTTCCTCTTTGTCTCTTTGACTAGCATCAGCCCTTGTGGCTTTTGTCTTTGATCTTTTCTCTCCTTTGCCGGATGCTTGGACTTCCAGTTTTGATGTTTTTGAGCTTTTGGCTATGACAGGTACAGATCTCTTTGATGATCTAGTCTGGGTTGAGGTTTCTACCAGAGCACTTTCCTTGCTTTTCTTTTCTGCCTCTTTCTTCTCTTCCTCAGCCCTTTCCATCTTTTTCTTGTGGGCATCAACTGCCTCCTTTGAGATGCCAAGGCCTCGGGCAATATTTTCTACTTCTTTTCTCACCTTCCTCTTGATTTCAGGTTCTCTGAGTTGCACATGAATCTTTACACTCAGCTCCTCAAAGGTTCCAAATCTTTCTACTTTTGAGTCCTTTGGCTGACTGAGCATGTGTTGAACATGCAGCTCTACAATTTATTTATCAACTTCATACCCCATAGGCATGATCCAGACTGTCCTTGGCTCTACTGCCTCCATTAGGCATTGATCAGTGTCTACCATGAAGCACACTGTATCCTTCTATTTCTCAACTACTGATTTGGGGATTCTTTCTCTGATTTGCATTGTATTCTGAAATTGCTTGAAGTAACCCCACAGAGCTGTATTCCTTGCCTTAGCATCCCCAAGTTCATACAAGTAGTCTCTAATCTGAATTGCTATTGGTTTGTCATTTTCCCATACCCATCCATTTGATTCGGGCAGCTCATTCATGAAGTAGAAAAATAGACATAGTATTAGTCCACCATATTTAAAGGAATTTTTCTTGTCCTTTTTGATTTTCTGTATGTTTTCCATTAATTGGCTCAAAAGAAGTTCACAAAGATCATATTCTGCATTCTTTCTCAGCATCTCATAGGCAGTATATATGCAGTTCCAGATACTGAATTCTCCCTGCTGGAGTGACATATCTTGTATCCTATTATCATAGATGCAAACTTGACATCCGGGTCAGTAATATCTTCAATGGTCATTGCCCTCTTATCAAATCTTGATCTGGTGGCCTCAGTTACAATGTTGTTTTTAACAGATTTGAGGACAGGTATCCCTCCGGAGGAGTATAAACCAGTTACTGCCCTAATTGCCTCCTTTGTGATCTTGCAAGGTCTGTTCAGCCATAGGAAGTTATCATGCACTCTACTCAATACATACCAGACCCATTCATCTTCTTCAAAGCAAGGGAAATGAATGAACTGATCAAAATGTTTCTCCCAGATGCCCTTATATTCTAGTTTAAGCTCAAAAGTATCATCTATCAATTATTTGTGATAGATGTCTCTCAGTTTGAATTCCCCAAACTCTTCAATATTTTCATGTATGTAAACCCTAATGTCTTCTGTGTGCAAAACGCCATGCAGAACACTAGAGAATGCTCCTAGGGGATCTACCTCCAATGATTTGTATGGATGTTTCTTGAATTCAAGGCGGGGCCTATCAGAGATCTTTACTATATTCGGAGTATGCATCTTTCAAAGCTTTGCAGAGAGATATTGAGAACAAAAAATACCTTTTGCGCCTTTCGGTTTCACGTAGTTGACCGAATTGATTTCTAGATGAATTGACTTCTGCAAATGATCTTCGATGAAGTCGTGGAATTTTGTTGCAGAGCTTCACTTTTCATTTATTCTTGAATGCAGAATGAACAAGTGATTAATGAGAAAAACCCTTATATTGCTTCGCAAACCCTAATGTTAGGTTGCAATAAATGCTTGACATAAGTTATTCTAGTTTGCCTTATTCAGATGACTTGGAGAACTGGATCAATCCTGATCTTTAAACATCATGCAGATCTTCCAAATCTTTATCATAGTTTGTTTGGATGTTACCTTTATGAACCCTACAATCTGCAACTCTTCTTGTGCCAGTTCTGGCACCGGTTGACTGGCTGGGGGAACAAGGTTTTCTTTGTGTCTCCCCCTGAGCCAGAGCTCACTTCTTAATTTCTGGAAGGAATATTAGCACTAGAGTCTAGTGCGGATCCAACCTCTACATTCTCTGTACTTTTCTTCACCCAAATCATGTTTATCTCACTTTTAACTTCATCCGCATTCACCTTTTGTTTACCCTTATCTTGATGATTATGATATACCGGACCTCTTTTGTCCTGATTCTTGCTTCTACAAAATTTTGCACTATGACCGGATCTATTGCAGATTTGGCAAACAACATTTCTTTGCATATTTGACTGATATCCTCTTGATCTACATTGATTAGCCATATGACCTATTCTATTGCATGCAAAGCATCTACCATTGAATGATTTGTTCATTTGCATATTTTTGCATTCATGAGATTTGTGACCATACCTTTCGTAGTTAAAACACTATCTGGAGAAAGATGAATTAGTCTGATTCATTCTCTTTCTGTACTGATTAGCTTTGTGACCAAAGTGATTACAGTTGTGGCAGTATCCATTGAAGGATGGATATCTTTGAGCATTAGGCTGTCTTACCGGAGGTCTTCTAGGCCTGTTCCATGGATTTTCTGATCCAAAATTCTTTTGACCAGATCTAGAGCTTTCTCCTTTCTCATATCCCAAACCACACTTGTCATCTACCTTCTTTTGACTTCCAAGAAGAACTTCAAGTTGAGTAGAACTTATCTTGAATTTCTCTTTATACTCATTTGCTATTTGAAGATCCCTTTTGAGAGAGACAATTTGATCCTCAAGTTTTTCTTCATTATCTTTAGCATCTTCAAGATCAGATTCAAGATGTCTGATAATTCTATCCATCTGGTGGCAATCTTAGGATTTCTCCTTGAGAGATTGTCTTAGATTATCTTCAATTTTTCTTTTCTCTTCAACTTCTTGGGTAAACTTCATGACTCCTAATTCCATTTCATGTCTTACCATAATGATCTCTTTTGATAACTTTTCACACAGCTCAGTTTTTTCTTTTAGCTCTTCATTTGCATTATTTGCTTCACCTTGTCTTGCCAATTGCTGAAGCAACTCCTTTCTCTTTTTCATAGAGAGACTTAATTTGTCTTTTAGTTCTCTCATGAAATCATCAGCCTGTTTGAGTCTTTCCTTTAATTTATTTACTTCAGAGTTTGACTGTTCAAGATCATCAAGGGCAGTCTTGAGTTGTTCCCTTAAACCATATGTATCCATTTGAATTCCCAGATCTTCCTCAAGCTGTTAGGCTCTGTTAGGAGGAACTTAGCTCTGATACCAATTGTTGATAACTGAGAGGGGGGGTGAATCAGTTATCCTACTATTTTCTTCTTTCTTAACTTACTTAATAATCAATGCAACATTTATCCAAATAAGCAAACATAACTATGAAATGGAAATACACATGACACAATATTTTTGACATGGAAACCCTGTTAAGGGAGAAAACCACGGGGTGATTAACCCAAGATTGTAGTCTCTATTAGAAGAATGGAAATACAAAATGGCACTTGCCAATTAGGGCTCACTGCCCAAGCACACTGCTCACAAGAAGGCACACTGCCTACAAGAGACACACTGTCTACAAAAGGAATGTTATACAATACTTGAACTAATTGGTAGCATCCACATATGCTGGGGTTCAGTTCCGGTTAGGCTTAGTATACTGATCTGCTGCACTTCATCTTTCCTCTTCTCTTATGCTTCTTTCCTTTCACATACCGAACCTTCCTTACTGCTTCTGCTCTACTCTACTTTTATTCATACATGACATATCACAACACCACCTCTCACAATTAAATCCATCCTATATATATATCCGTACAAGTGATTTCATCATCTTTCTAGTCGGCACCGGAATAGTCAATATTTTCAATAGACTCTGATCTGCCGGCTGAATCCTTGCATACCAAGTAATGCGGATCAAGGATATACTTGTGGAAATCATTAACCATGTCAGCCAAACATAATTCATGCCTTCATAACCTTTACCAACATCAGTAACACATCCGGAATAATGTCTAATGTTCTGCCAATCAGTTCTTCCTCTATTCACACTGCCAATTGGGAACCTTTATCCTTTCCACATCGGAGGCTCAAACCTTGGAATCTATCAGTCAAGATAGTCCTCTTGACTTCCCCAAATCTGTACTTTACCAAGATACTTCCTCTGAGAGATCCGGACCTGTCTATCAGACCTCGCCACATGCTCTGTTCCTGTTTACCGGACCACAACATTCTTCACTCTGACTTCCGGTAGAGACATACCATGTCCTGTGGATGTGTGGGATGAACTTTGTTCACATCAATGACAACAATCATGAATCCATATAGTGTCTCTTGCCAACAGTATACCCATCCTCTATAGACTGATCATAATCATTGTCCTCTTCACTAATTTTTTTAGTGGCTAATATTCACCAATTGGCTAATAGTTGAAATTGGGGATTCAAAATTTGGCTAATAGTATAAGATGTAAAGCAACCCAAATCACCACATTTTTACAAAATTTTATTTTAGTCCTGGTTAAATCACAAAAACATTTATTTTATTAAACTTTTAAACTCAAAAATTCACCACAATATTCGATACCTAATTAGATAAAATTCATCTTAATTTTATAAGTTATAGTAGAAAATGAAATTAATTCGCCAATAATATTATATAATTATTGGTTATTTTAGGGCCATATCTCCAATTTTTAATCACCACCATTTATTTTATTTATAATTTAACTACTGGGGTTGTATTCCATGTGTTAAAATGTACCCCCAGAGCTCTAATGCCCATTGAGCCCAAAATTGTATTTGGATTGTTGATCTCAATTTATAATCTAACGGCTAGAGTTAAATTCCACAAGCCAAAATGTACTCGTAGAGCTCCAATGCGCATGGGGCCCGAAATTGCATTTGGGCCTCATGGGCATTGGAGCTCCGTGGGTACATTTTGGCCTGTGGAATAGAATCCAAACTGTTAGATTATAAATAAAATAAAAAATAATTTAGGGCCAATTTAAAATATTCAATGTTTGATTTAAAATATTAAGGAATTATAGACATGAGCACTACACCTTATACTAGGTAATCACTGCAACCCTTAGGCCCTTACTTTTCCATAGGAATTTCATTTTTTCAAAAAGGAAGGATTTACCATGCTAATTAATGCATTTACCTAGTTTCGTCAAGATTCACCAGGATTTTCTACAAATTTCTAGTGATTTAAAAAAATTCGCCAATAAAATTAATATTTTTTTCAAAAAAAGGAAAGATTCGCCAATATAAATTAATATTTTTATCCAAAAAATGAAAGATTCACCAAGATTCTATATCTTTTTTTAGGGGGGTTTCTTAAAGTTATCACTGGTCCTCTTCATTGTTGCACGACATGCTGTCCCCTTGTGTTTCAGCTTCTAGCATAAATGGCTCATTGCTGATGTATTCCTTAGGCGGTGTATTCCCAACAAAATCTTCAATACTGCAATCATCCTTTAGGTGGAAAGTTGGTCTTTAGCAATTTCATCTTCATTTGAATATGAAATATCATCACTGAAAACTTCACTTGCACATGTCTCCTCTATTGGCTGAATTGTTTGATCAGTTTCTTCACATTTGTTAAAGATATCACTATTAGATTCGACATTGATAGCATCCTCATACCTTTTCTTATCTATGATACCAATCAATTTACTCATCTGGTCTAGAGTAACTGGCTTCAATGACTTAGGCCAATTAACTGAATCAGGCTCATATACTCTCACGAACTGCTCAATGAAATGTAACACAGATTTATTAGGCAGGGAACCCAAAGGTATTTACATATAGCAATCTGCCATTCTGTTGAATAGATCACGTCCAATTTCTCCTTCATGTCTCCTCATGCCAAAAAATGCATCTAAGGGGGATATACAATATTATAATTTCATGATGGGACTTTGACTTCTCTCTTGAATATGTGCATACTCGTCCTCTTCCTCCTCAAACTGCTGATTCTGATATACATTTTTAAGAGAGTTCATATGCTCTTGAATATGGACAGTAGGGTCAACAATGTGTGTAATTTGCTGATAATGGATATGGGACTGACCGGGGTGTACAACGTATTGATGTGGGTAAGTTGGGACAACAAGGGTATTTACACCTTGAAGACTGCTCACTAGTCTTTGACCAAGGGGGACAGGATAAGCATTTATTTGATTTGAGGCTTGTGGTATAAAAATGTCCTACTGTGTATGATATGCACTACATCCTATTGTTCTTAAAATCAGCTACACTCATTTTTGTAGACAACCCCCATGAAACTTGTCTGTTTCATGATCTACACTCTAAGTTCATAAATTGAGACAAGATTCTCTTGTTTCAGTGTGAAGTTGTATGACATCCTAGGATAGTTTACAACATTCCCTCAAATCGATTCCTCGATATTTGTGTAGATCGGTTAGGTTGTAAACTGACTAAAATATCAATTTTGGTCATTTTTTGGGTGTTAGTCAAATTTTGAGTCCTTACACGCAAAGGCGGCCAAAATTGCCGCTTTCACATATCTTTTTGTTTATCTGCGTATTGTTAGTGATTTTTGCCGCTATTACATGTTCTTGTTAAAAGGCTTGTGTAGCATCGGCGAATTTTACCGTCGTTGCATGTGACATTAACATATGCCACGTCGGTGGATTCTACCGCTCATACATCCTTATCTTCGTGTGTTGGAGCGGTCAAAAACACCATCGGAACGTACCATTAATGTCACCACGAGTTAACTCATGTGACATTAATGGCATTTTTCTAAGATTTATATTAAGTTTTTAAGTGTTCTTTTAAATCACTTCCTTTGTATTCTTGTTTTCTTTCATCTAAGATTGTTCCCGTTGCAATCTGCGGTTATACCTTTTTGAGCTCGTGGTTCTCGTGATTTGGAGTTTGCGTCGAGAAAAACTAGAGGTGTCCTTATTTTTATCAGGTTGGATTTCTTTTATTTTGTTCTTCTCCGCATTTAGGGTTTTATTGCTTAAAATTATTGTTAAACATACTTTTAGTCCTATCTCCTTCTGATTTGTGTCTACGGAATGATAACCCTAGCTATTTCCACTCTATACTAGGTTGGAGTTTCCAAATTTTTCTCCATGGCTCATGACCTAGTTTTTTCTTAGGTTTAAGTCTATAGGTTTTAAATCAACGGTGGTTTGTTTTTGATTGAACACCAAACCCATTTTTGTATCTCATGCAACGACGGTTACAATCGCCGATCAAACACTTCCATAAGCTTGCGAGCTGATGCGAAATTGACATTTTTTGCCACTTACGCATTTTAAGAGTTTTCCAAACACGAGGTGTATGGGTGGCAAAATTTTCTACCCTTACATAGAAGATTAAGATTTCAAACTTGCAGAGTCGGTGTTATTCACCGCTCGAACACTTACAACCCTACCTTACGTGCGGTGTCATCATATTTTGCCGCCCTTACATGAAAACCTTGTAACTCTTATACCATATGAAGTAGTGGTAAATTTTACCGCCGATACACATACATAATATCCCTCATATGCAAGGGTGGCAAATTTTGCTGCCCATGCAAACATTCTCTCAAATTTTCCCAACTCTGGAATATTTTCAATTTTGTTTTTTCGAGTCCGCTTTCCTCTGATTTTTGGCCTACTCGCACTATAGCCCTTTCAGGCACGTCTCCATAGTCATGATCATCGACATGCAATTTCCCCAGATTACCAGTTTTTCCCATAATTGTATGATCATGACTTTTTTTGTTGCAGTTTCTTCTATGGATCTTCTATCTTCATCGACAGCCTTCTAGTGATAGCTCGTTTAGATGACTGAGTTGTCTCCGAAGAAGTCAAAAGTGATGAAGTACAAATATCAAGGTGTTTTTCCAATCACCTCAGTCACTTCTAATGTCGACGACATTAGAGATACAGAGATTGGCCATGTGGACATGGTTGAATTTGTGGAGAGAACCAAGTCAAATAATCCCAGCTCTACAATGAAGAAGATTATTGATAGTAACATTCATTTGGTGTCGGCTTTCCTGGTGGTAGCTCACAACACAGAATTTGTCCTTTAGTGTGCTCATTTTTATAATAGAGATACTAGGGATGTGGTGGACACAAGTGGCAATGTAATAATCATACTAGATCCTGAGTTCATTGATAAGGTATTTATGTGCCCTCCTGCTACAGAAGTGATAAAGCTTGATTTTGCTGAAGCACAAAAAGAATATGAAAAAAATCCTGAGAAAGCAAAGAAGGTAATTAATACTAAATGGCTCAAAGCTCCATGGTCAAACTTGTCTAGGTGGCCACTGAGTTTTCCTAGAAGCGACTTTATAGAAGAGGTTGGTGATCTGATTACTCTTCTTAGCAGGATAAAAGGATTGGCTTCTTCTTCAGTGTTTCATAAATGGATGTATCCTTTCATCAAGGTAATACTCCAAGTTAAACAAACTATCTTCTGGGGTGAACAAATCAGCAATGCTCTGCATGAGCAATTGACAAAGGTATCTACTACTTTCAAGTTTTATATGATTTCTTATCTGGTGTATATAGCAGCCTCAATGAGAATCTTTCTAGGTCTAACATCAGAAGGAGATAGGAGGGCAATCCCTGTGTATCAATACTACCCTCAATTAACATTGAAGGGTTGTATTCATCATTTCAGGAGAGTAAATGATGCTTTCTTTGCAGTATTCCTGTGTCTTTTTGACCCCCAATTAGAACAAAGAAGAGTGTCAGATGAGGCTTGGACAGTGGTACATGACTTTGGATGTATGTTCTTACAGTTTCCTTCTTTCTCATACCTGAGGGTTAGCTTTTTCCAAGGTCATCCTTATATGCTGCCAAGGTTCCCCTCAGACAAATTAGCCTTAATGGAGTTATGCAGACAAATGATCATCGTGCATAATAAATAAATGGAGCTCAAGAAGCCCAATTTCAGGTTTCCAATTGAAATTGGCAGGTTCTCAGTATCAACTATTGCAAAGGCTAGGGCCATGGAAACTAAGATGCAACTTGTTACCATGAAGCAATTCAAGAGAAGACCAAAGTTTGACTACAGGGGCGTGAAGGACAAAATCAAAAGGAAAACCCAATTCCATGAACCTATGGTTGAGGATGTCTGGGTAGATTTGAGAACAGAAGAAGATGTCAGGAAGTTGGACTACAACAGGTTATCTCTTAAGCAGATT
The DNA here is from genome assembly GCA_027924645.1 of Cunninghamia lanceolata. Lineage (NCBI taxonomy): Eukaryota > Viridiplantae > Streptophyta > Pinopsida > Cupressales > Cupressaceae > Cunninghamia > Cunninghamia lanceolata. The sequence continues at coordinate 10,104,602 of BSBN01000124.1, forward strand.
GAATATCTGGGACTTGCTGATATTCCTAAGGATCTAGTGGATGATGAAGAATTGGTCAATGACAGATACAACACTGAACAGGTTGCTAAAACTCCTCTCCCTCCAATCCAATGGTCTCAAAAAGAGTTGACCTCTATGAGGAAAATATTTGAGCCTATATTGGCAAACACCAATAATTGGCTAGCAGATAAAGGAATTACTCTGAAAGAATTCCTTATAGGATCAAAGACTGAGATCCAAGAGTAAACTGGTAAAAAGGTGGAAAACAGAATGAAGAACAAGAGTGATGTTCCCTCATCCTCTAAAACACATAAGCCTAGAATCAAGTTTGTGACGAAGAAATCAAAGACTGTGGAGAAAGAGCCTGAAATAGAAGATATGGAAGTTGAGAAATAGAACATTGAGGAGCCAGCCATTGAAGAAATGGAGGTTGAAGATAGGCCTACAGATCAACAAGAGGAGGAAGCTTTGTCCCCGCAAGAGAATGTACAACAAGAAATGGGAGTCTCTTCTCCCTTGCTTGATACACCTGTTGCAGCTCCTGTGTCTATTTCCCCTATTGATATTCCCTCTTCTGAATCTCCCTTCCCTTCCAAAATTATTTTTGACAATCCTCAAAATACTTTTGAAGATGTTCTCCATTCCTTAGGGTCTATTCCTAGTTTGTCCTCTTCATCTTTTGATATTGGGGATGCTTCTATTTTTTATCACTTTGTAATGAATACTGAGCAGGTCTCTAATGTAAATGTAACAGGTGCAGCTTTCACTAACACTCCACCTATTGTTTCCACTACTAATACAAGTGCAGTTCATAGGACACCAACAATGGAATGGATCCCAATGTGAGTACTTCTATGCTTCCACCTTGGCTGTCAGCTTATACACCGAAAAGAAAGAAACAAGCCATCTCCCTAGATGACTTTGATTTCAGTAAGCTGGTGCCTACAAAAGCCAAGGCCCTGAAGAAGCCAAAGATTCTTTCAAGAATGCTTGGGGACAACGGACACAAATTTATGGAGATTGCAAGGCCTCCACAGGATTTAACCATGGAAAATTTTGATATGAATGATTACTCTATCTCTAGAGTTGAATTGGGCAAGATAACTCATGAAAGTGCCAAGAATGATATGCAGTCAGCCATGGACATCCTGATTCAAAAATTTGATAGGGAGAAAGAGATGAAAGATCACTACAAAGCGATGGTGGAACAGTTGACTGTAGTGGTGAGGAAAATCACTTTGAATTCAGAAGCAGTAACTCCTGAGGCTTTTTTTGTAGAAGACCCCATCATCCAAAAAGCAGAAAAGACTCAACTCAAAGGAAAAGTACTTGAAGAGTACTTAGATAGGATGTGCACACAAGGGATTTCCCTGCTTACAGAGCTATATGAGAAGACAGATAAAATGGGGAAAATAAGAGCAGAGCTTGATGATCTCATTGATGTTGTTTCTCAAGATATTGAGCGCATAGAAAAGAATCATGATAAATGGGTGGAGATGAGAAAATTGAAAATAAGCACTCTAATATCAATTGGCGTCATTCCTAATAGGGATTCTTATACAGAAACCAAAGAGGCATTAACATACAAGAGATGTGTGCTTAAAGATTTGATCAACGACCTTGAAACTACGAGGAAACTCAGTGAACAAAGTGATGTCAGTCTTTTGCATAAATTGGAGGAGCTACCCTGCAAGCTCGTATCACAGGATAACCAATTTCTCTCTGCAGAAGAAATGGTTCGGGAATTTGAAGATATGTTCTAGAAAGAGTTTGAAGACAAAACATTTTCAATGGCCTCTGTGGACAATATTCTGGACAATCAGTTAACTTTGGATAATTTGAAAACCAAGTTAACTAGTCATGCAAAATCAGTCACTACAGTCAGAGATGCCATAGTAAGAGCCAAGATGATTTTTAGGAACACAGTTAGTCCAAACAGTATTGGTATGCAAGCAGCTTTCACCATGTATGATTGTCATATGAAGAAAGATGGCGACACAAGTTGAAGCAGTTTTTCCCAATACTTAGTTTATTTTTTTCTGCTTTTTAGATGTACTTTTGAAACAATTTTGGACATATTTACGTGTACTTTTTCCATATGTAATTACATGTAAAAACATAGGAAGTCCCAAGTCAAAAAGGACTCCTTTGTTGAATAAGTCAAAGTAGTTGTAATATTCCTATTTTTGCTCTAGGCTTCTCCCTATAAATAAAGAGGGCCTCTATTGTAAATATTATCTTTTAGTTATTGAAGCGAAACTCTGCCAAATTGAAGAGCATTTTGAGACTTTGTGTTGAAATTGTAAATCAAATTTTCTCAAGTGAATAAGAAAGCAAGTGATCGTTCAAACTTTGTGTTGAAATATCTTGTGTTGTATTGGAAATTGTTCTTATGTCCTTTTCCTAATACGATCTTATCTGTTTGATTAAATAGTAGTGTGAGTGAGAATAATCTGGGAGATGTTCTAAAGTTGATTGTGGAGACTTTGTGCTACATCAATTATCTTTAGTTTGTGATTTAGTGTTTTAAAGTGAAATATATTAGAAAGGCTTTGAACTACTATTATCTTTTGTGATCATATATTTTGTTGTAGTTTTCAGTGAAGACTTTGGGCTGCACCTCATTCTACTGGGTTCTAAGTTATAAATCAGCAAAAGAAGCAACGATAGACTTTGTGCTCTCATGGGTTTCTTGATTTTTCATTTTGTATCAAGAAAGTGCTCTTTTATTTTGTAAACATCATTTCTGAAAAAAGAGAAATGGATGACATGGTCTCACCCTTAAATTAGTATCTAGTTTAAAGTATTTTGTGATAGTTGATAGGGAACCTCCCCTTGTTGAGACGAGAGATTTATCTCATTACACTGTGGTCGATATAACCATTTTGCCTTTAGTTAGTTGAAGACAAAAAATTCACCCAACACATCCATTGCCAAGATTTTTGATTGTATCATGAGACACATGTGGGGTCAAAGAGTCACTCACATTCACATACCCATCCTCATTAGATGCTAATATATATTGTGATGAATTTGAAGCACATTTGGTTCTTAATTGTTGCATTTCTCGAATCAAATTTTTCTCTTCCCTTAATAACTCAAGTAGTCTCTCTTGTTCTGACATATTTATTTTGACTGTAAATAATGTTGTTACAAGATATCTCACTATTTTTCATCAAGTTCCTTTTCAGAGTCACCACCTCTTGTCAGGAGAGGAATACTTTTATCTTTTTGGGTCCTTCTTGCTAGCAGAGTTACCAATATGTGTTCAAATTCAAAATTTTACTGACTCTGTAATGAGATGGTCTCGAACCAAGATTTTGAATTACTCCCTAGTGGAGTCGCCAATTCTGTTAGGTCTCAAAAACATAGGTTGTAAACCTTCAGAGGATGACAAGTTCTCTTAACACTTTTGGCTAACAAAACAGGGTTGATATGATTGAAAACCCCCTTCTCTTTAGGCTCTTCTAGACCTAGTGGGTATACCTTGATAGTTGATGCAGATTTTAAAAGTTAAACTTAGGGATCTATTCATAGTGGCATGTAAGTGTGAGATAGATATAAGCTTTAATAACTACTCCTACTCCTAATGTGTGAGATTTTGAATATGTGAATAAGGTTTTGAAATGTTATTTTGTAATGACCAATGATTTATCTATTATGGGCAACGGAGTCAGGATGTGTATGATAGATATGTACTCCCTCTTGGCTTAACTCAAATTATTTGGCACTTTTCAAATGTTTATACCTTGTATAAATGTGGAAGAATATTGGTTATGAGGCTCTTCTTATCGATCCCAATGATATTTTCCCAGGTTACTATGATCAATTGAAAGGACTTTTAATTCTGGTGTGAAGGAAACCAACCAAGATGATTTATTTTAAAGGGTTTTAACTCTGGGTAGAGACCAATAAACATAAACCATTCAGAAGAACTTAAATCAACTTCTCACATAAACCAATCAAGCAGATCACACAGAAGCAACAAATGTGCCTTGATAAATTAAACACATCCTTGATATATTCAATTTAAATAACAAAGGAAAACCTTTATGGAGACAACACATATAACACATATGCATGAACATTAACAAATAATTGAACACCAAAATTTTTGGACACTAGATTATAATATTCCTCTTCATTAAATTGCTTCAGAAGATTTTACAATTCATGCTGGAAGTCTTTATTTATTTATTTCCTAATCTACTAATTGCTGCTTGCTCTGATTATTGATTCTTACTTCATTTTTTCTTTCTGCTCTTCCTTCTCTTTGATTTTCATCTCTCATAAATACTTTGTAATTTTAGGGTTATGACCCTTCACACATATGTTCAGTGCAACTTTTCATTTAATTTATTATCTTTGGCAAGAATAAATATTCAATTTCTCGTGCTAATTAATTATTATCCCTCCTTTTTTATGCCAATGTTCACGCTTACATTCACTCCTTGCTGGAAATGTTTCACCTTTAATAAAAATGTCATTAGGGTAAAGTAATCATCACTTTATAACTCCTTGGTGAAAATATTTCACATTTCGGTGAAAATATTTTACAACTTTATTTTTGTCAAGAGACCATTAAAATAAATGTTCTTCTCCTTGTGAATACATTCCCCTTGTTTTAATTGCAAAAATATTTAATATATTCTCCTGTGAAAATAATTTCAATGATTACTATAATCCTTCCCTTGTTGGCAATTTTCGTGTTCATTTTTACCCATTTTAGCAAAATGTCCTTTGGGTAAAAATATTTACCTACCCTGAAATTTTTATGCTCTCTTAATTCTTGGGGTAAAAATGTTTTACTTCTCGGGAAAACACTTGCAATTGTATTATTAAAATGATACCCCCCAAAGTAATATCAAATTCACCTTGATTATTTCTTCTTTGCACTTTAGCAATTCACGCATTTTCCATTTTCATTCTATCAAAGGGACTAATTTTGGGGTCTTCCTGATATTCATTATTCCTCTTGATAGATTTTTGGCTTTGCAATATTTTTATGTCTCTTTGAATTTTGAAGGGACTAAATGAATGGTCATTCCAATATGTCAAACTTCTCCCGATATAATTTTATTTAATATTCACTTGCATTGGCGGGGAGGTATTGTGTCGGAGGGACTCGACATTTTGTTCAGTCAATATTATTTACTCTCCTCGATGTTTTCTTCAAACCAATGAGTCACCCTTTCTGAGGACATCGGAGCGATACACTTTTCACTCATTCCGATATGCTATAGTCCTCTCGATATAGGGTTGTTTCACATTAGGTTTTCTTATGTGTTTGCATCTTTGCCCTAACTACAGCTTGTTGCTCCCTGTAGTGATGCGGAAAATGTTAGGGTTACCTTCTCCACCACATCTACCAAATCTGCAGGTAATTTCTTTAGAAACCATTCGTGATTTTGATTCTCTGGAATCGTGATTCTCTTGGCAGGATTTGTGACAAAAATTCTTGACAGAAGATGATGACATTTGACAGTGATATGTACATAATCTAGAATTGTATATTGCACATTCAATATGCGCCCAATTGTCTTTCTAAAATTTCTTGGATCATTAGGATCCTCGAATGGATATGCTCCCATTAACATGACATACAGTATTACGCCATATGACCAGACATCTGCAACCTTGCCATTGTATTCTTTCTTTGATAAAACCTTTGGGGCTATGTATGCAAGCGTTCCCATAATGGATTTGGGCTTATTACCACCCAACACTGTGGGGCTAATTTCTTTCCATAGTTTTTGTTTCATATCTCAATATACAAGGTCTTTATACCCTCATCTCTTGGAGGAGCAAGAGATGATATCTCACCAGCTTTATTCAAGAGTTTTGCTACAACTGGATCATTTACTCCATAATATCGATCCATACTATTCTCTAGTGAGAAAGCTCCCCTGTAACAGGCATCTCGTGCCGATAAAGGCATTCAGCACCTCATGTATACTCACAACGAACATAGAAACTACAAACATGAGCTCTATTCCTTTTGTAATATGGTGTCATTCTTTGAAGCTTCAATATTCTATCATTTAGACGGGGCTTTCCATATGATGACTCATAATCTATACATGTTCTAGCCTTCCAATCTCGCTCTTCTACATTATTTCTCTCTTATAGACTACTCAATAATCTTGAAAAACTAGACTGTGTTTGGCTATGTTTGCATTCTGGACTGAGATTGAACATTTGGAAGAATTCCTCACTCCAGTTTGGAACCGTGATGCTTTTGATTGGATGTTGTTCCATTAATAATAGCTTTCCTCTTAATATCATACAAAGTCCTCTTTATGTTCTCTAATAGTACTCTCATAGCTTCCCCAATGAGTTTAAATGCGGCCTCTGCGCCATAAAATTTGTTCTTGTCAAGGTGGAGGAGAAGCACAAGCTTTCTTTATTGCTTTTTCATAACAGAATCATCTACTGTCGAGTCTACTTTTGAAGAATTCCATACTAATCCATATCACATCCATTCAATTTGGTTCCTTATTACATTCCATATCTGCATAAACAACTATTTTTTACAGCTATATATCTCTCTCAACTTTACTAGGCATCTAACCGGCTGACATGCTAACTGAAGCAAAGATAAGATAAGTCCCCTTATGTACAAGTTCAAGAAACTAACTTTCTCCTGCTATAATTCTACCATAATCCCCAGGTCCACTATGGCAATTTAGTAGAATCGATGAATGGGTCTCACCAGTATCAAGAAGTTCAGTTCTATAAATCTCATTCACAAGACTTGTACTAAAAGAAGGCTTTGATGCTCCATTATAGCCATCAACTGAATTATGTTATAGTTGTTTGCTTTTATGCGAGGGAGTACATTTTCTGCAAATTCCAAATATGATGCTACACGTGTTTCTGGACCACTCATTCCTACATGAGCCTTATAAATACGTGGAGCCTCAGACCTTGGTGGTTGAGAATATTTGAACTCATACCTCTTAGAAGGTGGTAGATCCCAATAAACTCCATCGTATGCTATAATGAAGTAGATGCATTTTCTGATTTTCTCTTTGTATGGATATTGGCCTTGCCCTTCTGAGTCTATATGCATTGCCACTATCTGTAATAGTGACAGTGGGCAGCCAAACCCTAATGTTTCAATCTGCTCCATAACTTGAATTGCCTATTGCAAGTATGTGCTTAATCAGTGTTCTCATTGATGTCAACATATTCTTGTTGTTATTGATGTCAACTGTATCTTATTCTATTACTTCTTTAGAAGACTTGTATGTTGAGGATATTGAGAAAATTATCCTCTCCAGAAGAAACAAGTGAGTTATAGTGAAGTGCAGTATAGACAATGAGTGGTATGTTGAAGAACAACCTGGTAGACTACTCCGCATCTCTTTCTGGATGATAATCTGGTAATGCAGTTCAGATATGATGTTCTCAGTTGTTTGAAAATATTATGCCTCAGAGGTTAAGAACTGATTCTCTTTGGAAGTCATCCTGAAGAAATGTCTAAGTCCGGGTAAGCAAAGGTATAGTAGGAACAGTGAATAGGGTCTAGTGCAGTGGTCCGCATTCCTCCGCAGACAAGTATTTTATTATGCGGTTTTAAGGTGTTGTAAACACTTATATGAAGTGTCTTATTCCAGAGTTAGGAGATCTGAAGTTCACCAAAAGGATAGCTACAAGCTGTTAAGTATATGCACAGTTTTTGACAGAGCTTAACAGAGACAAAGTCTGAGTTCTGATGGTCTGCATTTCTCTGTAAGATGATATGATGCCTTGCAGTTCTGAGGGAAATATTGGGAATGTATAAAGAGTCCTTGATATGATTTTGGAAGTGTTTTCTGATCAGTAGTAGAAGTTGTAAGTCAGCAGATGAACCTATTAAGCATGCTCTTGAGGAACAGGCTGATTGGTAAGATAAATCATGATGCAGAGAAAGGTTAGCATGTGAAAGATCTATGTAAGTAATTGAATAATTAGATCTAACATATATGAACACATTTGGGAGAAGATTTGGATCCACGCATCACATAGTGCATTGGATTAAGCGATAAGGTACATCTTTCTATGTACACATTTCACTTCTTGGATGCTGACCTGATTATGGAGTAAATCATGATGTGGATATATAAAGGTGATGGAATTCGATTGAGTTGTGTGTGTGTGGACATATATGTGTGTGATGCGAAGATATGAATAGTGGAGTAGAGTTAGAGGATCAACAACGATGAAGACTTGGGATTCAGAATATAGTTGTTAAATGACTGCACCCTAGAATAGTGGTAGATGCTTAAGCAGTATTCAGTTATCATGTGTGATCTGATTGGAAGCATGTTTTATCATCAAGGCAGTAAGCCAAAAGTGAGCCTCCAGTAGGGTTTAACATCCCTCATTGTAATCTTGCTAGGTTTAGGGTTGAGGCAGTGAGCCTACTAAATCTAGTTGTAGCTCATGGTAGTAAGTCAACATGTTCTAGGACAATGGAGTGACCAAGCCTGAACATCATTTCTGTAAAGATTGCAATATATTTATGAGAGCTAATCCTCTCCATGGTTTTTCCCTTTTGGGTTTTCCACGTAAAATCTTGGTGTTATGTGTCATGCTTTTGTGGATGCTATTCAGTTGTATATTTTGCTTCTGTTTGATTATTCTTTTGAAATGGTTAAAAGTAAAAGTTTAAGAAAAGATTTATAGAACACTAATTCACCCCCCCTCTCAGTGTTCTTGACAATCAACAATTGGTATCAGAGCCATGTTCCTCGGAAGAAGTTTAACAACTTGAGGAAGATCTGTGATAGTGTGATCATGGCAGCAAGATGGTATGGAAATTATGAAAGGTACAATCAACTAGAAGCAACTCTTATGGATCTTGAAAACTCTAAAGCAGAAGTTAGGGATCTGAAAGAAAACTTGCAACAAGCAAATGAATGCATCTTAAAGCTAAATTAGCAAGTCAAGAAATTCAAAGACAAATACAAAGAAGTCAATGACCAACTGCTATTAGCAAATGAAGCCGTAAATGATTTGGAAGCAGAAGTTATAGAAAGAACAAAAGTAGAAGATGATCTAAACTTTACTGTGAAAAATAGATCAGACGATTGTGCAAAACTTGAAAAAGAAATTATAAGTTTAAAAATAGATTTGGAAAAGGCAAGAAGTTTTGAAGAAAAATTCAAGATAAGTACTGCAAAGCTTGATGAAATGATTGCTAACCAGAGGAATGCTGATGACAAACATGGTTTAGGATTTGAGAAAGGAGAAAGTTCAAACTCCAGGAAAATAAGCACTGAACCAAGGCAAAACAAAGGATACCAGTTTAGAAATCAAAGAAGAAGACCTAGAAGATCTCAGGTCAGACAACCAAATGCTCAAAGGTACCCATCTTTCAATGGTTATTGTAATTCATGCAATAAGTTTGGTCATAAGGCTACTTAGTGTAGAAGTAGAATAAATCAAAAGACTCCATTATTCTCTAGTCAGTGTTTTAATTGCAAGAAAATTAGTCATAGAGCAAATGAATGTAGAAATCAGTTCAAGAAAAGTTTCAACAATGGAAGTAATGAACAGTCATTTAAAGGTAAATGCTTCACTTGTAATAGGATTGGTTATAGAGCTGTTGTATGCAGAAGTAAAGTAAGTCAGAATTCTATTAGGTGCAATGCATGCTATAAAATGGGACACACATCAAATGAATGCAGAAGATCAGTAAGGACTAACTTTCAAAATACAAGGAACAATCAATCATTCAATGGAAAATGTTTTGCATGCAATAGATTTGGACACATGGCTAATCAATGCAGATCAAATTTAGTCAATGGAAGGATTCAAGGACAAAAGAATGTGGTATGTTTCAATTGCAACAAATCTGGACATATTGCAAGGTTTTGAAGAAGCAAGAATGTGAAGAGAAATAGTCATTCTGAAGAAAGGAAAACAAAGTAGAGAAATGACAAGGGAAAAGAGAAAGTTAATCCAGTTGAAACCAAGAAAGAAATGAATGAAGTATGAATCAAGAAAGAAGTAATTAAAGTCAGGGATCAATCCACACCAGTACTCAGTGTAGATACCTCCTCCGGGAAGTAAATTGAGTGCTCTGGCTTAGGGGGAGAAATGTTGAAAATCCAAATCCCCCAACTAGAAAGTGGGTGCTAGAAGACGACACGAGGGTTTTTGATGATGAAATCTAAGGTGACATATCTCTCAAAAGAAAAAATGGAATAAAAAGGGATAATGTGGCATATTGTAAAGCAATCCTAATCAAGTACAGTGAAGGGTTTCAACAGTCTTTTTTTTATGACTAGGTCAAATCGCACGGAGGACAAGAAGAAATGTTTGGGGCTTCTAAAATCACTTTGCATTCGGCGCCACAATGTATTGATTTGTGCTGTGAACTACAACCTGTGCCATGGAAATTCTTTAAAGGATAAATGATTCTACTTGGTCACACACACTTCTAGAAGCCCTTGGAAGGTTGTATTTGCAGTAGTTGTAAATCAAGCAAGGACTATGATGGATTTTGAGAATTCGCTGTTGGAGGTAGCTGGTCGAACTAATGCCCATGATGGAAAGCGTAGGAATCAAGCTCCAACAAAGAGGAAGCATTCTGATTCCTCTCAGACGATGGCAATGATTCCAACTCTGATAATGGGGATGATTCTGATGGCAGAAAGACATCTAGGACAAGGATGCCTTTGAAGAAGAGATTTGATTCTAGAAATGATAATGTGGAGATGATTTAGACAGTGATGGATTGTCATTTGAGAGTGATTTGTACAAAGATGATGAAGATAGGGAATGACTTTGAAAGTTGTCTGAACTAGACAGAGAGATGATTTTTACAAAAAGAATAGAGGTAGGAGATAATTTTTGGTATGGAAAAGGGCTGAAGCTCGATAAAATGAGACTAGGAATCAGAGGGGAAGAGATGTAGGGCCATTGTCTTCATGAATGCGCTCTTCTGTGAAATCTACTAGGACAGTAAAATAAAATGCCTTAAATGAATTAGTTGCAAAGAGATAGAAGGCACATGATTTAGATGTGGAGAGAAGGTGAAGGGATACTGTTGGGTCATCTAGAAGACGGGATTCTTCATCTGTCAGACGAAAGTCTCATGCTAGTCCTAGTGTTAGTCCATCATCCTCTAGTAATAGGGATCAGAGCCCAAGCAGTCGTGGAAATTTAGATGACAGTGATGAAAAAGGCACAAATTCTGATATTCCTTCCTTTGAAGATATTAAGAGTATAAAAATCTGAAGATCAATGCTTGCCAAGTGGTTCATGGAGCCATTCTTCAAAAAGATCATTTTGGGTTGTTTTATGAGAATTGGGATCGGTATGTCAAGGATAGGATAACATATTTACTATATTTACATGTGATGATAGTGTAGCTAGATGGCAGATGGAGAGGGTGTCTGATTCGTCACCTCTTGAGAAAGAGTTTAAGGAACAGGAACGGGAAGTAGAGTGCACTAAGGGCCAAATCTTTGGTAGAGTTGATGTGGAAGAAAAGAAAAATGCACTAAAGGAAATAAATAGCTTTACATCTATTAAGTAGATACTACAGGAGAAGAAGATGATTTCTGCAAGAGGGATAGGCTAAGGAAGGAGATGAAGCTTGCAAAGAGTAAACATGATTATTTAGGAGTCGATAGGATCAAAACAAGGTTGAAAGACTTAAAAGTCCTTTTACTTTAGAGAAAAGGCAAGGATCCAAAAGCCTAAAATGACCAAGTATTAGAAATATGCAAGGTAAGTGATGATATATGTTGACAAGGGTCAAAAGTAAGGAGGGCTTGCAAGTGTTCAAGAGCCTCTACCTCTCAGTGATTAAGCTGCATCTAAGAAGCAAAAGCAAAAGAAGAAAAGTAGAAGAACTAACCAGGAAAAAGAGGACCTGGTTGAACTAGGACAAGGCCCAAAACTGTCCAAGACTGTGGCAGATGATCAAAGACCATTGAGTCTAAACTTGCAAGGGCAGTAATACTGTCAGTTGAAGCTGGCGTTGAACTTGAAGGGCCCAGGAAATTAACAGTAGCAGTTGTTGAAGAAAAGGGCAGATACCAAAGAAGAAAAACCCAAGGAGATTAAAGGAAAGGTTCTAGGAAAAAAGGTCCCAAAACTCGTGAGGTAGATGTAGGAAAGGTTAACAAGATTGAAAGAAGAGAAGGGGAAAAGGAAGCCTCAAAGGAAGAAGGCTGAGGGCAAATCATCAACTGGCAAGCAGAAGGAAGAAGCTTACAAATTGACTTTAAATGAGAAAAGAAGTTCATTGCCCAAGTAGGGGTTTTATCTGATGTTTCAAGGGAGAAACAAATCACTTCAAGAAACCAAAATATGAGACAAAGAAGAATAAGTGTGGACCTATTTGCTAACAGAAGACCATGACATCCAAAGATAAAACTCAAAGGCATATATATGATAGTAAAGTAAAGGAAGAGGTCATTGCAATGTAAATTGAACTTGTTGAGAGTAAGGCTCACATGAATATGGAAACCAAAAAGGAGGAGAAAGATGATAAGGGAAGCTTGCAGAAGAAAACCTACAGATAGAGTCACGTATGAAGCTCTAAGAAGACAAGATATGTTACTCCGGAAGTGATAGCATGTGAAGGTTCTAGATATGGTTTGATGTGTACTCCTGAGAGGGAGTAGTCAGAGCAATAAAAGGAAAAAGTAGTGCAGGTAATAATAAGGGATGGTTGCTGAAGTCAAGAAGATTATGAAATTATCTCCCAGGGGAAGCAGGTAAATGATGCTAATATGAATTTATGATAAAGAGCAGTAAGTATTATAGTGTTACTAGCAAAGAAAATAAGGCAGTAGCAGCAAGATCCTAAGGTGAGAATTGACAAACCAAGGAGAGAACTTCACATGAAGAGCCAAAGTTGCAGTTAGGAAAGCATCAAGCAAGGGGGAGCAATCAATTGAAGAGAGTTCAGAAGAGAGATTAGATTAGAACAGATGAGTGCAAGCATGTGCCCTTTGCCATTGATGTCAAAGGGGGGGAGAAGTCATGTGAAAAACTTAGAGTGCAGATATGTAAAAGAAAGGGGAAGAATTTTGGAGAAAGAAATAAGTGCAGGTGTGTAAAGAGAAAGGGGGAGAATCTTGTCTTGATGGCTGTTGCATTTTTTCATATCATATGTTGCCATCAATGACAAAGGGGGAGATTGTTGCAAGTATGTGCCTAATTAGTGTTGTCATTGATGTCAACATATTCTTGTTGTTATTGATGTCAACTGTATCTTACTCTATTACTTGTTTAGAAGACTTGTATGTTGAGGATATTGAGAAAATTAGTCTCTCCGGAAGAAACAAGTGAGTTACAGTGAAGTGTAGTATAGACAGTGAGTGGTATGTTGAAGAACAACTCGGTAGACTACTCCGCAACTCTTTCTGGATGATGATCTGGTAATGCGGTTCAGATATGATGTTCTTAGTTGTTTGACAGTATTATGCCTCAGAGATTAAGACCTGATTCTCTCCAGAAGTCATCTTGAAGAAATGTCTAAGTCCGGGTAAGCAAAGGTATAACAGGAACAGTGAATAGGGTCTAGTGCAGTGGTCCACATTCCTCCACAGAAAAGTATTTTGTTATACAATTTTGAGGTTTTGTAAACACTTATATGAAGTGTCTTATTCTAGAGTTAGGAGATTTGAAGTTCACTAGAAGGATAGCTACAAGTTGTTAAGTATCGGCACAATGTTTGACAGAGCTTGACAAAGACAGAGTCTGAGTTGTGATGGTCTGCATTTCTCCACAAGATGATATGATGCCTTGCAGTTCTAAGGGAAAGATGGGGAATGTATAAAGAGTCCTTGATATGATTTTGGAAGTGTTTTGTTATTAGAAGTAGAAGTTGTAAGTCAGTAGATGAATTTGTTAAGCATGCTCTTGAGGAACAGGCTGACTGGTGAGATAAATCATGATGTGGAGAAAGGTTAGAGTGTGAAAGATCTATGTAAGTAATTGAATGATTAGAGCTGACATCTATGAACATGTTTGGGATAAGATTTGGGTCCACGCGTCACATAGTGCATTGGATTAAGTGACAAGGTACATCTTTCTATGTACACGTTTCACTTCTTGGATGCCGACCTGATTATGGAGTAAATCATGATGCAGATATATAAAGGCCATGGAATTCGGTTGAGTGGTGTGTGTGTGTGGACAATGTGTGTGATGCGAAGATGCGAATAGTGGAGCAGAGTTAGAGGATCAGCAGCGATGAATACTTGGGATTCAGAATACAGTTGTTAAATGACTGCACCCTGGCATAGTGGCAGATGCTTAAGCAATATTCAATTATCATGTGTGATTTGATTGGAAGCATGTTTTGTCATCATAGCAATAAGCTGACAGTGAGACTCTAGTAGGGTTTAACAGCCCTCAGGGTTTAACAACCCTCATTGTAATCTTGCTAGGTTTAAGGTTGAGGCAGTGAGCCTGCTAAATCTAGTTGTACCTCATGGCAGTAAGCCAACATGTTCTAGGCCCATGGAGTGACCAAGCCTGAACATCATTTATGTAAAGATTGTAATATATTTATGAGAGCTAATCCTCTTCGTGGTTTTTCCCTTTTTGGGTTTTCCATGTAAAATCTTGGTGTTATGTGTCATGCTTTTGTGGATGCTATTCAATTGTATATTTTTCTTCTGTTTGATTATTCTTTTGAAATGGTTAAAAGTAAAAGTTCAAGAAAAGATTTATAGAACACTGATTCACCCCCCCTCTCAGTGTTCCTGACAATCAACATTGCCAACTCCTATAACAACAATTGTGTGACACTTGTCGGGTCTCATTATGGGCCCAACTAAAAAAAATTCATTTTGAAACAAGTTTTGTTCACAATTGACCTGAAACTGCTTCAACATGTTTTGGAGATGAAAAAATGAACTGGGTAATCATTAGAATCCTTTTTCAGGCATTTTGCATTGTGAGCAAAACAAGTCAGGTGGCCTTCAGAATTGCTTTGAAAAACTAATCAAATCATCTCCTGGAGTCATAAAAATGCACATGCATGTAGACATTTGAACCAACAATTGACTGCAACAAACAATTTGGCAAGACCCATCCAGATGTACAAAATATTCAATGTCAAAGTAGCTCATTCAGCCTTTTCTGGAACTGTAGCTGTCAAAAACCAATTAGGGCTTACCAAGTCACCATTTTGAAAAAATACCAAATCACCTCCTAGGAAGTTGCCACTAGAAACACTAGATGATTTAGGTCCATTGAGCATGTGTGCAAAGGGGTTTCTTTCCAATCCACTTCTTTCATGAAATATTAAAAGCCCAAGTTGACCCCCTGAAACTTTTCTAGAAATGTAGTCATCAAAACAGTGAAAATTCAATTTGCTTTTGATTTTGAAAAAATAGCAAATGAGGTGTTGGGGCCTTGAAAATGGACACGAGAGTAGATTATCATAGGGAAAATATGGGAAACCAATTATTTTTCCATGAAACTCATCCAATTGCTAGATATTGGCTTCCAAAGTTGACCTCTCAGGCAGATTTCACACTGTGCAGACAACAAACCTTTCTAGAACCCTTCAACTTGATGCTTCAAAAACTTGTCAAATCAGATCATAGGGAGTAGAAATTGGATAGGTATACTCACATATGGTAAACAAACATGTTTGTAAAGTGGTTTGGCATAGGAGTGAATAGGTCTCAAGCTGTGAATTTTCAAATTGGGCTCCTGAGATAGATTTTGTAACTGTATTTTTGAGTGCTGAAATTGATTTTTTCCTCATGGGACCTTCAAATTTTGCCAAAATTTGAAGGTTCCAACAGTGTGAGGTTTGGATATATTTTAGAGAAGTGGTTGAAGATGTTAAATCTAGAATTTGGTGCTCCGTAACGCTGTGGTTTGAGAGTCATGTTCACCAGTTTGAAGACTATGCCTGGTAGTGTTTGCGGTGTGACTGGAAGAAAGTATTTTGCTCCGCATTTCTCTGCAGTTTTGGATGAGTGTTCATAATGTCCATATCTATGTTTTTTCCAAAGGACTTGTGATTTGGTGCTCCGGAATGTAGTTTTCTTGAGTAGCAGAACTTGGCAGTGTTAGTTGTGAGCAGTATGTGAACTGTCTTCAAGTGAGATTTGTTGTAGCTAGATTTATTGGCTCCTAGGTGATTTCATGTTGTTCATGGATGTTTCCAGATCATGTTAAAGTCTTTTCCTTGGTTCACAAATTATGGTTGTGCTCTTGAAAGTGTGTGCCTAAGTGTTCTTGGTGTTTACACAAGTTTAGCCGACTTGGGTGTTAATAATAATTGCAAATGTGCTTCGTGGATTGAGGAAGCATGTTGAAGCATGTGAAAATGTTTTTAGGTCTGAGCTAAGCTATGAAATGTTCTACCTTCATTCCTTTGCTCCATGGGAATGTTTAGGTCAAGACCTAATTTGAATTTTGTGTGTTTGCCGACTTTGGAGATTGCTTCAAGGGTTGTAGAGTGTGTTGCCAACCTTGATGAATGTTTGAAGGTTGATGTTGATATAAATAAGTGTAAAGGATTTGTGTGTACGTGCACATGCATGAGGATTGTGATGTTTGTGTTGTGAATTTGAATCAGAGGCAGTAAGGACTTTCATGTGGTAGAAGACATAATGTGGTGAGCAGAAGTCATCTATAATTTTTAAAGAGGCTACGAAGGTGATGTTTGTTGTACTTCATTGGAACTAAACTCATGCATGTGGTAGATGCTTTCATATTAGTTCATGGTAGTGAGCCACCTCTTCTCTTCTAACTTTCTTTTTTAGTGGGTAGTGAGTCCACTTGGACAATGAGCATTCTTTGCATGGTAGTGAGCCTCTTGTAATTTGGTGTTGCTACTACTTTATATTGTGAGCTAATCCTCACTGTGGTTTTTCCCTTTTAGGGTTTTCCATGTAAAAATCTAGTGTTATCTTGTGCATGGTGTTGATATGTTTAAGTCTCTGTTATTTGATTTTCATGTTTAATCTTCATAACAGATTAAGGGTTTAAGTAAACAAATGTGGATGTGATTATGTTTATGAGGGTTTGGAGTTTTTGATATAACTAATTCAACCCCCCTCTCCATTGTCTTGTGCCTTCAACACTTCCTCGAAAGAGACTTTCACTATATTTGGATGCATGTGAGGGTATGGTCAAGGACCTACCCTAGTGATGGTGGCTATTGTTAGCAACATTTTTCTACTTAAAAAGACTAGGTAATTCTTTCCCATTGGATTAGTAGAGTATATCATGGACATGATGGTGGAGGAGTGGCAATTCATCTGGGGGGCCTATGTTTTGGTGTATTTGTACATAGATTTGCATCTAGTGACCTAAAGTGGTGGTCAAAGTATGGCTTTAGTCATATTGCTACAAATATGGGGATGGGAGAATATTGTAGTGCTTTATTTTATAGGAAAAAGGGTGGGTAGAGAGGATGGGGAGCCATGTGTTTATTCCTAGGCTGTATGACTAGGGTACTGGTACCTAGGTGACACGATGCACTATCTGTTGGGTCCTAAAATAGCTAATCCAAAACCCTAGAACATTATCTAATCTCCTAGGCCATGGATGTCATCAAGAGGACTAGGAAGGGGGCTCATCGACAGGTTAAGGATGATTTAGGGAAACTAGTAGGAGTGGTTAATCTTCACTTCTCTTTAAGCTCAGCTAAACTTAGGAGGGTATTCCTAGAGGTATCTCTCAACAGGGACTTGTTGATGGCCAAATTGACACATGCAACATAGGTAGGACAAAGATCACCTTACCTCTCCTAGAAAGGTAATTTATCCCTAAGAATCAATCAACTCAAAGGTCTTGGGGGTCAGGTCACAACCGTTCTGTGCAAGATTAGTGTTCAATATGGATTGTTTGTTCAAGGGGCCTACGGTTTTGTACTCAAATCAAACTAGATTGTGTTTTTTATTCTAAAACCTACTCGACTCAATGGTGAAAAAGATCAAAATACTTTAGGAATGTAAGAAGGTGATGTGGGTGCTTTATTCTAACCTTTATTTAATTAATGACCTAAGAAATCTATTAACTGCAGCATTAAGATCAGTATTTAACTCTATAATTCATACCAATAGTGTGAGATTCAAATGGATTTGAATAATAAAGTGACTATGATTTCCAATTATTGTATTCTACATGCAAATCAAAAATAACTTCACAAATTTCAAATTAAGCACAATGTTTCTCAAGCAATAAATGAATAAAGATTAAGATTAGGCACTACACCACATGCAAGAAGATGAATCTAGAGAAATTGGAACCATTTTTTTATTAGATTTCACTTTGATATAGGTACAAGTTTAGCAAATTACTACACTTGAATATCTGGTTTTGTCTTCAAAAGGTATCTCCTAATCTAGAATGTTGTAAGACTGAATGAAAAAGAAAAACTAAAATTGAAATTCTATAAAACTTCTAAGTATTGGACCAATGGCCTAATTCTTCAACCAGCGGACCCTTTCAATGAGACAAGAGTTCCCTTTAAATAGAGTCACAAGAAAGTAAAACTATTTTCAAAGAAAGCACATGCAACAATTAACCTTATCCTCATGCAATTGCTCCAAAAAGGTTTTCCTATTTTTAGTTTTAAAAGCATGCATATCCCTAGCACTCAAAAAGACTCATGCGAAAAGATCCATGCAAAAAGTACATGCAAAAGATAGGCACCACTTTATAATTACAGTGAATCCCTTTTTACATTATAAAGAATGAATAGAATATTTTCAAAGAATATTCCCTATTTTAAAAATAGGAAGTTCAATTGGCAGCGCCCTTGGTTCTCTATCCCTATTTGTACTATGCAAAGTTGGCCAAGCATTGATTGACTAAGTCTTCATCTGGGCCATCAACCCAAACCAATCTAAACTTTGTCCTCTCAAAAATATTAGATACAAAATCACTAAACCTTTTAAGCTTTTGTATATCATTCCTTATAAGCTTGAAGCTAGATTTAGTATCCATATATCTATCTAAGATGTCATCATCAGTATTAGAAGACATACTTAATTCTCCCTCCATTTTCTTCTTTAAGGCTTCTTTGGTTGCATCCAAAGTATCTAGCCTACAGTTATCTCCTAGAAAGAAGTTAGAATCCACAACCTTTATCACAAAGATTTCAAATTGGAGTTCTCATACAATTCCTTATGTAACTTCAAGAGGGTTCAACCTATACTCTACCATCAATTCAACCTTGAAAGTCAGAATACTTTACATTTTTCCACAAAATCAGGTTCTTCATCCTATAAGATATTAGCTTTCTTTAGCTCATCTAGGTTTATTTTTCCTAACTCCTTGAGAAGCTTTAAATCTTGCTCATATTTCTTTTCTTCATCTTTGAGATTCTCCATGAAAGAATCTATTTGCTTCTCTAATTCATAAGCTTCCTCATAATGCTCATATCCTATTTCTAAAATTCCATTTTCTTCAATAAAAAATTTAGAAACCCACTTATCCATTATATTTATTTTTCCCTTCATTACCTGTAAAGAATCTACTTCCTATTTAGTCATCAAAATTGGGGTCTTTGAAGATAGATCCTACTGGGAAATAGGTGTGAGAAGTTCCTTGACAAATGTCTTAATTTGTTCTAGTTGTAACTTCAATCCATCCTTGGTTTGTTTATCCTTTTGTAATCTTTATACTATTGTGTCAACAACTAAAACTAAGGAAACATTTTCTTCTTCTCTAGTTTGCCTCCCCAGATTTACCCTTATAATCTAATAACCAGAGACTAAAAGATCCATGTCATCTTTATTCTACATGGGAGTGGCAACTTCTATAACTCTTTCTCCCAATTCATTGACTTTCATGGTAGAGAGAGTTCTATGTTTCTTTGATGGTCTCCCCTTTTCAACCTATATAGCCATATCCTAGAGACTCGATGGATTTACAATTACCTTCTTCTGCTTCTCCAAGTTAAGCTTTAGCCGGGTGGGAGTTGTAGAAGTTGATTGTATGGTTTGACCAATTTCTTTACCTTTGTTCTGCTCACCTCGATCCATGGTCTTATCTTTATCTTTTTCCACTTCTAGATTCCCTTTATTTTCTTGAAGAACCTCTTATTGAGGAAGCTCTTTCTCTTGATTCATTTCTAAATTTTGAACAAAAACCTTAGAAGAAGGAGAAGAGTCAACAAATTTATTCCGACTTTACTTTATATGGTCAAGGTTTTCCTCATTCAGGATTTCCTCTTGACTTTTCTCCATTTTTGGATTTATTATTATTGTGAAGTTTAAGTTTCTTTTAGAGGATCCTTCTACTTTAGCACTTCTCCTATAACAGTATCAACAAAATTGGTTTGATTTTCAATGGTATCAATCAAGTCTTGTTGTTCTTCATAAGTCAATACATGCTCTTCTCTTTCTTCTTCCTCCAATTGTTCCTATGTATGAAGGTGTTGATTAGAAATACCTTTTGATAGATCATTTTGGAAACCTTCTTGATCTCTTTCCCTCTATGTTTCATCTTCATCAAGTACATCGTCACTTGCAGTCTCTTCTTGAAAAGGTTGTTGGTGTAGAGAGATGTCTAGTAGATTCCCTGATCTATATCCATCTGATCATTCTTTTTACCACTAGACTACTCTTCTTTTTGTTCCTTCTAAGGAGAAGAAACTACACTGTCTTATGGCCCATGGGAGTCCTACAAATTTGTTTGAGGATTATCCTCCACATTCTGTTCATCTTTCTTTCCAAGCTATTGTCTATTAGCTTGTAGCAACTCATTTTCTAGCACATTTGATTGAAGACTAGATCTCCTTCTTGTCTTTTAGTAGTATCTTCTTGGAATTCTTCATCTTACTCATGATAGTGAGGAGATGGAGTGGCTTCTAAATATTTAGATTGTTAGGCATGAAAAAGGTGAATGATTACAACTAGCATGCACACTAGATAAAACCCTCTTTCATAATAACATTCAAGGACAAGACTGAGCCTAATCACTACCAAATGGAGGTGAACTCAACTATAGATCTTGTACTCAGGAGTGCTATAGAAAGATCAGATTTAATCAATCCTCGTTATCAAACCCTAGGTCAATAATGCACTAAACCATAGTTCTATGATGATTTGATTATAACAGAAGATGTACAACAAATCTCAAAAAACCAATTGTACAGGGAGGATCAGGAAGATGATAGAACCCGTGTCTCGGAAGCACAGGTGTTGGAGGACTATTTTGGGACTGCCCAAGTCCTGAATGGTTGAATCTGTAGAAACTATAAACTAGAGAGATGTTGCAGAGGTTGTCATGATGCTAGATCTAGAGCTAGCAGGGGCAAAAAGACTAGGGCACCACCACCCAATTCTTGCATAGAGGATTATTATTGAACTACTGTCAGATTCTAAAACCTTGATCCTTGCTCAGTCTTCATGTATCTTCATATTTCCTAGATATTGCTCCTATAACCTTGGTGTAGGAGCACCTTCACATCAGGGTTTATTTATGTTTGTTTTGTTTAATGAGGTCCTTGAGACCATTAAGTGGTTGTAATGAGGCTTGAAAGCCATGTTGTAATGGACTATGTCCAAATAACTAAGATCTACTATGTTTATGTTTTTAGTCCTAGGTAGGACAATCTTGTGTCAAGTAGGACAGTCTTTATAGTCATTAAAGTTTCCTTGTTGTAAGCCTTTTAAGGCATGTCTAGGTGTGTTGATGTGTTAAAAACCTTGTCCAAAGGTTAGTCAAGAGTTAAAAAAGCTTTCTAATCATGAAAACAGTCGGTAGGAGACAAGTTTCCAAAAATAGTTTCAAGAAGACAGTTTCTATTTTAAAATAGCAGTTAAAAAGCAAGAAAGAAATTGATGGTTTGGGCAGTTATCTAGAATCCCAAACATTTTGATGCATTGTATAAGGCTTATTTTAATCCAAGGAAAGTTGTAAGGTGGAGACCATTTGAAGGAATAGAAAGAAACATCAAAGAAAAGACTCTATTTCTGATTTTTCCTATTTTTTCTATTTTCTTCATTGTTTCTCTGAGTAATCCGTATCTGTACGGAATAGTCATTGCATGTGCTTGTAATGGAATGTTAGAGGAGGGAAGTACCTATGATTTGAGCATGGTGTGAGGTTTTGACATTGAGTTAGGAGGGAGAAATCACTGTTCTTCTGGAGGCTGTCCCAAACTCTGCTGTTCCATTAAAAAACTCACTATTTTCTGCAATAAAACCATACCTGTACGGCCTAGTGGGGGATGAAGTTTGTGTTGGTTGGTTAGTAGGGGAAGTCATCTAGCCTTTACAAGTGATTTGGAGGTTTGACACCAAGTTAGGAGGGAGTAACCGTTGGTTTTCCATTGACTATCCAAAACACTGATTTAGGGTATCTCTGAGCAACCCGATGGGTATTCCTTCTTGTTGCTGATCTTTCCTTGTTTCTAATCAATGGAGGGGGATGTAAAATAGTTTGTCCATAGTCTTGTGAAGGTTGCAGGGATAGGATATTGGTATGGTGAGTGTGGGCATGTGAGAAACCCCTACAGATTTATGTGTTAGAGGTTGAGAAGAGGACAACAGTCTTGTCAAGAAGGTAGTGAGTTTTGTTCATCATGTTTGTTTGTTTTGTCATTGAAGGCATTAAGAGTTTGGTAGGTTAGTGAGTTGGTAAGCTACAATGTAGTTGAACTTGTGTTGATAGAGACCATCCCAAGGTGGATGTTGTGGCTGTCTTTTATAAACAGTGTGGAAGATTGCTGTCCTGCATAGTGGTTGGATAGAGTTTTGATTGGGTCTTGGTTGGAATTAGGAGTCTTGGTGAGAGGTATCGGGAAGTCCCTCACGTTGGTGTGGAGAATGTGTGTTGTGTTGAGTTAGAACCCTGCCTTAAGAGAAGTTTAATCTTTGTCAAGAAGAAAACAATGAAAGGTTCCATTGAAGTTTTGAACCATGAAATTGCTGACCATGATGCTCTGCATCATTTTGGTATCAGAGCTAGCAAAAGCTTTGGGAGGAGGTGTTGTATTTATTCCTGTCACTAAGAAGGCAGGTAAAGCTAAAGATTGTGTTGGTGACCGTTATTGTTTTGTTGCTGAGTTGTTTGGTTGCAGGTGCTTATCCATCTAGCTACAGGGGGATGTTTTTTGAGGTTGTGTGTGGGTAGACAAGAGAAGGTCTGTCATGACCATTCTCCAATAGAGATTTGGCTGGAGAAGGATGCAGAGAGAAACCACTGAGGAGAGAGTGGTAGGTGCATCACCAGGATCTGCTGTTGGGTGAGATGGTTTGGTGAGTTGGTGTTGTGAAGCAGTGAGAGAGGTGGATACCTGAAGAAGCACTTGATGTTGCAGCTTGAAGAATACTCCACTGATGGGAGTAGAAGGAGCCTAAGGATGCTCTGTGAAGATGGTAGTTTGTTCTGTTGGTTGGTTGGTCACCTTCCCTATTAGTCTGAAGATTGGATGACTAAAGCTGAGAAGATGAAGAGGCAGACAGAGATGCAGGAAAGACTTTTGTTGCAGATACATTTCCAAGGGACTTGGAAATCTTGTTGGTTGGTTGTATGGTGTAGGAGCACCTTCACATCAGGGTTTATTTATGTTTGTTTTGTTTAATGAGGTCCTTGAGACCATTAAGTGGTTGTAATGAGGCTTGAAAGCCATGTTGTAATGGACTATGTCCAAATAACTAAGATCTACTATGTTTATGTTTTTAGTCCTAGGTAGGACAATCTTGTGTCAAGTAGGACAGTCTTTATAGTCATTAAAGTTTCCTTGTTGTAAGCCTTTTAAGGCATGTCTAGGTGTGTTGATGTGTTAAAAACCTTGTACAAAGGTTAGTCAAGAGTTAAAAAAGCTTTCTAATCATGAAAACAGTCGGTAGGAGACAAGTTTCTAAAAACAGTTTCAAGAAGACAGTTTCTATTTTAAAACAGCAGTTAAAAAGCAAGAAAGAAATCGATGGTTTGGGTAGTTATCTAGAATCCCAAACATTTTGATGCATTGTATAAGGCTTATTTTAAGCCAAGGAAAGTTGTAAGGTGGAGACCATTTGAAGGAATAGAAAGAAACATCAAAGAAAAGACTCTATTTCTGATTTTTCCTATTTTTTCTGTTTTCTTCGCTGTTTCTCTGAGTAATCCATACTTGTACGGAATAGTCATTGCATGTTCTTGTAATGGAATGTTAGAGGAGGGAAGTAACTATGATTTGAGCATGGTGTGAGGTTTTGACATTGAGTTAGGAGGGAGAAATTGCTGTTCTTCTGGAGGCTGTCCCAAACTCTGTTGTTCCATTAAAAAACTCACTATTTTCTGCAATAAAATCATACCTGTACGGCCTGGTGGGGGATGAAGCTTGTGTTGGTTGGTTATTAGGGGAAGTCATCTAACCTTTACAAGTGATTTGGAGGTTTGAAACCAAGTTAGGAGGGAGTAACCGTTGGTTTTCCATTAACTGTCCAAAACACTGATTTAGGGTATCTCTGAGCAACCCGATGGGTATTCGTTCTTGTTGCTGATCTTTCCTTGTTTCTAATCAATGGAGGGGGATGTAAAATAGTTTGTCCATAGTATTGTGAAGGTTTCAGGGATAGGAGATTGGTATGGTGAGTGTGGGCATGTGAGAAACCCCTACAGATTTATGTGTTAGAGGTTGAGAAGAGGACAACAGTCTTGTCAAGAAGGTAGTGAGTTTTGTTCATCATGTTTGTTTGTTTTGTCATTGAAGGCATTAAGAGTTTGGTAGGTTAGTGAGTTGGTAAGCTACAATGTAGTTGAACTTGTGTTGATAGAGACCATCCCAAGGTGGATGTTGTGGCTATCTTTTATAAACAGTGTGGAAGATTGCTGTCCTGCATAGTGGTTGGATAGAGTTTTGATTGGGTCTTGGTTGGAATTAGGAGTCTTGGTGAGAGGTGTTGGGAAGTCCCTCACATTGGTGTGGAGAATGTTTGTTGTGTTGAGTTATAACCTTGCCTTAAGAGAAGTTTAATCTCTGTCAAGAAGAAAACAATGAAAGGTTCCATTGAAGTTTTGAACCATGAAATTGCTGACCATGATGCTCTGCATCAAACCTGCACACAAGAAGAAGAGGAGGGGTTTGGGGGTTATGGTGTTTAGGGACTTGCCTCAGTCAAATCCTGGGATAGCATTCAAGCTTCCCAACACCATTGATAGATAAAGATAGTGTGCCCTTCTAGGGCAGAGGCTAAACACAATAATAATATGATGAATTAAATGATGATAAACAATAATGATATCACCTATGTGATGAAACCCTTAGGAGAATGAATGACCTTCAACTCATAAGGAGAGATAGATGATAACTTCAAACCTGCAACAACACACGACAATACAAATCTGCTCTAGAATCACAATGCATGCTTTGAATGTTCTTTGCTCCAATGCTTCAAGTTGGCTATCTCTATCTAGGTTCATAATGAATTAAAAAACACACTTATATATGCTTTCCTGCTAACATTCATGAAATTAAACCAAAAGAGCTGACAAAGAGAAACCTTTTTAAAGGTCCTATGTTGACATACATTTAATTCTACCTTGACCAATTAGGGAAGACTTGGGCGGTGGAACCCAAGTCTTTGAACCCCTTTTAGATTCGGGGTAAGGTTAAGCATGGGCCCCTTATTCCCAAGTCACATTGGTTCCAGTCAATTTTGCATCGGGATGAATAATTAGAATGCATAATGGGGACCTAGGAGCTAAACAAGGAGGTAAAAAGACATGTGGCTACTTTTTACTCCATAACACAAATGAATCCTTAGGAATGTCAATGATAGGTCCCTAAGATGGAGGTGGCATAACTTTGAATTCCTCTTCATGTCCTGCCTCAACTTCATCAATTTTATCATCTTTAGGTATTTGTGTTGTATCAGGTGCTTCTTTATAAGCAATATGGGGTGCCTTTGTTCTTTGTGCAGAGGGAGGAGGTATATCTATGGATGCAACTAGTTGAGATAAAGTTGGTTTTTCTGGTTGATCTCCTTGCCTAGGAAATTAACTCAATGCTTCTCTTATAGGAATAACTTGTGCAATGGGTTCTACCCCTAAGCCTACTATAACTCCCACATTTGCAACATTGTATAAGATGTTAGCTTGTTTGAATGCTTTCTTCACAATTTTCATTATTTCCTGTGGTGAAACATTCTCTAAGGATCCCCTCATTCTAATCATTGGAGAGTCCTTCTTACCGCTCTTATATGTCCTTGCTTCTAATGCAAAGGGTTCCCATGTTTCTTTCCTTTTCTCTTTCTTTGTTTTTCCTTTAGATTTGCCAAACTGAATGAGCTTGGCATCCAACCAAGAATTACTTAAATCTAATACTGTGGCACTAATAGAATCTAGAGATACATCTTCCCTCACTAACCAATCAACAACAGGCAATGGATCATTATCTACCTTATTAAGATCATAAGTTGGGTTCAAAATATGACCATCATTAGATAATTCCTTGGGAATATCTTCTCTTAATCCAAATTTCCTTAGCTGAAAGGTAGTTAGTCTACAATAGCTCCTCTTCCTAACTTCAAAATCATCTTTACAACTTGCCCATAAATCTTCTAAGGCATGTTCATGATCAAATGGCATGGTAGGAAATAACTTCTTTAATCTATGAGTTGGGTCAAACTTTTTCCTTGGTATGTATGGCTTAAGATTGTATGCCTCCAATTCTTCAGTAGCTGCCTTGGCAACATTGATGGATGGACATGAATAGAATTCAAATTAAAATGGGCAATTTTACGCATGCTTTGTTTTTTTTTGATAATTTTAGATGCACTTCATTTATCTCCATTGAACATTCCATCAAAATTAACTTATCACTACAATATCTAGGCAAAAGGAAAGGCACTTTGTCAAAACCTAAGATTCTGATATATGTAGACCTAGGGAACTGAATGAACCACTATCCCTAGCCTATTACCAATTCCATTACTTCTCTTGACATCCTCTCTTCGAGGTCACCTATCAATTGGCTAATTACTGCATACAAAAAGGCAGCATTCACCCTCTTGAAGTGTTTCTTAGCCTCTTTAAGCTCTAATTGGGGATAGAATTCCCATATTTTGCTTTTTCCTTGGGATTCTCCTCTCACACCTTTAGTTGTTAACCTTGGAAAATTCCCTATCCTTGCAGCTAGATAAACAATGTAAGAAGTCACGCAAAATTTCTTATTTGTGGCCACTGTGGTCAATTGGGTATGGAGCTGGTCAGACACAACTTGTCCCCAGTCTAGGAAGTTTGTTCCTTTTATAATGACATTAATGAATTGGACCATTCAGGTGTTTTATGGCATGCTGTCTTCTTTCCCCAAAGCTCTATTCAGCAGAGTGACTATGTCACCAACCTCTTCTTGAAAGTCTACTCTTGTCAATTTTGTTGGGATCTTTGAGATAGATGTCCTCTCTACCTTGGGCCAATGTCTAATCAAGTGCTTCAAATTGTCAAATGTATGATCTTCAAATGCTACCCTAGCTTTGCCCTCTATCATTTGTGCACCAGTTGTGCATAAGGAGGTAAATCAAAATTAGTTCTAATCATTGCAGGACTTAGGTCCAAAATCACTGTGCCATATGGGTCATAGCACTTTCTATCCCCTAAATGATAATGTTGTGCTACTACAAGAATTAGTTTGGGACATTACACGATCACTAGAAAACAAGTTGCATGGGCCAATCCTGAATTTGCTATTTTCTTTGCCCTTGGAGTGGCCTTTGGGCTAAATATATCTTTTTTGAACTGCACTAGGTGTATATGACCCAACTTTGTATCTATGATGTTCATTAGTTCAAAAATGAATTTGGAGGCCTTTGATACCCCCTGGAATTTATACATCATAGTTAGGGGTGGCTTGTCCACCTTCTTATATGCTTTCTCAAGCATTTAGAAGACCTACAAAACTAATAAAATCCATTATAAGCACTAATTTGGCAAGAAAATCTATAGGAGATTTGGGACCTAGGTACTCGAGTTCCAAAGAAACCTAGGATTTTAACAAATTCTTTAATATAAGTAGGTTCCAAGCTTTCGAGTGGAATCAGGACTTTAGAACCCGGTGAAAAAGTGTTGGTGGGTTCCAAAAACCTAAAAGAACTTTTCCTTTTGTGTATCGAGAATTAGGTTGGCGGGATGTCTAGGGACTTAGGTACCTAGTTCAAAAGTTCCATCGAGTCCCGGCATTCTAAAAGGATTTTAATATTGTGGCGGGTTTCAGGAACTCAGATGGACTTGGAACTTAGGGATATGGTGCTTAGGTCCCTCTAGGAGTTGAAACTTCGAAGGGAATTTCTACTTGTAACTATGATGTCAAGATCAGAATTCTGGGATGGTTATGGTCCTAAGGAAAAAATTCTTAGGTGCCTTCAGGATCTGAAATCCTGAAGGGCATGATTTTCATTGTTCTAAGGCCCATGAAAATTGAAGGTTTTTGGCCCAAAACTTTGGGCCTGTAATGGGTGAAGAACTCAGGTTGGTCCAATTTATTCAAAACAAACTAAGGAAAACATGAAATCTACCTAAAAACATGAGAAAATCTATCCTAAACCATAAGCCCTAAACAGAAACTAGAACCTAACCAACAAAACAACAACAAAAAATGGAAACCTGAATTCCAAATAGAAATGGAGCCGAAAGAAAATGACAAACAAGAAACTAAAATGAAAGAGGAAATCATAAAATCAAACAAAAGAAGCCTAAAAACATCAAAACACACATGATAGAATGATCCACCAACCTGGGAAAATTCAGAGCTGATGGAGAAAGATGAACAATAGAAGGTTCTGCGAAGAATGATAAAACCTGTGCCTAAATTGTTACCCAAACCCACAAATTCTCATTATCAACTAATGAAACTAAAATGCAGGGATGCTAGGGCTTGGTTCTTGCTTAAAAATCAAATCTTTAAAATGCAAAGTGTAAAAGAAGGCAAAAATTTGATCAAATAGGTGGTCATTAATTTGAATCGTGTGCCATAAATGTGGTTGGTGGTGGGAGCGGGAATCTGGGTGGAACTCAAGCTTTGGGATTTGGTTTCGGGGTTCCAAAGTTCCTTGAAAATTTGAAAGTACGAAAGGCAAAAAAGAAAAATAAAAAAGGGAACGTGGGTTTGGGGATCCGAAAAGAACTAGGACATCGAAACTTGGTTCCAAAATCCCTCTAGGATCTGAAAACTTGAAAGAAGAAATGATGACAAAGCCTGGGTCGGGGACGAACTCCGGAATCGGGATCCTAGGATTTTGGAAAACCCTAACATCAAGAGAAAAAGGTATAAAACACAAAGGAAAACAACCAAAAAATGCTAGAAGATCATCGAATAAAGTCATAACATATGCACCCATACTAAAGTCTAGATGCCAAATAAAATCTCATCGAGATCACCTCGATGTCAAAATAAAGTCTCGTTGCTAATAACAGTAGTGGAAACCAAATATAAGTCTATAGTCAAAAAGGCACAAATGCCTGAGGCATTACATCCACCCCCTAGGTCTATGCTTACTCCTAAAATCCTTCAAAGAGATGGGGATATAAATCCCTTAATGATGTAGCATCCTCCCAAGAAGTTGAAGAGTCATCCTGCGGATCCCATTGGACCCTTACCTAATCCAGGTCTTGACCCCAAAGTGCCAACCTCTGATGCTGTAAAATGTGAACAGACTCCAAAGAAAGTTGCATACTATCCTTGTTGGTAATTAAGGTGTCTCAGCCTTTACAAATTCCTAGCATTTGATATTTGTTTGTATATTTATTTATTGGCCTATATTGTATTTATTCTTACACATCATGTTTTGTCATTTAGTGTGAGGTGGCATGGTGACATGTCATCCTACTTGTAATATGACTTGGATGGTCAAGTCAACATATGAGAATGTAGGCATCCCATTTGAGGTGGAACTAATATGCCATGTGTTGGCATCTTGAGGTATGTGGAAGGATTTATTAAATATGATGGAATCTATGACATGTAAGAGCCAGAATTAGAGATTCCTATGACAAGTGAAGACAAGTGTCAGAGAGTATCCTTGCATGTGAGGAAGGCATCTTTGAGCTCCCAAGTTTGACTATGACATGTTGTAAGAGGAATATGCTATTATTAGTCTTGTATGACGGATTCTCATACATCAGTAAATGTTGTTATGTATGGCAGATTCTATGACAACTGTAAGATGTGTAAGAGCATCTGTCATAGCCTATTCTTGGTTAGAGTGCTCCACATTTGGGAAAGTTAAAATTACATGTTATGATGGTTGAATGGAGGTTGCTTGCATGTTGTACAAGTGTCCCAAGCATTAGGGGAAATTTACATAAAAATTGGGCCTCCTAAGGATGACATCATCAACTTTTTGAGTTATCAAAAATCAACTAAAAGATGACATCAACTTGTACTGGTGACATCATCCAAAATAAAAATAAAATTATTTATTTTATAAAATAAATCTTTCTAAAATCCTATGAATTAACTCATGATGGTTAATTTAACTCTACATATCCTATTCTATCTCAATCATCTTTCTAAATAATAAAGATTCTTTTTGTTTTTTTGATTTATATTCTTAAGTTCTATTATAGAAATTATTATGTTTTCTAAACAATACTTTCATTCTTTAGGAAAAAGAAAATCTAAAAAGCATTTCAAAAATATTTCAACAAATCTTTTCTTAAAATTTCTCTTTTATTCTTTAATAGCATTAAAAATCATAAAGCCTACTATAAACATATTTAATATATTAATTCTAAATCTATAAAATCATAAATTTAAATATATAAAATCATTAATATATATATAAAATGATAATATGAAACTTGATTTAATATATTAAATTTATAAAAATAAAATATAAAATATACAATAAAATATCTAAGCTACTTGTACTTTGCTACTATTTATAAATAATATAAACGTGTTTATTTAAATAAACATACATTAACAAAAATAATAGATGAATATTTTAAAGCTACATTCAAATTTTTTATTTAGTACTTTTTAAAAGTTAATTTAAGAGAATACCACAAGAGATTTTTTCGGATGTTTTTTTGTTCTGCATTTTTTTTGAAGCTGGCCACTATTGTCTCTCTAGGTTTCCATATCGCACTCTAGGCACAGGAACTATAGCCTTTTTTCTGTATGCTCGCATTTATTGTGGCATTTTGGCCATTTAAATGCCTCTTTCTGCTTCTAATCCAGTTGTTGTTGCTGGTGTTGGCAGTTTCTCAGCTCTGAACAATGGCTCCTCCGAACAAGCGTCCCCAGAAATTTGTTCCGAAGGTGTTCCATGAGGTAAGCCCTTAGACTCTCCTTCTGATATGATCTTACCATCACAGGAATTTGATACTGCTTGTTTATGGTTAGAGAAACATACTCTCATTGATTACTTTGTAGGGAGAACTCCCCCTGAATCTATGCTTAAAGAATGGGTCCAGAAGGCTTGGGTCCCTCATGGGGTCCGCCTTGATATGGTCCAGAATCTGACCAAAGGCTTTTTCCTTTTCTGCTTTGTAGAAGTTAGCCATGTTCAACCTATTTTGAATCATGGTCCTTGGTATGTTTGGTCTTCCTTATTGGTCTTCCAACAGTGGACCTAGCTTTTGTAGCCTCTGATGATACCAAAAACAAGGTTCCTGTGTGGATTGAATTCCCTGGTTTGCCTTTGCCCTATTTACATTTCCTACATGACATTGCCTCTTCTTTAGGAAGAGTTATTTGTGTTGAACCTGATAGGGTCTTTCAAGCACGCCCTCAAAAGCGTGTCTGTGTTGAGGTGGATCTTTCGAAAGACGTCAAGGAATTTATTGACATTCAAATTGGCCCCCTTCAACACACTCAGAAGGTCACATACTTCAATTTGCCTAATACTTGTTATCACTGCCAGTCAGCTGAGCATAAAATTAGGGACTATCCTCTTGCTATGCCTAGGACCCAGGTTCCACCTAGGGATACTGTACAAGCATGTCCAGTTGTAACTGTACCTAAGGAGGTGGTTTCTAAACCAATAGACACTTGGGCTACTGTTACCAATCGCAAACACAGAGTGAAACCCTTTGTGGATGCCCTCAAAACCACCGAAGTAGTTAAACAGGTTTCAAAGCTTTCTACGAATGGCGGGAAGGACAAAAATAAGAGTCCTATTGTGCTGCCTTCATAGAAAAAAATTGCCGCCAAGGGAAAGAACCCATGTCAATCCTTCCATATCGCCTCATAGGCACTCTCATAGTAGAGAGATTCCTGAGGAAGGAGAAATTGTTTAGAAGATTAAAAAATTGCAAATCCCTCCTCTCCAATTTGGGTCAAACCCCACCGACTTTCTTCAAAACAGTTTTTCTTCCTTTGAAGGCCTAGATTCTGGGGAGATGGTGGAGGATTTTAAATGAATTTTCTCTCTTGGAATGTTTGAGGTCTTACTGACCTCACTAGGAAGTACTCTATTCATGATGCTCTCCATCATTTTGCTTCTCTTGATGTTTTGTGCTTGCAAGAAGTTAAAGTTACAGGCTTTCTTTTGTCTTTAGATTGTCGTTGTATATGGCCAGCCAATAAACTTTTCTCCACCACCCATGAGGTTGGGAAAGGTGGTGTCACTACTCTTTTGTCCCCTCGGTGGCATGATTTAGTGGTGGATCCCACCAATCGGTTAGTCTGGATGCTTCTTAATATTAATAATTATTCCTTTGGGATTATTAATATCTATGCTTCAAATGATGCGTCAGATAGATCTACTTTGTGGCAGTGGATTGCGGATTCAATGCCCGTGGCCATGTGGCTTATTTGTGGGGATTTTAATATGGTTGAAACAACTATTGAAAAAGATGGCGTGCTGCCTTTTCGGTGGCCAGCTGGTGAAAGAGAGGTGTGGTTCCATATGCGTAATAAATTGGGATTTTTTGATCCCAATGTTGGCCGCCGTCACTCCAGTCCTTTATGGCATACTTGGTACAACTTTCAAACTGGAAATGACAGGGTCTTTCAATGCCTTGATCGTGCTATGATTTCTGCACAATCTTTTTTTTTTAATTTTCCATGTCATCCACCCTTCCAGTTCAGCGGTTAGTGGATGTGATGTTGTCAGACCAC
This sequence comes from Cunninghamia lanceolata, assembly GCA_027924645.1. Classification (NCBI taxonomy): domain Eukaryota; kingdom Viridiplantae; phylum Streptophyta; class Pinopsida; order Cupressales; family Cupressaceae; genus Cunninghamia; species Cunninghamia lanceolata. Next base: position 10,137,585 of record BSBN01000124.1, read on the forward strand.
TTTCCTATTCAGTTTGCCATTGAGTGGCAACTATCTCAGCCACATGCCATGAAATCTTAGTTTTTTCTGAACACTTCCTTGCTTACTCATCAACCCACCTTGGCACACATTTCAACTGTATGGAATTTAGAATGATGTCTGTTGCATTCTATTGGCTAGATTAAGTGGTGGCATGATGCTATTGCCCGCACTGCGAGGTTTCTTCGCATCTATGGCTGTCAGCTAGCCAAATTCAGGAGAAGGGCTTATGAAGCTATTGTCACTGCCTTGAAATTTGCTTCTGAGGCCTTGGTTGCTGAGCCTTTCTCTCCTTCTAAGCAAATCCTAGTAGCCAATTTATGGCATCAAAAATAGATGGTTGATTGTCATGCTGCCAAAGGGGTGCAACTTAAAGCTAGGATGCACTGGCTAAAAATTGGAGAGCGTGTTTCTAAGGGATTTTTTCTTGCTCTCCGAGCTAGACATTCCTCACATGGTATTAAGCAAATCAAAGAGGATAGTACTATTCATACTAATCTGCCAGACATTCTCTAGGCTTTTGTAAGACATTATGAAAAAGTTTTCACTGCTCAAGATTACACTCCTGAGTGACATACTACTTTGTAGGATTGTCTTTCTGTTGTGCCTAATAAGCTTTCCTCAGTCCAGATGCACTTCTGTGACCAATTATTGACCATTGAAGACCTAAAAGAAGATGTCTACTCTATGGCTGATGGCAAAGCTCCTGGAATTGATGGCTTTCCTTGTGAGTTTTACAAATCGCTTTGGGATTGTTTAGGAAAAGATTTACACAATGTTTACCTTAAAGCCTTTCATTCTAATTCTTTAGGAAACATTATAAATCAAGGAAACATTAAGTTCATACCTAAAGCTGGTGATCCGGAGGATATTTACAACTAGAGACCCATTACTCTCCTCAATGTTTCATATAAAATCATTGCTAAAGCCCTTTCGCTCAAACTCCACAACTTGCTTCCTCTGATTGTCCGCCTTGAACAAATAGGCTTCATTAAGTCAAGATATATTTTAGATAATATCATTGTAGTTTGGGAGGGAATGGAATGGGCATGAAAATCAAATTAAAAAGTAATCTTTTTAAAAATTGATTTTGCTAAGGTATATGATCACATTGAATGGCGCTTTATCCTTGCCATGCTTGCAGCATTAGGGTTTGGTCCCTTTTTTATTCAATTTGTCAAAATGCTCTTTTTTTATATGCCTCTCCATGTATCACTATCAATGGCCACCAATCCCATACTTTTGGCCTTTTCAGATTGATCCGGCAAGGATGCCCTCTTGCTCCAAGCCTATAGGTTCTTGTGGCAGAGGGTTTTGGTTATCTTCTTGCTCATTCAGTGTCCAATCGGCTTGTTCATGGTATTACTTTACCTAATTCCTCCAAGCAACTGGTTAATGGTCATTTTGCTGATGACTCTTTTTTAACCATACTGGAAGAAGAAAATTCTATCAAAAATGCTCTTGGTTGTCTGGAGACCTTTTGTTTAGCCTCAGGTTCTTCCATTCAGTGGCATAAAATGCTTTGCTACAGGCAGTCCATTCTTCCCATTCCTTAATGGCTTCAGCAATATAGCTAGCGCTGGGTTGTCCATGGTGAAATTTTTAGATTTCTGGGTATTCCCTTTACTTTTTAGGGCACTTCTGCTACTTTATGGAAAGCTGTTTTACCTGTGTGGAACAAAAACTTGTAGTCTAGATTTCTAAGCCACTTTCTCTGGCTAGTAAATTCCAAGTTTGTTCTAAGATCTTGGCAGCAACCCATGTTTATTATTCTTCTTGTTGGGCTCCTTCAAATAGTTCTTATGCCAAGCTGGAAAAACTCTCGAGGGATTTTCTATGGACCTCTTTTGATACTTGCCATGGTTTTCATCGTGTTGCATGGGAGTTTTGCTGCCTTCCCAGAGATTCTGGAGGGCTTGGTATTCTTTCTACCCAACACCAAGGAACTACCTTGGCTGTCAAGTGGATCATTCGTGCTCTCACTGGCTGTGAGGCATGGAAAGTTTTACTCCAACATAACATTGAAATGGGACATCCTTTGCACAAACTAGCTTGGAAAGGAATTGGTTTTTCTACTCTCCTTGTCATGAGAGAACCAATTCAGATCTCAGACATGTTTGTGGTTAAAAGCATTTGGAAAGCCTGGGAAAAAGTTAAACCATGGTTATGCTGGTCTAGTGATGGATTTCGTGGTGGATTTCGTACTGGTCTTTCCTTCAATCACCTTAACATTTGGTGGTCACCTCTCCTAGCTTTTGCAGGCCAATCTTTGGGTAAATTGCCTGGTTTAAAGGCTCTAAAATTTCATAAAAGAGGTGTTCAGACCTTACAGGATATGTTCCACTGGCCCACTATGAGCCTTTTGGCTTGGGAAGCATTCTGTGTTAAATTTGGTCTTTCAAAAGTTGATAAACCTACTTATGACAGAGTCCTCATGGTTATTCCACCTGAAATGCTTCATAGGGTTGGAATTCAATCTAACAAGCCATGGTGGAAGGACTGGAAATGGTATCCTGAAACACCAATGCACCATTTCAAGCCACAGATGGCTTATAGGTGGCTTTCAACTCATTTTCCCATGGTTGACACTCTTAATAAGCGTTGGCTTATTCATATCTCTTTGAGTCTTTGGCATTCCAAATTTAAAATTGTTTGGTCCGCCATTCTTGAGCCAAAACTTGCTCATTTTGCTTGGTGCATTCTCTTTCAAGGCCTACCTGTTGGTACTAGGCTGTTTCATCTTGGGGTCCAGGATCCCCGTTGTCCTTTTTGTGGATAGTCTGAATCAATTCAACATCTCTTTTGGTATTACACCAGAGAACAAGCCTTCTGGCTATGGATTCATGATTTCTTCTGCCCTTTCAGATTAGAGCCATTAACCTAGCAAATCATTCTTCTGGGTGACTCACCCAGGTTTCCTGAAAGATCTACTTAGATTTGGCATATTTTCAGGGTGGAGATATTATTTACATTATGGAAAGATCGTAATTCTTGTATATTCTTAGAAAGTAAAATTGGAACTTTTGTTTCTCTTTACATTAAAACAATTATCTATTATAATGTTCTTATGCAGATTCAAGTGCAAACTAACAAAGTTGCCTTGGAGGTGGCACACTTACAAGAGTTATTGGATCATTGGGGGAATGCTCCTTGTACTGTGGCTTGAGTTCCTCTCTCACCTTCCTCTGTCAGAGCCCGTTCACCTAACAGCCGAAGAAGTGGTTCGGCCAGAGATTCTCAGCCCTACTCCTAGCCTGCTCAACATCGTGGTGCTCATCGTCGCAGATGCTCAGCTTCTCCACATCAGGGTGGTTCCTAGTCCATCTCATCCACCTACTTCAGGTTGGGATAATACTAAAGTCTTCCCCCGGTTGAGTTTGGCTATCTTACCACAGCATGAGGAGCCAAATGTTCAGAATAAAGAACAGGAAAATGAAGATGGTTGGGCTATCCCTGATGTCAACCCGGACCCCGCTGATATTTGGGGGAAACTGGATGACAGGGATCCACCATCTGCGGGGGTGGCTATGGCAGCTTAATTCTATTTTTTATTATGTTTTTATATGGGTTCTGTACCCTTGATACTTTGATCTAGAACTTTCTAGGCTTAGCCCATGTGACTTTCGGGGTGTGCCTTTTAACCACCCTCTATTTTTTTGTGAAGTGTTATTTTATTTTAATAGATAACTTGCATTTTCATTAAAAAAAATAGTTAATTTAAATTTTATATACTAAAAAAATTTCTTTAGAAATAAAAATTCTTCTCCCACAAATTTTAAAAAAATTCTCTTCAAAATAACTCAATGCAAAATTAAAAATAAAAAATTTAATGGAAAAAGAAAAATAAAAAGCTAACAAATGTTAACAATAAAAATATTATTAAGAGAGAAAAATAAAAACTAAAAAATATTCATGATAAAAATTTATTGGATTCAAAAAAAGCTAACAATTTTATTTATATTTTAAAGAAAGAAAACAAAAAAACTATTGTAAAATATTCTTTCATATATATACATGTTCAAAAAAATAAAAAAATAAAGTACTATAAGAGTTTGTTTTAAAATTAGGAAGTGTGGCTTTTTAAATATAACTTTTAGATAAAAGATTTTTTAAATAAAAAATAAATAATCAAGAAAAAAAAATCTAAAATGAAAAGTGAACTTGATTTTTTTAATAAATTATAATAGAAATATATGTTACCACTTTAGAAAAACAATGAACTTGAGTTTAGGACTTTTTATATAAAAAACAAATAAAAAAAAAAAAAAAATCTAAAATGAAAAGTGAACTCGAGTTTTTAATAAATTATAATAGAAATATATGTTACCACTTTAAAAAAACAATGAACTTGAGTTTTCTAAGGATTTATAATAGAAACATGTGTCCCCACTTAACTCATGTAGTTAAGTAATTTATATTATATGAGATAATTTTTTCTTTTTTAGAGTTTCTTAGGAGGCCCATTTTTTATGTAAATTTCCCCTAATGGCGTTGGATTTTGATCATGAGGCCAAGTTGGATGCCCACCTCTAGAAGCTTCCCATGTTGGCCTTGTAAACTCTATAAATGCAGGTGCTTGGAGTTGGAGTTGTATAGTTGATTTACAAGTACTGTTATGCTGCCGGAAGTGCTCCAGAACTGACATCTTGAAGACTTCTAAAAGAACTTACATTGTAAGTGCATTGTAATCACCATTAGATTTGATAATACATTGTGCAAGTTTTGGAGTGTGGGGTTTTTCACCCGTAAGGGTTTTCCCCATGTATATCTTGTGTCTCTTGCATTCTACTTCTTGTATGTTGTTTAATCTTTCTGTTATGTGTTCACATATCTGTAACTATAAAGGATCTAAAAATTTGCATAACATTCCCCTCATTAGATTAGTGTAGGAAGCGTTTTCGCATTCCTTGCTTCCTTTCAACTAGTATCAGAGCTTGATCACCTTTGGTCCTAGTTGTTGGGTAGGGGTTTTTTGTACTGATCTTCGATTGAGTGGGAGTCTATGCAGAGTATTTTGTGATCTTGTTGCTGTTGAGTTATTTTGAATCTCTCCAAACCCAAAATAATCATCAGGAGTGTGTAACTTGATTGCTAAGGGAGGAAAGACATTTTTCAAGTCACTAAGTGTTATTTTGAGTTGTAAGGTCTCAAAGTTTCATTTTAAGCTCAAGAGTCCATTTTATCAGTTTCAGTCTTACCTTATTAGATTTCAAGTTGTGACTCCTCATTACTTTTGTGTAAGGTCAAAGTGTCTCAATATTGCTTTAAAACTTTTAAAGGTGGTATAAGGAGATTTTAGATTTTTTCTAGAGTTTAAATTTGTTAAAATCCATTTTACCACATTCAAGTGGCATCCTTCCATGTGTATTTGCATGCAAAAAGAGAGTCAAAGTTTTAAAAGTAAGGTTTTTATGCTTAAAACATATATATATATATATATATATATATATATATATATATATATATATATATATATATATATATATATATATATATATATATATATATATATATATATATATATATAACCTTAATCTTTCCAAAAGAACCCCATACAGTGTGGAGGGAAGAGTTGTTTTCAAAAGAGGTTACCTTATGTGCATGTTTTTTAACTCAAGGAGATAAATCCTTGAATAAGCATGGTCTTGGTTTAGTTTGATTTAGCATGGGTAGGGTTTCTAGTTAGCTTTTAGGGTTTTTCTTCTCTTTTCAGCATCTTGCAAATTTCTACGCTGCATGTGTTGTTACCATGAATTACAAGTTAGGCAAACTCTATGTACAGGATGAATATGAAGGGGTTCAAAAATTGAAGAAGCAATCTTGAGAAAGGTTGTTCTTAGGACAATCTTTGAAGAAGTTTATGCAGAGTCTACACCAGGAAAGAAAGATTTGCTGAATGTTTTGAGAGTTCTGATTAAATCAACATCGTCAGCAGGAGGTCTAACCAAACCAACAAGGCAGTCACCATTGAAGAAAAATCACAACCTCCATCTGCCTAAGAAGAATAGTGAGAATTGAAGAAGAGGCATAGTGAGGTCTCTTATATCATGCAAAGTTCTTTCAAGATAAAGCCTGACAGTAGGATAATCTACAATTAGTTTTTTGACAACAATAACATGAAACGAGCCAAAGGACAATCAGCTTGAGAACAAAAAAAAGATAGTCATCAGAGAAATAAGACCAGTTTGATTAAAACCAGAGGGACAAGAACTTTTTAAGCACAATAAACAGTGAACAATCAGTATGAAGGATAGGACAGTCATGACAAACTACTCAGAGGATAGTCAAAACATGAAGATCAGTTGGAAGCCATGTATGACAGTAGGGTCAGTATTAAACTTAGATCAACAGATCAAGAAAGATGGTTAGCAGGTTTCAAAATTGTCTCCATGTTGTAAAGTCAAAGTAACAGACCTAGGGTTCAATAGTGTTGAGATTTACATGAAGGCAGTAGTCATTAAGGAGCAGTGCAAGGATAAAGAGGGTAAGTTATAAACTTCCAGTATTGTTCCTTTTTTATAAGAGTCTTCATTGATTTTGTAGGTCTTTGTTGATAAGCACAGTCTCCATGGTCTTTTAAAAAAAAACAATATGCACGGTAGGATTAGGACAGCAGCCACATCTTCATAATAGTCAATTTTGTCTTTTGTAAGCTAATAAGAGCCACACAATAGAGGTCTGGTGTGCCCATTTATGCATGAAAAAAGGGTTTGTGAAAAGGAGAAGTCAGGAATGACTGTCAAGATTAGAACAGTCCTAAACAGACTCCAAAAGGTAGTTATAAATTTGTAATACCAGGATAGTCGATGGGGTATATAGAGATAAAAGGTGATAGTAGAGTTTAAGATAGAGATTAATGGAAGATAGAGGTCTGCTCTTGAAGGAGATAGAAGTTGCAAAGTGATTGATCCCACAGAGATTCAGAAGCATTAGGGTGGCATTTGTTTAGGCAACTATATTCTAGTTTTTCAGTATTTTTTTCCAGTTTTGTCTACATCCTAGTAATTGGCATTTTCGGAGGCCTTCGGAGTGGAATTTGGGGTTAAGACTTTTTTGGTTGCTTTGAGTGGTAGTTGCAGGCAAGGCTCGACGCAACTCAATCTAGCTCTTTAGGAGATCTTTCCAACGAGTCCAAAATGTCTAGATTTTGACTAGTTGGCTAAACATTATGACCCTGCCTAGTGGGGTCCAAAATTTAGTAGTTTTTTTAAAAATTTTGAAAAATTTGAAAATTTGAATTTTAGTAGTTTTGTCACCTTCCAACTATCCATTTCAAATTATATGGATAAGGTGACCTTTCACATTCTTTCTAATTGTATATATCCAACTTTTGATGCAATAAGAAATCCTCTTTGGTTGCCTGCAACTTTTTACAAGTTCTACACATTGAACATTTTGTTTATTTTCACAATACCATAGGCTCAGCGCTAGGTATTGTTTTCTAAATTTTCCATTAAAATTTAGATCAATGATGTAGATATTACAAGGCAGAGACAAAAAAGGGAGCATCATTGATGAAGGAGAGAAGGTGCAGTTCAGTCATGATAGTCAAGGAGCAGCAGTCAAAGATGACCATTTTTTTGTTGCAGAGCCAAAAGAGGAGCAGACATATAAAGGCATGAAAAAGTGATAGTCACCAGTCAAAAGGAACAATCATGCCTTCTAGATGATAATAGTTTCATCATGGAGGGATATCAGCAGAGAAGAAAAGAACATTGGTGAGTAAGAGCACTGCCAACTGAGAACAACAGTCACACCTGAAATGTCGACAAAGACAGTGAAAGGTAGTTAAGGAGTGATAGTAGTCTAATGTGTTTCAACAACATTCTCATATAGAGACTTCCATTTCATAACTTCCTTCACCCTCACAGGTATCTTTTTAGTGATGGAAGGATTTCTAACCTAGGTTTTAGTGCTTAATCATGTATATCATTCAATGATAGTGGTATGGAGGTTCTCTACTCAGCTCACTTTCTTAATGTTCTTGAACTTACAATTCCATGAGTTTGTTGATAAAAATTTGCAGCTTGTCAAACTTTTTCCCTTGCTTAAGCATCATTTGAGTTGCTAGATGTCTAGGTATGACTGAGATTGGTTTGAAACTTCTAGTGGACAATCATAGGTTGTAGTTGTGGAGGGTGGAAGATCATCATCAAACATTAGGTAAACAAAGGTAATGGTGATAATGATATGACTGTCAAAAAATAGTTAGAACAGTCTTAATGGCTATCATAAGATGACTGCCAACATGGAGGTCATAATAACAATTCATAACAGCAAAAAATAAGTCATTTTGGCTGTCATAACAATGGTCATCTTGACTATCATAAGGTAGGTGAAGCAAATAATCAAAGGAGACAGCAGAACAATCATTTCAGCATCAAAAAATAGTCACAAAAGACTATTATAAAGAATAGAAAAATAGTCTATAAGATGACTGTCATAGGCAGTAAAAAAATGGTCATAAAGACAATCATAAAATGCAAAAAAAAACAGTCATAAAGTGCAGAAAATAACTATTATAAAGTGCAAAAAAATAATCAATAGGAGCAGCCATTTATGACTATTATAAAGATTGTTAAAATAGTCCTATATGATTTTGCAAAAATAGTCCTTAAAAGATTGATAAAACAGTCCTTAAGCTATCATGGAGTCTAAGGAAATCATGCAAAGGGATAGTGGCAATAATGTCACAAAGATCATTGAGTTAGATTTTTCTCACCATGTCATAAGGAACAATAGACTGTGGAGAGAAAAGGAGCAGCAAGGCACAATAAAACATTGAGGAAACAGTCATGTCCAAGAAGGACAGTAGTCCACAAGCCCTGAGGAACAGTCATGTCATACATATGACTATCATCAAGATAACATGCAAACCATGCAAGAAACATGCACTACAGTTTGATGGAGATGACATGAAGAACATGCAGAATAGAGGTTTCATGGCAGCTATAAAGGAACATCAGACTAGAAAGAGGAAGACAGAGTTGGAAAAGGAAAATACAATAACAAGGAGCAACCTTAAGTGACAATGAGGAGCTATGAAGATCTTAGAAATCCTACAGGAGATACACTCTTCTACATCTCCAAGAAAGACCAAGTCAATTTCAAACACATCAAGACCATGTGTCCTATTATCATGCAAGTCAAGTTTGAAGGAGGTTGGGCAGTTTGAAGGGTCTTGATGGAGTTCAAGAGGCAGTTTGACTACTTTGAAAGCATCTGGGATGGTTGGTCAGCTATTAGAGTTTTCTAAGGAGTAGTTCCACTTTTCAGGGATGCACATCCCGACTACCTCCACTTTTCAAGCCACAATGGAGCATTCCTAGGATCTTTTTGAAGGCCAAATTAGATGAAGACTCTTCTTGGGCATCCAAAGTAAGTTAGCTATATTTAAGGCCTTATAACTTGGTCAAAAGTAGTCCCTATATGCTCTCCTATGCTTGGGATGAGATATAGGACACTTAGGCTTAATTTTTAGGGGTTTCTTTTCTCTCTTAGCTGCTAATTGTAACTTTTTGGAGTTCTTTTCAAGCTGGAGCAGCAAAAGAGACTCCATTTTCAGACTTGTATAGTTGTAACACTTCTTTTTATCAATGAAATATAAGCATTATGCCTTCTCCAATCTATTTTTTGTGTGCAAATATAAATAATAGATGTATTTTTCTGTGATTTGATATGAATCCTCGTTGTATGTCTCATTCTTTAAGCACCTTTTTGCAGAGATATACATGCCTTATGCAGGTCATAGGTTATGAAAATTAGTTTAAATAACTCCTAATTATGAAAATAGTCATTTTCCTTTTAGGATTGAAAAAGACTTATCTTTCCTATGAAATATTGATGTATAAGCATGTAAAGATTGAGTTGTGTATAAAAGCTTGTAGATTGTTGATCATTCTGATTCCAAACAGTAGTATAGGTTTGAAAATCCCTTTTGGTGTATCACCTTTTAGTTTAGGATTCATTTACATGTTATCCTTCTCTTTTCTCAGCAAGCAGCAGTAGGTATCTTAGTTTAGGTGATAGAACCATGAGAACTAGCTCACTATGGAGGTTAACTCCCACAACCTGAGCCCACAATTAGGGAAGTTATCCCATGTTTCACCAATAGGCTAAGTTTTGCAACTCAGTAAGGGTGCACTATTTGGTGACAATAGTTGTAGGAGATGGCAAGCACATCTAGAAGGATAGACTTGGAGAAGTTTAATCGTAGTAATTTCGAGTTGTGGAAACTCAAAATGGAGGACATGCTTGTGGATTGAGATCTATGGGAAACTATATCTGGCTCAAAACCAATGCTAATGGCTCAAGCAGACTAGGATCTCAAAGATCGAAAAGCTAAGGGTCTTGTGAGACTTTGTCTAGTTGACTCTATCTTGTTAAATGTCCATGAAGAGAAGACTACGAAAGACCTTTAGAAGACTTGGAGATGTTTATCAGGCTAAATCCTTGGTGAACAAGTTATTCCTATGGAAGAAGCTTTATTCTTTGAGGATGGAAGATGGAGGATCTGTTGCAAATCATTTGAATGCCTTTAACATGCTAGTTGCTCAGTTGACCTCTGTTGGTGTGAAGATGAAGGAGGAAGATCGTTGAATGACCTTGCTTTGCTCTTTGCTAAACTTGTGGGACCACCTTGTCATGGCCATTGGGAGCACTACTACCACCTTCAAGATGGATGAAGTGGTTTCTTCATTGTTGTCTAAAGAGATGCAGAGAAAGTCTTCTGAGTCAGCTAAGGAGTGTTGGTGGTAATGTTAGTCACTCACAAACATAGAATAAAAGTTACACAACAACCTTTACTCATCTTGAAAGATACGATGAATTCAGAGAATTCATGATCCCAAGTCTCCGTTGATTAGGTCTTAATCTACTGACGTTACTCAGTGGTTGATGTGTGTTGCTGTTTTCCATTCAGGGGCCTTACGTGTTTCTGCAAAGTTCATCATTATTTCTCCAAATATCCTGTTCTATATGCCTGCTCTGCATAAATCTCCAACAATTCTACCTCTGCACGGTGAATTTAGTCAAATAATGTGCCTACAGGCTGATATTTGCATGATTTCTACCATTATTTATGATTCTTTGCATGATATTTTCAATACTACATGCATTTAACTCAAATATGCTAATGATTTTCAGTTACCTACGGGATTTCAGCATATTTCTCTGTTCTGCTTGTTATTTATCATGATTTGCAGTTATGGTGATGAATTTATGAAATTAAAAAAAGGAAAAGGGTTAAAGAATAAGATTCCCAAAACTACTTGACTTAGATCACTGATCCACATACAAGCTCCCATACATGCAATGAAAAGAAGGAAACTAGAATCATACTTCACCAGGACATTCCACAAATCCGCATGATCTAGTGCAAATCTTCAAAGGAAAAGTTGACAACAACATGTAATGAAATGAAAGCGCTTCTAGTTGAACACAGGATTCACCAGTACATATCCAGAAATCAACATGAAGATTACGTAAAATTTACAATCAGGATGTAATCTGAAACTTCATATCCATTCAGTATGCTCAAGAACAGGTACATTTACAGTGATCTGAAGAAAGAACCTTGACATTTCAACAATTCTATCCTCATTAGTCTCAGTAATCCGATCTCCTAATTGATTCTATAGTAATTGGCCTTATTGCCAGATGTGTCTATCTATTTCACTTCTGTATCATATATCCTCATGTATCAGGATCTGGCCCTTATATAGAACAAATGCCAGAAAACAGTTACAATGATCCAAGGATCAGGATCCTCTCATAATAATCAACGGTCCAGATGAAAAGCACATGCTTCGCCAGTTGGCAAATGTACAGCTGGCACAGAATATTCCAGCATCTTTGATTTGATTCGGTCTCCAGCTGGCAAACAGCATATTTGACAATATCCTCCTCACTTCTGGTTCATGTTGCCTCCTTGTGCAACTTTGTAATTATCAGCTTCAACATCTCGGGGACTTCCTGCAATAAACAGACAAACATTAAGTTCATCATCATGTGGATAAACAACAGGAATTTAAACATTTTATTAACCAGGCCTCCAAAATGTGTAGCTACAGGCAATCGGGCTTTCAAATTTCTATTGTTCTGTTTTCCCGCCCATTTTCATGTATGTCGGGTTCAAAATAGTGCATATACATCGCAACATATACGAGGAACCAATCGCTTTTAACAAATTATTTCAAATCCGGCTTTGCATGCTATCGGCGAGACCACTACTGTCGGGAAGAAAATTCAAAGCGCGGCCGATGGGGAAACTTAGAGCTTTCTACCTATCTGCAGGATATTGTGAATATGATGCTCCCCCTCCTCGAATGTCCTGATGACGTCACCGTCATGTTTCGCTTCTGTATATTGGGGGAAAGAATGACATCATCATCATCATCATGTCGAAGGAAAATAGGAGGATATGAAATATGATCCTGCTACTGAGGAAAGGAATATGATGGTGACATCATCGTCATATCCGGGCTTCATTAAAATGCAAAAGATGACGTCACCGTCATGTTTACTTAAGATCAGGGGATAAATGTAATATCGGGTCACCTAAGGAAGATGATCAGGTGGTGAATGTAATATGACCCCTTTGCGGCCAAGGTAACCCTCTCGAAAGATCAGGATGATGATGATCATTAGGATATCCGGGGCTTTTGTTAAACTTAAAACATGACGTCATCGTCATATTCGCGAACCGGATCATGTTTTGGAAAATATCCTGCCGAAGGGAAATGTGATGATGATGTCCTCCTGATATTTGCTTCTTCGTTTATCAGATCGGGATGACGTCATCAGGATATTTGCAAAAGGTCATATTTCTCGGCAGGAGGACATTACGAAATGTCGGGTTACAAACAAGATCATGATGATCTTGACAACATGACAGGATAAAAATATGATGATCCTCCTCATCGAATATCATGATGACGTAACCATCATATTCCGTCTTCGAAGCATGAGGATGAGTTGAGGTCATCATCAGGTTAGCGCTGGGGTGATATTTAAAATATGATCATGCTGCTGAGAGTATCACCCCCTTAAAAGATAGGGTGATCATCATGATCATGCAAAAGGAGATCAGGAGGATATGATGATGTCATCATCATATTAGCGAATATCAGCAAATATGATCCTCCCTTGAAAGATCAGGATGATGACCCTCCGATAGGACTTTGACGTGCGCATGCAAATTATGCAGATGGTGGATTTTCTAAGCAGGGTGGTATTATAATATCAGCATGATATTATAATATCAGGTGATGTTATAATATCATGATGCTCGTTGTTATGAAATATGACCCTCCTAAAATCATGATGCTCACGATAAGCATAAGGTTATTTGACGGGTAAAGGGCACTATCACCTAAGATTGACGTCCAGATATTTCGAATGCATGATTTTATCAGGTGATAGACCAAGATCATGATGACCTTGACAACATGACTGAGGATAAAAATATGATGATCCTCCTGCGAATATCAGGTTTGACCAAAACGTTGACTGCTCATAACTTCCACATATGGACGAATTTTCAGGTGATGTAAAAGGCAAACCTGCATGGAATTTCAAGCTCTTTCTAAATATGAGGTCATAGAAACAAAATATGAACTTTGACAAACTGACCTCATGATGATGACCAACCTCATCCTAACCTTCATGATGATGATGCACCTGACTCATTTTTACCAAACCGCCAGAAAACAGACAACACAAGCCAAGCCAAAAAGTTGGGTCCCTGTTTTGCCAAGTTAAAATGGGGCGTGTTGTGTAACCACACAACAACTTGCCACCAAAGAAAACAACAAAATTCAAATGATTCAAGTGATATGATCATATTCATCTATAGTATTCTAATTCTTTCTAAGTAAAATCATCATGATCTTTGAATGATAAAGTTTCATCAAGGTAACAGTGCTAACAAAGGATCATGTGTGTGCATATGATTAATTATCCTCATCTTGAAAGCAAGTTAAAAATATAAGTAACTGGTGTTAAACTACATAGTTGGAGATCATCCCTCATAGCCAACCTGGATAGAGCCTTGCTGCCAGCAGGCATTCATAGCCCCAGCAAGGTTATCTATACAATCTCCCTAAGTAGAGCCCCACTGCCAGCAGGCATCTATAGCCCCGATAGAGTTACTTAGATGGCCTAAGTTTATTGTTTATATATATATATATATATATATTTTTTAATTTATATATCTGATATCATCATGTCAGCTCATTTGTACAAGGTATGGTCACTTGCAGCTTTAGGTTGGAGATTGTATTGGTAGCAAGGGAGTCCCTTTAGATTTTTCACTTAACACCTATACTCATATCTTCAACAAGCCCAAGGCTGTTAGGTGTTTCATTGTGTTTGATTCACTTTGGACAAGAAAAGGCACCTGATGAAAAGATACTATAAAACCTGATCATGGATATTTATCATAATGAATTACAATCTATATCTAAATCTGATCTCATCACTTGAATCCTAACAATTTAGTTATTTTCTTAGGTGATGAAGTGCATCATCTTGACTTACCAAAACAAAAACTCAACCAAAACAACACAAAACAGAAGAAACACTATACAAACAACTAACCTACAAAAAGGAAACAACAGAAACAGAACAAGACAGCAAAACAAGCAGACTGTACAAACAACTAACCTACAAAATTATATACAAACCACTACTAGGCAAAGAAGAACCAGAAAACGACCTAAGTACACCTGTATTTGCATACTTCTTTTGATTGTGCAGGAGTCTTAGGGTATCAGTTATGGTTCTCAACCTAGCAAATTTATCTTTATATTCTGACAAATATTCTGATATTCTGAATTCACTGTATTCAACAGAATAACTCTTGATGATCAGCAACTGAGGAAGCTCATCATGTTCATGATTAATCTATATGCATGTCTTATCTCCTGAATTTCCATAATCAAAATAGTATTCAACATCATTTACTGTGGAAAGGAGAAATACAACCTGGTGTATTTCTGATTTTGTTGGACATGCTTCTTCATTGGCAGCTGATCTTCCATTTGTCATTAAATTTTCACTGCTTGGCTCAGTGTCTGGTCTCTCTTCAAATTGAAGGATGTATGACTCTTGATGTATTAATTCTTCATCTTTATCCAGCCTTATCCCTTCATTCTGGATGTTCAGTTTATCCTCCAGTTCAGGAAACTTCTCAATATTTTCTTCAATTTCCTGCACATCAGCATCTAAATAAGTATCTTTATTATCACAACCTGATATACAGAAATTTATCATTTCTAAATCATGTGACTGTAAAAGAGAAACAACTTTCACTTGATAAGGACACTCCCCTGTTTCATTCTCAAAATATTTCTGGAGTGACATCTGATTATGCATAACAACTCCAAAGTCTTCTACATCTTCATCTTTCAGGAATTGTTCATTAAATAATTCACATCTTTTATCTATTAGAGTGCCTGGTTCCATTAACCTGAAACATTCTTGTATTTGATCATTCAATTCAAAGAAGTTAGGTAATAAATCAGCATTTATTTTATTTTCTATGACTTCCTGAGTTACCACCATAGGAACTTCATCAGCAAGAGTGCATTTAAATTGCTCTACTATCTGTTTACACTTCTCTTTACCATAGAATGACTCCAGGAAAGATGTTCCATCTTCTTTATCAAAAGTATTAGGATCAGAATCAAAAATATTATCCTGATGAGTGATTTCGTCTCTAAAATTTTCACAAGATTCATACCTGCATACTATCTGATCCTTACTTGTATTAGGAAGTAGAGAACTCCTATCAATTTCACCATAGAATGAATCAAGGAAAGATGTTTCCTCTTTTTTACCTTCTGGAACTGATTCAGCCACTGTATTTTCTAGAATCTTTTTCAACATGATCAAGTAAGGGTAACAATCCCTTTCTGAATGCTCTTCATCATGTAATCTGCACCAGCTTTCAATCAGAACATCATCAGTGGGTAAACCTAATAATTGACTACACTGTATATTTCTAGACAAGTATAATTCAAAATCTTCAGAACGATCCACTTCAGTGTCTGGACAATGAATAACTTCTGGTGCTGCATCTGCTTGTTGCTCCAGAATTTCCTCATTTTCCTGGCAAATTTCAGCCCTGAACACATCCGAGAAGAATATTAGTCCTTTCAAGTATAAATCCAACCTTGTAAGGAAAGTTAAACAATTAATTTCACTGTGTTCCACAGTCTGGTGTATCCTGCAACAAGTAGATAAACCAAAGTTAGACAAACTGTGAGGGTAAAGCTGCCTATTCAAAGTTTCTTGAAATAAAGGAATGTTAATTTGACAATTGCCTTCATATACATCCATCAAAATGAGACTCTATTTTTCAATTTTTTAGTATTTTGAAATTTTAATGAGATCTATCATATCTCAGAATAAAACTTGAAAGTCCAGAAAATCAAACAAATATTTGAGGCTCTGGGCTAGATCTTGGCAAAGGTGTAACCAAAACATCTCAGATAAGAGATATTTGCAGACATTTAACTCAAATGCTGAAATATTTATGTAATATTTGCAGAAATCCAGAAATTCACAGCTCAGGCCCTCCTTCTAGCACCAATTTATGTTGCGTTAGAAGCAAGGGGCCTACATAAAATGAATGATGACTGAAGTAGTGGTGTCTTTTCCAGTTCTGCCCTCCTTCTGTTGATGATGCTGAGAAACAGCTCAGCTACCCTCCTTATAGCGCCAATTTATGTTGGTGGTAATGTTAGTCACTCACAAACATAGAATAAAAGTTACACAACAACCTTTACTCATCTTGAAAGATACGATGAATTCAGAGAATTCATGATCCCAAGTCTCCGTTGATTAGGTCTTAATCTACTGACGTTACTCAGTGGTTGATGTGTGTTGCTGTTTTCCATTCAGGGGCCTTACGTGTTTCTGCAAAGTTCATCATTATTTCTCCAAATATCCTGTTCTATATGCCTGCTCTGCATAAATCTCCAACAATTCTACCTCTGCACGGTGAATTTAGTCAAATAATGTGCCTACAGGCTGATATTTGCATGATTTCTACCATTATTTATGATTCTTTGCATGATATTTTCAATACTACATGCATTTAACTCAAATATGCTAATGATTTTCAGTTACCTACGGGATTTCAGCATATTTCTCTGTTTTGCTTGTTATTTATCATGATTTGCAGTTATGGTGATGAATTTATGAAATTAAAAAAAGGAAAAGGGTTAAAGAATAAGATTCCCAAAACTACTTGACTTAGATCACTGATCCACATACAAGCTCCCATACATGCAATGAAAAGAAGGAAACTAGAATCATACTTCACCAGGACATTCCACAAATCTGCATGATCTAGTGCAAATCTTCAAAGGAAAAGTTGACAACAACATGTAATGAAATGAAAGCGCTTCTAGTTGAACACAGGATTCACCAGTACATATCCAGAAATCAACATGAAGATTACGTAAAATTTACAATCAGGATGTAATCTGAAACTTCATATCCATTCAGTATGCTCAAGAACAGGTACATTTACAGTGATCTGAAGAAAGAACCTTGACATTTCAACAATTCTATCCTCATTAGTCTCAGTAATCCGATCTCCTAATTGATTCTATAGTAATTGGCTTTATTGCCAGATGTGTCTATCTATTTCACTTCTGTATCATATATCCTCATGTATCAGGATCTGGCCCTTATATAGAACAAATGCTAGAAAACAGTTACAATGATCCAAGGATCAGGATCCTCTCATAATAATCAACGGTCCAGATGAAAAGCACATGCTTTGCCAGTTGGCAAATGTACAGCTGGCACAGAATATTCCAGCATCTTTGATTTGATTCGGTCTCCAGCTGGCAAACAGCATATTTGACAATATCCTCCTCACTTCTGGTTCATGTTGCCTCCTTGTGCAACTTTGTAATTATCAGCTTCAACATCTCGGGGACTTCCTGCAATAAACAGACAAACATTAAGTTCATCATCATGTGGATAAACAATAGGAATTTAAACATTTTATTAACCAGGCCTCCAAAATGTGTAGCTACAGGCAATCGGGCTTTCAAATTTCTATCGTTCTATTTTCCCGCCCATTTTCATGTATGTCGGGTTCAAAATAGTGCATATACATCGCAACATATACGAGGAACCAATCGCTTTTAACAAATTATTTCAAATCCGGCTTTGCATGCTATCGGCGAGACCACTACTGTCGGGAAGAAAATTCAAAGCGCGGCCGATGGGGAAACTTAGAGCTTTCTACCTATCTGTAGGATATTGTGAATATGATGCTCCCCCTCCTCGAATGTCCTGATGACGTCACCGTCATGTTTCGCTTCTGTATATTGGGGGAAAGAATGACATCATCATCATCATCATCTGGAAGGAAAATAGGAGGATATGAAATATGATCCTACTGCTGAGGAAAGGAATATGATGGTGACGTCATCGTCATATCCGGGCTTCATTAAAATGCAAAAGATGACGTCACCGTCATGTTTACTTAAGATCAGGGGATAAATGTAATATCGGGTCACCTAAGGAAGATGATCAGGTGGTGAATGTAATATGACCCCTTTGCGGCCAAGGTAACCCTCTCGAAAGATCAGGATGATGATGATCATCAGGATATCCGGGGCTTTTGTTAAACTTAACACATGACGTCATCGTCATATTCGCGAATGGGATCATGTTTTGGAAAATATCCTGCCGAAGGGAAATGTGATGATGATGTCCTCCTGATATTTGCTTCTTCGTTTATTAGATCGGGATGACGTCATCAGGATATTTGCAAAAGGTCATATTTCTCGGCAGGAGGACATTACGAAATGTCGGGTTACAAACAAGATCATGATGATCTTGACAACATGACAGGATAAAAATATGATGATCCTCCTCATCGAATATCATGATGACGTAACCATCATATTCCGTCTTCGAAGCATGAGGATGAGTTGAGGTCATCATCAGGTTAGCGCTGGGGTGATATTTAAAATATGATCATGCTGCTGAGAGTATCACCCCCTTAAAAGATAGGGTGATCATCATGATCATGCAAAAGGAGATCAGGAGGATATGATGACGTCATCATCATATTAGCGAATATCAACAAATATGATCCTCCCTTGAAAGATCAGGATGATGACCCTCCGATAGGACTTTGACGTGCGCATGCAAATTATGTAGATGGTGGATTTTCTAAGCAGGGTGGTATTATAATATCAGCATGATATTATAATATCAGGTGATGTTATAATATCATGATGCTCGTTGTTATGAAATATGACCCTCCTAAAATCATGATGCTCACAATGCGCATAAGGTTATTTGACGGGTAAAGGGCACTATCACCTAAGATTGACGTCTGGATATTTCGACTGCATGATTTTACTAGGTGATAGACCAAGATCATGATGACCTTGACAACATGACTGAGGATAAAAATATGATGATCCTCCTGCGAATATCAGGTTTGACCAAAACGTTGACTGCTCATAACTTCCACATATGGACGAATTTTCAGGTGATGTAAAAGGCAAACCTGCATGGAATTTCAAGCTCTTTCTAAATATGAGGTCATAGAAACAAAATATGAACTTTGACAAACTGACCTCATGATGATGACCAACCTCATCCTGACCTTCATGATGATGATGCCCCTGACTCATTTTTACCAAACCGCCAGAAAACAGACAACACAAGCCAAGCCAAAAAGTTGGGTCCCTGTTTTGCTAAGTTAAAATGGGGCGTGTTGTGTAACCACACAACAACTTGCCACCAAAGAAAACAACAAAATTCAAATGATTCAAGTGATATGATCATATTCATCTATAGTATTCTAATTCTTTCTAAGTAAAATCATCATGATCTTTGAATGATAAAGTTTCATCAAGGTAACAGTGCTAACAAAGGATCATGTGTGTGCATATGATTAATTATCCTCATCTTGAAAGCAAGTTGAAAATATAAGTAACTGGTGTTAAACTACATAGTTGGAGATCATCCCTCATAGCCAACCTGGATAGAGCCTTGCTGCCAGCAGGCATTCATAGCCCCGGCAAAGTTATCTATACAATCTCCGTAAGTAGAGCCCCACTGCCAGCAGGCATCTATAGCCCCGGTAGAGTTACTTAGATGGCCTAAGTTTATTGTTTATATATATATATATATATATCTTTTTTTTTTTAATTTATATATCTGATATCATCATGTCAGCTCATTTGTACAAGGTATGGTCACTTGCAGCTTTAGGTTGGAGATTGTATTGGTAGCAAGGGAGTCCCTTTAGATTTTTCACTTAACACCTATACTCATATCTTCAACAAGCCCAAGGCTGTTAGGTGTTTCATTGTGTTTGATTCACTTTGGACAAGAAAAGGCACCTGATGAAAAGATACTATAAAACCTGATCATGAATATTTATCAGAATGAATTACAATCTATATCTAAATCTGATCTCATCACTTGAATCCTAACAATTTAGTTATTTTCTTAGGTGATGAAGTGCATCATCTTGACTTACCAAAACAAAAACTCAACCAAAACAACACAAAACAGAAGAAACACTATACAAACAACTAACCTACAAAAAGGAAACAACAGAAATAGAACAAGACAGCAAAACAAGCAGACTGTACAAACAACTAACCTACAAAATTATATACAAACCACTACTAGGCAAACAAGAACCAGAAAATGACCTAAGTACACCTGTATTTGCATACTTCATTTGATTGTGCAGGAGTCTTAGGGTATCAGTTATGGTTCTCAACCTAGCAAATTTATCTTTATATTCTGACAAATATTCTAATATTCTGAATTCACTGTATTCAACAGAATAACTCTTGATGATCAGCAACTGAGGAAGCTCATCATGTTCATGATTAATCCATATGCATGTCTTATCTCCTGAATTTCCATAATCAAAATAGTATTCAACATCATTTACTGTGGAAAGGAGAAATACAACCTAGTGTATTTCTAATTTTGTTGGACATGCTTCTTCATTGGCAGCTGATCTTCCATTTGTCATTATATTTTCACTGCTTGGCTCAGTGTCTGGTCTCTCTTCAAATTGAAGGATGTATGACTCTTGATGTATTAATTCTTCATCTTTATCCAGCCTTATCCCTTCATTCTGGATGTTCAGTTTATCCTCCAGTTCAGGAAACTTCTCAATATTTTCTTCAATTTCCTGCACATCAGCATCTAAATAAGTATCTTTATTATCACAACCTGATATACAGAAATTTATCATTTCTAAATCATGTGACTGTAAAAGAGAAACAACTTTCACTTGATAAGGACACTCCCCTGTTTCATTCTCAAAATATTTCTGGAGTGACATCTGATTATGCATAACAACTCCAAAGTCTTCTACATCTTCATCTTTCAGGAATTGTTCATTAAATAATTCACATCTTTTATCTATTAGAGTGCCTGGTTCCATTAACCTGCAACATTCTTGTATTTGATCATTCAATTCAAAGAAGTTAGGTAATAAATCAGCATTTATTTTATTTTCTATGACTTCCTGAGTTACCACCATAGGAACTTCATCAGCAAGAGTGCATTTAAATTGCTCTACTATCTATTTACACTTCTCTTTACCATAGAATGACTCCAGGAAAGACGTTTCATCTTCTTTATCAAAAGTATTAGGATCAGAATCAAAAATATTATCCTGATGAGTGATTTTGTCTCTAAAATTTTCACAAGATTCATACCTGCATACTAACTGATCCTTACTTGTATTAGGAAGTAGAGAACTCCTATCAATTTCACCATAGAATGAATCAAGGAAAGATGTTTCCTCTTTTTTACCTTCTGGAACTGATTCAGCCACTGTATTTTCTAGAATCTTTTTCAACATGATCAAGCAAGGGTAACAATCCCTTTCTGAATGCTCTTCATCATGTAATCTGCACCAGCTTTCAATCAGAACATCATCAGTGGGTAAACCTAATAATTGACTACACTGTATATTTCTAGACAAGTATAATTCAAAATCTTCAGAACGATCCACTTCAGTGTCTGGACAATGAATAACTTCTGGTGCTGCATCTACTTGTTGCTCCAGAATTTCCTCATTTTCCTGGCAAATTTTAGCCCTGAACACATCCGAGAAGAATATTAGTCCTTTCAAGTATAAATCCAACCTTGTAAGGAAAGTTAAACAATTAATTTCACTGTGTTCCACAGTCTGGTGTATCCTGCAACAGGTAGATAAACCAAAGTTAGACAAACTGTGAGGGTAAAGCTGCCTATTCAAAGTTTCTTGAAATAAAGGAATGTTAATTTGACAATTGCCTTCATATACATCCATCAAAATGAGACTCTATTTTTCAATTTTTTAGTATTTTGAAATTTTAATGAGATCTATCATATCTCAGAATAAAACTTGAAAGTCCAGAAAATCAAACAAATATTTGAGGCTCTGGGCTAGATCTTGGCAAAGGTGTAACCAAAACATCTCAGATAAGAGATATTTGCAGACATTTAACTCAAATGCTGAAATATTTATGTAATATTTGCAGAAATCCAGAAATTCACAGCTCAGGCCCTCCTTCTAGCGCCAATTTATGTTGCGTTAGAAGCGAGGGGCCTGCATAAAATGAATGATGACTGAAGTAGTGGTGTCTTTTCCAGTTCTACCCTCCTTCTGTTGATGATGCTGAGAAACAGCTCAGCTGCCCTCCTTCTGTTGATGATGCTGAGAAACAGCTCAGCTGCCCTCCTTCTAGTGCCAATTTATGTTGGTGGTAATGTTAGTCACTCACAAACATAGAATAAAAGTTACACAACAACCTTTACTCATCTTGAAAGATACGATGAATTCAGAGAATTCATGATCCCAAGTCTCCGTTGATTAGGTCTTAATCTACTGACGTTACTCAGTGGTTGATGTGTGTTGCTGTTTTCCATTCAGGGGCCTTACGTGTTTCTGCAAAGTTCATCATTATTTCTCCAAATATCCTGTTCTATATGCCTGCTCTGCATAAATCTCCAACAATTCTACCTCTGCACGGTGAATTTAGTCAAATAATGTGCCTACAGGCTGATATTTGCATGATTTCTACCATTATTTATGATTCTTTGCATGATATTTTCAATACTACATGCATTTAACTCAAATATGCTAATGATTTTCAGTTACCTACGGGATTTCAGCATATTTCTCTGTTCTGCTTGTTATTTATCATGATTTGCAGTTATGGTGATGAATTTATGAAATTAAAAAAAGGAAAAGGGTTAAAGAATAAGATTCCCAAAACTACTTGACTTAGATCACTGATCCACATACAAGCTCCCATACATGCAATGAAAAGAAGGAAACTAGAATCATACTTCACTAGGACATTCCACAAATCCGCATGATCTAGTGCAAATCTTCAAAGGAAAAGTTGACAACAACATGTAATGAAATGAAAGCGCTTCTAGTTGAACACAGGATTCACCAGTACATATCCAGAAATCAACATGAAGATTACGTAAAATTTACAATCAAGATGCAATCTGAAACTTCATATCCATTCAGTATGCTCAAGAACAGGTACATTTACAGTGATCTGAAGAAAGAACCTTGACATTTCAACAATTCTATCCTCATTAGTCTCAGTAATCCGATCTCCTAATTGATTCTATAGTAATTGGCCTTATTGCCAGATGTGTCTATCTATTTCACTTCTGTATCATATATCCTCATGTATCAGGATCTGGCCCTTATATAGAACAAATGCCAGAAAACAGTTACAATGATCCAAGGATCAGGATCCTCTCATAATAATCAACGGTCCAGATGAAAAGCACATGCTTCGCCAGTTGGCAAATGTACAGCTGGCACAGAATATTCCAGCATCTTTGATTTGATTCGGTCTCCAGCTGGCAAACAACATATTTGACAATATCCTCCTCACTTCTGGTTCATGTTGCCTCCTTGTGCAACTTTGTAATTATCAGCTTCAGCATCTCGGGGACTTCCTGCAATAAATAGACAAACATTAAGTTCATCATCATGTGGATAAATAATAGGAATTTAAACATTTTATTAACCAGGCCTCCAAAATGTGTAGCTACAAGCAATCGGGCTTTCAAATTTCTATCGTTTTGTTTTCCCGCCCATTTTCATGTATATCGGGTTCAAAATAGTGCATATACATCACAACATATACTTGGAACCAATCGCTTTTAACAAATTATTTCAAATCCGGCTTTGCATGCTATCGGCGAGACCACTACTGTCGGGAAGAAAATTCAAAGCGTGGCCGATGGGGAAACTTAGAGCTTTCTACCTATCTGCAGGATATTGTGAATATGATGCTCCCCCTCCTCGAATGTCCTGATGATGTCACCGTCATGTTTCGCTTCTGTATATTGGGGGAAAGAATGACATCATCATCATCATCATGTCGAAGGAAAATAGGAGGATATGAAATATGATCCTGCTGCTGAGGAAAGGAATATGATGGTGACGTCATCGTCATATCCGGGCTTCATTAAAATGCAAAAGATGACGTCACCGTCATGTTTACTTAAGATCAGGGGATAAATGTAATATCGGGTCACCTAAGGAAGATGATCAGGTGGTGAATGTAATATGACCCCTTTGTGGCCAAGGTAACCCTCTCGAAAGATCAGGATGATGATGATCATCAGGATATCCGGGGCTTTTGTTAAATTTAAAACATGACGTCATCGTCATATTCGCGAACCGGATCATGTTTTGGAAAATATCCTGCCGAAGGGAAATGTGATGATGATGTCCTCCTGATATTTGCTTCTTCGTTTATCAGATCGGGATGACGTCATCAGGATATTTGCAAAAGGTCATATTTTTCGGCAGGAGGACATTACGAAATGTCGGGTTACAAACAAGATCATGATGATCTTGACAACATGACAGGATAAAAATATGATGATCCTCCTCATCGAATATCATGATGACGTAACCATCATATTCCGTCTTCGAAGCATGAGGATGAGTTGAGGTCATCATCAGGTTAGCGCTGGGGTGATATTTAAAATATGATCATGCTGCTGAGAGTATCACCCCCTTAAAAGATAGGGTGATCATCATGATCATGCAAAAGGAGATCAGGAGGATATGATGATGTCATCATCATATTAACGAATATCAGCAAATATGATCCTCGCTTGAAAGATCAGGATGATGACCCTCCGATAGAACTTTGACGTGCGCATGCAAATTATGCAGATGGTGGATTTTCTAAGCAGGGTGGTATTATAATATCAACATGATATTATAATATCAGGTGATGTTATAATATCATGATGCTCGTTGTTATGAAATATGACCCTCCTAAAATCATGATGCTCACGATGCGCATAAGGTTATTTGACGGGTAAAGGGCACTATCACCTAAGATTGACATCCGGATATTTCGACTGCATGATTTTATCAGGTGATAGACCAAGATCATGATGACCTTGACAACATGACTGAGGATAAAAATATGATGATCCTCCTGCGAATATCAGGTTTGACCAAAACGTTGACTGCTCATAACTTCCACATATGGACGAATTTTCAGGTGATGTAAAAGGCAAACCTGCATGGAATTTCAAGCTCTTTCTAAATA
This sequence comes from Cunninghamia lanceolata, assembly GCA_027924645.1. Classification (NCBI taxonomy): domain Eukaryota; kingdom Viridiplantae; phylum Streptophyta; class Pinopsida; order Cupressales; family Cupressaceae; genus Cunninghamia; species Cunninghamia lanceolata. The sequence continues at coordinate 10,163,207 of BSBN01000124.1, forward strand.
TGAGGTCATAGAAACAAAATATGAACTTTGAAAAACTAACCTCATGATGATGACCAACCTCATCCTGACCTTCATGATGATGATGCACCTGACTCATTTTTACCAAACTGCCAGAAAACAGACAACACAAGCCAAGCCAAAAAGTTGGGTCCCTGTTTTGCCAAGTTAAAATGGGGCGTGTTGTGTAACCACACAACAAGGAGGCTCTTGCGGTTCATGGTAGATCCAAAGATAAACAGAAGAAGGACAAGAAAACAGAAAAGGGTAGATCCAAATCCTGTGGGAGATCTAAGTCTCCTAGAAATTCCAAGGCACTGTGTTGGAACTGCGGCAAATCTAGGCACTTCCAAAAGAAGAGTAAGGAGGAGAAGAAGAAAAGAAGAATAACTTCTCTGATTCAGATTTTGACAAATCTCAAGATGATGGTGATGCTTTTGTTGTTGCCTTGGCCACCCATGGATCAGAAGATGTGTGGTTGATAGACTCTAGTACTTCTTTCCACATGACCTCACATCAAGGTTGGTTTACAAAGTATGAAGAATTTGATGGTGGGAAGGTGTACCTGGGTGATGACTCTCACCTGAAGATCGTTGGCTATGGAAGAGTCTTCATCCGATTCCTTGATGGACGAGTGAAGGGGATCAATGGAATTTTGTATATCCCTAGTTTATCATGGAACCTTCTATTTGTAAGTAAGTTGAATGATGTGGGTGTGCAGGTTGTCTTCTCGAATGGAGGATGCAAGATGATGAGAGGAGTTATGGTGCTTGCTAAGGGTACTCAGAGAGGTACTCTGTTTCAGCTAGATGCATGCACTATTTAGTGCAATAGTTCTTCTATTTTGAAGAAAAAAGCTTAGATTCTTCATCCTCACCATTGGAACCAACAGCGAAGAAGTGTGTTGCATCAACTTTTGATGGTCATGCTTTCTGGGTACCTAAGGGTGCTCATGCTTTGGAAATGAAACTTCCTGCTGAGAGGCATGAGAGACTTGGTCACATTGGTGAGAATGGTCTTAGAGCCTTGAAAAACAAAAACCTCGTCGAGGGGTTAAATGATTGTAATCTTGAGTTTGATTTCTGCGAACATTTTGTATATGGAAAGCAAAACCGTGTTCAGTTTTACTCTAGTTCTCACAAGTCTTCTAGTGTGTTGGATCTAATTCATTTTGATGTGTTTGGTCCTGTGAATGTTCCTTCAATTTCTAAATCGTTATATTTTTTATCATTCATTGATGATTACAGTAGGAGGACATGGATTTATTTTCTCAGAATCAAATCTGAAGTCTTTAGTCAATTCAAAGAGTTTAAAGCTTTTGTAGAGAATTAGACTAGTAAGAAGATTAAGTGTTTGAGAACTAACAATGGTGGTGAGTTTTGTTCTGCACATTTCAAGAAGTTCTATAAATAACATGGGATTGAAAGACATAAGACAACTTCATACACCCCTCAGAAAAATGGAGTTGCAGAGAGGATGAAAAAATGTTGATGGAGAGGGCTAGGAGTATGCTTAGTGGAGCTATCCTCGAACAAAAGTTTTGGGCTGAAGGTGTAGCCACTGCCTGCTACCTGGTTAATAGGTCTCCTACTTCAACGCTTGTTGAAAATACACCCATGGAGGTGTGGTTTGGTAAGAAGCCTTCTTTGAGACATCTTCATGTTTTTGGTTGTGAGACATATGCACATGTGCCTAAGAAGAAGAGGTCAACATTAGAGAACAAGGCAGTTAAGTGTATCTTCATTAGCTATGGTGTCAGTGTGAAAGGGTACAAGCTTTAGGATCCTGTGGTTGATAAAGTCTTGTATAGCAAAAGTGTTATTTTCAGAGAGGTAACTCCTTCTCCTATTGTTCTATAGCCAGAAGAAAAGGAAAAGAAAGAGGATGTGGTTTAGTTTCCTACTACCCCTAAGAAGATTGAACCGAAAGACCCTATTGGACCTGATGATGAGGAGAGCTCTAGCAGCTTTGAAAGTTTAGAAGAAGAAGAACCTCCACCTTAGCTTGTGAGGAGGTCTACATGGATTAGGAGGCAACCTGAGAGGTTTGGTTATTCATTGCTTGATTCTAGTTGTGTTTTTGCCTTGATTTCTAACACTGATGAGCCTAGAACTGTGAAAGCGGCTATGGGTATGAAACATGTAGGTTCTTGGAAGAGGAGATGGCTTCTATGGAAAATAATAAAACTTGGAACTTGGTGCCTTTGCCTGAAGGACGGAAACCCATTGGGTGTAAATGGGTAATCAAAAATAAATTTGGTGTAGATGACAGTGTTGAGAAATATAAGGCCAGATTGGTTGTGAAGGGTTACTCTCAGGTGGAGGAAATTGATTATTGTGAGATTTTCTCTCCCATTGCAAAGATGGCATCTATTCAGTTCCTGTTATCTCTTGCAATAGTGTATGATTTAGAAGTGGAACAGATGGATGTGAAGAAAACATTCCTTCATGGTGACTTGGAGGAAATCTATATGTCACAGCCAGAGCACTATGTGGTGAAAGGTAAAGAAAATCTAGTTTGCATGTTAAAGAAGACTTTGTATGGTTTGAAATAGTCTCCTAGGATGTGGTACCAAAAGTTTGATTCTTTTGTGTTGAGTATTGGATTTTTGAGATCGAAATTAGATCATTGTGTTTATTACAAGTTTAACAATGATCGCATTCTCATTATTGCATTGTATGTTGATGATATGTTGCTAATTGGGAATGGTAAAAGTTTGATTTCTGATTTGAAGTCTCAGTTGTCAGCATAGCTTGAAATGAAAAATCTAGGGGCATCCAGGTACATTCTGGGGATGGAGATTAGAAGAGAAAAAGTAGACATAAAACTTTGGTTAGGCCAGAGTAAGTATGTTAACACTATGTTGGAGAGATTCAGTATGGTGGATTGCAGACCTTTGACTATTCCTATTATGATGGGGACAAAGTTATTTGTTGGAGATTATCCAAAGTCTCCTTCTAAGATGGAGGATATGAGCAAAGTTCCTTATGCTAGTGCAATTGGTAGTTTGATGTATGCTATGGTCTATACAAGACCAAACATTTCCCAAGCAGCAGGAGTCCTTGGTCAGTTTATGGATAATCCTAGATGGGTACATTGGGATGTAGTGAAGAGAGTGTTAAGATATTTGCAGGGTACTTTAGAGTATTCCCTATGTTATTGTTACCATTTTTTCACTTACAACTCAAACTGATCAAGCTGGTTCAGCGAGTTCATTTTAAAGTGAAGGTTTTAACATTTTTTATTATAAGTTATTTGCATAGTTGGATGATTTAGTAATATTGCAGTTCAGTTGTTCAACAAAAGGAAAAGGATTGCATATCATCATTCATTTGCAGAAAGAGATAAGTTATTTCATTTCACTACCATGTTTATTTGTTTTACAAATGAAGTACATAAAAGAAATAAATGTTGCATTGAATGAAAGATTGATAAATCGAATGTCCCACACAAGCCGTGGGAATAGCTGAACAAATGCAAATATAAGGAAGATACTATGCATCTAAAGATAGAGGAGAGAAAGGTCATAGCCATCATTACCTTTAAATGTCTTCAATCTCTGAGGATGCCTTCAGTCTTTGCTCTTGATCTTCGATAAGAACCTACAAAGTTGGGAAAAGGCCCGTTAGAGCTCCAGTTATGATTTCTCTATGTGTCTATCAAAAGAGGCATAATACATTGCCTATAATGCACTAATCAGATGAACATCACTCACATGCAAGAGGAACTGAAAGAGAAGCAATCATTGAACTTCAATGTTTTTTTATCTAATCTGTTTGTTTCATGTGTAGGTATAGGATAAGTCATGTAGTTGATTGAAGACAAATTAGCATGTGGTGTCAAATGGGCTCCCACAAGAGTAGAGCTCAGTATGCTGCCCCTAAGTCTTAAGGGGAATGAGATCAGAATATTCATTTATACTATGCAAAGGAGAGATGATAAAATGAAATAATGTTGTAGACACTCAAATTTGTCCATGTCTAGCGACACCTTGTTAAATCACTAATCCATTAGCCAATTAATTAAATAAATTTTATTTATTTAATTAAAATCCTATTCTCATCCACTTAGCCAATTAATTAAATAAATTGTTTTTATTTAATTAATTTCCACATCATGTCTTATCTCATTTTATGCATTTATCCTATTAATTAAATAAATTTTATTTATTTAATTAATTTCCAACTCATATCCCAACTAATTCAAATATTTTATTTGAATTAAGCCCTTATCATTTATCACATTTCAACACTTGTCTATTTCCCATTCAATCATGTGTTGTAAGACAACTTTCATTTAAAATCATTCACATGCACAACTAATTGGACCTAAATTTAGTAACTTTCAATCCTAGCCATTCACATAGCCTCTGAATCTCCACCGTTGATTGATCTTGGTTGAGTTCTATATAAACACCCTCTCATTCCATATGAGACACCCAGCAATCCAGCAATCCAGCAATCCAGCAATCATATAGCACCTACATTATCATCTTGAGCATCTGAGCATCTGAGCTTTTATCATCCATCATGGCAGCTTTCAGCTTTGTAATTACTCATTGTTGAAGAAGCAGTCCACATCTCTCAAACAAGGAATCGCACGGTCTAGGTGATGTTATGCTTGAATTGCATTATCCTTTGATTTCATCTAGGTTAGATTCCTTGATGATGGTAGGGTTAGGGTTTCATGACTATGTCTGATTTGCTAAACCTGACTTTTCACCTATCACATTTTAGCACGCCCGGTGGGACTCGACGTCCCTGATTAACTTCATTTTTTGGAGTTGTTTCTTTGAAGATAAGATTTTGCAGGTGCTCGCAGAAAATTCAAGTCGCTTTTGAACGAAAATCTGCCGCTTCCAAATTTCTGCGTCGCTTTTAAGCTGGAACAGGCCGCATTTTCCTCTCTGGATCGCCTTTAAACAAACAGTCGTCGTTTGAGGTAAAACAGTATCACTTTTGTTCTTAAACTGTTCGCCTGTTATTTTTGCGGCTGCTTTCACAGTGTTTATCGCTTTTGACCTAACATCCGCCGCTTTTACACATAATCAGGTCGCTTTTGACATAACAGTGGCCGCCTTTGCAGATGTTCGCGTCACTTTTGATCTAACAGTACTCGCCTTTATACTGATCTATGTCGCTTATGAGCTAATAGTGATCGCCTGTGCAGGTTAGGGTTTTAGCTTTTGCTTGCAGATACAGGTCACTTTTGTCTTGCAACAGATCGCTTCTGGGTATATCTGGATCGCATATGAGTCGACAGAGGCCACGTTTGACTTCATTAGTATCACCTATGGACTGATGATACTCACCTGTTAGACTAGGGTTTTTTGTTTATCGGCTGTGTTTTTACAGAAATAGTTCGCATCCAGCCCTCAATTGATCGCTTATGGCCAATCTGCATCGCTTATGAGCTGACAGGTGTCGCATCCTGTGTTTTTATGCGTCACATATGATCTGCAGTATTTCGCCTCTCATATAATAGAGGTCACTTTTGATCAGCAGTGAATCGCATCTGGTAAGTTCTGTTGTTTTCAAATCTATTTCAGTTCCAGTTTGATTTTTGGCTATTAACTGGGTATTTGCGCAGCATCTTATCGGTTTGTCCAAGAAAGGAGGATATCAAACTACTGACATATCTGTTGCAGGTTCGATCGGTCCAAGATTTGTGGTTTTTTTCACTAAATTAGGCATATTTGGGCTTGGTGCTTAAAATGAACTACTGTTTGCTCCGTGCTTGATTTATCTTTTTGATTGCTTGCATGTGCCTGGTTGTAACCCAAATTTAATGGAAAAAGTATCCTCTCCCCTTGCCTATCAAATGGATCTTGGGTGTATGAGAACTTGTCATTATCTTTAGAGGGCCTGCCTTCCCGGTGTGAGAAGGGATACGACCCAAGCGGTAACGGGCTAAAGCCAAGTCCTTCCGAACCGCTATATAAGAAAAGTGTTTGTGTCGAAAGCCACAAACAACGGGTGCAGTTGTGTTATACCGACAGCCAACCTCCCCCAAAACCCTCCAAGGCGCAACCCTTGGAGGCTGGGAGACTCCATAACGGAGAGTAGCGCTGCCGCACGTATAGCCACCTGAACGGATGCCCTTATTAGCAACTTTGTGTAGTAGCCAAAAACCTTCTATCTATTGACGCAGAGGGCAAAACCCTTGAAGCGGCCCTGATTCATGCGGTTCTTAGCCGAGGTAGCAGGGACAATCTAAAGGTTTGGAGAGGGTCAAGCCTTATAAGAATCCTGGATCTTGGTATGCGTGAGAAGTGTGTGCAAATGTAAGGAGGAGCCGGTGCTACCAAGATCTTGGAGCTACCCGCTTTGAATAGGCGCAGCTAGGGGATTCAACAGATACTGTCCTATCCTAGCCTAGGTTGTATCAGTTTGTGCTTGTTGTGAGTGTGAGTGACTGTTATTACTGTTTTCTTGCTGAAAAACTACAAAATCAGACAACTTTTACACAAACACAGTCGCTTTTGAACCTAAACTGCTCGCATACACCACAGACATTGCTTCTGAACTGTAATAATTTGCTTTTTGCCTGAACTGTATCACTTTTAAACAACAAAGGCCCACATATTGCCTGCACAGAATCACTTTTAAACCACAGTTGATCGCCTTTTGCTTGAACGGAATCGCTTTTGAACCACAGCTGATCGCCTACTGTCTGAACCAAGTCGCATCTGAGTCATAACCAATTGCATCTTGTCTGAGCCAGATCACTTTTAAGCCGCAGTTATTCACCTTAGGCCTGAATGAAATCACTTCTGAACAACATACTGTCACCTCTAGGGATATCTGAGTTGCCTCTGATCAACAGAAAATCACCTTTGAACCAACAGTCGTCGCCTCTGGCATAGCATTCGCTTCTGGTTAGCACTGTCATTTTTCTGTCAAAACTAAACCAGATCGCATCTGAGCTATCATTGATCGCCTTTAGCATCCTTTGAGTCACCTTTGAGCTATCATCAGTTGCCTGTAGCTAACAATCCCTGCAAATTTCAGTGCATCAGCTGAATTAGCCTTAGGTCCAGCTTGCTTAAGTCTCATACATCAGCTTTCAGACTTCTCTTTGATCAACAGCAAATACCTGGACTTTGCCTTCTATTTTGAGCTTATCAATCAATCACAACTCATGAGCTTTTCCATCTTTTTGAGACCCCAACCAGCAAATCAGACATCAATCCAATCATTTCAATCAGCAAACAACCTTCAGTTTTAGCTTCAACCAACAAACATCCTTCAGCTTTAGCTTCAGCAAACAACATCTTTTAGCTTTAGCTCCAACAAACATCAACAGCAAACAATCTTTCCCTTGAGTGATTAAGCTACCTCTAGGGACAACCAACAACAACTCAACCAAAACAAAGCAACTTAGCCAAACCAGCAAACCAAAACAATAACCAATCAACCAACTAGCCAACTACCATCTTTTGGGTCTCAAGACTTTGACAAGCTCACATTCACCATCAACATCATGCCTCAAACTAGGAGTCAATATCGAGCTGAAATAGAAGCCAAATTGAAAGCTGAAATGGACGCCAAATTGCAAGCTGAGATGAAACAATTCACAACACCCCTTAAGGATGCAACTCAATTTACAACTGGTATGCCTTCTCATATGTTTATACCTCAAGGATACACTATTGGCGAGTCATCTTCACAACGAATGCAACCTCCACCATCCTTGGGCACTTTCGAAGAACAATCTCAAGACGACTCATCAGAATTCCAAGATACCTATCTATGGGACCAAGTTGAGAAACTCATGATATCTGAGCCTGATCATTGTTTTCTCCAACTTGCTCGCATGGGTGCTAAACTACCTAAGGATTTTGACATATCTGCTATTAGAGAGCAAGATCCCAACACTACTGCTGTTGTTGCAAATAGACCATCTACTATAGTCACATCATCTCCTATTACATTGCAAACATCATCCTCATTGCCTATTGTTGCTTCATTTGAGCTACCACGATCCGAGCATACTTTAGAACCATTGATAGTGCCCACCAATGTGCTCCCTCTCATGTCACAAAATCTCAACATTCCACCTTTTCATGTCCCTCAACATATCTCTCCTTCTACCATGACTGTTTCCATGCCTCAAGTAACACAAGCTGTCCATGTAACACAAGCGCAAACACTTCGAGCATCACAAGCAATTCCCATGTCTTATAGTGTGCAAACCTCTCAAACCATTCCAACAACACCTGTTGTCCATGCTTCACACCCATTACACTCTACCACATCTCATATACCAACTGCTAATTCCTCCACGTTATCCTATAATCCCAACGTTAGTCTCATTGACATGAGTGATCCCCTCATTTCTCAAGCCAAACCAAACAATAAGATCGCTTATGTTGATCAGCTTACATCCATGCTGTCCTCTTCTTCCAATCCTTCACACACCATCAATCCATCTTATGCTACCCAAGGCTTCTCTAATATCACCCAACACATGACACATACCAATCCTCATATTGTCCGAAATACCAATCCCAATGTTCATCCTTCTATCGTATCTACCAATCCCTCCGTCACTTACCATGTCATGAATTCAATCCCAATTTCCCAACCATCTGCTACTATCAATCCAACACCCACTTCTCATGTGATGCACACCCAATTGCCGCTTGTGTCTCAAGGACAGCAATCCTCCAACACATACATGTCACATACCACTCCTTTGACATACATTGTGGGCACACAACCCCAACAAACAGTCACAACTCCACATATACCACAACTACAACCACAATATGTCTCATATTATACTCCACCCCCTTCGCAACAACAGCAGTTATCTTCAGCCGATATCCAACAGATGATCGATGAAAGGGTAGGACAAGGCAAGAAACCTTTCTCTCTCGAAAACATATGCGCCTATCCATTTGACAAGTCTCTTAATATGATACCTTTTCCACCACACTTTGAAATCCCACAATTTGATAAGTACAAAGGGAAAGGAAATCCGGACGACCATCTTCGAGCCTTTTTCGTGGCATGTCTCGATGTTGCCTATGATGATACATATCTTTTAAGACTATTTCCTCGAAGCTTAGCAGGACAAGCTCTCGAATGGTTTTCCCATTTACCTCCAGGAATTAAGACTTTTTTAGAATTGGCAAACAAGTTTCGATCACACTTTGCCTTCAACATTGAACATGAGGTAAACATGAATGACCTTGTCAACAACAAACAATGCAATGGTGAAACCTTTTCCTCATTTACCCAACGATGGCGTAATATGGCTAGCAAATTATCATGGGAAATCCCTGAGAAACAACAGCTTGACATCTTTGTTCAAAATCTTCATCCTGAGCTGTCATTCCAACTACAATTGCAAAGTGCTAGCACCTTTGACGAATTAGTTTCCAAAGGAGTTATTATTGAACGAGCCTTAATTGCCAAAGGAACTATCAAGATCTTTCGTGATAACAAAGATTCTCCCCAAAATTCTAATGATAAGTCTCACTTTTGGAACAAGAACAAGAATGTTGTCAATGACGGTATTGTCGATACAAAGAATATTCAAACTATGAGAGCTCCCATCAACATTCAAGCAGCCTCTACACCAAGACAGCCTTTTCCACAATGAAGAAACCAACGCCAAACCTCCAATCCACGCCGACAATTTACACCATTAGTGGAACCCATGGAAGTTATTCTTCGAAAGCTGCTTCAAGCCGGAGACATTATTCTACCCGATGCACCACCAAATGGCGAACCACTCTTTCGAGCTCCTTGGTACAAAGAGAATGAGTATTGTGATTACCATCGAGTTAAAGGGCACAAAACAAATGGTTGTATGCACTTAAAACATGTTATCCAAGACTGCATTAATCAAGGCTTAATCAACGTCACACCTTCAACAGCTCAACCTGCTCAACCATCCACATCAAATTATGATCTAGAGACTTTCAAGAATCCACTTCCGTCTCATGATCAGACAAATAACCTTCAAGCTGGAAATGCTATTCCCTATAACTATGCATCATCTACCATTGGCCGCATTGACCATGCTCGCATTTCTACCATTACCGTTCAAGGGAGAGCACCTGATTGTGCCGTAACCACATGAAGAGGTCGAGTTACCATTCAAGGAGCACCTCCTCATCCTCCTCGATCTCTCTCTGACTATAACCTCTTGGATCACCTTGGTAAAACACCCGCACACATATCTATCCTTGAGCTGCTCCGCATATCCCCCGCACATAAAGCTATCCTTGATAAAGCCTTACAAGAGTCTTCGGTGCCTAATAATATTAATATCACACAATTTCAATCCATGGTCACTAGCATTGCAGCCCCTTGTCATCTGACCTTTTCAGACAAAGATCTTCAACCCTCCATTCATCCGTCACACAATGAGGCCCTCCATATTGAAGTATTTGTTAACCAACGCCGTATCAAACGAGTCTTGATAGATGGGGGAGCTGGTCTTAATATATGTTCTTTGAAACTTATCAAACAATTGGGATATGCTGAGAAAGATGTTGACACCTCCAAGGTTATTACCATCAGAGCATACGATGACGCTGAAAGAGATACCGAAGGGATCATCTTATTGCCTATTCAAGTTGGGCCGGTTATTACCAAAACTCGTTGTCAAGTCCTTGATATTGATCTTCCTTATAACATCATCCTTGGACGCCCTTGGATCCATACCCTCAAAGCAGTTCCCTCTACATACCACCAATGCCTTAAATTTCCACATAAGGGTGTTGAGGTTACCATTCAAGCTGATCCTAATCCCTTTGAGTTCTGCTGTGCCTTTCAGGCTAAATATCATAATCTGAATCACATCCCTATCAACACCGAGGCATATCCGTCTTCATCCTATATCAACCCATCTGATCTTCTCAAGCCCTCATCTAGCAAAGCCACTTCCAACCTCCATATCAAATATACCGAACATGGCCCTGGTGAATACAAACTACACGAGTCTTATTGCGTGGGTACTCTTCCATTATCTCCTAAATCCCACGGTAAGCCCTCTACATCTAAGCCAACTTCATCCTCCGCTGTTATCAAAGCTCCCCCTACAGTATTCATTAAGGGTGGTTTCTTGGATGATGAAGACATTGAGGATATCAACTCTTGGATATTCTTTGATGACAATGACCAAGTCCAACTTGAAGTAGAGCGATACAACAACGGGTTTCGTATCATAAAGAACATGGGCTATAAAGGACATGGCGGCTTGGGATCACAGGAACAAGGACCTATTGAGCCCCTTATTGTGTCTAAGAAGTTTAATAAGCAAGGCCTCGGTTACCAACCGGAGGTACCGCAAACCAAAGACATTAGGTGTATTTCCGATATTAACGTTGGACCTTCTTCGGTAGGAGAGATTTCTAATTCGGATACCATTGATGACTCCTCCCTTCATATCACCGACCTTTTTCAAGAACATTCCATCTTCATGTTTTCCACAACCTCTTCTAGCCATCACGATCCCTCCATTAGCCTTTCACTCGTATATCCTGACCTCATCGATTGGGACCAACAGGGGGCACCGATATTAGATACATTTGAAAATGACGAAGCCATTGCCAAATTCATGGGTTTGAGACAAGGTATTCCACTGGGTGATCATAAAGCAGGTTTCATGATGGAATTACCTAAACTAGCATATTTTGGCGGAAGTATTAAATCCTTCAGTCGCAAAAGTGAAATAAACAAAATTCAACAAAATAGGTCACTAGGTGAAAACCGCAAGGCGCCTCTTGACCGTGAAAAAGCAAAAATAAAGGACGTATCCGAAGGTGAAAACCTCTTTGAGGCGCCTGAGGATGAGGGATTTGATCTTCCTGTTGCCACTGATTACCATGAGAAATCAACTGTGCTAGTTGAAAAATCACAAGACATGAACTTGGGAACAGAACAGAATCCGAAGATCACTTTTTTGGCAGCATCACTATCAGAGCAAGAACGAAAGAACTTCACAGCATTTTTTCTGAGAAGAGCTATAAATTTTGGATGGACTTATGCAGACATGCCAGGACTAGATCCTTCACTTGTGGTACATCATTTAGCAGTATTCCTTGATGCAAAGCCTGTCAAACAAAAATTGCGCAAAATGCATCCACAAGTTGCCTTATTGGTCAAAGCAGAAATTCAGAAGCTGTTAGAAGCAAAGTTCATAAAGCCTATTGATTATCCAGAATGGGTTTCAAACTTAGTACCTGTAGCAAAACCAGATGGACGAGTTCGCTGCTGCACAGACTTTAGAGATCTTAACAAAGCATGTCCTAAAGACGATTTTCCATTACCAAGCATAGACAACATTGTTGATCTTACAGCAGGACATGAAATGCTATCTTTGATGGATGGATTTTCAGGTTATAATCAAATCAGAATAGCAGAGGAAGACCAAGATAAAACATCTTTTATTTGTCCATGGGGCACATATTGCTGGGTTGTAATGCCTTTTGGTCTCAAAAATGCTGGAGCCACCTATCAACGAGCTATGACAGTTATTTTTCATGACCTTTTTCATACTATCATGGAAGACTATGTTGATGACATCCTGGGAAAATATAAGACAAGGGAAGGACATCTACAAGTGTTGGCACAAATTTTTGATCGATTAGAAAAATACCAAGTCAGATTAAACCCAAAGAAGTGTGTATTTGGCGTAACATCAGGAAAACTATTGGGATATATTGTGTCTCGACGAGGAATAGAAGTGGACCCAGCTAAGGTAAAAGCTATCATGGAAATGCCTCCACCAACGAATCTCAAACAGCTTCGTAGTTTACAGGGTAGGCTACAATCTATCCGCAGATTCATCTCACAACTAGCAGATAAATGTCATCCTTTTCAGCATCTTCTTCGTAAGGGTGAATCTTTTAAGTGGGATGAAAAGTGTCAACAGGCTTTTGATAAGATAAAGGAATACTTGGCAACACCTCCTGTGTTAATACCTCCTGTACTTGATCGTCCATTACTGCTCTATATATCATCAACAACTGCAGCATTGGGTGCACTTCTAGCTCAACATGATGATTTAGGAAAAGAACAAGCCATCTACTACATTAACAGAACGCTTGTGGGATATGAGCTCAATTACTCGTTCATGGAAAAAGCTTGTTTAGCATTATCGTTTGCTTCCCAAAAGTTGCGACACTATATGTTGAACCAAACAACTAAGCTCATCTCTAATGTGGATCCCCTCAAGTATCTCCTTTCAAAAGCACTTCTCACAGGGAGATTAGCAAAATGGGTTATGATCTTGAGTGAATTTGACATACAATATGTGAACCGTAAAGCTATCAAAGGACAAGTCATTGCTGATCAATTAGCTGCAGCACCCATCACAGACATTCAGCCAATATATCTAGAATTCCCTGATGAAGGATTGTTTAATTTAAATTCTCCAGTACGATGGCAGCTATACTTTGATGGATCATACACTCGACACGGATCTGGAGCAGGTCTCTTGTTTGTCACTCCCCAAGGAGACTGCATACCTAAATCATACAGAATAGCATTCCCATGTACCAATAACATAGCAGAGTATGAAGCTTTAATCACAGGTTTGCGCATGGCAGTACAATGGGCTATCAAACAGTTACAAGTCTTTGGCGATTCTCAGCTGGTTATCAAACAGGTCTTAGATGAATATCAAACAAAAGACGAGAAGCTTCTTCCATACAAGCTAATGGTGGACGATTTCAAGCAATATTTTGAGGACATTACTTTTGAGCAAATTCCAAGACTACAAAACAGAGCAGCAGATGCCATGGCTATGATTGGATCCCTTTTAGACATGCCATCTAACACCCATAAATGTGAATTCTTGGTCGAACAGCTTTTGATCCCAGCATTTGAAGTTCCACAATCTGAGCTCATATGTGAAATTGTTGGTCCCAACTCGTCGTGGTACAAGGATATATATGAGTATCTCCGTAATCAAACCTTGCCTCTTCAACTATCCAACACCCAGCGTAAAACTTTTATCCGTCGAGCCTCTCATTACACTATCTTAGGAGACACCCTTTATCGCTGGAGTCTTGATGGTATCCTTCTTAGATGTCTTGATTCCGAGGAAGCAAAAACGGCCTTACGTGAAGTACATGAAGGTGTCTGCGGTTCGCATTCCGCTGGCCCTGGCCTTGTTAAGAAACTTCTGCGAGCAGGATACTATTGGCCAACTATGGAAAAAGATGCCCAACAATTTGCAAAGTGATGTTTACAATGTCAAAAACATGGAGATCTAATACATGCACCAGCACATGAGCTTCAGCCTATTGTCACTCCATGGCCTTTTTCGCAATGGGGACTTGATCTTGTGGGTAAAATCCATCCTACTTCATCAAATGGTCATAAGTTTATTATCACTGCCACTGAGTATTTCACAAAGTGGGTAGAAGCCATACCAATGACCTACATCACAGGTAAACAAATAGCTAAATTCATCTTACATTACATTATCTGCCGTTATGGAGTTCCTCAAGCTATTGTCACAGACAATGGTCGGCCTTTCAAGAACCAAGAGGGTAGAGATCTTTGCAATAAGTTCCATATTCAACATAGGTTCTCTACGCCTTATTATCCTCAGAGCAACGGTCAAGCTGAAGCCTCTAATAAGACAATCGTCAAGATCCTTAAAAAGACTGTTAATGAAGCTGGTCGAGATTGGCATCTACAACTGCACCCTGCTTTATGGGCATATAGAACAAGTGTCAGAACTCCTACTGGCGCCACACCCTATGCTCTCATCTATGGCACTAAAGCTATTTTGCCTATTGAGGTTGAGATCCCCTCTTTGCGTATATCCTTGCAACATACTATCCCAGATGAAGAATATCGAGTGTCCAGACTCCATGATCTTGAGCTATTAGATGAACGCCGCCTTACAGCATTGAACCATCTTCAAGTCTATCAAAACCGGCTACGCCGCAGCTACAACAAGAAGATCAGAGAACACAGATTTTAGGTTGGCGACCTTGTCCTTAAAGAAAACCAAAGGAATCAACAGCATCGAGAGAAACAGGGCAAGTTTGAACCAAATTGGCTTGGTCCTTTCATTATCACAGCAGTCTATGGATCCGGTGCATACACTTTGTCAACACTTGAAGGCATTCCCTTGGATGAACCCGTCAACAGCGTTCATCTCAAGAAGTTTAATCCATGAATCTCAGTTATCCCCCCAAAAAAGCCAAAAAAATCAAAAAAGCCAAAAAAATCAGAAAAAGCAAATATATATATATATATAAACACATTCAATCAATAATCCATCCTCTGGTGAAAACTTGGTAAACAGGCACCTTGGATAAGTACCATAGTGAAAACCTGGCAAACAAGCGCTATGTGTAGTGACCAGCTTCCCTCATTTGTTTGGTTCGTTTGATCATTTTTCCCACTGCATCTTGTATAAGCCATATTCATAAGCCCTATCGCAATCTCACACATAGCCTTTCATCTTCATCCTTTGCCAATGCTAGCTATCATACTTGAGCCATTGTCGTGATATCTATATCTTTTGGCACCTTAACATCTTGGCTACATCTTTTCTGCATTGTCGCTTCTACATAATAAACCTCATCCCATACTGGGGGCATTTGTTGAGTCTTATTTGGAAGTGGATCCTGTTATCTCTAGCTCATAACACATCAAACAACTCAGCTTACAACACAGCACACCTTATCAACTTTAGCCATGGCACATGTCCACCGACAAATATGACCTAATGACTTGCAACCAGGACTCATACCTTCGCAATCCATCCACATTCATCCAACAATCGCAACAAACGTCGCTTGATCAAACATCCAACCAATTAGCCACACCAATAAGAACTACATCTAGCTCTATCGTTGACGCCTTGATCCCGTGGATACAGGGTATGTAGGCAATCTGAGATGCGAAGGAAGCACTCTGATTTAGGTTAAGACGATAGCCCCTTTCATTAGTCATCTTTCATCTTTCTTCTAAACATCCTTCAATCTTCCAGCTCACATTCTTCTATCTTTCATCACTTACAGCATCAATAAAACCCAGAACTACATATTCATCATGTCTCATCTTCATCGTAAGTGTGCTTTGATCCCGTGGATACAGGGTATGTAGGCAGTCTGGAATACGAAGGAAGTTTCCAGTACTCAAGCACAGATGATCCACCCCATCTTCTTCATCTTCATGCATCATCCATCTTCTTCTCTTTGATCAGCTCAAACAAGAAGCAATCCATGTGTATATTGCAAGCTCGAGCACTTTAATCAATCAAAGGTAAGCCAGAAGCTATTTGTCCGCATGCCTTAAGCCAACATTTGCTATAGCCATTTATCAATAACTTTAGCCTTCAATAGGATGTAGCTTTCCTCTTAACAAGGCGCCAGCTTGATCCATCCAAGAGCACCCGAAAATTGGCAAGAGAACGTGATGACAGTATCTTTTGTTTTATCTTTTGACTTATCTTTTGTCCCTTTTCTATACCTAATCAAGACTGCCTTGATCTATTTATATCTTGGTGTGTTGCGATGAAGTAAGGACTGGGGCATGGTCATATAGCTTTCGTATGCCGTGTTTGTGGGATGATCTTATTCTCTTCCTCTGCATATTGGTATCTTGTACGTGTTGGGATTAGCATCTTACATATCAATATCTCTAGCATCTGAGAAGCTAAACAGTCTCTTATGCATTTGAGACTATTCTATGTTAAGACTAACTCCCTACATATAACTAGCAAGCTATCATTATGTGTAGTGGAGATAAGCTCAACCCATTGCTTGTAGCGTCAAAGTCCCATACTAGTTGTTATTCATATCTTGTGCATGTTGGCTCAACATCTTGACCTCATGCGTTCAGACAAGATTGTAACACGCTAGTTGCGCATTGGATATCTCGACACCTTGGTCTCTTATACCCTGGTGCATAACATCCATATGCTATATCAAACATAAGGACTACATTTCTTTTCATTCTGAGCAATTACTTGAAAGCTACCCATCATCCTATCTAGAACCTACTTATAGCCCTTCTCCAAACCCTAATTCTTCTATGCCACAGCCTATTTTCTTCCATCCAACTCCCATTTTCTTCGTGTCAGCCTTCTTTTTAGCCTTTTTCTTCTATCGCGAGCCAACCCAGTCCTTCTTGGTTAGCCTGGCTTACCTCTCGAGGGGGCATCACCTGCCAGTTACACTGGGGCATAACTTGTTTATCAAACGCATATCGTATCTTCTTTGACACAACGTTCTATCAAACATTGTATCAAAGAGGGGCAAAATGTAGACACTCAAATTTGTCCATGTCTAGCGACACCTTGTTAAATCACTAATCCATTAGCCAATTAATTAAATAAATTTTATTTATTTAATTAAAATCCTATTCTCATCCACTTAGCCAATTAATTAAATAAATTGTTTTTATTTAATTAATTTCCACATCATGTCTTATCTCATTTTATGCATTTATCCTATTAATTAAATAAATTTTATTTATTTAATTAATTTCCAACTCATATCCCAACTAATTCAAATATTTTATTTGAATTAAGCCCTTATCATTTATCACATTTCAACACTTGTCCATTTCCCATTCAATCATGTGTTGTAAGACAACTTTCATTTAAAATCATTCACATGCACAACTAATTGGACCTAAATTTAGTAACTTTCAATCCTAGCCATTCACATAGCCTCTGAATCTCCACCGTTGATTGATCTTGGTTGAGTTCTATATAAACACCCTCTCATTCCATATGAGACACCCAGCAATCCAGCAATCCAGCAATCCAGCAATCCAGCAATCATATAGCACCTACATTATCATCTTGAGCATCTGAGCATCTGAGCTTTTATCATCCATCATGGCAGCTTTCAGCTTTGTAATTACTCATTGTTGAAGAAGCAGTCCACATCTCTCAAACAAGGAATCGCATGGTCTAGGTGATGTTATGCTTGAATTGCATTATCCTTTGATTTCATCTAGGTTAGATTCCTTGATGATGGTAGGGTTAGGGTTTCATGACTATGTCTGATCTTCCACACCTGACTTTCACCTATCACAAATGTTACATCAACTTGGCCTATTGAACTTTAAGCTTAATGTTCACCTATGACTACCAATCCAAAAGGGTTGAAGTGGCAATCATCTATGAACAGTGAAATTTTCACATGGCTGCCAATGAGCCAATACAGGGGAAAGCAGGTGCACAGGTGAAACAGAGTTCACATCAAACATTTTGCCTTTTTAAAGAGAGTTTGTTGCTCCTGTCTCAAAAGTGATAGGAAAGAATCAAGTACATGTATGGAGCAGCTAAGGCATCCATAGTAATGAATTAGAATGCATATTACATCATGTATTGCAGTAGCAAGTAAACATCATTGCCATGAAGGAGATGGATAGTCAACTGATACAGTAATTTTTGGTATCTCATTTGCCATACCATAGCAAAAGAAAGGTACAATCTTATGCATGCACTAGATTACATTTCCAAGTATATGTATCATGTTACAAAAAACCATAGCAGGTATGTGCATAGTCAAATGATAGTTGCAGCCTATGCATAGGAGTTATCATTACTAGGGCTCTACAATAAATGCTTTTGATGTAATGTTACAGAGGTAAATTGTAACATGTATTCCAGATGTTTCAGATTGAACAAGGTAGCATAAGTGTCATGGAAAGATCATTTACAGCTAATAAGTGCAATAGAAAGAGAACATATGTTAGACATCTTGTAAGTGGAAGTTGTAAGCATATGTATACATCTTCCATCTATAGAGAAAGGTGAGGTCACTTCCATCAAATGATGTACAAGTGTATAAGTCTGAAGGAGTAAGATAGCATCATTTGAATGATAGTTTGGTCATTATTTTTCATCATCACCAAGAAGTGAACCATCTCAAGTATGAAACTGTATGCAGTCAAAGGAATGAAAAAAAGAAGATAATCTCAATATCATATGATGCTACAAGAATATTTATATGCTATCAACAGTTCATGACATACATTTGTGCATTGAAGTTTTGTTTCTTGTTCAAAGGTGTAACTACACACGCTGCGGCCTTGTGTTAACTCAAATGACCATTTTTTGTGTTCAAAACATTCAAAGTTGTTGATAGAGAGAAGTTACAGTCAAATACATGGTTAGAGATATAAAAAGATCAAAGCTTTCAAATGAACATATGCAGAGTGCTAGTGTGTAGCTACAAAATAAACTTTTTGCTCACACCCATTTGAGGGTTTTATCAAAAGTTACAGATCTAACATAAATCAAACTATGGTGTGCTGGCCATGACTTCATGGTCTGAAATATAGCTACATAGATAGAGAAAAGTGGAGTTTTCATGAGAATGTATATACAATTGACATAACCCTCATGTGTTCTCAAAACAAAATGCTCATAGAGAGCTATCAAATGCCATGGAGGTATCAACTTATTACCCAAAAGGGTTTTTGAGAAATCAAAACTCAGAATACAAGTTTTCAAGTCACGGTCTATTTTGCTACAGGTAAAAAGGAAAAGACAAAACTTTTTATTTCAGTCCATTGTTGTAGAGATAAAGTCCATTGTTGCAGAGATAAAGTAAAAGGAGTGATACAGGGAGAAACCAGAGTCAATGAAACTATAGAAAGAAATCCTAATCATTCTTGAAAAAATGCAATGATATAATGACCAGTCGCGGCCTAAAGATAAAGGAAAACTCATCTTCATACTTGTAGAAATGCCGTGAGGTTTTTGCAGAGTGGTTGAAGAGTATCATGGCTTCCTCAATGAGTAGAGACGGGGAAGAAACAACATCAAAGAGCAAAAGTAAATCAGACCATGGCCATAAAGTTTAGCTTTTCCTCAAAACAATGCATCAAATACGTCACAGAAAGTACTTACCTCCATTCTGTGGAAGGATCTTTCAGAGAATCGACTTGTAGCAACATAAACGTAGACAAAACCAAAGCTTTCCAAGCTTCAAACCCTTATCTTGATGGCGGCAGAGAGTAGAGCCATATTTCTCAAAGTTGAAAGTGCAAAGTGAGCCTAAAAAAAGTTAGGTTTTCTCTTTTGTTTTAGGGTTTTCCTTGCCCTAGTTCAAAGTATGGTATTTTGATCACATTTGAAAACTTTTACTTGTCCAAACAAATGCCATTGGGGTCATAACATGGTAGATCGACAACCTTTTTTGCCTAAGTCTATAGGACGTATGAGGGGTCGTGGTCATAGAAGGTTTAGGGTTCCATTTTAGATATTTTAAAACCTTATGCCTTTGACATAACCCTTATGCCTTAATATTGCAAATGCCTTGTGCAATAAGAACCCATTTTGATCACTTTGAAGAAAGGTCACTTGCCCTTAGGATTTTGCAGGGTCACATAGAATATAAGCCTCATAGGCTTTATTTTTTGCAAAAACTATAATATGCCTTGATATTTTTATGATTTTTTATAGAAAAATCAATTGACATGTATTGTAAATACTTGGCAAAATTATAAGCCATGTATCATTATTTTTGAAAAAATCAAATCGAATAGGGTATATAATAAAACTGCAATCTAATGTAAAGTTTTATTTTAAAGCAATAATTTATAAATTGCTTTAAAATCAAAACTATTTTATGCAGTTAAAACAAGTAAAGAAAGTCAAATATTCTTTTCTAGATTTACTTTATTTTGTGGCAGAATGGACACAAAATAGAGTTTTTATGGACAAAGAAAGCAGATTTTGGTGGGACCACCTAAGAGGACACCTTAGTAGCTTTTAGTTTTTAGTTTGGTGGTAGTTTGAAGGCTTTATTTTTGGCTTTTCTGAGGAGCACAGAAATGGATTCCTACATCTATTTTTTGGAGCTTTTTCAGAGGGATCTTTTGGTAGGGCATTTATAGGAGAAAAACTTAGTTTTTTCTCAGTTAGTTGATACCATTTGTTTCTTTTCTCTTGAGCACACAGAGAGTTTGTATATAGATAGTTAACTCAGTTAGTTCATTTTGCATTGTTGTCCTTCCAGTTCAATATAATAGGTTTCCCTATTTTCATCTACTACTCTATTTTGTAGTTTGATCTGATGTCTCATTGTGGCAGTGTTATGTCCTTTGTCATGTCTCTTTACTGTGAAATTGCATGTTTATCCTAGTTGTAATTTGTGTTCAATCTGAACCTTAATATAAATTATTTTTGGGTCAAATCTCGTAGGTGGGGTTGTGGAAGTTTAAGTTTGAAGGGTTGTTTGTGAGTAAGAATATCTCATTTAGATTAAAATTTAGAGTTTAGAGTTTCATTTTAGTACACCTCTCTCATCCCTTTTCTTAGACAAGTTATTAGATTAAAAAAAAATCGTAAGGAGAACCAGCTCACTCTAGAGATTCACTCTCAACACGGATCACCCACAATTTGAGAGTGTTTCCATGTGTCAATAGATAGTTAAGTCTTCCGTAAGCTTAGCATAGTGTGCATATCTGATTGATAACAGTTTCTGGCATGCCCGGTGGGACTCTAAAAGTGTTTGTAGAGAAACTATCAATTCTTCAAGCTGTTGTTCTGGTATATGTAGCAGTGTTCCAGCCTTTGGAGGCTTTTTACAATTATACCTGGTGACTCAATCTTCTGGTCTTGCATGCAGAACTAGTCCTTTCAGCTTGTGAAAACAAGATCGGGACAGATTAGATTATTTCAGTCTAATTGCATGTTCATCTATCACTGATATTTGGTGTGTGTACCAATGATCTTAGCCTTTGGAGGCAGAAAATCAAACACATCTGGCGACTCTAAATCAAGCTCTACAAGTTTTGGTATGATCAAGTGCTGGTATGTTAGAAAAATCACCTATTCATTCCATTTTCTAGCTTTTATATGAGTAGAAATGTCAACGTTTCATAGCCAACAAGTATACCCACCCCCATACTATGAGAATTCAAATTACCCACCTCCAGATCAGCCATATCAAGCTAATTATGTTGTTGTTTCCAATTCCATGGCCTTACAAAGCTAGCATCCACAGTATAATTGCCACCCACCCACCCCTGCTCAGCTTCCTTACCAACTATATACAAGTAGTCATAATGTTGGTTTTAGTCCAAATACTCAAGATGCTTACCGCATGCCCATTCCTACCCAAGCTCCTAGTCAGCCTTCTTACTAGATAAAATAGTCTGAGATGACGGAGCTTAAAGACATGATGAGGGACGTGTTAGACCTCAACAAGAAGATGGAGGAGATTAAGAGGGAGCTTGAGTATAATCAACACCAGGAGGAGTTGGCTTATCAAGCCTATCTTCATGAGCAAGAGTTGGAGGCACAAAGAACGTATTTTGAGTAGGAGATTGCAAGAATAAAAGGTTATCAATATCAACAAGGAGGGGGATTTCAAGCAAGGTAGTATGAAGAGTCTAATTTGCAGCTGCAAGAGTTAAATCACCAAGCTTACTTTCAACAGCCAGAGCAGCCACCCTATGAGACCTTTGGTTCTGATCAGGAGTGAGAGACACAAAAGATACAGTTTGAAGAGAATCTTGCGAGAGAGGCAATTGCACAAACAAAGCTTTTGCTTGCTCGAGCCCAAGCAACTCCTACTATTCCAAAATAGCCTGCTCAAGAAGAGGTATGTAAGTATAAATTTCCAAGTTTCAGACATAATGAACCTCTTAATGCCGCTAAAGTTGAGGTTTTGAGTTTTAGATAGAGTAAAGTCCTAGATCCCTCAAACTAGCCTCTTAGGCTTGAAATCCCAAGTTTCAGAAGCCTTCATCCCTTGCAAGTTGGGGAAGATAATCATAATGAGCCTAGTGTAGTTACAGATCAGCCACTTGAAGAGTCTCTTTTCCTCCAAGAAATCCAAGAAACTCCCCAAGTTTCCCAACTAGACAAATCTGATTGTCCTATCACTATTCACCTTTGTAAGGATGGACCTATTGTCTTACAAAATGATTCATTCACCATGAAGGAAGCTAGGCGGGTAAATTTATTGCATATAGCTATATATGGAGTAGTATCGGTTAGAGCAGTGGAAGATCAAACCAGAAAAGACTCCTCCTAATGAACCTTCTGATGTTTGCATTAATGATCCTCCTTGTTTTGTAAAAGAGGATAGTTTTTTTTCATAAAGTCATGTAATGCAAGAGGCTAATTCACATGGAAAGGTTGCTACTATTTGTGTAGAGCAAGTTGATTCAAATGTGACCCTAAATCCTCTACATTTTGATTCCTTTGAAAATTTTTCTAACGCTGTTCATAAGATGCATGAAAGCAAGGTACAGAGCTCAGAAGGAGAAAGTCTTCGGTTGCAAAGACAAAATGCCCAAGTTTCATTAGAGAAAACACTGCATAAGGAGGAGGAATCTGTTTCTTTGTTCAATCAGTTACCTTGTTGTGTTCAGCTGGATGAAGAGAACATGCTTGTCCCAAAGACATCAATTTTAGAATAGTAAGAAGATCAGCAATACAAGGAGTTGCCGATTGAAGCCAAGAAATTTGACAATGGGGCCTTGGACCAAGGAGAAGGAAATACAGAGGAGCCTAATTTGGATCCCAATAAGCTAAGTGAAAGCTGTCATGAGGTAAAAAACATCCTTTTTCCATCAGAAAATTAGGAAAATTTGTTTTGGAGTAGTCTTGAGATTCCTGTTACAAACATAGATAATATGCAAAAAGAGGGTGTTGAACCTCAGTTTTTAGCTAACCTTTTTGATGAGCTTCCTGACTTCGTACAAGAAAGTGAAAATGGCATGTCCATGCTAGGCTCTTATCACCACAATGATGAACACCATTCAGATAATGTGCTGATCCAAGATTAGATATGTGAAGGCAACCCTGATTTGAAAAGTACAGAGCTTGAGGAGGATCCTTTTCAAGCATAAACTGAGCTTTTCTGCTCACATTTAGAGGTTATGCCAGCATTTACGAAAGAGGGTTACTTGGAACAACAAAAGCAAGAGGTGGAAATGGCTATATTCTCAGATGAATCATCAGTTATAAAGCAGCCTAATCAGCAACCTGATCTTGACTGGTTGGAGGAGCTGCCCTTCTATTACATAGAGGAACTTGAAGCTGATGTGCAAGTTGGTGGCTGGTTACAAGATTTTAGTTCATTAGTTGACTTCTTTATTGAAGAAAAACCTATTTCAGAGTGTATGCCCTTGAGCAATCTTGAATATTTTGAGTCTAGTATAGCTCTTGCTAAGAATCTTCCAAGCTTTGATAGTTTTGATGAGCTACTAGCTACTCTAATAGAGGAGGATGACCCATTAACCAAAGAGGAGGAAGCCACATGGTAGGCTATCATGCAAGGTACAAATCATGCTTTTGTTTCTAGTCCAAAACCTTTGAGGGGATGTCCTATTAGGCATCTGGCTGGGTTGGCAACCAATAAGAAGGAGCAACCTCATAGTGATAATGATCTGGATCATCAAGAAGGGTCTCAGGTGGATCAGTTAGCAAAGGAAGTCAAGTGGGTAAGTGATTGTCCTTTCATTCTTAGAAAGTTGTCACAATAGTTTGCCGAAGTTTTGATTGTTCTCCACCTTTTTGGGGTGACTAACAAGCTCATGGAGTATTGCAGACTGCAGAGGAAGGGAAGTTATTTTATCAAGCCAGTGAATGGTTTTGTTTGATCAGTCACTCTGACTGATTAGAGTAGGATAGAGTAGAGTTAGTTTTAATAAGTGCTTCATGCATGTTTACTTTTAGTTTTCTGCTACTGTTTGGACTAGTTAAAGTGCTAAGTTCAGTGTTTTCTGAGTTTGAGAAGAGCAGAGTGTGACTCACTGCCTAATGGACAATTTAAGGCAATTGGTCCTGATGCTTAGTAGGCAAGCATATAGTAGAAGTCACCAGAAATGTTACCATTTTTTCACTTACAACTCAAACTGGTAGAGCTGGTTCAACAAGTTCATTTTAAAGTGAAGGTTTTAACATTTTCTGTTATAAGTTATTTGCATAGTTGGATGATTTAGTAATATTGCAGTTTAATTGTTCAACAAAAGGAAAAGGATTGCAGATCATCATTCATTTGTAGAAAGAGATAAGTTATTTCATTTCACTATCATGTTTATTTGTTTTACAAATGAAGTACATAAAAGAAATAAACATTGCATTGAATGAAAGATTGATAAATCGAATGTCCCACAAAAGCTGTGGGAATAGCTGAACAAATGCAAATATAAGGAAGATACTATGCATATAAAGATAGAGGAGAGAAAGGTCATAGCCATCATTGCCTTTAAATGTCTTCAATCTCCAAGGATGCCTTCTGTCTTTGCTCTTGATCTTTGATAAAAACCTGCAAAGTTGGGAAAAGGCCTGTTAGAACTTCGGTTATGATTTCTCTATGTGTCTATCAAAAGAGGCATAATACATTGCCTATAATGCACTGATTAGATGAACATCAATCACATGCAAGAGGAACTAAAAGAGAACCAATCATTGAACTTCAATGTTTTTTATCTAATCTATTGTTTCATGTGCAGGTATAGGATAAGTCATGTAGCTAATTGAAGAGAAATCAGCATGTGGTGTCAAATGGGCTCCCACAAGGGTAGAGATTAGCATGCTACCCCTGAGTCTTAAGGGGAATGAGATTAGAATATTCATTTATACTGTGCAAAGGAGAGAATGATAAAATGAAATAATGTTACATCAACTCAGCCTATTGAGCTTTAAGTTCAATGTTCACCTATGACTACCAATCCAAAAGGGTTGAAGTGGCAACATCTATGAACAGTGAACTTTTCACATGGCTGCCAATGAGCCAATATAGGAGAAAGCATGTGCACAGGTGAAATAGATTTCACATCAAACATTTTGCCTTTTTAAAGAGAGGTTGTTGCTCTTGTCTCAAAAGTGACAGGAAAGAATCAAGTACATGTATGGAGCAACTAAGGCAGCCATAATAATGAATTAGAATGCATATTGCATCATGTATTACAGTAGAAAGTAAACATCATTGTCATGAAGGAGATAGACAGTCAACTGATACAATAATCATTGGTATCTCATTTGCCATACCATAGCAAAAGAAAGGTACAGTCTTATACATGCACTAGATTACATTTCCAAGTATATGTATCAAGTTACAAAAAACCATAGCAGGTATGTGCATAGTCAAATGACAGTTGCAACCTATGCACATGAGTTATCATTACTAGGGATCTGCAATAAATGCTTTTGATGTAATGTTATAGAGGTAAATTGCAACATGTATTCCAACTGTTTCAGATTGAACAAGGTAGCATAAGTGTCATGGAAAGATCATTTACAGCTAATAAGAGCAATAGAAAGAGAGCATATTTTAGGCATCTTGTACGTGGAAGCTGTAAGTATATGTATACATCTGCCATCTACAGAGAAAGGTGAGGTCACTTCCATCAAATGATGTACAACTGTATAAGTGTCAAGGAGTAAGATAGCATCATCTGAATGATAGTTTGGTCATTATTTTTCATCATCACCAAGAAGTGAACCTTCTCAAGTATGAAACTATATGTAGTCAAAGGAATGAAAAAAAGAAGATAATATCAATATCATATGATGCTACAGGAACATTTATAGACTATTAGTAGTTCATGAGATACATCTGTGCATTGA
The DNA here is from genome assembly GCA_027924645.1 of Cunninghamia lanceolata. Taxonomy (NCBI): domain Eukaryota; kingdom Viridiplantae; phylum Streptophyta; class Pinopsida; order Cupressales; family Cupressaceae; genus Cunninghamia; species Cunninghamia lanceolata. Next base: position 10,189,739 of record BSBN01000124.1, read on the forward strand.
AGTTTTGTTTCTTGTTCAAAGGTGTAACTATACACATTGCGGCCTTGTGTTAACTCAAATGACAATTTTTCGTGTTCAAAACATTCAAAGTTGTTGATAGAGAGAAGTTACAGTCAAATACATGGTTACAGATATAAAAAGATCAAATCTTTAAAATGAACATATGCAAAGTGCCAGTGTGCAGCTACAAAAATAAACTTTTTGCTCACACCCATTTGAGGGAGATATGAGATAAATCAAACTACGGTGTGCTAGCCACGACCATGGTCTGAAATATAGCTACATAGAGAAAGAAAAGTGGAGTTCTCATGAGAATGTATATACAATTGACATAACCCTCATGGGTTCTCAAAAGAAAATGCTTAGAGAGAGTTATCAAATGCCATGGAGATATCAACTTATTACCCAAAAGGGTTTTTGAGAAATCAAAACTTAGAATACAAGTTTGTTAGTCGTAGCCTATTTTGCTACAGGTAAAAAGGAGAAGACAAAGCTTTTTATTTTAGTCCATTGTTGCAGAGATAAAGTCCATTATTGTAGAGATAAAGTAAAAGGAGTGATACAGGGAGAAACTAGAGTCAATGAAACTATAGAATGAAACCCTAATCATTCTTGAAAAAATGCAATGATATAATGACCAGTCGTGGCCTAAAGATAAAGGAAAACTCATCTTCATACTTGCAGAAAGGCCATGAGGTTTTTGCAGAGTGGTTGAAGAGTATCATGTCAGCCTCAATGAGCAGAGACAGGGAAGAAATAGCATAAAAGAGCAAAAGTACATCAGACCGCGGCCATAAAGTTCAGTTTTGCCTCAAAACAATGCAACAAATATGTCACAGAAAGTACTTACCTCCATTTTGTGCAAGGATCTTTCAGAGAATCAACTTGTAGCAGCAAAAACATAGACAAAACCAAAGCTTTCCAAGATTCAAACCCTTATCTTGATGGCGGTAGAGAGTAGAGCCATATTTCTCAAAGTTGAAAGTACAAAGTGAGCCCAAAAAAAGTTAGGTTTTCTCTTTTGTTTTAGGGTTTTCCTTGCCCTAGTTCAAAGTATGGTATTTTGATCACATTTGAAAACTTTTACTTGCCCAAACAAATGCCATTGGGGTCATAACATGGTAGATCGACCACCTTTTTTGCCCAAGTCTATAGGACTTATGAGAGGTCGTGGTCATAGAAGGTTTAGGTTTCCCTTGTAGATATTTTAAAACCTTATGCCTTTGACATAACCCTTATGCCTTAATATTGCAAATGCCTTATGCCATAAGAACCCATTTTGATCACTTTGAAGAAAGGTCACTTGCCCTTAGGATTTTGTAGGGTCACATAGAATATAAGCCTTATAGGCTTTATTTTTTGCAAAAACTATAATATGACTTGATATTTTTATGATTTTTTATAGAAAAATCAATTGACATGTATTGTAAATACTTGGCGAAATTATAAGCCATGTATCATTATTTTTGCAAAAGTCAAATCAAATAGGGTATGTAATAAAACTGCAATCTAATGTAAAGTTTTATTTTAAAGCAATAATTTATAAATTGCTTTAAAATCAAAACTATTTTATGGAGTTAAAACAAATAAAGAAAATCAAATTTTATTTTAAAGATTTGCTTTATTTTGGGGAATAATGGACACAAAATAGAGTTTTTATGGACAGAGAAAGCAGATTTTGGTGGGGCCACCTAAGAGGACACCTTGGCAGCTTTTATTTTTTAGTTTGGTGGTAGTTTGAAGGCTTTATTTTTGACTTTTCTGAGGAGCACGAAAATGGATTCCTACATCTATATTTAGGAGCGCTTTTGGAGGGATCTTTTGGCAGGGCATTTATAGGAGAAAAACTTAGTTTTTTCTCAGTCAGTTGATACCATTTGTTTCTTCTCTCTTGAGCACATATAGAGTTTTTATACAAGCAGTTGACTCAGTTAGTTCATTTTGCATTGTACTCCTTCCAGTTCAATATAACAGGTTTCCCTATTTTCATCTACTAGTCTATTTTGCAGTTTGATCTGATGTCTCATTGTGGCAGTGTTATGTCCTTTGTCATGTCTCTTTACTGTGAAATTGCATGTTGATCTTGGTTGTAATTTGTGTTCAATCTGAACCTTATTATAAATTATTTTTGGGTCAAATCTCGTAGGTGGGGTTGTGGAAGTTTAAGTTTGAAGGGTTGTTTGTGAGTAATAATATCTCATTTAGATTAAAATTTAGAGTTTAGAGTTTCATTTCAATACACCTCTCTCATCCCTTTTCTCAGACAAGTCATTAGATTAAAAAAAATCATAAGGAGAACCAACTCACTCTAGAGATTCACTCTCAACACAGATTACCCATAATTTGAGAGTGTTTCCATGTGTTAATAGATAGCTAAGTCTTTCATGAGCTTAGCATAGGGTGCATATTTGATTGATAACAGTTATCATGGTTATCCTATAGGACCTCAGCATTTTGTAAGTATTCATGGATTTGTGGATTCTAATTGGGCAGGTGACATTGACAGCAGGAGATCCACCAGTGCTTACATGTTCACTATGTTTGGTGGAGCTATCAGTTGGATGAGTAAGCAACAACCTATGCTTGCTTTGTCCATGACAGAAGTAGAGTACATGGAAGCTACTCATGCTTGTAAGGAAGCCATTTGGCTTAAGAGGTTGTGTTGAGATATTGGTTTTGATGTAGGACAAATTACTATATGTTGTGACGGTCAGAGTGTGATTTGCTTAGCAAAGAATCCTACTTTCCATGCCAAAACAAAGCACATTGATGTTCATTTTAATTTTGTTCGTGATATGGTAGAAGATGGGAAGGTGATATTGGAGAAGGTTGACACTTTGAAGAACGTTGCAAATGCACTGACGAACCTGTGGGCATAGATAAGTTCAGATGATGTTCAGAGTCTATGGGCCTCTTGGCCCCTAGCAGTTAAATCTTGTCATTCTATTGGCTCTTGCAAGGTGTTCGACAAGTGGGAGAATGTTGGGAATTAAGGTGTCTCAACCTTTGTAAATTCCTAGCATTTGATATTTGTTTGTATATTTTTTTATTGGCCTATATTGTATTTATTCTTGCATATCATGTTTTGTCATTTAGTGTGAGGTAGCATGGTGACATGTCATCCTACTTGTAATATGACTTGGATGGTCAAGTCAACATATAAGAATGTAGGCGTCCCATTTGAAGTGGCACTAATATGACATGTGTCGGCATCTTGAGGTATGTGGAAGGAGTTATTACATATGACGAAATCTATGACATGTAAGAGCCAAAATTAGAGATTCATATGACAAGTGAAGACAAGTGTCGGAGAGTATCTTTGCATTTGAGGAAGGCATCTTTGAGTGCCCAAGTTTGACTATGACATGTTGCAAGAGGAATATGCTATTCTTAGTCTTGTATGATGGATTCTCTTACAACATTAAATGTTGTTATGTATGGCATATTCTATGATAGCTGTAAGATGTGTAAGGGCATCTATCATAGCCTATTCTTGGTTGGAGCACTCCACATTGGGAAAGTAAAACTTGCATGTTATGACAGTTGAATGGAGGTTGCTTGCATGTTGTACAAGTGTCCCAAGGCATTGGATTTTGACCATGAGGCCAAGTTGGACACCCACCTCTATAAGCTTCCCATGTTGGCCTTGTAAACTCTATAAATGCAGGTGCTTGGAGTTAGAGTTGTATAGTTGATTTACATGTACTGTTATGTTGTCAGAATTGCTCCAGAACTGACATCTTGAGGACTCCTGAAAGAACTTGCATTGCAAGTGTATTGTAATCACCATTAGATTTGATAATACATTGCGTAGGTTTTGGAGTGTGGGGTTTTTCACCTGTAAGGTTTTTCCCCACGTATATCTTGTGTTTCTTGCATTCTGCTTCTTCTTGTATGTTGTTTAATCTCTTTGTTATGTGTTCACATATCTGTAACTATAAAGGATCTAAAAAGTTGCATAAAACTCCCCTCATTAGATCGGTGTAGGAAGCATTTCTGTGCACCTTGCTTCCTTCCAATCCTTGACCTGCAAAGCACCCCAATCATAAACATGTGTCACATTTGAAATATATTGCTTGAGTACGGAACCATGGAACACATCATGGATGCGTGAAATACTAGGCGGAAAGGCAAGTCGATAAGCAACTGGACCAATCCTCTCAAGGATCTCAAAAGGTCCCACAAAATGTGGTGTGAGATTAGAACCTTTTCCATAATGGATTGGGTGCTTGTGCGGTTGCACTTTCAGTTAAACATTGTCGCCAATTGAGAAGTGTCGATCCAATCTCTTGGCACTTGCATACTTCTTATGTCTATCTTGGGCAGTTAACAACTGCTCTCTGATCCTAATCACCTACTACTCCATGTCTTGAAGCATTTCAGGACCAAGTAGAACCCGGTCCTCAAGATTGTCCCAACTCAAGGGAGTCTGACATGGTTGTCCATACAAAGTCTGGAAAGGTGCCATACCAAGAGAACTATGGTGCCCATTATTATTGGTAAACTCAACAAGGTACAAATAGTCCTCCCATCAGGATTGCTGATCTATGACATACATTTGAAGCATATCCTCTAATACCTGGTTCACCCTTTCTATTTGTCCATCTGTCCCGGGGTGATAGGCTAAGATGAAATTAAGTTAAGCCCCTGAATCATGTTGCAAGGATGTCCATAGAAATGATGTGAATACAAGATCTCGATCAGAAATGATCCTACGAGGTGCTCCATACAAGCATACTACTTCCTCCATAAAGGTACGTACCACAGATGCTACACTATAAGATGTCCTCATGGGTGAAAAATTGACAACCTTGGTTAGCGTGTCTACTCTCACCATGATAGCATCGTGATGGCAAGAAGACACAGAAAAGCAATAATAAAGTTGACAGATATCGTGTCCCATTTCCACTCAAAAATGGCATGCAGTTGAAGAAGACCTATCGAGTGCTGATGTTTTGCCTTCACTCTTTGGCCCTCAAGTCACCTAGCCACAAAATATGCAATATCATGCCTCATCCCTGCCCAATGAAACAACTGACGAAGATCGACATGCATCATCTTCACACTTGGATGACCTACATAAGGAGCATGATGTGCCTCAGATAACACAACTACGCGAAGGCCACCTGAAACAAAAACATAAATACAAACAAGATGTTGCAATAGCCCATTGGACTCTAAAGAATAACTAGAAAATCTACCTGCCAGGGCCCTCTGAGACTCTATCTTATCTCTAACCTCCTAATATAAGGAATCTTCTGAGAGTTTCTCCAAAATACAACTCTATAAATCCATACTTAGGGACAAAAATGAGACCTCATGGTACCTTCTGCTCAAAGCATTTGCAACCACATTCTCCTTCCCTTTGATGTACTAAACACCAAAGTCATACTTACAAAGGAATTCCATCCAGCGATGCTGACGAGCATTCAAATTAGGTTGTGTAAAGATATATTACAAGCTTTGATGGTCGGTATGGATGGCCCAAAAGAAAAATTCCCCATCGCACAAGCGCATGGACAATCGTTGCCAACTCTAAATCATGGGCAGGGTAGTTCAACTCATGATCTTTGAGCATTTGTGACTCATAGGCAATCACTTGACCCCCCTGAATAAGGACCACACCCAAACCATCCAACGAACCATCAGTGCAAACCATAAAATCTGCTAGAGGGTTAGGCATTGCAAGGATTGGTGCACTAGTTCGCTGCTCTTTGAGCTTCTAGAATGCTTTCTCAAACTCATCTGACCAAAGAAACTTCTTCCCTTTCCTCTGAAGAGAAGTAATCAGATGCGTCACTCTAGAGAAATCCATGATGAATCGACAATAATAACCTGCCAATCCCATGAAACTATGAACCTCTGACATGTTCATGGGTGGTGGCCAATCCACTATGGCCTAAATCTTTGAGGGATCTACTAAGATTCCCTCTCCAAAAATAATATGTCCCAAGTACTTCATTTTTACCTCTATAAGCACCAAAATCATGGACAGCCTCCACGAGGACCCCTGTGATGAGTCATAATCCTTGTCACGTACATGTAAGTGTGAAATGACATCCTCTTAGCAGCAGTTCCCTTGGTGACGTGTCTTTTCTTCCTCCTTGTGTTGTTTTCTCTCTCTTTGCTTTTGACACTTTTCGACACTTGTCGATTTGTGTTTCATGTGCTTGTGACCCTGTTCCTAAGCCTTGTATGCATCTTGTAGGTGTGTTTTCACCTTTTCCCTATGTTTTTCATCCATTCCCACCCCTAGAGGCCTTTTAGAGGTCCTCCCTAGCCATCTCCTACTTTCAATTTTTAGTTTTACTCAACCAATCAAAATCTCCCCCTATTATTTAAATATCTCCCCTGGGAGATCCTACTTTTACACATGGAGATTTAGATTTTCACACATGACTGATCTATTTTTGGAGGAGGATCTCCTCCTTTTCATCTTCTCTTCCATCTCCCATCATGGACTTTCACCCAAGTGCCTTCCTCTGAGGGTCGCCCATGGGTCGCTCCCGAGCGACCTCGACTGGTGAAAGGGGTGACCCATGGGTGACCCTGTTGTATTTTCAGCTATAGAAAAACTTGAGTTTCTAACTCAAAATAGCTCTATTTTTGCCCATTTTTCTTCCTATTTGCATGGATTTTTGTGCCAAATATGGAGCTAACTATTTCATGAACCCACACATGCATAATTATCTCTATTTTATCTTTAGTTAACAATTCATGCATTCCCTTGCATTCTCATGCACGCCTTTTTCTTCACTTCTTCTTGAGTGATAAGTTATAATTGGGTAGATCACACTAATTTTAGTCCAGATCACTCTTGAGTCTTCTAAGTTAACTCTCCAATCAAATGGAGTTAACTCTCCTTCTTCTTCACCTCTCATCCCTTCTTCTAACATATAAATACCCCCCTCCCTCAAGTACAGAGGGAGGCAATTTCATTTGTGCACACAACTTTTGCAAGTTATTGCTCTCCAAATCAAGCATTCTCATGCTCATATAGGACATATGAGCCTTTTACTTTCATTTGTTTTCTCATTTAGCTTTTCTAAAAGCTCGTTTGCATCCATACACTACTCACATCACAAGCCATAGTGCTCATCAAGCTCTCATTGAGCTATTTTTAAAGCTTCAAAGCTTCTTTTGCTTCTCTATTTTGTCGCCAAGATGATCACCCCGGTGCGACAAGAGGATTCGAGGTTGCCAATACAAGGATTTCTGAGGGTAGTGGAGGCTCACATATCTCTAGGTTCCTTCATGCTTTTTTTCATTTCATAGTAATTAGATAATCAAAACTTTGCTCTTGGGAATAGTAAAATACATGTTTGCTTTTTCCTTGATAGGCTAAGTAGATTTGTATTGTTAAATTAGTTTCCCTTTCCAAAGTTCATAGATTAAAAACAATTTCTTTTCTTAGATTAGATTGATCCACATATTCAAAAAACAAACAAAAACATAGAATACATTGCATTAGGTAATTTCATCATAGCTTGCATACATTTTCTAATTCCTAGATTAAGAAAAAGCACTTTGATTTTCAAAAACATAAAAAAGCACAAAAAAAAATGTTTTGCATTCATAAAAAATCCAAAAAAGAATAAAAAATTAGTAACATATAGATTTTGTAAACCCCTGGTATCAACACAAGGTCAGCTTCAGTCAAACATTGGTCAAAACCCTGGGTTTCATCACAAGGTCAAACAAACTCAACACAAGGTCAAACCATAGGTCACACAAACCCTAGGTCAAGTCAAGGTTAGCTTAAACCACCTCTCTCTTTTCTTGGCTCATGAATGTGACCCAGACTTAGAGGTGAGTGGGTGAGGGAAATCCTCAACGAGATAGAGGAGATCCACCTGAGATAGCAGCAAGATCAATTAGTCATTCAACAACAACAAGAAGCATTCATCCAGTAACACAAATGACAATTGAACATCGACAAGAACAACAACCTACCTGTTGTACTTTGCACACACGTCCCATTCTAAAATGGAGACCCCCTCTTTTGTTTTGGCTAGAGAGTCATTTGGTCTTCTAATCTCCTAAGTGATTATGTGATCTAAAAAGTATCTTTGACCTCGATGGTAATATGCTATTCAAGAAAATAACTTTGAAGTCTATTAAGATAGGTCCTTGTTCTCACTTTGAGGACCTTGAATTGGCATTTGTGCTAGATTGGCCTTCAACCGACCTTTGCGCTGATTTCATGTCTATCAGACCTAGCGCTAAAAAGTGCTTTGTTCGACCTTTGCATTGATTTCCTCGCTGTCAGACCTTTGCACTAAATTTACCCTCATCTGACCTGCGCTAAAAACATCAACCTCTGACCTAGTTGGACCACCCCTGAAGCTCCGCAGGTTAGATGAGTCAGAAAGCCCCGCGAAATAGTGCAAACTAAACTTCCATGAGGTCCTGACTGACCAAGTCAGATGCACCCAAATTCTCCGCCAAGTCAGACTAACTGAAAATCCGCGCAAGATCTCAAACTGACAGTCCATACTCTTGAGTATTAATGGCGGATTAGCCATGGTTTAAATAGAGAAATAATGGGTTTTAGCTCATTTTAATCACATTTTGACCGCAAATTTTAGAGCTCCATTCTTCCCTATCGACCTCACCCAAGCTCGAACCCACGACCTCCCCTGCAATTCAAATTTGTGTCGCCATTGTTGCCAGGTAGGGTTTTAAACCTCATCATTTCAAGTTTTTTGGTTTTCAAACAGTTGAAATTCCAATATTTGCCATTAGGGTTTTTAAGGGGTGATCGATTGAAAGTAGGGTTTTGGAGCTAGGGTTTGATAAATTTTGAGTCTTTCAGTTTGTAACCCTAGTCTAAACCCTAGGAGGAGTGGAACCATCATGGCCTCAAGCAACTTAGAAAATTTAGGGATTTCACCGTGTAGAACCTGCGAAACGGGTCGGTGCTAAATCAAGCTCCGATCGACCTACAAATCAAAAGCCCCATTTAGTTGGTCTGACACACTAGAGTTTCGCACCAAATGCCTATCACCCAGCTATGCTAAAATCAACATCATCCAACCCACGCAACTGAGATACCTTTCTCCAACTGGGTCAAATGGTTTCAATGGCCCCACAAACTCAGAAAACTCCTTTTGCGCTAAAAGTACCTTTGTCCGACCCTGCGCTAGAATATCCAATCTCTGACTTAGTCAGATGATGAACATTCCCCACAAAGTCGGTGCTGCCCAAAAACCCCGCTGGAAGTTTGCCTCGAACTCAGTGCTAAAAAATGCCTTGTCTGACCTGCGCTACATTACCCCTCATCCGACCTAGTCGGATCTTATCAAAACCTCCACAGGTTAGACCAACCTAATTTCCATGCAATAAGCAGCTGTATCTGCATCTATGTTGTTTTGCGCTAAATTGCCAACCGATCGACTTACAAACTATCCGAGGTTGGAGACCTCCAAACCCCGCGCAAGTCAGACATCCCCGAAAATGGCACAAAATCCAAAGAACATGAAAAGGAGGCCCAAACTCGAGGTCAGACCTGTCTGATTTCCCCGTTGAGGTCGGATAACCTCCATATTAGCGCTTTTCTTGCTGAGGGTCGGACAACCCTCAAATTAGCGCAAAACCCTCTAAATGACCGAATTTGTTGAAATTTCCATAGAGAAGGTTGTTCAGAATAATGAAATTGATGTTGTAATATAGTAATAATGATGTTTTGATGAAATCTCTTGCAACATTTGATGTCTACTTGCATGCAGTGTCTTTTTAATTTGACTTAGTTTTCCTTCAAATGCATGCTTGTGATGAAGGACAGATTTATATTAGTTTGTCTAATCCTAGGAGTGTGTTAGGAGACTTTCCTGGTATCAAACTTATAAGGTCCAGTTGTGCAGACTAGATGACTGCACGAGCTCAAGCTATGAAGTATGAATTCAAAGGGATCCTCCAGAGACCAAAATCCACTCCGGGTGGAGCAATGTAGGAGACACAGATCTAGGTCATATAGACCTAGACGACTTCAGACTCAGAATCTTTGGACCCACTCTGACTCCCAGGGCCAAGATACTAAGAGATAGTGGGCTTGGGCAAGCAACTGCCTTTCCAACCTCAGTCTAATGTGCAGAATTGATGGCTAGTTGTGTAGATAAATATGACGTTATATCTAGACAAATACAGACAGCTAATGGAGAAGTCCTAGCTGACTTGACCCCACCTGCTTTGGTAGAGATGTTGGACATCCCATGGAAGAAAACCATGACTATGCCTGACAAACAAGCGTCCAAGGAAGCATACAATAAAGATGTGGAAGGGTGCAGGAAACACATAAATGACCATTGGGTCAAGAGCAAGAAGTCTGCTCTCATCAAGCTCCCCATAGTACTATACAAAAGTGATTTTCATGATGAGATTGGGGATATTGTAACCTTTTTGAGCAGAATATACAGGTTACCAACTGCTTCCACCTTCGAGGACTGGATGTTCATCATAATTTCAGAGATACTGAAGGGAACCAAGTTCCATTGGTCACAAATCCTCAGTGACAACATCCATGAAGCTTTCAGCAATTTCAGTGAGAACAAGTATTTCAGGTGGACATCCTACGTCGTTTATGCACTGGCAAGAATGAATCACTATGACAGATTGTCCAAGGTTGGAGAAATTGGAAACGATGAAAAGGCGCAGGTCAAGGTGTACGAATGCTACCCTCAGCTGACCTCGTCTCAATCCTTGATACATTTCAAGAGGGTCAACGATGCATTCACCATGTATATAGCGAGGAAGTTGCAAGGTAATACAGCCTTAAGGATTTTTGTTGAGGCCATGAACGAAATAATCCAATATGGTAGGTGGTATATCTAGTTTGAGAAATTCACATATATTAGAGTACAAGGCTTCACTAGAATGGCGTACAGATTGCCGCGATACCCAGATGACAAGATAGTGCTCCTAGAGCTGTCTAGGCAACTAGTACCATGCACAAAAAAGCTCAAGCACCTGCACAGAACAAATGTCCAATTCCCCATTAAGTTTGGCAAAGGACTCTACACATGCCCTTCTCTCGCATCAGCTGAGTATTCTGATAAAGAGCTCCAACTCCTAAATTTGCACTATTACAATGCCAGGAGTCACTTTGACCCAAATAAAGTAATGGAGAGGTGTGTAAGCAGAAAGCTATTTCATAAGGTCCATATTGAAGATTTTTGGGCTAACTGTCTTGATGACTACGAGGTCATGAAAAAGGCACATGCGAGACTGTCCCTAGATTTCATTAAAAAATTCCATATAATGGCAGTGCCTGATCAGTTGTAGGATGATGAAAATGTTATGGTTAGAGGTCCATGGGAGGCGCAATACCACCAGCCTATTCCATTACCCAATTGGGCTAACGCTGAAGAAAGCTCCTTGGATGTGATTATGAAGGAACCAATTAGATTAAGTAAGGCATGGGTCAGAGCGCAGGTGGTTGTTCTGAGGGGACAAGGAGTTTAGTTGACCTACACAGCAGTGGAATCAGACAAAGATTCTGGTGGAGAGGAAGATGAGCCCATACTGGTCATCGATGATACAGAACCAGTTGGGGAGAAAAATTTAGACAGTGAGGAGCATGCCCCCCTAGCAACAAGGGCGGGGAAAATGAGGAAGCCTCCCGTAAGGTCTCCTTGGAAGAAAGATCAAACTCCTTCAACTAGGACCAGAACTTCTAAATGAAAAGATACGCCGAGTGGTGCCGGGGAAAGCTCAAAGTAAAAAGTGTTAAAGTAAAAGAAGTTAACAAGGAGGCTACCACGACCAAAAATGATTCCAATCTCTTGGCAGCCCAACCTCCCACACAAGATACTAGCACTGCTACCTCAACTCCTACTGCTTCTACGGTTACTTCCACTCCCATTCCCCCATCTTCTGCTACATCCACCTCTCCCATGACTTCAGCCATTATAATTCAAGAATTATCTCCCTCCACCTCTCCTACCTCTGTCATCACCACCACTACTGGCTCAATCTCCTCCGGTGACTCTAGTAGCCCTATTTCTTCCACTCTTGCCATTTCATACCCCTCCACTACCTCTACACCTTCTTCTCCTTTACCATTGCCTCCTATTTCCACCATCTTATCCCCCCCTCTTCCTTTGCCTTCCCTGACCTTTTCTTCATCTCTTACCATTTCCTCCCTCCTATCACCAGCCCTGGCTAACCTTACATAGGTTAGTTCACCTACCTTTACTATCTCTTCTGCTGTCCCCATTTCACAGATGCCAGCTGATTCACTAGAAGTGCCACTACTACCTGGGATTGAGAAGGTATGTGCAGAATTGGGGTTGAAGGAATCTGAAGCAAAAGTTGAGGAGGAAAAGGGGTTATTGGCTAAAGTAAACAATGAAGGCCTCCTTGAAACTTTAGCTGGTGTGGAAGTTATTGACATATCTGATAGTCCCCTGAGCAAGGATCCGACAGAGGAAGTTTTGAGGATTGCATAGGAGAATGTGATTGAAAATCTAAAAGAATTGGCCCAAGAAAAAGAGAAAAGTCCAGAGAAGGAGGGAGGGACTAAGCAAGAACCATCTAAAGAGTTGACCGTTTCTAATAAAGATGGCAGTCCTGAATTTAACAAGTCCACTGCCCCTGAATGGCTGCAAGGTAGATTGGCATATCCATAGCCACAAGTGGAAATAATGCAGCTTGATCTAAGTACTATCCTATCACAAGCTCAGAAGCCTCAAAAACAGAGAAAGGCTAAGATCTAATCAAGGTCTATAAGGATGAATCAGGGTCAAGGATAGCAGAAATAGCAGTCCCGCCTGTTGGTACAGAAAAGGACCAAGTCAGGGCAGAAGATTATGTAATATCTACAGTTGATTTGGGTCCAACCACTCGTGCTCAAAGGGTGGATGATTTCAAAGGCTCAGTTACATCCATTTTGGAGCAGTTAGACAAAGATGAAATGTCTAAAAAGGAGTTAAAACAGCAGAATGAAGAGCTACGGGCATGCCTTCAGTTTTTGATAAAACCAGTGGATGCAGGAGGTGATATAAGGATGGTGCCTACCTTCCTATCTACCGACGAGATGGCAAAATTAAGCGAGGTAAGATCAAAGTCCCAAGGCGCAGAGAATTGGTTGATAAAGGTTTTTGAAGCAGGATGTGAAGCCATAAGTGCCTCTGCTCAAGCCCACCAACAAATGATAGACTTGCATAAAAGTGGAAGGATTTGTGGGATGAATGTGATTCTTTTGATGAATATTACTCTCACATGTATCCCTGAATCAAGGGTATTAGAGAATTGCCAGCTCAGACCTTGGTTACAGAGAATATTTTGACTGGGGATAGGCTCCCAAAGGCTGTTGAATGGTATCAACAGTTACTTTTGAGAAAAGAAACCTTTGAATAGGCAAAAGAAGCGTACAAACCAACCTACGAGGAATTGAGATCCATTATATATGATATCAGTGATTCCTTGAGGAACTGTAGGGAAGAGTCCTTCGATGACTATGCTCCTTTTGAGGTCGAGAAATGCAAAAATAAGTTGCATACGATGCTATTTGAAGACACTGCACTGAGTATAGAAGAATGGCTGGATAAAGAAAGTGACCTTAGGGCTGAGTTTAGGGCATTCCACAAGGCAGGAGCAGAGATTGAAAGGATATATGGCAGATTCAGTCAGGAATTGGAGGTATTTGACTACAGGATACATCATTTGAAGGATCTAGACCCATCTGACATTAATCCAGCACTTGAGGCATGGGTGACCTATTGAAATAAGCTGGCCAGTGAGGATAGCATCGATTTGGATAAGGAATCTTAATGCCATTATGAATATTCTAGTGATTCAATCCTGTCACAATTGTAAACTTGATATATTTGGGCAGCATGTGACTCAATTTTGTTTTTTCTTGCTTCTAAAATGAGCTTTTCCATTAGTGTACTGAGTTGGCTAGTCAAAATGACTAGATTCAATGTATCTGGGACTGTTCTTTCATCTTTTTCATAAAAGACAAAATGTAATCCAAGAATTGATGTGGGTTGTTATTTAATTAATCTGGACCGTTGGTGTTGAGCTAATCTCCACCATTCGTTTGAAGGGCTAGGGTATGCTGCTTTCTATATAAAGGGCTGCCATTTCCACTATTTGTAAGAGAGATTTTTGATGCCAAATTATTGACTCTGCCATTTGAAGTAATACAAAGCAAGTTTCTGTAGTAATTCTGAGAACTTGTACCTTGTGTTGATTCATTGTGGTTTCCATGGTTTGCTTCTTGCTCTCCCATAGTTAGATTAGTTGTGCTTTCATAATGTTAATGGTTCGCTGAAGTATTTGATGAACATTCTAAGTCCATACTTTTAGTTGTTTGCTGATGGTAAATAGCTGTGTAAAGTTAGTCTGGGCTGAATATTTGTGCTAAAGTTCAATTGCATTTCACAAGTTAAGTTACGCCGATCATTGGGTATTTAACAAATGTATGCAATCTGAAAATCTATTGATCTCCATTGAAGATAGCACTGTTTTCTACAGCACTGTAACACCCATTTCGGTTTGGTAACTCAGGAAGCTGGTTCAAAGTTTTGGAATGTTTGTCTACTAAAATATAACCTTAACATTGTGAATGTCACTTAGGATCCTCCTAAACCCTAACCTTTTGCACTTTCTTTTAAAATCACTGTTAGTTGATAGAATAATAATTTCAGCAGCATTTTATCCTGTTTATCATCTGAAAATCATAATAGGGTTTATGTGTATTTGCTTTCCCAAACTTGAAGATTTGTAGATTACATGTAAGACCCCTTGTTGGTATAGCTAGACATTCCACTGAAGTTACTCCAAGCAAGCTAAGACCTAGCTGTATTATCCTTGGAGTAGTCCCACCTAGGGTAGGATACTTTTCAAGAGAGGTGTGAAACCAGCAATCACACCTGCGTTGTTGCATGCTAAAATCACCATCAACACTACCCACACAATGTTGGAACATCCAAAACCCCAATAGGAGAATGACAATGAGTGAGCCTTCGGGTCATATAGTTATCTTTACAACTATGGTCACAGAACACCGCATCCAAACAAACGCACAACAACACAGGCCCTGAGACTGGCCGACCCCTCTCTGCGAAGTCCAGCTCTCCAATGAGCTAGACCACCCCGTTTCTTGTCTCCTCTTGACTGGCTACTTCCACGAGAGTGAGAGTGACGTGGTGGTTCGTTATGTGGCAAGGAGAGAGGGTTCATGTGTATGCCAAAGCTGACTCAACCACCCTCGAGGCCACCGAGTCATGATTTTGAGCATAGATATTTTTGTGAACCTAACGTGAAGAGAAAAATGTTTGTTTATGATTTTTTCATTCCAAATTCTTAGATTCCATTCAAACATCAAACATTTTGCACTTCAAAGGTTTCAAACATTACCACTTTCTTCTTCATGGCTACCTTCACTACTTCAGCCTTTATTGCCTTCGCCTTCACTCATTCCATTTATTCTATGGTGTCTATGGTACCCCCGAATATGATGGAACTAGACTTAAACTTAGGGATTGTTCCATCTAGGGAACCATAAACTCCCTCTTTTGATAGGTACATGCCACCTCACCTAGATGCACCAATCACGAATTGATATGATTATGAAGACTCCGATTATGAGCAAGACCAAAGAGAACCCAGGCATTCTCTATCTTTTAACAATCCTGCATGGGAACACAACCTTGCCATACCAAATGTGCTTCACAAGGCTAAACGAATACAACTGAGATCAGAAATCCACCATCCAGATCAACCATCCACAAGCACCTCAAGTACTCATCTCGATGAGGAAGTAAGGAGGTTGGAAAGAAACTTATAAGAGGCAAGTGATGCCCAAGAAGCATTGAAAGTTTCCCTACGGGTAGAACAAAGAGAAAATGTTGTGTGAGAAGAAGCACAGATCATGACAACACTTGAAGGGAAAACCCTAGAAATGAGGAAGTTCCTAGAGGTCCCACTCCTGCATACCTAATTGCGACACTAGTGCAAGTAATTAGAACCCTGGAAGCAGAGCAACGTGCTCCAGAAAGAAGACAGAAGTCGTATGATAATATCATAATTGAACAGGACAAGGGGGCATCTCAGAATCCCCCTAACCTAAACTACTACTCAAGAAATGTGAGTAATGACACATTCCTTAATGGGAACCCTCCTGTTCACAACAATCAAGCAATTCTAGGAAGCTAATAAAATCAAATAATGAGTTACCAACCCCCCCACCCCCCATGGGATTAATGCTATCATCTCCTCAATCACAAAGTGCCTTTTTAGACACATTCTTGGAATACTTGAAAGAACCACTTGACCTAATCATAAGAAACGTTCAATTGCCTTGACCATTACTTGATCTCCCAAAGTTCAAAGGAGAGGGTGATCCCAACTCGCATATCAAAGCTTATACTACCATGATAAGAGAATTCCTCCCTTGGGATGGGGTTGTCACCAAGATTTTCCCAAATACCCTAGAAGGAATAGCTCTAGATTGGTACTATCACCTACTAGAAGCCTCAATACACTCATTCAGGAAGTTAATCAGAGAGTTTGTCATGGCTTTTGACATGAACAAACTTGTAAAAATGGGAATCAGAGAATTCTTAGCCATGAAACAAGAACCAAATGAATTAGTAGCCCACTTTGCTATCGAGTGGAGGGAAGTGCTCTATTCTTCAACTAGTGCTCCAAACATGGACCATCGTGAGTTATGTGACCTTTTCTTGCATGCCCTAAATAAGGTTATGAGAGAAGATGTTCAAAAGATACCTTACAATTCCTATGAAGAGGCCTTAGAAAGTGCTTTAAGGATTAACCAAGAAACCATTGATAGTGGCTGAAGAACCTATGACACTAATGGAAGACTTAAAGTCTTGAAAGGAGATGAAAAAAGTACCTCAAATGTCTCCTCGGACAAAGATATCAACATTGTGAAGAGTACTCCCAATAATGATAAATGGCGTCAAAAAGGAAACCAAGGACCAAGTCATTTCTCCTATGATCCTAATACATATTGCTAGTTCCATGGAACAAAAGGTCATGAAACAAAAACCTGCTATGGGTACAACAAAGTTGTCTCAAAGCTTACCTCAGAACAACAACAAAATTTTCTCTCTCCTACAATCCCAAAGAAAGGAGAAAGAACCTCTAGATAGAAAAGGGAATGTCGATAAAAGAAACTCCAATCATGTGGAACTAAACCAAGAAGTATTTGTGATCCAAGAGGAGGAACAAACATACCAAATGGAAAATTTCTTCTCACAAGTGATAAGTCTATTAAGAACCTCCCCTTCACACTGAAAAATATTCTTGGAAGTACTAGAGGTTGGATGCTCAACACAAGAGGAACCAACCCCTCTCACATTTGATATTTCAAAGCTTCCAAAAGATGAAGGAAATAAGAAAAGGGATTCACTGTTATACATACAAGTGCAAGTTGAAGAGGTCATTATAAAAAGAGTGGTGGTAGATGAAGGATCGACATTTAATCTCTTGCCAATTTCCTTTCTGTGGAGGATGGGATACAGAAAAAAGGCATAAAACAACAAGCTGCCACTCTAAGAATATACGACAGTCATGACATTCAAACAGTTGGGAAGATTAACCTAGCACTCATTCTAATGTCTAAAATAGTTCCTACAGACTTCTATGTCATCAACAAAGAAACCAATTACAATATGATCCTTGGAAGACCTTGGATTCATGCTATGAAGGTTGTGGCCTCTACATTATTTCAAGAAATTCATTTCCATCACTTGGGAAAGACCCACGTCGTTAGAGAAAATCCTGATCCTTTCAGTTTTTTCAAGAAGGAACAGGAAGAAAAGGATAAGAAGTTAAACACGCAAGAGAAAATGAAGGAAGAAACTTAGGATGTTTAGCCAAACACAGGTACTCTCAACATATCATATCAAAGCATGGACAACCTTAGAGAATTCCCCTTTGATCCTCACACCACCAAGTCGCATGCTTCATTTGGCTTAGCAGTCATCCCTTGCTTGAACGAATGTGACATCAAGAATTTGTCAATTGGAACAATAGAAATCATCGAAGAAGGGGAAGAAAAAGAGGGAAAGCTAAAATCAACTTACGAATTCGAAGAAACATCCCAATCACAAGACAATCAAGACCTATGGACTTTACACTTTGATGGAGCCAGTTGTAAAATGGGGGTAGGAACTAGAATAATCCTTACCTCCCTATAAGGGAAAGTTCTCCCTTTCATGTTTAGGTTGGATTTCTTCTGCATGAATAACATTGTCGAGTATGAAGCCTTATCCCTAGGGGTCATGTTAGCTATAAGAATGGGAATCAAGAGGGTCTCTACTTTTGGGGACTCCTAGTTGGTGATCAACCAAGTTGCAGAAAATTATGAAACAAAATTAGAATGACTACGACCATACAAAGAAACTATTAGAAAATTGGTTCAATTCTTTGACTTCTTTTCCATAAGAGCCATACCGAGAGAAGAAAACCAAGTAGCATATTCGATGGCCATGTCAGTTGCCCTATTTTCACCACATACTCAAATCTTGAATTTAGAATTCATTGTGTCAGTTCCCAGAGAACCATTATTAGAAAGTGAAGAGTTACCAAGCATTTTAAACTATGCTACAAATCAAATAAAGAAACTAACTCAAGACTATGCTGAGAATGATGAAGCCATCTTAGAGTATCTACATGCGTATGATGGGCTTCCAAGAGTATACCACAAGAAAGAATAAATGCTCCTTCCTCATCCTGATGACTATTTTGGAAGTGAAAAGGAAATCCTCCAGATCGAAACAAATTCCAATTTACCACCTGCACCTCAGAAATTTGAAGGACATCCATCACTAACCAGAGATACCATTGATATCAATGTAGGAACCCTTGAGAAACCAAAAATGTTAAAATTGGGAGGAGAATTGAATGATGAGGAATTAGAAGATTACACAGAGTTCCTTATCAAATATTCTGATGTCTTTGCCTCGACATATTCGGACATGCCGGGGCTAGACCCAAAAATCGTGGTGCACAATTTAGTAACGAAGTCTGATGCATAACCCATAAAGAAAAAAGTTGAGGCCTATAAAACCTCAAGTAGCCGAAATGGTAAAAGAAGAATTGAAGAAGTTGTTGAATGTGGGCTTTATCAAACTAGTGGACTATTTGAGTTGGGTGTCAAACATCATCCTAGTTCTAAAGAAGAATGGAAAAATTTAGACATGCCTCAATTTTAGGGATATCAATCAAGCTTGTCCAAAATATGACTTTCCCTTGTCATCCATCGATCAAATTTTCAATTCAACCATAGGATATGGAGTACTCTCTCTCATGGATGGGTTCTTGGGATATAACCAAGTCAGAATATCAAAGGAAGATCAAAACAAAACAACATTCACCACCTCTTGGGGAACCTTCTATTACATAGTGATGCCATTTAGATTGAAAATGCAGGAGATACATATCAGAGGGCAATGACACACATCTTCCATGACTACATTCACAAGATAGTGGAAACATATGTTGATGATCTTTTAGCTAAATCAAAGCAAAGATCAACACATGTGGAGGATCTTTGCAAAATCTTCAATCGACTTCGAGAATACAAAGTAAGACTAAACCCTAAGAAGTGTGTTTTCGGAGTCACGACAAGCAAATTGTTGGGTTTCATTGTTTCGCAAAGAGGAATTGATGTAGATCCAACAAAAGTTAAAACAGTCTTAAATGCAACTCTGCCAACAAGTGAGACGGAGATAAGAACCTTTTTGGGATAACTAGGCACAATCAGGCATTTTATACCAGATATGACTTTCAAAATTTGCCCGATCAATCAATTGTTGAAGAAGCAAGTTGGCATAACTTGAATAGTGAATTGTCAAGACGCATTTGAACAAGTAAATAAATTCTTGTTGACTCCACCCACAGTAATGCCACCAAAACACAACAAACCTTTCATCTTATATTTAAGAGCAACTGATAGCTCTGTAGCTTGCATGTTGGCTCAGGATGACAAAGGTGGAAGGGAAAGAGCCATGTATTTCATAAGTTGAACCTTGCTAGAATATGAGAAGAAATACACTCAGGATGAAAAGGAATGTTTGGCCATAGTTTTTGCAACCTAGAGATATCGACATTACATGCTGAACCAAGAAACCAGAGTCATGATATGATCTGAATAGTTGAGGACATTCTTAAACCAACCAATGTTGTCAAGAAGGGTTGGATGATTTGTGACATTACTAAGTGAGTTTGAATTAACGTACATTAATCAAAAGTCAGTCAAAGGATAGGTGATATAAGATTGGCTAGTAGACAATCCACTTCCTCAAGAGGAACCCATAAACGAAGACTTCCCTAACAAAGAAATTTACGCAGTCGATCTTGAGAAATACACTACTTCATATTGGTATAGAGATATTGTGAACTATCTCACAAATAGAACTTACCCAGAGAACATAAATCCATTAAGGAAGAGACACTTACACGTCCTCATGGAAAGATATGTCTTGATTAATGATGTGTTATATCGAAGAGCCTTGGATGGGATGTTGCTTCTATGTGTTGATAAAGAAGAGGCACATAAAATCTTGGAAGAATGTTGTAGTGTAATCTATGGAGGACACTTTGGTGGTCATGCTACAACAAGAAAAATACATCAACTGGGATATTTTTGGCCATGTTTACAAGGAAACACAATCAAATTTATAAAAATATGCCCAAAATGTCAAGCCTACGCACATGTCCATCACACACCGACAAGAGATTTGCAACCTATAGTTACTCCTTGGCCCTTTTCTACTTGGGGCCTGGACTTGGTGGGGAAAATATCTCCCCCATCAATGGATGGATATTTGTTCATTATCACCGCAGCAGAGTATTTTACCAAATGGGTAGAGGCCATGCCTCTAACTATAGTTTTAAGAATAGTCATTGTGAAATTCATATTAAATCAGATCATATGTAGATTCGGGATCCCCTGAATAATAGTGATAGACAATGCATCATCATTTAAAAACCCACAGGTAAGAGAGTTGTGTGATAGATTGCACATCAATCATAATTCTGTTTTGGTATACTATCCTCAAGGGAATGGACAAACAGAAGCCACAAACAAAACATTGAAGTCAATATTGGTCAAAATTGTGAAGGACTCCAAAAGAGACTGGCACTTGCAGTTATATCTAGCTCTTTGGACTTACAGAACAAGCATAAGAACTCCAATTAGAACCACCCCTTATCCCTCACTTTTGGGTCAGAAGTGATGTTATCGTTGGAAGTAGAATTACCTATCCTAAGAGTGTCATTGCAAGGACTACTGGATAATGAGGAATATCGAGCAGTAAGGTTGGCTGAATTAGAAATGATGGATGAAAAATGATTAAGAGTTGTTCAAAGACATGACTCCTACCTCGCAAGGATGAAGAAGCAGTATAACAAGAAAGTCATCCCAAGACCTTTTTAGGTGGGAGACTTAGTACTCAGAATTGACAACCTAATCGATAAGAGAGCCAGCGAAGGACGTAAGTTTAGATCTAACTGGATAGGTCCTTATATGGTTAAAGAAGATGTTAGAAATGGTACCTATCTCTTGTGCACAATGGAGGGAGAGGAATTTGGTGAGACAGCCAATGCCTTTCACCTCAAGAAATACTATGTCTGAAAATCATAAAAATCATAAAACATAAAGATACAAAAAAATTAAATATCCCAAAAATATAAAAAAATTACAAAAAAATCAAAAATGTCAAAAAAAGGGGTTTGTTTCTTGCATTTTAGTATCATTCTGTTCATCTTACATTATAGTGAATGACTCACTCTTATATTATTTTCTTTTCAGTAACGAGTCTAAGGTTGCCCAGGTATATGTGATCCTTTTAGGTCTTGAGATTCCTCATTTTCACAATCACCATTCTCCACCTTCATTCCCAGTGATTCTAGTCAAAGCCTAGCTCTTAGCTTTACACTAATCCTAGTCTTAATGAGCCAAGATGTTAGGTCTAAGAAAAGTCAATATTCAAACCTACAGTATTCAAACGAACCTTGCAAGTAGACCTTCCCAATTCTTCCCTAGTAGAAGAGAAGTTCGACTGGACCATGAAAAATTTTGGTGGTGCTCAGCCCCTTATCTTTCTTGGCCAAAAATGTCAGGAGGATAAAAACTCTAAAGGAAGTAATCTAAAATATGAGTGAATAAAAAAAATGAGTGATCAGAATAAGAGTGTTGAGAAAAAGTGAGGATTGATAGATTAAGCTATTGCATATCTAAAGTTCCAAAAGCATTCATTTTCCTAAAAGTCAAAAATCCAAAAAAAAATGAGAAAATCGAGTGAGGCATTCTAGAAAATATAAAAAAAGAGAAAAAGAAAAAGAGAGATACAAAAAAAAAGAGTGAAAGAGAGAAGATTGTTGAATGTCCGTACTCTTGGGTGGAGATCAGTCTAAGCTCAAAGCTTCAAGGGTGACATTCTACTAGATAAAATAAAAGAGAAAGTTACTAAGCACACACACACACACACTAGCTGAGCAAAGCCAAGAGTCTAGTAGTCTTTAGGATCATTTTCTATCGAGGGACCCTGGTTCTTTCCAACTTATCCTTTACCCTAGGTCTATCTTGCTTGCCATCTATGATCTAATTCTAGTGAACATCAATAAAATTTGTTACTAGTCTAAGTTGAAAGCTTGTTAGATAGTCTTAACTAGATAAGGATCAGTGTTTAGCCTTTAGCAAAGCCCAAATTCAGAACCACTCCATTTCACTCATGCTCCCTACTTGAATCCTAAATTCCTAATTTCACAAACTTGAATAGGTCTCTTATACCAAAATAACCTACAATCCCCTGGATTAAAAATCATATTAAAGAGTAGTCATATTGTTTGATCCACAATGCTTTCTTATCAAAACTAGAAAAGAGTTGCAAAGAAATAAAGTCAATGTCATAACTCATGACATTCCATAGAAGTAAAAGTTTCATTTCAACATCCCTTGTGTTCTTGCATTTGCATATCGTAACCTGCATTTCATATATATATTCCAAAACATTACAAAAACATGTCATCGTTTTCATACTTGCATTCTTAAAGTTGAAGGTCAAAACATAATCAAAAAGTTCTTAAACTTCCAAAGTGCACAAGAGATGAGTACTCATACGATAGAAAAACAACCATAAAAAGATAAAATTTCATTGATATATCAGAAGTTTACATTCATAGGAGTACAAGAGCAAGGACAAAATGCTCTCGAAGGAAACTAAGGCTCCCCATGCAATGGGGAACGGTTTCAAACAGGTAGAAAGAAAAACAAGCTCAAAGACAGTTTCCTCCAACGGAACCCTCAGGACTTCTGCTCCTCTATCTATGTGTACCACTCATCTCTCCATGAGACCTGTGTGAGCGAGGTGCCCTACTATGAGTGCGAGAATGTGAAGGTCCCGTAGTGCTAAGATCTCACTGCTAAATCCCAAGGTGAACCATCTCATGAAGAACCTAATTCTCACCCCTAAGGATGAGATTCTTAGCCTTCAAAGTAGCACTCTCCTGACACCCATGATAAGCAGGAGCAAAGACATCAGCATGTCACCCAACCATAGGGGGCACACTAGGATCAAATAAAAGCATCTCTTAGGTTAGCCTAGTGAAGGGGGCAGCTAAACCAATGTTGACCTCATGAATGAAACCCCTCCACTCCTTAGCGCTACCTGTAAAGCAAAGCTAGGGTTTAGAGAAGAATTTTTCACTATTTGCATACTTGATTCTCAGTGACGGAAGAAGAGGTGGCCATATTCACAATATCCTCAGTGATATCTACCCAATGACTGCTCACACGATCGATTATGTTGTCGATTCACTCAAATTTCACTAATTTGCTCACTTTTTCTCTCCCTTAGCTTAGTTTTCTTTATGCATTCTTAGATTAGTTATTATTTATATGCATCTCTCGTGCATTCATTCCTAGGTACAGGTCTCACCGACAAAGGCAAACAACAAGTCGATCTCAAATGATCTATGGTATGTTCATCATTTCAATTTTCATTATTTGTTTTGATATATTTAGATGTCAGACTAATACTAGTTATTGCATGTACAATTGTAGGAAAATCGACAACAAGTAAGGCCTAGTTTGGGAATGGAACCTACCTTTCATGTAGACTACTATCCCCAAGGGGGCAAATATGTAAGCACCAAAATCATGCACAGCCTCCACGAGGACCCTTATGATGAGTCATAATCCTTGTCACGTACATGTAAGCGTGAAATAACATCATCTCAGTAGTAGTTCTCTTGGTGATGTGTCTTTTCTTCCTCCTTGAGTTGATTCCCCTTTGCCATTTTCTCTTTCTTCACTTTCAATGCTTTTTGACACTTTTTCGACACTTGTTGATTTGCATTTCTTGTGCTTGTGACCCTATTCCTAAGCCTTGTATGTGTCTTGTAGGTGTGTTTTCACCTTTCCCTAATGATTTTCATCCATTCCCCCCTAGAGGCTTTCTAGAGGTCCTTCCTAGCCATCTCCCACTTTCAGTTTTCAGTTTTACTCAACCAATCCAAATCTCCCCCTATTATTTCTAGATCTCCTCTGGGAGATCCTACTTTTGCAAGTGGAGATTTGGATTTTCACACATGAATGACCTATTTCCAGAGGCAAATCCCTCCTTTTTATCTCCTCTTCCATCTACCACCATGGACTTTCACCTAGGTGCCTTCCTTTGAGGGTCGCCCATGGCTTGCCCCTGAGCGACCCTAACTGGTGAAAGGGGCGATCCATGGGTGACCCTGTTGTATTTTCAAATGCAAAAAAAATTGAGTTTCTAACTCAAAATAGCTTTGTTTTCACCTATTTTTCCTCTAGTTTGCATGGATTCTTGTGTCAAATATGGAGCTAACTATTTCATGCACCCACACATGCATAATTATCTCTATTTCATTTTTAGTTAACAATTCATGCATTCCCTTGCATTCTCATGCATCCTTTTTCTTCATTTCTTCCTAAGTGATAAGTTATAATTGAGTAGATCACTCTAATTTTAGCCCAAATCACTCTTGAGTCTTCTAAGTTAACTCTCCAATCAAATGGAGTTAACTCTCCTTCTTCTTCACCTCTCATCCCTTCTTCTAGCCTATAAATACCCCTCTCCCTCAAGTACAGAGGGAGGCAATTTCATTTGGGCACACAGCTCTTGCAGGTTATTGCTCTCCAAATCAAGCATTCTCATGCTCATACAGGACATAGGAGCCTTTTGCTTTCATTTGTTATCTCATTTAGCTTTTCTAAAAGATCGTTCGCATCCATATGTTTCTCACATCACAAGCCACAGTGCTCATCAAGCTCTCATTGAGCTATTTTCAAAGCTTCAAAGCTTCTTTTACTTCTCTATTCTTTTTGTCGCCAAGAGGATCACCCCACTGCTACAAGAGGATTCAAGGTTGCCAATACAAGGATTTCTGAGGGTAGTGGAGGCTCACGTGTCTCCATGTTCCTTCATGCTTTTTTTCATTTCATAGTAATTAGATAATCAAAACTTTGCTCTTGGGAATAGTAAAATACATGTTTGCTTTTTCCTTGATAGGATAAGTAGGTTTGCATTGTTACATTAGTTTCCCTTTCCAAAGTTCATAGATTAAAAGCAATTTCTTTTCTTAGATTAGATTGATCCACATATTCAAAAAACAAACAAAAACATAGAATACATTGCATTAGGTAATTCCACCATAGCTTGCATACATTTTCTAATTCCTAGATTAAGAAAAAGCACTTTGATTTCCAAAAACATAAAAAAGCACAAAAAAAAATGTTTTGCATTCATATAGGCTTGCATTCATAAAAAATCCAAAAAAGAACAAAAACATTAGTAACATAGAGATTTTGCAAACCTTTGGTATCAACACAAGGTCAACTTCAGTCAAACATTGGTCAAAACCCTTGGTTTCATCACAAGGTCAACCAAAGTCAACATAAGGTCAAACCTTAGGTCACACAAACCCTAAGTTGAAACCCTAGGTCTTAGCTTAAACCATCTCTCTCTTGCCTCAGCTCATGAATGTGCATTGGACTTAGAGGTGAGTTGGTGAGGGCAATCCTCGACGAGATAGAGGAGATCCACCCGTGACAACAGCAAGATCAATTAGTCATTCAACAATAACGAGAAGCATTTAGACAACTCCTAGTACAACAAGCATTCATCCAACAACACGAACGGTAGTTGAACATCAACGAGAACAATAGCCTACCCACACAACATTGGAACATCTGAAACCCCAATAGGAGAATAGTGACTAGTGACTCTTCGAGTCATATAGTTATCTTTACAACTATGATCACATAACACCGCATCCAAACAAACACACAACAACATAGGCCCCAGGACTGGTCGACCCCTCTTCGCGAAGTCCAGCTCTCCAATGAGTCAGACCATCCCTGTGTCTCACCTCCTCTCAACTAGCTACTTCCATGAGAGCGAGAATGACGTGGTGATTCACCTCGTGGCAAGGAGAGAGGGTCCATGTGTGCACCAAAGATGACTCAACCACCCTCGAGGCCATTGAGTCGTAATTTTGAGTGTACAGCCTCGAAGAACTCACACTTCTCCAAGTTACCAAAAAGTTGGTTCTCACACAAAAATTGAAGAACCTGGCACAAATGAAGCTCATGCTCTTCCATTATTCTTGAATAAATCAAAATGCCATCAAGGAACACAAGGAAAATTTGGTCAAGGTAAGTATTGTTGCAAGTATGTGCAATCGGTGTTGCCATTGATGTCAACAAGCTTATGTTGTCATTGATGTCAATTGTGTCTACTGGTTGAGCAGAGATGAGGTTGTTGTAAGTGTATGAGTTGTTTGGTTGAATTGCTTGGCTGAAGATGATTTGGTTGCTTTGTAGAGGTGCTGAAGATGTTGAGAATACGTTTTTATTGGTTCGTTTTCAAGTGCTTCTAAGAAAAATTGATGTGTTCTAGCTTATAGAGTTGTATTCAAGTTTTGCTCCGCTTTTCTTCTATATTGAAGATTTGTATTTGTGGTTTGGATATGTTGTTCATAGATGTTATATTCCAAATTTGGTTCTCTGGTTTGATGTGCAGAGGAAGTTGTGTTCACCAGAGTGTGGACAGTGTTTTTGAGTCTTGCAGGGGTGTCTAGGGAAACTATTTTTCTCCACATTTCTCTGCAGATTTGTTTTTGGCTTTGCAGTTCTAGATTTGTGCTTGTAGACACCCAAAAATGACCATGTCATTGCATCACTTGCATTTCATCAAATATGTCTAATCACCTGCATTTTAACATTAATTAAATAATCTAATTATTTAATTAAATTCATCAAATTCTTCCAAACCACTTATTTTCAACATTAATTAAATAAATCCTCTTTATTTAATTAATTTCATTAAATTCCTTTACATTCTTCCAAAATTAAATAATTTTTATTATTTAATTAAGTCACTATCCTTTTTAAATTTCAAGTCTACATTAATTAAATTAATCCAATTATTTAATTAATTCATCAATTTTCTCTTATCTACAATTAAATAATTTATATTATTTAATTAAATCAAATTGTTCTTCCAAATTTAAATAAATCATGCAAATTTATTTAAATTATCTCAATCCTCTAAAAATAAATAAAATCAAGTATTTTATTTATAAAACTTCATATCTTCATATTCTTCAAAATCATGCACAGTCAATTAAATAAATTTATTTATTTAATTTCAATTATCTTTTCAATTCCTCTAAAAATATCATGTTAACTCATGTGCACAATCAGTCTTATTTTTAGAACTCCAAAAAAGGCAAATCTAAAGTTAAGTTAATTGGCTTTAATTTATCTTATTTTCATCAACTCATGAATTAGAAAAAAAAGTATTCTAATTTATGAAATCAAATCTATCTTTATCAAAAAAACAATTATCTTAATAAAATACCCTTTTTTGGAGTGACACATGTTGTGTGCACATTCGACATGAGTTATTTGATTGATCTCAACCATTCATTCTATGGATTTATTTCACCCATTGAACGATCATGTTTGAAACCTATATAAACCCCCCTCATCTCCTTAACAAACCCTCTTTGATCATTTATTCTCAGGCATCCTTTATAGTGCATTGAGCATTCATCACATCGTTGAGCACATCGATCTTTTGAGCACGAACACAACCTACATCTGCTTGTTGCAAATATGGTTTTGCAACGTTATTGAGCAATCTACATTCATACAAAGATAATTATACAATCTAGGTGAAGTCATTCTTGTTTTAAATTGATTTATTCAATGAAATTGGATTTTTACTTAGATCGATCTCTTTATGTTATGGGTAATTGAGTTGTTATTATCATTGCTTGTGATTTTATCATTCGACCTCTTGATTTTTCCTATACACAGTGCTTATAATGCTTATATATTGCTTCAGTTCAAGTTGTTCGTAGTTTGGTGCTCCGCAAGTTGATTTCTTGAGTTGTAGTGTATGACAGAGTTGTTTGAGTGCTCCAATGTGAACTCCAGTCAGGTGAAAGTTGTTGCGGAGAAATTTGTTGGATTTCAAGATGTTTCCAGATGTTCATGGAATACTCTAGATTGTGTTGAAGCCTTACATTTGGTCCGCAAGTCAGATTTAGGTTTGAGGAAGCATGTACTTAAAAGTTCATCGTGTTAACATAGGTTTGGCTGACCTTAGATGTTTACACTAATTACGGAGGTGATTCAGTGATTGTGAAAGCGTGAAGTGGTGTGCTTGGATGAATTCAAGTCTGAGCTAAGATGTGTTGTGGTCTGCCTTCATTCCTTTCCACCACAGGAATGTTTAGGTCCAGACCTAATTTGAATTTTCTAGGTTAAGATGATTTGCTGACCTTGGAGAATGCTCTCAAGGTTGAAGACAGTATAAACGAGTGTCAATGGATCTTGATTGTGCATGTGAGTGTGTTGAATATGGCGTGAATAATAGTATAAGTGAATGTGTGATGCGACAAGTGCATGTGGAAGTGAATTGAACGAATGCAGAGCAATGGAGTCTAGTATTTCAGAACAATGTGATGAATATTGTTTCAGTACTTTAAGCTTCATTGGAACTGTACTCCTTCCATATGTTAGATGCAATTAAAATAGTTCAACTCTAGCAGTGAGCCACCTCTTCTATCTCTTTCTTTCAGGACAGTGAGTCCTTGGGCAGTGAGCCTTTCTTCTGGGCAGTGAGCCCTTCGACAGTGATCCTTTTGTAATTCGGTGTTGATACTACTTTATATTGTGAGCTAATCCTCACCGTGGTTTTTCCCTTCTTGGGTTTTCCGCGTAAATTTGGTGTTCATGTGTTATGCATTGTGGATTTTTGCTTTATGCTTAATTTCCTTTACTGCAATTAAATATGTTGAATGGATTAAATGTTTGATATGTAAATGGTTTAACAAAATACTGATTCACCCCCCTCTCAGTATTCTGGGTGTTCAACAAGTACAAAATACTCCATTCATCAAACTCATGAATACCGAGGGAGCATTCATCAAATCAAATGGAGCTACAGTGAACTCATAGTGTCCATGGGTGATCCCACAATACTGTGTCCCACTTTTTGGCTAAAGTAGGACATTGAAATCAATATTTTTAACCAAATTTTCACTTTCTGACACCTATAGAAACTAAATTGTTAAGAATTTGAAGATGATATGAACTAGTGATGTTTGAGATTTTTTGCATAGATTCTAAATGTATTTTTTAAAAAAAATTAAGCAATAATTTGTGAATTTTTTTATGTAACTTTTAATAACTTATTTTTAATAGTTAACAACATTTTTTAAAAGTGACGTTTATACCATACATTAAAACTTTTTTTATAGAAAGGATCAAATTATAAGATTTTAAACATAGATTTGTAACACTAATATCTAGTGTGTAGATATTTTTCATAATTTTTTGTTACATATATTTTTTATTATCAATTTTTGAAGTGAGATTAATTATAATTCAGACATAGGTTTATACCATACAAAATAACTTTTTCTATATGTATCCAAATAATTTTTTTTTGTTGAAACAAGGACATCAATACATATTTTTCATAATTTTTTTCTTTATTTTTTTATTTTTCCGTGCGTGTGGAATAGAGACCTTGATGTTCGGTGAAAAACCTCTGTTCACTAGAAAATAGAAAATAGAAAATAGAAAATAAATATAATAATCAAATGAAATATATTCAAAATCATACTTTTTGGAAAGCTTATACTGAGGGCTACATACTTAAAAATAGAATTTCTAAATGACTTCATTTGATCCCCCAAAAGGTGAAGCAAAATTGGTTTTTGGTCAGCATTTTGATAGGTGCAAAGGAGACTCCATCGAGGTTTTGATTTAAGACTAGGGGGGTTCTTTCCAAGGGGCTTTGATCTAAGGGGGTTTGATCTAACCCCCTTCAATTAAACCTCTTTAGATGAAACCCCTCATGGCTTAAATCATTAATTTTTCTAAAAAATATGTGATTTCAGACAAAAATCAGGATGTCCCAAGTTTGGGAGTTGGTATTATGGGATCACCCCCATATCGAGTACGAAATGCAGTACGATGAATGTCAGCCTCATGAATACAGAGTTGACAATACCTAGATTTTAGATCAATTTTAGAGAACACTCTATCTCCCTTCATCTAATCAAACAAATCATCAATCTGTGGCAAGGGATAGTTTCTCACCGTCACCTTATTCAGCTATCGGTAGTCAATGCACAACCAAAGAGAACCATCCTTCTTCTTCACAAATATAAGAGGTGCTCCCCAAGGGGATACACTAGGATGAATATGTCCTTTCTCAAGCAACTCCTCTATTTGAAATCTGTTGGTTATTTCCCTGACTGGATGTTCATTCCCAGACTTCCCTACAAAGTAGCCATCAGTGATCAACAGGATCTCTGGGCCAGGGGCCAACAGTATAGGAGATAGATTCTATTTTTATCTCTTCTTCTTCAGGCTTTGCAAAACCTAGGGGGTATTCCCTATTCAACACCCATGAGAATATGCTTGTGGGTTGGCTTGGGATGTTGACACAAAGCAAATAAATCCTCCTATATGAAGACCAAAACTATGGGATAAGTGCAAAGGGGCTAGCTTTGGGCTTATGTCCAGTTGTGAATCAGAGGATCTTGGTCCTAAACTACTTCTAATGTCCTAATGATTTGATTTGGAAGTTTGAGTTTGATTTATGTTTGGATGCAAACCTGGACCTGGTGTATAACCTCAACACAAAGCTAGACTGGTGCCTATCCAGGGCTTGGAGTCAGTAGACATACACCTATGAATGATCAACATGAACACACTAAAACTGGAATTCAAGGGAATGTTATGGTATTTGCCTTACAAATACCTCCCAGAACAGAGTGTTAAGTTATCTCTACTTATGGCATCCTTATTGCAGTATATCCTTCCCAACACTTAATCTGAAAACACTTTAATCTACCCCTTGAGCAGAAGTTGAAAGATCAAGCATTCAATACAGGAATTCTATATTCTAGAATACCAGACACCCCTTAGATATCTAGATTCAAAAGAAGGACACATGCAATATTGGAGACAGAATTAACAAAACACATGCAAATACAGCATTACTCATATAAAATCAATCATGAAATCAGTAGATTCATGCATGAGACATACAACAAGAGATACATAAACTCACAAGACCTCTTGCATAGAGCAACCAAAACCAGTTGTATCTTATTGCAGAGCCAGATATGTCTAGTTTTCAACAACCAACAAATGAGCAACACAGCCTGCTAAATACAACAAGGAAGGTCCTTAGCATTAATTACATGGCAAAAGTCAAAATTCACTAGATACAGCTCATTCTAAGGAAATGGCGCTCATTGCATTGAATGCAACAGGTGGGAGAAGAGACATGAAGAGATCTCGAGCCCTGCGTCGCCGCCTGGGGATTCACATCTTCAATCGGGTACTAGATCTGTCCACGCCATCACCCATACCCTGCAACAACCGCCATTAATGGCATATCAACCCGCGGCCTTGGGAAAAACATCATACTGTGCATCGCAAACTTTTCCCGCCAAAATACCTCATCTTGATATTTCAAATTATGTAGGATCAAATTATCCCACATGCACCCCACGGTGACCTCCTCATCACCTTATATACTAGGTCGCGAGCATATATGATGTCGGTGCTTTTGCTCCTGACGACACTAGTATAAGCCTTCATCATCATCATCCCCTAGCATGATATCCTATTGCTCGAAATATCACCCTGACGTCAGCATCATCATCTGCATGAGTTCACCCTGATAACTCACATCACCCCGATGTGAAATATCACCCCGCAGAAAATATCACCCTACAGGAAAACATATCCAGACCTCATCACCTGATAAAAATATCACCCGCATGATAATCACCTTCATCAGCACAACCTGATGCATCGGAGGAAGATCCTCCTGTTTAGCTAATACCAAATGTCTGGCCGATGTCTTCTACTGCATGCACCCTTCGGATGCTCAAAAATCCTGCTGACATCACCTAGATAAAAGATATCACCCTGATATATGAATGTCTTGATGACATCATCATCATGTTTAGAACAAGGGTGATATATGGAAGATGACCTGATATTCAGAATATCACCCTGACATAGAAATATGGGGGTGCATTGTAGACTGGATGATGATGATGACCTGTTCAACTCAAAAAATATCAGGTTAGATTGAACAATTTAGAAAATGACCCCTTCGAAAGATCGGGGTGACATTATCATCATATTGGGGTAGGGTGATATTTGGAAGATCACTGGATGTTTGAAATATCACCCCCCGCAAGAATATCGGGTAGCACTGTAGCTCCATGAAACATCGGGGCGATGTTAAAACATACCTGATATTTGAAAATATCACCCTGTCCTTATAAAATGATGAAGCTGAAAGACATATCGCCCTGACAATGAAAATCCTGATGACATCATCATCACATTCAGGACTAGGGTGATATTCATAAGATAACCTGATATTCAGAATATCACCCCGACAATTGAAAATCATGCTACTGATAAGAAAATATCACCTCTACAAGATCATGATGTCAGCAACATCAGGGAAGTTAAAACATAAGGTGATAAACTAACATCAAGGTGATCTTAACGAAGATCACCTGATGTTCAAATATGATGACCTTGGGACATCGGGTCATACTTAGCAAATTCTCAACACCAACATTAGGATGATCTTGAACTAAGATCACTCGATGTTAAAATATCACCTCCAGGCAGGATGTCAGGCTGGCAAAAACATGAAGCCCCCACAGGATATTCGGACATGAGGAGAAATGACCCTCGCAAGAAACATTAGGTGGATGCATGGAAATATGATGATGATGACCTCCCTCTCGAAGAAAATATGATGCTGATGCTGAAACATGCTGAGGAGGTCCAAAGACTTAGAATTTTTTGGAATTTTTGGGAAGGCGCCTGCATGATACCCCAAACATAAATTATTACTAACACAATCGAAGGTCATTGAGCTCCTGAGTAGTCATATGGTATGGCGCACATGAGATGGGCTCAGCTCTTAGGATGAGATCATTACAAAAGTCTAAGTCCCACTTAGGTGGCATACTAGGAATGGTCTCAGTGAAAACATTGGCAAATTCCCTTAGAAGGGGATTATCATCGAGAAATGCCCCATGGCCATCACTCTCGGAAAGGTCGTTCACCAAAATGGCAGAAATTTGGCATCCCTTTTGTATGCTTTGTTTTAGTTGTATAGCTGAAATCATGTGAAGAGATATTGGTCTCTGCACTCCCATTACTACCACTCACTGACCAAGGTCATCTAGACACTCAACCACCTTACAAAGACAATCAATGCTCACGTGATGAGCCTCAAGCCAATCCATGCCAAGAATAATTCCATAGGATCCCAAGGGTAGAACTTGCAAATCAACCATGGTGGTGAAGGTACCAAAGTCTAAAACACAACCACTCACAAGTCAGTCCACTAGCACCTTAGCACCAGCAGCTAACTCAACCTTCCATGCCTCACCTTGCCTTGATACCACAAGCCTACATTGCTCGACCAAGGAAGGGGAAACAAATGAATCTAAAGCACTAGAATCAAACACCATAGAAGCATGTATACCATCCAACAAACCTATGTCTCCACAATGGTACTCTGATGCTATGCCTGGTGGTTTTCTACCACCGCAAACACTCTATGTGATCTACCAAAATCACCCACTATGGGTTCTAATACTATTGCACTCCTACTACCAGGTGCTGTGGGTCCATGAGGACAAGCTCTAACAAAGTGACCCTCCTGACCATAAGTGAAGCATGGCCCAACCAATCAAGGAGGTGATGACTAAGGTGAACTTGATTACTGGAGTGACTGTAGCTGGATTTCCCTTTTTAGGCCTGCTATCTAGCCTGAGAGTTTCCCCTACGTAGATTGTACCTATCCTGATGATGACATTTCCCAAAGCCCTGCCCACCTTGAGGGGCCTGTGGAGGCTTTTCCTCTATTGTTGTGACTATTGAGGTGTCCTAGGGGGTGTTGAAGGTGATCTAAAAGATCCCCAGTTTTGAGTTTGAAAACTTTGAACCCCTAATTCTACCTGAGAATGAACCACTGGTTGTATTCCCACCTGACCACCATAGCCTCAAGCTAGGTTCTCCTCTATCAACCTCACCTTCTCAACGAAAACCTCTAAAATTTTTATCTCTAGCACTCAAATGCCTCCACTGATGCATGCATTCAAGCCTCGCACAAAACTCTACACTAGAAAACCCTTTTCCTCTACTGAGGTCGCATACTGTTTCAGTTCAGAGAACCGATTCTCATACTGGTCCACTGTCATTCCCAACTGTCATAGATCATAGAACTCATCTGCACGATGTTGCATGTAATAATATGAAAGGTATTGTGAATGAAACCTCTCCAAAAATATCTTCCAAGAAACTTTTACAATATCCAAATGATGCTTTTGCTCCTCCTGGTGCCACCAGGTGGAAGAAAAATTGCATAAATGCATAATAATGCACCAAGCCTTGGTATTTGATACCATAGGGGTGCATCACAAAACACCTGTCCAAAGCCAATATCTAATTCTTATCTTTTGATCCCTCTGAAGAACCCTCAAAAGTAGGTGGATGAGCTCGCAACAGATCTCTCATATGAGATGATAACACATTATCCTCATCCACTACCTATCTATCCTGACAAGGCTGATCCCTCAAGGGTATATCCCCCACTCTAGACCAGTGAGGGCATCTAGAGCATTCCCTCTCACCATCACTATTTTGCTTCTCAACCCTAGCATGGGAAGGGTGAGAACTACCCAAGTGTGTTGCCTTCTAATGAGGTCCCAATCTCCCTAGAATCTCCTGAAGAAGAGTCACTGCCTTCGGTGCACCTAGTTCTCATCCGGTGGTGCGTGCCTGATCACAAGTGAGTTGTCCCTCTGAATCTCTAGGGATTCTCAGTCAGGGTTATCACATTCCCCTTGATGGTTATGGTAGGATCTAAGAGGCATTCTTCCCTATACACATAGCATGGGTTAGCATAACTACAATATCATATCACCATGCTATTGGCTACAAGGAGCATTGATAACATAGAATTAAGAATACATCCATAAGCGCATAAGAAACAATAGAAAAAGAACTTCAATTACTCATAATAGAAAACACACAAGTCAAAGCTCCCAATGTTGCAACATGGGCTCTGATACCAAATGTAATGCCCCAAGATTTCACCCAAGACATCAACTCAAGACAACCAAAGATAGGTCCCAATTTTTATTGTTTAAAGATGCCACATGTGTCGACACACTGACACACACAACCATGCATCACGCATGAGTGGTACAACACTCACAGGACATCAACACCATTAGCATTATACAAGATGATGCTAGCAAAAGACTAACTAGGTTGCGTGGTGCTCTAACATGCTTCCCCACACAAGAGAGGGAATGATGTCCAGAATACAAATCATAATCATGAAAATGGATATATGGATAGACTTAGAGGGTCAAAAGAGCATCTTCTGTCATCAAGTTTCACCAGAGAATAGAACTGCTACGGGGCATGGAAACTAAGCTCAGACACCAGAGTTGGGCCCCACTGTCCTGGACACTAGTACTAGGCGTTGTAGTTTTGGATACTAGCACTAGGCACTAGGGTCCCTATTTGGGTGTTGTAGTCAAGGATAATAGCGCCTAGTGTTGTGGTCCCTGGACTCTCGGTACTGTAATCTTGACAGTGTCCATAATTTGGCCCAAATACAAGTACAACCCAAATTTTCTAACAAGTTTCTCTAATGCCTCTAAACATGTTTTGGCATCAAACTAAGTTCATTTTAACCAAAATATGATAGAGGTTCTCTACTTCATTTCAAAACAAGCATCATAATAAAGGAAAATCATAACAATAGATAACACACTTTTGACACCCACATCAATAGCACTAAACCAATGAATAGGCCATCACCACTAATGTGGATGGATTGGAATTTCCTCAACCATGAAGGATCAATTACCATAAATGATACAAATCTAGCACACCAACGTCCTTAAATTATACATTTGTTTCCAAACCACTACAATGATAAAAGATAACAATATAAGGATCCACGCCTTGCACGTGAGTCCAAGCCACTCCTAAGGATCTTGCAAGTCCCCAATGGTGGTTCAGTGCCATCCAACCATGTGGTGCATGTTGCCCATGTTGTTTGTCATTGATGTCAAAGGTGATGTCAAAGGAGTTGTAGTCAAAGGGTCAAAGGAGAAAAGCATAAATTGGCTAATAGCATAGAGATGAAGGGACAATGATGGAGTATGTCTGGGCACTACTAATGGCATTGGAAATAAGGAGATTTGGCAGGTAATGTAGAAAGCCTGAGTGATGTGCATTTATGTTTGAGGTCATACTTCATGGATGCAAGGATCATACTTCATGGATGCAAGGATCATACTTCATAGATGTAAGGAGCTAGATGTGCAGTTATGTTTGAAGTCATACTTCATGGATGCAAGGAGCCAGTTGATTTTTCTTTGATCACACTTCATTCACAAGATCAAGATTGCCTTTGTGTCTGTTTGCAGAAGAGGAGGTTCATTTTGTCATTGATGTCAGTGGGTCAGTGGTATTCATATCTTTGTATTCTTGTGTATTGCTCTTACAACATCAAGATCTTGTTTATTCCCCTACAAGGTAATCAGATATCTAACTCATATATCTAGGGATGTTTGTCTCAAGAGCAAAATGGATGTCTATATCTTATTATCTAGTTGGTTCTCTGCAATAGAGATTTCTTGCAATGGTTATAGTTAACAACACCAGTCAAGGATTTGTGATGGTACATTAGGGTTACTTCTACAAACATAAGGATTATCTTGAAATCATTCGTTGCATGAGCATGGTTGCTTGTTTCAAGAGCAAAGTTTGTGATTGCTTTAAGACCAAATGAGTTCTATGTGAACTATCTTATTGGTTTATCCTCTATGATAGAGGTTGTGTGCAGATGAAAAGAATTATGTTTTGTTTTTATGGCATATTAGGGTTTATCAATCATCATTTCAGGGTTTGAGCAAATTTGAAGACCTAAACCTAAAGGTCCTAAAATCCTAAGAATTCCAAGAACATCTTCAGGTTCAAAAAGTTTTATGTTATCTCACATCTTCATGGTTTTATTCTTTGTATCAGAGAATGTCTGCAATGGTTAAGAGAAAGCTTACAATTCAGGCCCATGCTTCTTAATGGTGATTAGGGTTTTAAAATGGTTAGAGAACTAACCCTAAAACCTTCAAAACAAGTCAGAAAATGCCTTTCACAGAAAGCTTCACTTTATATCTATTTCAACGGTGACTTATAGTCACCGGTCACCATATGACTTAAGTGAAAACTTAAGTCACTTTCCATGTCCGGTGGCCAGCCCCTCATCCTAGCAGTGACCGGCTTCTCCCATTGGTGCACTGTGTCATTAGCGCGAAGATAAGATCAATGGTGTTTATTTAATCTCTCGAAGGAGCGAAGAAAGATATCAACGGTGTTCATTCAAACTCCAACAACCTTCTGCAGGATAATGACATTTGACGAGGAAATGACCGTATTCTCTATTTGTAGTAGTTGTGATTAGTTTTTATAATTATTTTTAATAGTGATGGTGAGGTAGTTTTAAAACTAAAATGTTGTTGTGTGTCCCAGAGATTTTGATGGTCTAGTCATTGATAAATCAAGCATATTTTTGCGTATAGAGTTGTTGATGGTGTGATTGCAGGATGTGATTGTAAAGGGAATGTTTGATGTGATTCCTTTAGAATGAAGTGGTCTACTATATATAGAGAAATCATTGCAGAGGTATGTGAGGGGTGAAGTGTGATGATAAACATATTTTTTAATGCTTGTTTGTATTAGTTTTTATATAGTTTTTAAGTGCATTGATATGAAGATTCAAGCACATAAGTCTGTGTAGGGTGGCTAATAAGAGTTACTGAAGAGTTGTTTATTGTTACAATACAAAGCATGTGAATAGACTATTTTAATCAGTAAAGTAGGGGGCTGTATGAATGTTAGAAAGGTTTTGTGATAGAGAAAATAATGTATTATGCAAATAAGAGGGTTTTTGATGTGGATGTGTCTTGGGTTCGGTAACTGTATGTTGCAGGTGATTTTGTATATGCAGATCTAAGAGAGTAGAAGTGATTAAGTAAGAGAGTTATAGAATTCATCTATAACCTATGATATTAATGTAAACAGAGTAGTACTCTATATGTTTACTTGTTTTGTGATTAGAGTTGGTGTTCCTGGTCTAATTGGAGTGGGTGATCCTGATGAATAGAGTTGGTGTTCTTGATGTACTAGGGATTGGTGTTCCTATCAAGATGTGATCAGTGAGATCCTTGCTAGTGAGGCATAAGTGTAATTAGCAAAATTTGTTCAGTGAGACCCAACAGATAGTTGTTTTTCCCTTTTGTTGGGTTTTCCACTTAAATACTTGTGTCATGGTTTCATTTCTATGATTCTATTATTTTCTATGTCTTTGGCATGTTGGTATTAATTTCTTTTACAACTATTAGGTTGTTGAATTTTTATTAGATCACGGAATCACCCCCCTCTCAGTGATCCATTATATTCCAACAATTGGTATCAGAGCAGTATGTTCCTTGTAGAAGTCTAATAGACTTATGTTGATCTTGGTAGTGGAATACTATGGCAAAAAGAAAAGGAAACAAGGGAAAAAGAAATACCCAACAAAAAGTTGATCAGCTAGTAGCAATCAAATCAAATGATGTGTTGTTACATGAAACACCC
Source organism: Cunninghamia lanceolata (assembly GCA_027924645.1). Lineage (NCBI taxonomy): Eukaryota > Viridiplantae > Streptophyta > Pinopsida > Cupressales > Cupressaceae > Cunninghamia > Cunninghamia lanceolata. The sequence goes on from BSBN01000124.1 coordinate 10,228,974, forward strand.
CTTTTAATTGACACAAGATGTGATATATCTGAAAGAGAGGATAGTCTTGTAGTTGAGAATATTGACAAAGAAAGGAGACATTCATGTGAAGAAGAGGTCAAATCTAATCTAGAGGATGATAAAGAGGCAAACAAAAGTTATGTCATGATAGATGGAGACAACATTGTGAGTGATAATGAAAAAGAATATGATGAAGATGAGTATGAAATTGATTTTGAAGATGAACTTATCTCTGCCCTAGACGATATCAAGAAACTTGGAAAGGAAAACTCAAGACTAAACTTACAGCTTCAAGAAGAAAAGGAGACCAAGGCCAAAGCAATTTTAGCCCTTGAAGAAGTAGAAAAACTGATCATAGATTTAAAGGTACAAGTTGAAGAAGTTAAGAAAATAGAAGAAGAAGTCATAAATCAGTTTAAGGCAAAAGAGGTTGATTGTGAAAGGTATGAGTAGAGATAGTTTCCTTGAGAAAGGAGTTAGAAAAGGCATCCTCCAAGTTGCACAAGAACCTTCAATTTGAAAAGAGCACTGAATGTTTGGATGAGATATTAGAGAAGAAGAGATCACCTTTCAATAAGACAAGACTTGGTTATAAAGAAGATTCGAATAAGGTACAAAATAATTCTAATGAAGATCCTATCAAAAGTGAGAGAAGAAAGAAGAAGGAAGGTCAAGTTCCACAAAAGGAGAGCAATTCTGCATAAGCCAACAAGAACAAATTTAGAAGATCTTTTCATTTAGGACAGCATCAAAACACTAAGTTTGAAAATTCTTTTCATGGTTATTGCTATTCATGTTATGAATTTGATCATAGAGCAATCGACTGTTGGATGCATGCAAGGAAAGTTGATTGGAATAAGAGTTCTCATGAGTTGTCAAATAGAAGAAGTAATGTCCTATGTTATAAATACAACCATCTAGGTCACACTGCAAGGTTTTGTAGTACACAAGTAAGAAATGATGGTTTTGGATTTTCAAGAGGATATAATTCTTTTGTTCCTCTGGTTGGTTACAAGATCATTTGCTATAAATGCAATAACATTTGTCATAAAGCACAATATTGTAGAAGTAGTTTGATGAAATCATCTAGAGAGAACAAGAAAGTGAATGTACAAATCAAGCAAAAGAAAGAACCTATGAAAGTTTGGAGAAGAAAATCAAAGCAAGAGAAGAAAGAATCTATGCTTGTGCACAATGCACAAGAGGCATCACTAATTGCATCAGAAGTAGCATAAGTTTAGGGGGAGTTGATTATTGTCTTATCATTCAGCCCCATGAATAAGACAAAGAGATTGTGTCTCAGCATTGATAGTGAGATACAACAAATAGTGCTCTAACTAATACAGTCACAAAGACATTGACGAAGTAGATAGTGTACTGAGATATTTATGCTTGACAACCCTAGTGTTGCAGTATAACAGAAAATCTAGAGGTCTGCCAAGGGCTAAGAATGTATAGGATCAAAGCATAGAGGTAGTGTTTTGAGCAGAGACTGTTGAACAAGGTAAAAATCACTGATTTCTGCAAAGGATAGTCATTGTTGGGTAAGTGCAAGAAGATGGGGGGCCAAAAAGGGGTCTTAAGTGGCCACTTTTTTTTTCTGAAATAAGGAAATACTGACCTTGGATGAGAAATTGAGCAGAGTTACACTCGAAATTTGAAGATGCAACAAAAACAATGTTCGTAGTGTTCCGAGTCTACTTTCTAAACTACTAATTTTTTTAAAAAATGGTATAGATTAAGGGGTTCAAAAAAGGGAGCCATGGAAATTGGTATTGTTTCTATCAAAAAAACATAACATAGCTAGCTCCCTCAAAAGGTTAACTTTATTTTGGTATTTTTAAAATCGTTTTAGTGAGAAATTAGCTAACAGCATGTAGTTTATGCCTGATTTTTCTGATAATTTTTTAATGAATATTTGATTTTTTACTAATTTTCAAAGTGGACACATCCTAAAAAATAGAATTTTGGCCGTGCTACCCCTCTAAAATTTGAAAACTAATTGAAAATTATTTTTTTAATATGTGTAGAATGGAGTCTAGTTTATAAAAATGTAATTTTTTTAAAATTTCAATGAACGGTTAATTTATAATGAAAAAAAGACCAAACACTAGTTTTTGCCCAAAAATGGACACACAAACAAAAGAAATTAAAGATGAAAGGCTTAACATTGTCAAAATGTGAAAAAAATTACATCGTTAAATAGCTAAGAGAAAGCCTAACATTACCCAGGTGTTTGATTTGTTCGACCTTGAAACACGTGCAAATCTGAGGGTTAACACAAACAAAATTATGTGAAATCCTATAAAATATGCAAAAACACATCTTTGGATGTTGGGAAGGCACTCCAAGCCTTTGGGTTGGAAATCCAAAGTAAATCCCAAGCCTAAGGCATGGAATTCCCAAAGAAAAATATAATGTGAGTGCATTATAATGCACTTGCGTTATGTTTTGCATTTTTTTTCTTTTTGGCAAGTTTGCCCGATGTTTGCCTAGTTCGACATAACGCGAGGGCATTATAATGTGCTCGCATTATGTCTCCCTTTGAATGATTTATTTCTTAAGTATGTTTGATGTATACATATATATGTCAATATGTATGCTTGTAGGTATGTATGTATGGTTGTATGTATGTATGTACTGTTGGAAACAAGGTAGATAACTGAGAGGGGGGGTGAATCAGTTATCTTAAATATTTAACTTTCTTTTCTTCTTTATCAATTAGTGCAGCATCAAAACATATAAACATACATAATCATGAGAGTAGAAAAGAAATCAACATACATAACACAAGGATTTTTAAGTGGAAAACCCTGTTAAGGGAAAAACAACGGGGTGACTAACCCAAGATTGTATTCTCTGTTAAAATAATAAGTACAAAATGACACTTGCCAATTAGGGCTCATTGCCCGAGCACACTGCTCACAAGAGGCACACTGCCTACAAGAGACTCACTATCTACAAGGATATAGAATGTAACCAGATGTTTGAACTGAAGAGAGGCATCCACATATGCTGAGATTCAGTTCTGGTTAAGCTCAATATACTGATCTACTGCACTTCATTCTTCCTCTGCTTAGTGCTGCTGTTCTGTCACATGCCGAACTTGTATTGCTGCTTCCACACTTCACTCTGCCTTTTTCGCACACTATATCACACCACACACTCATTCATACCGAAATACATCTAGTATATATATCCGCACCAAGGATTTCAACATCTTTCTAGTCCGCAACCGGAATACTCAAGATATTTACTAAATACTAGTCTATCGGCTGAATCCATGCTTAATATGTGATGCGTATCAAAAATATACACATGGAAGTCATCAATCATGTCGACCAACCATGAATGATCCCTCAAGAAGCTTGATCACCATCAATTTCTCATCCGGATTAAAGTCTGATGTTCTGTCGATCAGTTCTTCCTCAGTCTACTCTGCCTTTCAGGAACCCAACACTTAGATGCTTATATCTTTTCACTATTTCATCACCGGAGGCTCAATCTCTGGAATGTAGTAGTCATGGTACTCCTCTTGACTTCCCCAAGTCCGCACTTTGCTGAGATACTGTTGGCAAGAGACACTACATGGATTCATGATTGTTGTCATTGATGGCAACAAAGTTCATCCCACACATCCGCAGGACATGGTGTGTCTCTACCGGAAGTCAGAGTGAAGAATGTTGTGGTCCGGTAAACAAGAATAGAGCATATGGCAAGGTTTGACAGACAGGTCTAGATCTCTCAGAGGAAGTATCTTGGTAAAGTGCAGATTTGTGGAAGTAAAGAGTACTACCTTGAGTGATAGATTCCAAGGTTTTAGCCTCCGGTGATTGATGAGGCAAAAGATATGAATACTTGAGTACCGGGTTCTGTTGTGTGGTTACACAACACGCCCCATTTTAACTTGGCAAAACAGGGACCCAACTTTTTGGCTTGGCTTGTGTTGTCTGCTTTCTGGCGGTTTGGTAAAAATGAGTCAGGTGCATCATCATCATGAAGGTCGGGATGAGGTAGGTCATCATCATGAGGTCAGTTTGTCAAAGTTCATATTTTGTTTCTATGACCTCATATTTAGAAAGAGCTTGAAATTCTATGCAGGTTTGCCTTTTACATCACTAGAAAATGCGTCCATATGTGGAAGTTATGCACAGTCAAAGTTTTGGTCAAACCTGATATTCGCAAGAGGATCATCATATTTTTATCCTCAGTCATGTTGTCAAGATCATCATGATCTTGGTCTATCACCCGATAAAAATCATGCAGTCGCAATATCCGGATGTCAATTTTGGGTGATAGTGTGTTTTACCCGTCAAATGGCCTTATGCTTTTCGCGAGCATCATATTTCCAAAATATCATGCAGACGAAAGTTTTAAGTCTTGCCATCGGCCTGACTTTGTCTATCGGTCGGGCGCTTTTTAGTCTCCCCGATATGTTTGTCTACCCGATATGCTCATCGGTATATTTTATACTATCGGCCCAACTTTGATTTTTTCATGCCGACAGTTGTTTGTCTTCCCGATGGAAAGGTTCATCGGCATAAGTTTTGATATCGGCCGAGTCAGGAAATCTCTCCCCGATAGTTGTTTTCTCACCGAAAAGGTGATCGACCTGACATATAGTGTCGGCCAAGTTCATAATTGTCTCGCCGATATATATATCCTCCACCCGATGAAGAGTTCCTCATCGGTATAACTTTCGCTATCGGCCTTATCTTGAGTTATCATGCCGATAGAACATGTCTTCCCGATGGAAGGACATCATCATGATTTTTGGTGTCGATATAAGTTTAGCCGTCGGCCTAATGTAAAATTGTCATTCTGACAGTATGTGGTCACGCCGAAATACATACATGCATCACATACAAAGGCAGACCCAAAATATTATGAAATGCGGTTAAATCGTTGTACATTTGCCGGGGTATATTTGTCGCCCCGGGTATACATGCCGAAATATACAAGGGCGGATTCGAAAGATTTTGAAAAGCGATTTAATCATTGTTTATTTTGCGATGTATATGCACTATTTTGAACCTGATATACAAGGAAATAGGCGGGAAAACAAAGCGATGGATTTTTCAATCCATTTGAAGCCCGATAGCCTGATTTTCGGTCAACGATGGTTGACCAGTGTATTTTTTTAGCCCTGTTTATGCATTTTTTGCATGGTTTTCACAGAATTTGAAACCCATTGCATATGTTTGAACATGGGGCTTGTTTTAATGTGAATTTTAACTTCATGCTATGTTCCACATGATGATGAACTTAATGTTTGTCTGTTTATTTGCAGGAAGTCATGATGCTGTTAGAGCTGTTGTTGAGCATTGTATGGTTGCACAAGGAGGCAACATGAACCAGAAGTGAGGAGGATATTGTCAAATATGCTGTTTGCCAGCTGGAGACTGAATCAAATCAAAGATGCTGGAATATTCTATGCCAGCTATACATTTGCCAACTGGCAAAGCACGTGCTATTCATCTAGACCATTGATTGTTCTGGGAGGATCCTGATCCTTGGATCATTGTAACTATTTTCTGGCATTTGCTCTATATAAGAGCCAGAGCTTGTCAAAAATAAAAAAAGATACATTGGAACATCTGGCACATTAAGGCCAATTACTGTAGAATCAAATACGAGATCGGATTACTGAGACTAATGAAGATTGAATTGTTGAAATGTCAAGGTTCTTTCTTCAGATCCCTGTAAATGTACCTGTTCTTGAGCATACTGAATGGATATGAAGTTTCAGATTACATCCTGATTGTAAATTTTTCGTAATCTTCCTGTTGATTTCTGGATATGTACTGGGGAATGTTGTGTTCAACTAGAAGCGCTTTCATTTCATTACATGTTGTTGTCAACTTTTCCTTTGAAGATTTGCACTAGATCATGCGGATTTGTGGAATGTCCTGGTGAAGTATGATTCTAGTTTCCTTCTTTTCATTGCATGTATGGGAGCTTGTATGTGGATCAGTGATCTCAGTCAAGTAGTTTTGGGAATCTCATTCTTTAACCCTTTTCCTTTTTTTAATTTCATAAATTCATCACCATAACTGCAAGTCATGACAAATAATAAGCAGAAATAGAGAGGTATGCTGAAATCCCGTAGGTAACTGAAAATCATTAGCATATTTGAGTTAAATGCATGTAGTATTGAAAATATCATGCAAAGAATTGCAAATAATGGTAGAAATCATGCAAATATCAGCCTGTAAGCACATTATTTGACTAAATTCACAGTGCAGAGGTAGAATTATTGGAGATTTATGCAGGGCAGACATAAATAACAGGATATTTGGAGGAATATTGATGAACTTTGTAGAAATTACTGAAGAACGTAAGGCCCCTGAATGGAAAACAGCAACACACATCAACCACTGAGTAACGTCAGTAGATTAAGACCTAATCAACGGAGACTTGGGATCATGAATTCTCTGAATTCATCGTATCTTTCAAGATGAGTAAAGGTTGTTGTGTAACTTTTATTCTATGTTTGTGTATGACTAACATCATGACCAACAGGTTCCTGAGTGACAGTGTGAACAGAGGAAGAATTGACTGACAGAACATCAGACTACTTTCCGGATGTGTTACTGATAGTGTTAAAGGTTATGAAGGCATGAATCATGTTTGGCCGACATGATTAATGATTTCTACAAGTATATGCTTGATCCGCATTACTTGATGTGTAAGGATTCAGCCGATAGAACAGAGTATGTGAGAAGATTGACTGTTCTGGGTGCCGACTAGAAAGATAATGAAATCACTTGTGCGGATATATATATAGGATGGTTTTAGTTGTGAGAAGTGTTGTGGTGATATGTGATATGCGAATAAAAGTAGAGTAGAGCAGAAGCAGTAAGGAAGGTTCGGTATGTGAAAGGAAAGCAGCATAAGAGAAGAGGAAAGATGAAGTGCAGCAGATTAGTGTACTGAGCCTAACCGGAACTGAACTCCAGCATATGTGGATGCCTCCAATCAGTTCAAGTATTGTATAACACTCTTTTGTAGACAGTGTGTCTCTTGTAGGTAGTGTGCCTCCTTGTGAGCAGTGTGCTAGGGCAGTGAGCCCTAATTAGCAAGTGCCATTTTTGTATTTCCTTATTCTTCTAACAGAGAATAATCTTTGGGTTAATCACCCCGTGGTTTTCTCCCTTAACAGGGTTTCCACGTCAAAAATAATGTGTTATGTGTTTTTCCATTTCATGGTAATATTTGCTTGTTTGAATTAATGCTGCATTGATTAATAAGAAAGTTCAGAAAGAAGAAATAATTAGGATAACTGATTCACCCCCCCTCTCAGTTATCAACAATTGGTATCAGAGCTAAGTTCCTCCTAACAGAGTCTAATAGCTCGAGGAAGATCTAGGAGTCCAAATGGATGCATATGGTTTAAGGGAGCAACTCAAGATTGCCCTTGAGGATCTTGAACAGTCAAACTCTGAAGTCAATGAATTGAAGGAAAGACTCAAACAGGTTGATGATTTCATGAGAGAACTAAAAGACAAATTAAGTCTCTCTATGAAAAAGAGAAAGGAGCTGCTTCAGCAATTGGCAAGACAAGGTGAAGAAAGTAATACAAATGAAGAGCTGACTGAGAAAACCAAGTTATGTGAAAAGTTATCAAAATAAATCATTATGGTAAGACATGAAATGGAATCAGGAGTTATAAAGTTTACTCAAGAAGTTGAAGAGAAAAGAAAAACTGAAGATAATCTAAGACAATCTCTCAAGGAGAAATCAGAAGATTGCCACCAGATGGATAGAATCATCAAACATCTTGAATCTGATCTTGAAGATGCTAAAGATAATGAAGAAAAACTTGAGGATCAAATTGTCTCTCTAAAAAGGGATCTTCAAACAACAAATGAGTATAAAGAGAAATTCAAGATAAGTTCTACTCAACTTGAAGTTCTTCTTGGAAGTCAAAAGAAGGAAAGGAGAAAGCTCCAGATCCGGTCAAAAGAATTTTGGATCAGGAAATCTAAGGAACAGGCCTAGAAGACCTCCGGTAAGACAGCCTAATGCTTAAAGGTATCCATCCTTCAATGGATACTACCACAACTGCAATCACTTTGGTCACAAAGCTAATCAGTGCAGAAAAAGAATGAATTAGACTAATTCATCCTTCTCTGGATAGTGTTTTAACTGCAAAAGGTATGGTCACAAGTCTCATGAATGCAGAAATATGCAAATGAACAAATCATTCAATGGTAGATGCTTTGCATGCAATAGAGTAGGTCATATGGCTAATCAATGTAGATCAAGAGGATATCAGTCAAATATGCAAAGAAATGTTGTTTGCCAAATCTGTAATAGGTCCGGTCATAATGCAAAAGTCTGTAGAAGCAAGAATCAGGACAAAAGAGGTCCGGTATATCAAGATAAGGGTAAACAAAAGATGAATGTGGATGAAGTTAAAAATGAGATGAGCAAGATTTGGGTGAAGAAAAGTACTGAGAATGTAGAGGTTGGATCCGCACCAGACTCTGGTGCTGATATTCCTTCTAGAAACTAAAAAGTGAGCTTTGGCTCAGGGGGAGACACAAAGAAAACCTTGTTCCCCCAGCCAGTCAATTGGTGCTGGAACTAGCACAAGAAGAGTTGCGGATTGAAGGAGTCATAAGGGATATATTCAAACAAACTGTGGTTAAGATTTGGAAGATCTGCAAGATGTTTAAAGATCAAGGTTGATCCGGTTATTCAAATCACCTGAATAAGGCAAACCAGAATAATGTAGGTCGAGCATTTATTGCAATCTGATATTAGGGCTTGTAGAGCAATATAAGGGTTTTTCATTAATCACTTGTTCATTCTACACTCAAGAAGAAATGAAAAGCAGAGCTCTGCAACGAAATTCCTCAAATTCATCGAAGATCACCTGCAGAAGTCATTACTTCTAGAGATCAATCCAACCAACTCCGTGAAACTGATAGGTGGAAAAGGTATTTTCTATTTTCAAATATCTCACTGCAAATCTCTTGATAATGGGTACTCTGAATATTGTAAAGATTTTTGATAGACCTCGCCCTACATTTAAGAAACATCCATACAAATCCTTGGAGGTAGACCCCTTAGGTGCATTTTCCAGTGTTTCGCATGGTGTGTTGCACACCGAAGATATTAGGGTTTATATACATGCAAATGTTGAAGAGTTTGGGGAATTCAAACTAATAGACATCTATCATAAACAACTGTTAGATGATTCATCTAAGCTCAAACCGCAATACAAGGGCCTTCGAAACACAGACTTTGCACAATACATACATTTCCCCTATTTTACGGAGGATGAATGGGTTAGGTACATTCTGAGCAGAATACATGACAACTTCATGTGGTTGAATGGACCATTCAAGATCACTAAGGATGCCATCAGGGCAGTTACCAGATTACACTCATCCGGTGGGATTCCTGTTCTAAAATCTGTAAAGAACTAAACTGTGAGTGAGGCTACCAGATCTAAATTTGACAAAAGAGCAATGACAGTAGATGACATCACTGATCCAGATGTCAAGTTTGCCTCCATGATCATTGGCTATAAGATATATCATTCTAGCAGAGAAAATTCTGTACCTAGAACCGCCATCTATACAGCTTATGAAATGTTAAGAAAAGATGCAGACTATGATCTCTGTCAGCTTCTCCTGAACCAACTCTTAGAGAGTCTACAAAAAATCAAGAAAGCTAAAAATAATTCATTCAAGTATGGTGGATTAATTTTATGCTTATTCTTCTACTTTATGAATGAGCTTCCCGGATCTAATGGCTGGGTATGGGAGAATGATAGACCGGTAGCTATCCAAATTAGAGATTACCTACATGGACTTGGTGACAACAAAGCACAAAATACAGCTCTGTGGGGATATTTCAAGAACTTTCAGAACATGATGCAAGCAAGAGAAAGGATTCCCCAGTCTCTTGTTGAGAAATACAAAGACACAATTTGCTTTATGGTAGAGACTGACCAATGCCTAATGGAGGCAGTAGAGCCAAGGATAGTCTGGATCATGCCCATGGGGTATGAAGTTGATGAACAGATTGTGGAGCTGCATGTTCAACACATGCTAAGTCAGCCTAAAGATCCAAAGGCAGAAAGGTTTGGAACCTTTGAGGAGCTGAGTGTAAAGATCCATGTGGAACTCAGAGAACTAGAGATGAAAAGGAAGGTGAGAAAAGAAGTAGAACATATTGCACAAGGCCTTGGGATCCCAAAGGAGGCACTTGATGCCAACTGAGAAAAGAGACAAAAAGCTGATGAAGAGAAGAAAGAGGCAGAAAAGGGAAGCAAGAAAAGTGCTCCGGTAGAAACTTCCACCCGGACCAGATCTTCAAAGAGACCAGCACCTGTCCCTACTAAAAGCTCAAAACTGGAAGTCCAAGCATCTGGCAAAGGAGAGAAAAGGTCAAAGACAAAATCCACAAGGACTTATACAAGTCAGAGAGATGAAGAGGAAACTGAATTTGATGAAGAAGTCAGGAAAATGAAGAAAAAGAAGAAAACATCCAGTCAACCCTCTACTGGACAGAAGGGAGAAGAAATGGCAGAGGAATTTGTTGAAAAGCCCACCCTAACTTTAGAAAGTGTAATAAAATTAGTCACTATGGATGGAAACCTTCAACCAATGGCCGAATTTTATGATGATTACAATGAGGCTAACCAAAAGATCCTATAGGAAGCTATAGTCAAGTACCTGAACATATATAATAAGGCCTTCATTGAAATTATATCTCTTATTCCCAAGAGCCTTGAAAAGGAGTTAGAAATAAGAAAGAACAATGCCATGGCAAAAGACATTGAGATCCGGGAACAGATAGCTATTCAGCTATATCCTTCAATCGATTGAATATGATATTCAAGGATTGCAAGGATGAGTTCAGGAGCAAAGCAAGGATGAATCAACTCATGCTTGGTGAGACTGACAAGGTAGCCAAGGACACTGAAGAGATTCTCTGGAAAGCCTTCAAAAGATTTAATCTTCCTATTATAGAGGACTTGGGTACTGATCCCTCAACCACAAAAGTTGCAGAAGAAACTCCTGAGAAAATGACAGAAGAGGTGGGCCCTGAACAGACTAACATTTCTCCTCTGGTTTCCCCTACAATCTCCAGATCTAAAGGAGAAAAAAAATTACAGGAGAAAGAAGTAGAGGTGAAGGAAAAAGAAGATGACAGTGCTAAGGTTGTAGAAGGAGAGAAGACTTCAGCAGAGAAAACCACAACTGCTAGTGGTGAAGGAGAGAAAACTCCTAAGGACAGCTCCAAGACTGCAGAAGAGAAGAAACATTTGTCTTCGGCAAGAGACACTGCACAAATTGTCCAAGAATTCCTAAACAAAGAAACAATGGAGATTGATGAACCTGAGCTTCTACAAGGTCCATTCAATTTTGATTCTCTTTCTCTGGTATAGACAATGAAGATAGCTTCATTTGCAAATGCTAAGGCTAATGAAAAACTCCTAAAGTCTCATATGGAAGACTGTGAGTTGATAGAAGCTGCTTCCGGAGTGCTTGAAAAGATTATGCCATCAGTTCAGAAAGATCCCACAGCCTCCTCTTCTGGTAATCTCAAAACCTTAGTCAGCAGTGTTAGTACACATTTTGATTCTCTAGAAAAATTAGCTGAAGAAAAGGTCCGGAAGGAGTTTTTGGATAAAAGGTTCTCCGAGGTACAGGGTTTGATCATTAATGATAGGAGAAATATGAACATTGGGATAAAGAGCTTAGAAAATGCTCTTAAGGATGGCGGTGAAATATACAAATTTTGTATCTCCTGGTCCAAGGTAATAGTGGAGATTGAGAAGAACATAAAAGAGCAAGAGGACAAACTACTAAGCTTGTCTCAAAGTTTTGATCCTCTTTCATCCTCTATAACAAATCAAGAATGTCAGACTATCGCAGTCTTGAGTGAAATCAAGAAATTGGAGAAGGAAAGGAAAAATAGAATAAGCAGGTTAAGTGAGCTTAGGGGGTTAATTGTCCCTAAGCTAGAGGCCATGCATGGGGCTATAACAGAAGCCCAAATTACAGCCCAGACCAATGATCCGACAGATCTAAAAAGGGCAGATGTGTTTGCATTCCTATTGAGTGGGCATATCTCAATTTTGGACAGGATGAAGCAGAGTTGGGCGATAGAAGTTATACAGTTGAAGAACACTTTTGTAGACATACTTAAGTATATGTAAGTACAACTTGTATATATATACTTATGCGGCTAAGTATAGTAAAATTTTTGAAAATTTTGGTGTGCAGACCCTACCTTTTTCCATTGATGTTTAAGGGGGAGTGAAGAGCAGTGAAAAATGAGGAATCCAACTAAGGGGGAGCTTCAGAAAATATATATAAAGACAGAGCATTAGCCAAGGGGGAGCCTAGTGTAAACACTTAGTCATTTTTTGCTAAGTGTTGCCATCAATGCCAAAGGGGGAGATTGTTGGCAAGAGACGATATATGGATTCATGATTGTTGTCATTGATGGCAAAAAAGTTCATCCCACACATCCGCAGGACATGGTGTGTCTCTACCAGAAGTCAGAGTGAAGATTGTTGTGGTCCGGTAAACAAGAACAGAGCATATGGCAAGGTCTGACAGACAGGTCCGGATCTCTTAGAGGAAGTATCTTGGTAAAGTGCAGATTTGGGGAAGTAAAGAGTACTACCTTGAGTGATAGATTCCAAGGTTTTAGCCTCCGATGATAGATGAGGCAAAAGATATGAATACTTGAGTACTGGGTTCCTAAGTGACAGTGTGAATAGAGGAAGAACTGATTGACAGAACATTAGACTACTTTCTGGATGTGTTACTGATGGTGTTAAAGGTTATGAAGGCATGAATCATGTTTGGCCGACATGATTAATGATTTCTACAAGTATATGCTTGATCCGCATTACTTGATGTGTAAGGATTCAGCCGACAAAACAGAGTTTGTGAGAAGATTGGCTGTTCCGGGTGCCGACTAGAAAGATAATGAAATCACTTGTGCGGATATATATAGGATGGTTTTAGTTGTGAGAAGTGTTGTGGTGATATGTGATATGTGAATAAAAGCAGAGCAGAGCATAAGTAGTAAGGAAGGTCCAGTATGTGAAAGGAAAGCAGCATAAGAGAAGAGGAAAGATGAAGTGTAGCAGATCAGTGTACTGAGCCTAACCAGAACTGAACTCCAGCATATGTGGATGCCTCCAATCAGTTCAATTATTGTATAACACTCTTTTGTAGACAGTGTGTCTCTTGTAGGCAGTGTGCCTCCTTGTGAGTAGTGTGCTCAGACAGTGAGCCCTAATTGGCAAGTGCCATTTTTGTATTTCCTTATTCTTCTAACAGAGAATAATCTTTGGGTTAATCACCCCATGGTTTTCTCCCTTAACAGGGTTTCCACATCAAAAATACTGTGTCATGTGTTTTTCCATTTCATGGTAATATTTGCTTGTTTGAATTAATGCTGCATTGATTAATAAGAAAGTTTAGAAAGAAGAAATAATTAGGATAACTGATTCACCCCCCCTCTCAGTTATCAACAGATACATCCTTTGAGAGATCCATACCTGATTGTTAGACCTTGCTGCATGCTTTGTTCTTGTTCACCGGATCAAGACATTCTTCAATCTTACTTCCGTTATAGTCATATTGTCCTCTGCAAATGTGTGGGTTAGACTTTTTTCCATCAATGACAACAATCATGAAGCCACACAGTGTCTCTTGCCAACAATCTCCCCCTTTGGCATTGATGGCAACACTTAGTGAAAATGACTAAGTTTCATAACAAACTCGCCCTTGGCTGATGCTCTGTCTTATGTACACTTTTACCAAAGCTCCCCCTTAGCTGGATTCCACATTTTTCACTACTCCTCACTCCCCCTTTGACATCAATGGAAAAGGGTGAAATCTGCACACCAAAATTTACAAAAATCAATCTATACATTGCCGCATAAGTATGTATACATGTTGTACTTACATATACTTAAGTATATCCACAAAGGTGGTTTTCAACTGGACAAATTCTGTTGCCCAACTCTGCTTCATCCTGTCCAAAATTGAGATGTGACCACTTAACAAAAATGAAAAAGCTTTTACCCTCTTTAAGTCTGACGGATCGCTGGTCTGGGCTGTGGTCCGAGCATCAGTTAGGGCCTCATGCATTGCCTCTAACTTAGGGATGATTATCCCTCTTAGTTCACTCATTCTGTTTATTCTATTCTTCTTCTCCTTCTCAAGCCTCTTTATCTCATTTATAGTGGAAATAGCCTGACACTCTTGATTTATTATGGATGAGGTGAGAGGATCAAAATTCTGAGATAAACTTGACAGTTTCCCTCTTGTTCTTCCACCTTCTTTGCAATGTCTACTATCACAGTGGACCAAGATAAACAAAATTTGTATAATTCTTCACCATCTTTAAGAGCATTTTCTAGGCTCTTTATCCCAATATCTAGATTTCTCCTATCATTTGCTATGAGTCCCTATACTTCAGAGAATCTCTTTCCCAAAAACTCTTTCCAGACTTTCTCTTCTACTGATTTCTCCAAAGAATCAAAATGTGTGTTAACATAATTAACAAGAGATTTCAAATTACCAGATGAAGAGGCCGAAGGATCCTTTTGGAAGGATGGCATGATTTCTTTAGCACACTGGATGCAATCTCTATTAGCTCAAAGTCTTCCATGTGAGACTTCAGAAGCTTCTCTTTTGCTCTAGCTTGAGCAAAAGATGCTACCTTCTTTGTTTGGACCGGAGAGAGGGAGTCAAAATTGAGTGGTCCTTAAAATAATTCTGGTTCATCTATCTCTAACATTTCTTTGTTCAAGAAGCTCTTTACTGCCTCAACAGTGTCTCTTGCCGGAGACAGAGTCTTCCTTCCTTTTCCCACCTCAGAACTATCATTTGGGATCTTCTCTATTTGATCTTCTTCTCTTCCCTTTACCTCTTCTTCTTGACTAATTTTCTCTTCTTTTCTTTCTTCTTCTTCAGTTCCAGAGTCTACTGAGGGATCCGGAAGAGAGATGTTTACTTCTTTATGGACTTCCACTTCTGGAATAGAGGAATCAAAGTCCTTAGTCCTCTCCTCACCTATCTCCTTTGGCTCTTCTGCATTTTTCTCAATAGGCTCATCATCTATGTCCTCTATAATAAGAAGATTGAATCTTTTAAATGCATTCTGGAGGATGTCCTCTGTTTCTTTGGCAACTTGATCTGTCTCTCCAAGCATAAGTTTGTTTATTCTTGCTTTGCTCTAGAAATCATCCTTGCAGTCCTTAAAGATCATGTTCATTTGTTTTGGAGTAATGGAAGGATAGAGTTGGATTGCAATCTGTTCCCGGATCTCAAGGTCCTTTGCCTTAGCATTTTCTTTTCTCATTTCAAGTACTTGCCCTAGGCTTTTGGGAATTAGTGAGATGATTTCAATGAATGCTTTATTATAGATATTCAAATACTTGATTGTGGCTTCCTCCAAAATTCTTTTGTCAGTGTCATTATACTCATCATAAAATTCTATTATGGGCTGGAGATTCCCAACTACAGTGACTACCTTGATGACATCATCAACAAAAAGTGTAGGCCTTTCAACAAATTCTTCTACTTCTTCTTCCTTGTTTTCACTGGTAGAGGATTTCCTGGAAGTTTTCCTTTTCTTCTTCATTTTCTTAATCTCCTCATCAGTCTCTATCTCTTCATCATCCTTTTGGCTTGTGTATGACCTTGTGGCCTTTGTATTTGTTCTCTTCTCTCCTTTTCTAGATGTCTTTGCTTTCGATTTTGAGGCTTTTGGGCTCTTAGAAGTGGCAGGTATAGAGCTCTTTGAGGATCTAGTCCGGGAGGTCGCTTGTACCAGAACACTTTCTTTTTTTGCTTCTTGTCTTTCTTTCTCTGCTCTTTCTACCTTCTCTCTATTGGCATCAACTGCCTCCTTTGATATGCCATATTTCTTGGCAATTTCCTCCACTTCCCTTCTCACTTTCCTTTTTATCTCTAGTTTTCTCAATTAAACATGTATCTTCACACTTAATTCTTGAAAGGTTCCAAACCTTTTTGCCTCAGGGTCCTTTGGCTGACTTAGCAGGTGTTGAACATGTAGCTCCAGAATTTTCTCATCAACCTCATAGCCCATTGGCATAATCCAGACTGTTCTGGGTTCCACTGCCTCCATTAGGCATTGATCCTTGTCTACCATGAAACACATTGTATCCTTGTATTTTTCAACTAGAGATTGGGGGATTCTCTCTCTGGCCTGCATCATGCCTTGGAAGTTTTTGAAGTATCCCTAGAGTGCTATACTTTGTGCCTTGGCATCACCAAGCCCATACATATAATCTCTGATTTGTATGGCAACTAGTCTGTCATTTTGCTATACCCAACCACTTGATCCAGGTAGCTCACTCATATAGTAAAAGAATAAACACAGTATTAGCCCACCACACTTGAATGAGTTCTTCTTGTCCTTTTTGATCTTTTGCAAGTTTTCTAACAATTGGCTCAGGAGAAGCTCACATAGATCATAGTCTGCATTTTCCCTTAGCATCTGATATGTAGTGTATATTGCAGTTCCGGATATAGAGTTTTCCCTGCTGGAATGATATATTTTGTAGCCAATTATCATAGAGGCAAATTTGATATCCGGATCAGTGATATCTTCTATTGTCATTGCTCTCTTGTCAAACTTTGATCCAGTAGCCTCACTCACTCTCTGATTCTTGACAGATTTGAGAGCAGGTAACCCACCGGATGAGTGCAATCTGGTTACTGCCCTAATGGAATCTTTTGTTATCTTGAATGGCCTCATCAACCATATGAAGTTATCATGTATTCTACTAAGGACATACCAGACCCATTCATCTTCTGTGAAACAAGGAAAGTGGATGCAATGTCCAAAATGCTTATCTCGGATGGCCTTGTATTGAGG
Source organism: Cunninghamia lanceolata (assembly GCA_027924645.1). NCBI lineage: Eukaryota > Viridiplantae > Streptophyta > Pinopsida > Cupressales > Cupressaceae > Cunninghamia > Cunninghamia lanceolata. The sequence continues at coordinate 10,245,867 of BSBN01000124.1, forward strand.
TTTGAGTTCAAAGGTTTCATCTATTAGATGTTTATGGTAGATATCCATCAGGTTTGATTCTCCAAATTCCTTAATATTTGCATGGATGTATACCCTAACATCTTCTACATGCAGAACCCCATGCAGAATGCTAGAAAATGCACCTAAGGGATCAACTTCTAGGGATTTGTAAGGATGTTTCTTGAACTTTGGGCATGGCCTATCAGTGATCTTAACAACATTTGGAGTAGCCCTCTTTCAAAAGATTCAGAGAGAGATATTCAAGAATGGAAATACCTTTTTACTCTTCTAGGGTTCACAATATGAGCCAGAAAAGATCACTAGTTGAATCAGATTCTGCGGTTGATCTTTGAGAGGGTTGAAGCAATCTTGTTTGCAGGGCTCTTTCTTTCTTCTTCTTGAATGCAAATGTGTAAATGATGAACAAAAGAACCCTTATATTTTTGCGCAAACCCTAATTTCATATTGCAATAAATGCACACCTTAAGTCATTCTGATTCCCTTGTTCTGACCTTGTTTTGAAAGAGATCCTTCCGAATCACTGAGATGCACCTAGAATTATTCTTGGTGATAATTGACAATGTATCTCCCTTTCTCCAATCATTCCATTTATTTGCAGATCAAGATATTTCAATTTTGAATCATATCGGATCTAACTGTGAAAATCCTACTTTTACCAGATGACTATCAAACTAGATCAATCTTGGATGATTAACCTCTTCAAACCCCTTGCAGATCTTTCATATTTTTACTAAGGGTTATTTAGATATTTCTCTGAGAACCCTTTAATCTGCAGCATTCCATGTGCCAAATTTAGGCACCAATTGACTGCCTAGGGGAATTTATTGGTGACTCCCCCTGAGCCAGAGCTCATCTTATTTAGTTTTCGGAAGGAATATCAGCACCAGATTCTAGTGTGGATCTATCCCCAACATTTTATGCACTTCTCTTTACCCAAATTTTATTCATCTCCCTTTGAACTTCATCCGCATTCACTTTTTCTTTTCCTTTGTCTTGATTTTGATTATGATGCACTAGACCGTTTTTACCCTGAATCTTACTACTGTAGACTTTGGCAATATGACCGGATCTATTGCAATTATAGTGAACAACATTCTTTTGCATATTTGACTGATATCTTCTTGTTCTGCATTGATTAGCCATATGTCCCATTCTATTGCATGCAAAGCATCTACCATTGAATGAATTGTTTGTTTGCATATTTCTACATTCATGAGATTTGTGACCATACCTTTTGTAGTTGAAACACTGTCCGGAGAAGGATGAGTTAGTCTAATTCATTCTTCTTCTACACTAAATTGCTTTATGACCGAAGTTATTGCAATTGTAGCAGGTATCCATTAAAGGATGGATCTCTTTGAGCATTTGGTTGCCTTACTGGAGGTCTTCTAGGCCTGTTCCTTGGATTTCTTGATCCAGAGTTCTTCTGACCAGATCCAGAGCTTTCACCTTTTTCATACCCCAAGCCATGCTTGTCATCTACCCTCTTTTGGCTTTCAAGAAGAACTTCAAGTTGAGCAAAGCTTATCTTGAATTTCTCTTTGTATTCATTTGTTGTTTGAAGATCCATTTTAAGAGTGTCTATCTGATTCTCAAGTTGTTCTTCATTATCTCTAGCTTCTTCAAGATCAGATTCTAGATGCTTGATTATTCTATCCATTTTGTGGCAGTCTTCTGGCTTCTCCTTGAGAGATTGTTTTAGATTATCTTCAATTTTTCTTTTCTCTTCAATTTCTTAGGTGAATTTCATAACCCCTGATTCCATTTCATGTCTTACCATAATGACCTCTTTTGATAGCTTCTCACATAACTTGTTTTTCTCATTCAAATCTTCATTAGTATCATTGGCTTCACTTTGACTTGCTAATTGTTGAAGTAGTTCCTTTCTCTTTTTCACAGAGATACTCATTTTTTCTTTTAGTTCATTTATGAAATCATTAGCTTGTTTGAGTCTTTCCCTCAGGTCATTGACTTCAGAGTGAGATTGCTCAAGATCATCTAGGGCAAACTGAAGTTGTTCCCTCATACCATACATATCCATTGAGATTCCCAGATCTTCCTCAAGCTGTTAGGCTCTGTTTGGAGGAACTTATCTCTGATACCAATTGTTGGAAATAAGGTAGATAACTAAGAGGGGAGGGTGAATCAGTTATCTTAAATATTTAACTTTCTTTTCTTCTTTATCAATTAGTGTAGCATCAAAACATATAAACATACATAATCATGAGAGCAGAAAAGAAATCAACATACATAACACAAGGATTTTTACGTGGAAAACATTGTTAAGGGAAAAACCATGGGGTGACTAACCCAAGATTGTATTCTCTATTAAAAGAATAAGTACAAAATGGCACTTGCCAATTAGGGCTGACTGCTTGAGCACACTGCTCACAAGAGGCACACTGCCTACAAGAGACTCACTATCTACAAGGATATAGAATGTAACCAGATGTTTGAACTGAAGAGAGGCATCCACATATGCTGAGATTTAGTTCTGGTTAAGCTCAATATACTGATCTACTGCACTTCATTCTTCCTCTGCTTGGTGCTGATGTTCTGTCACATGCTGGACTTGTATTGCTACTTCCACACTTCACTCTACCTTTTTTGCACTCTATATCACACCACACTCATTCATACTGAAATCCATCTGGTATATATATCTGCACCAAGGATTTCAACATCTTTCTAGTCGGCAACCAGAATACTCAAGATATTTACTAAATACTGGTATGTCGGCTGAATCCATGCTTAATATGTGATGCGTATAAAAAATATAGACATGGAAGTCATCAATCATGTCGGCCAACCATGAATGATCCCTCAAGAAGCTTGATCACCATCAATTTCTCATCCAGATTAAAGTCTGATGTTCTATCGGTCAGTTCTTCCTCAATCTGCTCTACCTGTCAGGAACCCAACACTTAGATGCTTATATCTTTTCACTCTTTCATTACCGGAGGCTCAATCTCTAGAATGTAGCAGTCATGGTACTCCTCTTGACATCCCCAAGTTCATACTTTGCTGAGATACATCCTCTGAGAGATCCAGACCTGATTGTCAGACCTTGTTGCATGCTTTTTTCTTGCTCACCGGACCAAGACATTCTTCAATCCTACTTCTGGTATAGTCATACTGTCCTCTGTAGATGTGTGGGTTAGACTTTGTTGCCATCAATGACAACAATAATGAAGCCACACAGTGTCTCTTGCCAACATGTACATGTATGCATGCTTGTATGTATGTATATATGTATGCATGTTTGTATGTATGTATGTATGCATGTATGTATGTATTGTTGGACTGGACTGAACAACTGAGAGGGCGGGTGAATCAGTTGTCTTAAAACTTTTAACCAATTATGAACATCAACTTATCAATTACTTATATTTTGATAGAACCATGAAAGCATAAAATGAGAAGGTCAACACAATAACATAATCAACACAGGAGACACCAGATTTTTACGTGGAAAACCCTAAAAGGGAAAAACCACGATGGGTGTTAGCCCACAGAAATATATATAAGTTATATCAATACTGAAAAATGGAGGCTCACTACCTACAAGGCTCACTGCCCAAAGGGTGGCTCATTGCCAAGGGTTGGCTCACTGCCAAAATGGTGAACTAATTAAGTAGCATCTACTCCATGCCTGGGTTCAGTTCCTTTGAAGCACAAACTTCTCTGCTCTGCTCTTTCACACCTTCACACTTATCTCCTCATATTTGCACATTCACACCTCTTTTCACAATTCATTACAAGTCTATACAAGTCATCAACCTTGGAATGTACATCAAGGTCGGCAATACATTCATCAACCATTGGAACAATCTCCAATGTCGGCATTACAAACATACATAGAATAGGTTTGGAACTAATACAAGTTTGCTAATGAAAGGATGTAAAGATATATGTAGATCACACCATGCCTTAGCTAGGACTCAAACACAATTCTTCATGCCACGACATGCTTCCACAAACTTCAAGGCATCTCTGCAATTAGTGAAATCAACCAGGTCTGCTAAGAACATTCTTCATTCATGATCCAATTTTATTTTTGTGGACCAATCCACATGTAGGAACACGATCAGGAGACATCGACAAGCACATTGTAATCGCCAGGAACAACCACATGATCTCTAATCACTCTGTCAAGAAGATTCTTCAAACTGGAGCACAAGAACAACACTATCAACCACTGTCATAAGTAAAGGATAGTTTGCGGACCACCAAATCATGAACCATTGTATTTGAAGGCACTTAACATCATTCTAGACTTAACTCTAGAACCGCAGCCTGAAATACTTCAATGCAGAGGAATGCAGAGCATAACACTTTCTCTCTGTCTTTGCCAAACATACAAAAAAAACTATTTTCACTCTTGTGAACATAACTCACTCAATTCTTCATACCGGAGACTCAAACTTGAAACATAGCATCTTCAGATGGACTTCTAAATAACTTCCAATGCCCAGACAAAGATATTTATTCTACACAAAATACAGAGCATTCTTCTTGACTATTTTTCTATATGTAATACACTGCTTCCACTACAACTCACTGTTTCTACTAGAGAGACTAATTTTCTCAATATCCTCAACATCAAGATTGCTTAGATAAGTAAATACAAAGCATCTTACTTATTACAAGAAGACAACAAGATAGGAGCATAGTTGACACCAATGACAACATAGATATGTTGACATCAATGACAACACCGATTAGGCACATACTTGGAACAATCTCCCCCTTTGTCATTGATGGCAACATATGATGTGAAAAACTAGAAAGACCATCAAGACAAGATTCTCCCCCTTTCTCTTTACACATCTACATTTTTTTTTCTCCCCCTGAGTTTTTCACATGATTTCTCTCCTCCTTTGACATCAATGGCAAAGGGCACATACTTGCACTCTGCTACTCTGATCCGACTGAACTTCTGCTTCCAACTCTTTTATCATCATTTAACTACTCCCCTTGAGAGGTAGCTCTTAGAACATCAATCCAGATCAAAGAATGAATCTTTGGGCACTACTAGACTGATGCATTCCTTTGCATCTTAGTTCAGAGATGGAGGGGTAATGACCCCTAATTTTTTCTTGAGATACTCAAAAGTATCTTTAAGTGGAGGCTTAGTGAAAATATCTGCAATCTGATCCTTTGTGGACACATATTCCAACTTAACTTCATTCTTTGTCACCTTTTCCCTCAAAAAGTGATACCTTATAGATATATGCTTTGTTCTTGAGTGCATCACTAGATTCTTAGATATATTTATGGCACTTGTATTGTCACAAAAGATTGCAATTGGATTTTCATACACAACTCTTATGTCCTTCAAAGTCTGCTTCATCCATAATACTTGAGTGCAACAACATGCTACTGCAATATACTCTGCTTCTACTGTTGATAAAGAGATTGAATCTTGCTTCTTGCTCAACCATGAAACCAATCTATTTCCCAAGAAGAAAGCACCTCCACTTGTACTTTTTCTATCATCAACATCTCATGCTTAATCAACATTTGTATAAGCACTGAGAGTGAAATTATTATCTTTTGGATACCATAGGCTATGATTTGGTGTGCCTTTTAAATACCTTAAGATTCTCTTAACTGCCATCACATGTGATTCTCTTGGATCAGCTTGAAATCTTGCAATAAGACAAACTGCATGCATAATATCAAGTTTGGTTTGAGTTAGATAAATCAATCCTCCTGTTGGTGCCTAATTTCACTGTCAGTTTCTGAGCAATTTTCATGCAGGCACCTTCCCTAAAAATCCAAAAAATGTTCTAAGTGTTGGACCTCCTCAGCATTTTTTAGCTGCAGCATCATATTTTCTTTGGAGGAGGTCATCATCATCATATTTCCAGTCATCACCCTGATGTTGCTTACGAGGGTCATCATATTTTCTGCCTGCATGATCTTTCGCGGGGTGATATTTTAACATCGGGTGATCTTTGTTAAGATCATCCTGATGATGTTGCTGCAAAGTCCTAAGTATGATCCGATCTTCATCGGAGTCATCATATTTGAACATCGGGTGATCTTAGTCAAGATCATCCTGATGTTGTTTTATCACTTCATGTTCGTTGTTTTATCACCCTGATGATGCTGACGTCATTCTTATGTCAGGGTGATATCTATTTCTCTGCCTATCTGCATCATGATATTTTCGAAGGAGGGGGTGATATTTTCATATTTGAATATCACCCAGATGTATGTTTGTTCCAGCATCATGATGATGCTGATATCAGGGAGATATCCGCCTGTCGGCTTCGTGCATTGTCTAATGGGGGCGATCATTTCAAATATCCGTCATATTCATCTATCACCCTGATCTTATAGCGGAGCTATAGTGCAGCATGATATTTGTGCATCAGGATGATATTTCCAAATATCCGGTTATCTTCTGAATATCATCCTGATGCCGACATGTGGTGGTGACGTCATCAAGGTCCGGGGGGTCATATTTCTAACATTACTCATCTTATGAAGATCCCCCAATGTTGCGAATATGACGATGACGTCATCCGGATATGAGGAGGTGCGCAGTAGGCAGATATGCTGATGACGTCAGCAGGATATGACGGTGACGTCATCAGGATTTTTCATCGGCCAGAATTTTGATATTGGTTAAGTAGGAGGATCTTCCTCCGATGGATCAGGTTGTGCCGATGAAGGCGATTATCATGCAGGTGATATTGCGATGATGATGCTGACGTCAGGGTGATATTTCAAGCAACATGATATCATGCTACTGGAGGATGATGAAGGTTTATACTAGTGTCGTCGGGAGCAAAAGCACCGACATCATATATGCTCGCGACCTAGTATATAAGGTGATGAGGAGGTTGCTGCGGGGTGCATGTGGGATAATTCGACCCTGCATATTTTCAAATATCATGACAATGTATCTTGGCGGGAAACGGTTGCGACGCATAGTATTCTGCATTTCCCAAGGCCACGGGTTGGTGCACCATTAATGGCGATTGTTGCAGAGGTATGGGCGATGGTGTGGACGGATCTAGTACCCGATTGAAGATGTGGATCCCTAGGCGGCGGCGCAAGGCTCAAGTTTTCTTCCTGTCTCCTCTCCCACCTGCTGCATTGAATGTTTGAGCACCAATCTGATGATACTGTGTATCTGGTGGGTTTTTTTTGGTCAACTATGTAATTAAGGCTGAGCACCTCCTTGCTGTATATAGCAGGTTGTGTTGCTCATTTGAAGGTTGTTGAAAACTGGACATTTTGGCTCTGTAATAAGATACAACTGGTTTTGGTTGCTCTGTGCAGCAAAACTTGTGAGTTTATGTATCTCCTGTTGTACGATTTGGCATGAGTCCACTGATTTCATGGTTAATCTTATATGAATAATGCTGTGTTTGCATGTGTTATGCTGATTCTGTCTCCAGTTTTGCATGTATCTTTCTTACTGCAATAGGGATGCCATAAGTATAGACAGCTTAACACTCTTTATTGGGAGATATCTGTAAGGCAGATATCATGTGTATCCCCTTGAAATCCAGTTTTAGCTATTCATGCTGATCATTCACAGGTGTATGTCTACCGACTCCAAGCCCTGGATAGGCACCAATCTAGCTCTGTGTTGAGGTTATACACCATGTCCAGCTTTGCATCCAAACACCATTTCAAACCATCTCATCCTTCCACCTATTAGTTGTAGGATTAGAAGTAGGAACCCCTGCATGCTCTCATACCTAACCAGACATATATGTCCAAGAACGTTGCCCACCTTGTGATCTATCATACAGATCTTGGTCCATACATGAGAGTATTCTGCCTGTTGTTGTCAAGTTAGATCTTTCTATCTTTGAGCTAGTCAAGGTTACATCTTGAGTTATAGGGATACCCCCCTTGGTGCGGCAGAACCAGAAGTGAAGGGGAGGCAGCTCACGCAACCTCCTGTATTTAGTTGGCTGAATCTGCCTATGCATTAGAAGTGGCAAACCCTAATGCTGATTCAGAAGAAAAACCAACACCTCCAATCATGGATCTGTACCTTTTCTGATCAGTCTTGGGTGAATCATCAGTTTTGATCAACTTGCAGCCAGTCACCATAGGAGTACATACCAGTTTAGAGTCCTCCATCCCAAACTTCTTCAATAGATCTCTCACATACTTAGACTGAGATATGAAGATTCCTTTATTTGATTGATTAATTTGTAGACCGAAAAAGAAATTCATTTCACCAAACATGGACATTTCAAATTCACTTTTCATTTCATGGAAAACTTTATGCACATACCTTCATTTCCTCCAAAGATAATGTCATCAACAAAGACTTCAACAATCAAGATTTGATTATCATTGATTTTGAAATACATATTGCTATCTACAGTACCTTTACTAAATCCCAATTACAACAAATACATGTCTAACCTTGCATACCAGGCTCTAGGGGCTTGTTTGAGTCCATACAATGCTTTCTTCAACCTGCATACCATATCACCTTGATTTGACAGTTGGAATCCCTCTGGTTTCTCAATGTATACTTCCTCTTCTAACTCACCATTCAGGAATGTAGACTTCACATCCATCTGATACACCTTAAAATCTTTGTGAGCTGCAAATGACATAAACATTCTAATTGCTTCAATTTGAGATACTAGGACACAAGTTTCTTCAAAATCTATCCCTTTAATTTGAGAATATCCTTTGCACACAAGTCTTGCTTTATTCCTTACAACTTCTCCATTTTCATTCAGCTTATTCCTAAAGATCCATTTGGTTCCAATAAATTTTTTGTCAGCAGGTCTAGGAACTAGTTCCTAAGTTTCATTCTTCTCTATCTGCAATAGTTCTTCCTCCATTGCCTTTACCCAATTTTCATCATTGCAGGCTTCATTCACAGTTTTTGGTTCAACTGTGGAAAGTGAACAGTAGTTTACTTGTTCTTTAACAACTTTTCTTCTTGTCAGTACACCTTTGCTTTTATCTCCAATAATTTTTTCTTTAGAGTGATTGATTCTTACATACCTGGGGGTTTTAGCAACACTTTTTGAAGCCTTTTCTTCTTCATCTTGACTATCTTCTTGTTCAACTTTATCTTCATGAGTTGTAGTAGCAGGTTCCTCTGATTCATAGTCATTCTAATATGATGTTATTCCTTTGTCTTCATTCACCTTCACATTTGCACTTTCAACAATCTTTTTCAGTCTTTTATTGTAACACCAGTAAGCCTTACTCTTGGTAGAGTACCCAAGGAAGATTCCTTTGTCACATCTGACACCAAATTTCCCTAGATCTTCATCTCTTCTGATATAGAATTTGCTTCCAAAGACTTTGAAATATCTTACTGTAGGAATTCTTCCATACCATAGTTCATAGGGAGTTTTAGTACCATTACCTTTCACTTGAACCCTATTCTGAATGTAGACAACAGTGTGTATAGCTTCTTTCCAAAAGACTTTCAGCAGACCTCCTTCCTTTATCATTGTCCTAGCAACCTCCTGAACTGTCATGTTCTTCCTTTCCACAACTCCATTCTGTTGGGGAGTTCTAGGTGCAGACAATTGCCTCTTAATCCTTTGCTCTTCATAGAAAATGTTAAACTCATTTGAAGTGAACTCACCTCCTCTATCAGACCTCAAACACTTGATTTTTAGTTCTAACTCATTCTCAACCATTGCCTTGAAGGATTTGAACTTTTCTAGGGCTTCATATTTGTCTCTTAAGAAAGTAACCCAAGTCATTTTAGAATAATAATCAATAAGCAACATGAAGTACCTGTCACCTTGCATACTTCTTACCCTTGTAGTACCACATAGGTTTGTATGCACTAGATCCAGCAGATTGGCAGAAAATTGCTCTTTGCTCTTGAAACTTGTCCTAGTCTGCTTCCCAAACTGACATTCTTTGCAGATGGTATTGATGGGTTTCACAAGCTTTGGTGGATCTCTCACAGTCTGACCTGAGCTTATCTTTACCAAATTGTCAAAGTTTATGACACATCCTTCTGTGCCACAACCAACTCTCATCTGCTTGGGCCAATAAACAGTAATCACTAGTTCTTCTTAATTGATAAATGTTACCTCTGTCTTCTTACCAGTAGCAATCATAGTTCTAGAGCTTTCCATGATCTTGCACCCATTGTCTTTGAATCTCAAATCATAACCTTTGTCACACATTTGACCAACACTTAAAAGATTATGCTTCAAACCCTTCACATACAAGACATTATCAATATTATGCTTACCATCAAATGAGATAGATCCTTTTCCACAAACCTTACTAGCTGCATTGTCTCCAAACCTAACCAGTCCTCCATCATACTTTTCTAAACTCACAAACTTACTTTTGTCACCAGTCATATGATGTGAGCATCCACTATCAATAATCCATTCATCCTTATCTTTCTCAACCTGAACTACCAAAGCACTTTCTTCCACTGGTTTCTCTTCCTTCACATAGCTAGCAAGATTAGTAGACATAGGTTCTTCTTTGATGGAAATAAACAAGCATTCATTTGCATTAGTACTAGCATCATCAGATTCATCATCAGTCACACCTTCATCATCAAAATCTCTAACATAGTAGCATTTCTTTGGAGCTCTAGGCCTGTTCTCAAATCTTTTTCTATTCCTTTCAATTCTTTCAGGACATTTGGAAGCATAATGACCTACTTTACCACAAGAAAAATATTTGAAAGGTAATTTGCCTTTAAACTTACTGGAACCTCTTTGCAATCTATCCACAAAGTTATCTTCAAGTTCATCAAAATCATTAGGTTCCACCTTATATTTCTCAGCTCTGGAGATCTTTTCTGAATTAATGGCTTTGAAGGAAATCTCAACTTTTGGCAATGCATCACAAAACTCTCTCATCTCAAATGTTGTAAGATTTCCAAGTAATTGATCTCTGTCAATAGATTTTACAGTCATTACTTCTTCAATTGCAGCTACCTTGTGACTATAGGACTTTGGTAGTGATTTGAGAATTTTCATCACAACTTCCTTATCAGTGAAAGTTCCTCTGATACCTTTTATTCCATTGACAAGTTCATCAACTCTTTGCATAAAGGTTGTTATGTTTTCATCTTCACTCATCTTCAAACCCTCATATTTCACTTTTAGGCTTTGTAGCTTGGCTTCTCTTATAGAATCACCTCCTTCATACAGATTTTTCAGCTTCTCCCATACCTCATTTGCAGATTCAAGATCCACAACTTTTGTCAACACTGTGTCACTTAAGGAACTTAACAGGGTATCCTTAACTTTGACATCCAACTCATATTCTTTGATATCATCTTTAGTTGTCAAACCATCTTCAGGCATGACAAATTGTGATTGTGTAGCTAGCCATACTTTATAACCAAGACAGAGGAGATGGCTTTTCATTCGTACCTTCCAAAGAGTATAATTTGTCCCATCAAATTATGGAGCTTAACTTTTATAAGACATCTTGGATCTTCCTCAAGCTATTAGGCCTTCTTCTGAGGAAACTTGGCTCTGATACCAATTGTTGGACTGCACCAGAAAACTGAGAGTGGGGTGAATTAGTTGTCCTAAAAATTTTAACCAATTATGAACATCAACTTATCAATTACTTATATTCTGTTATAACAATGAAAGCATAAAATGAGAAGCTCAACACAATAATATAATCAACACAGGAGACACCAGATTTTTACATGGAAAACCCTAAAAGGGAAAAAACACAGTGGGTGTTAGCCCACATAAATATATATAATTTATATCAATACTGAAAAATAGAGGCTCACTACCTACAGGGTTCACTGCCTAGAGGGTGGCTCACTGCCAAGGGTTGGCTCACTGCCAAAATGGTGAACTAATTAAGTAGCATCTACTCCATGCCTGGTTTCAGTTCCTTTGAAGCGTAAAATTCTTTGCTCTACTCTTTCTCACCTTCACACTTATCTCTCATATTCACACACTCACACCTCTTTTCGCAATTCATTACAAGTCTTTATACAAGTCATCAACCTTAGAATGTACATCCAGGTTGGCAATACATTCATCAACCATTAGAACAATCTCCAAGGTCAGCATTAAAAACATACATAGAATAGGTTTAGACCTAATACAAATTTGCTAAGGAAAGGATGTAAAGATATATGTGGATCACACCATGCCATAGCTAGGACTCAAACACAATTCTTCATGCCATGATATGCTTCCACAAACTTCAAGGCATCTCCACAATTAGTGAAATCAACCAGGTCAGCCATGACTGATGAGATCACTAGGTCTGCTAAGAAAATTCTTCATTTTTTTTGCGAACCAATCCAAATGTAGGAACATGATCAGGAGACATCCACAAGCATATTGTAATCACCAGGAACAACCGCATGATCTCTAATCACTCTGTCAAGAAGATTCTTCAAATCGGAGCACAAGAACAACACTGCCAAACACTGTCATAAGTAAAGGATAGCTTACGGACCACCAAATCATGAACCATTGTAGTTGAAGGAACTTAACATCATTCCACACTTAACTCTAGAACTGCAGACTGAAATACTTCAATGTGGAGGAATGCAGAGCATAACACTTTCTCCCTGTCTTTGCCAAACATACAGAAAAAACTGTTTTCACTCTTGTGAACATAACTCACTCAATTCTTCATACCAGAGGCTCAAACTCGAAACGTAGCATCTTCATATGGACTTATAAATAACTTCCAATCTGCAGATAAAGATATTCATTCTACACAAAATGTGAAGCATTCTTCTGGACTATTTTTTTATATGTAATACACTGCTTCCACTGTAACTCATTGTTTCTACCAGAGAGGCTAATTTTCTCAATATCCTCAACATCAAGATTGCTTAGATAAGTAAATAAAAAGAATTTTACTTATTACAAGAAGACAACAAGATAGGAGCACAGTTGACACCAATGACAACACAGATATGTTGACATCAATGACAACACCAATTAGGCACAAACTTGCAACATGTATGTATGTATGTAAAGGTTTTGGGTTTAGGGTATATAAGGACCTGAGCCCGTATAGTTTTTAGGGTTGAGGGTTGAGTTTTTTGGGTTTAGGGTTTAAGGTATAGGGTTGACGGTTAAGGGATTAGGGCTTAAGTAATAGGTAGAGGGTAGAGGGTTGAGGGTTACAGTTGAGGGATAATATTCAACTTGTTGAGTGTATAAGATTAAGTGTGTAAGGCATGGGGATTAGGTTTTAGGATATTGGGTTTAGGGTTTATGATATGGATTGAGGATCTATAAGGCATAGGGAAACTTGGGTTGAGAGTGTATGGTTTAGGTTTTAAGTATAGGGTTGAGGCACAATATTCAAGGTTTAGGGTATGAGGGAAAGGTTATAGGGTATAGGGATGAGGGTTTGTGGGTGTAGGATTCAAGGTTTAAGGTATAAGGTTGAGGATTGAGGGATTAGGGCTTACGTATATGGTTGAGGGTATAGGGTAGAGGATTGAGAGTTTATAGTTGAGGGATAATGTTTAAGGTTGAGTGTCTAAGATATAGGGTTTAGGGTTTAAGGTTGAGGGTATAAGGCATATGGATGAGGGTTGAGGGTTTAGGGCATAAGTATAGGGTATAGGGTAGAGGTTTGAATGTTGAGGGATAATGTTCAAGGTTGAGTGTATAGGGTATAGGGTTTAAGGGTATCTAGGGGTTGAGAGTTTAGGGTTTAAGGGTTTAAGGTTTGATGGATTAAGGGTTTAAGGGTTGAGGGATTAGGGTTTAAGGCACAATTTCAAGGTTAGAGGGATTAGGGATAGGGTTTAGGGTTGAAGGTTTAAGGATTGAGGATTGAGGCTTTAAGGCTGAGGGTTAAGGGATTAGGGTTCAAGGTATAGTGTCAAGAGTAGAGGGTTTAGGGATAAGGTTTAGGGTTTAAGGTTTAAGGTTTGAGGCTTTAGGGATAGGGTTTAGGGTTAAGGGTGAAGGGATTAGGGTTTAAGGTATAGTGTTGAGGGTTTAGGGATAGGGTTTAGGATTTAAGGTTTAAGGGTTGAGGGATGAGGCTTTAGGATAAGGTTTAGGGTTTAGGGTTAAGTGAGAGACCTAGATTGCTAAGGATAGATGGAGAGGTAGACAAGGAGTGACTAAGAGACGTAGAGAGGGGAGAGGTAGAAAGGTGAGGGGGAGACAAAGGTGAGAGATAGAGAGGTGAGGGGAGATATATAATAAAATGAGAGAGTGAAGTTGACAACTTGAGCGAAAGATGGGTAATGAGGAGGGAGAGAGGTGGAGAGGAAGGGATATATCTAGAGAGCCGTGAGAGATATACAAGTGAGAGACCTACAATCTAGGGAGAGAGGGGTGAGTGAGAGAGGGGAGAGATGGGGGTGAGGTTGATAGGGGAGGAGAGGGGTGGATAAGGGTTGAGGGTTTAAGGGTTTAGGGTTTAATGGTCAAGGGTTTATGGTTTAAGAGTTGAGGGTTTAAGGGTTGAGGTATTAAGGGTTTAAGGGTTGAGGGATTAGGGTTTAAGGTATAGTGTTGAGGGTTGAGGGTTTAGGGATAGGGTTTAGGATTTAAGGTTTATGCGTTTAGGGTTGAGGCTTTAGGGATAGGGTTTAGGGTTTAGGGATAAGGGATTATGGTTTTAGGTATAGTGTCGAGGGTTGAGGGTTTAGGGATAGGGTTTAGGATTTAAGGTTTAAGGGTTAAGGGTTGAGACTTTAGGGATAAGTGAGAGACCTAGATGGCTAAGGGTTTAGAGATAGGGGAGAGATGGGGTGAGGTAGATAGGGGAGGAGAGGGGTGGATAAGGGTTGATGGTTTAAAGCTTTAGGGTTGAGGGATTAGGGTTTAGGGTTAAGGGATTAGGGTTTAAGGAATAGTTTTGAGGGTTGAGGGTTTAGGGATAGGGTTTAGGATTTAAGGTTTAAGGGTTGAGGGTTGAGGCTTTAGGGATAGGGTTTAGGGATTAGGGATAAGGGATTAGGGCTTAAGGTATAGTGTCTACAATTGAGGGTTTAGGAATAGGGTTTAGGATTTAAGGTCTAAGGGTTGAGGGTTGAGGCTTTAGGGATAGGGTTTAGGGTTTAGGGATAAGGGATTACAGTTTAAGGTATAGTGTTGAGGGTTGAGGGTTTAGGGATAGGGTTTAGGATTTAAGGTTTAAGGGTCAAGGGTCGAGGCTTTAGGGATAAGGGTTTAGGGATAAGGGATTAGGGTTTAAGGTATAGTGTCAAGGGTTAAGGGTTTAGGAATAGGGTTTAGGATTTAAGGTCTAAGGCTTGAGGGTTGAGGCTTTAGGGATAGGATTTAGGGTTTAGGGATAAGGGATTAAAGTTTAAGGCATAGTGTCGAGGGTTGAGGGTTTAGGCATAGGGTCTATGATTTAAGGTTTAAGGGTTGAGGCTTTAGGGATAGGGTTTAGGGTTTAGGGATAAGGGATTAGGGTTTAGGGATAGGATTTAGGTTTGAGGGATTGGGGTTTAGGGTATAGTGTTGAGGGTTGAGGGTTTAGGGATAGGGTTTAGGATTTAAGGTTTAAGGGTTGAGGGTTGAGGCTTTTGGGATAGGGTTTAGAGTTTAGGGATATGGGATTAGGGTTTAGGGTTGAGGGATTAGGTTTTAGGATTGAGGGATTAGGGTTTGAGGTATAGTGTTGAGGGTTGAGGGTTTAGGATTTGAGGTTTAAGGCTTGAGGGTTGAGGCTTTAGGGATAGTGTTTAAGGTTTAGAGTTGAGGGATTAGGGTTTAGGGTTTAGGGTATAGTGTTGAGGGTTGAGGGTTTAGGATTTAAGGTTTCAGGTTTAAGGGTTGAGGCTTTAGGGATGTTGGGAATTAAGGTGTCTCAACCTTGGTAATTTCTTACATTATTAATGTTTGCATTTATTATTTAATTGCCTATGTTGTAAATATTTGTAAATTCCATATTGTCATATTGTGGGATGTGGCACGGTGATGTGTCGATCCTACATGGAATATCACAACTTGTAATTTTGTCCTCACATGAGGAGATAGGCATCCCACTTTGTGGTAGGAGAATTTTGCCATGTGTCAGCATCATCCATGTTGTGTAAGGGAATATTGACCGAAATGGTTATGACAAATTCCTATGACAAAATCTATGACATGTAAGAGTCAAAAATAGAAGTTTGTAAGACAGGTGATGACATGTGTCATGAAGCATCTTTGAATAAGGTATATTTGGGTGCCCCAAGGTGGAATATGACATGTTGTAAGAGAATATGCTATTTATAGCATGTGTATGATAGATTCTCTTACAATTGTAAGTTGTAACCGCTATGATAGATTCTATGACGGGCGTAAGTGTCATAAGAGCATCTGTCATAGCCCATTTTGGAAATAGGCGACCTCTTTGGGATGGGAGCTGTGGAAAAGTGTCAGGTACATTCTACAATGTTGACCAAGTGTCCTTAGGCATGGGTTTTGGTCCATGAAGCCAAGTTGGACGCCCATCCCAAGATAGGTCCAATATTGCCTTGTATTTCCTATATAAATAGGTGCTTGGAGATGGAGTTTGTATTATAGGTCTACAGGTACTGTTATGCTTCTAGATTGACTCCAGACATGAGTGTCGAAGACCATTGAAGCTTGAATTGCAAGTGTATTTTAAACAACTTTCAGATTTGTTAATACATTGTGCAGGTTTTTGACTGTGGGGTTTTTCACCCAATAAGGGTTGTGCCCACTGTATATCTTTGTCTCTCTTCTTCTATCTTCTTTCTAGTTCTTGTGTATTGCTGTAATAACTCTATTAGATGTTGTATGTTGCTGTAGTGATACAGATTAAATTGAATTTGTATAGATCTCCCCTCATTAGATTAGTGTAGGAAGCAATTTCTGCACACCTAGCTTCCTTTCAGTTAGTATCAGAGCCTGGCCAGTTTTGGTCTTAGCTGTTGGGTAGAGATTTTTTTGAGCTAATCTTAAGTTGAGTGGGAATTTGTGCAAAGTATTCTAATTTCTATTGCAGTAAGGAGATCGTAAGCACATCAGGAAGGTTTGAAGTGGAGAAGTTCAATGGCAGTAGTTTTGAGCTATGGAAGCTCAAGATGGAAGACTGGTTGTTGACTGAGACCTTTGGGAAAGTATTAATGGAACTAAACTAGCTACAATGTCACAAGATGACTATGATCTCAAGGATCGAAAGGCTAAGGGTCTCATAAGACTTAGTCTTGTTGATTCTGTGTTGTTAAATGTCCATGAGGAGACTACTACAAAACTACTTTGGAAGAAGTTAGGAGATGTGTATCAAGCAAAATCCCTAGTTAATAAACTTTTTTTGAGAAAGAAGTTGTATTCTCTTCAAATGGAGGATGGAGGATCCATTGCTAAACATATGAATGATTTTAAAATGTTGGTTGCACAATTGACATCTATTGGTGTAAAGATGGAGTAGGAAGATCGATGTATGACCTTGCTTTGTTCTTTGTCAAACTCATGGGATCATCTTGTCATGGCTATTGGAAGCACCACATCCACATTCAAAATGGAAGAAGTGGTTTCTTCACTGTTGTTTGAAGAGATGCAGAGAAAGTCTTCTAAGGCAGCCAAAGAGGCCCTTGCAGTTCGTGGAAGACCCAAGGAGAAAGGGAAGAAGAAGGACAAGAAAGCTAAGAAGGGTAGATCCAAATCCCATGGGAGATCCAAATCTCCTGGAAAGTCCAAGGTTCTTTGTTGGAACTGTGGCAAAACCAGGCATTTCTGAAAGGAATACAAAGAGGAGTTGAAGAAGAAGAAGAAGAAGAAAGCTCCTGATTCAGATTCTGATAAGTCACAAGATGATGGTGATGCTTTCATCGTAGCCCTGGCAACCCATGCATCTGATAATGTGTGGCTGATCGACTCTGGTGCATCATTCCACATGACCTTGCATTGAGACTAGTTCACTAAGTATGAGGAGTTTGATGGTGAAAAGGTGTATCTGGGTGACGACTCTCATTTGAAGATTGTTGGTCGTGGAAGAGTCTCTATTCGATTCCCTAATGGTTGAGTGAAGGGGATCTCTGGGGTTATGCACATCCCAGGCTTAGCATGGAACCTGCTTTCTATAAGTAGTTTGAATGATGCAGGTGTGTAGCTTGTCTTTTCGAAAGAAGGATGCAAGATGACTAGAGGAGCTATGGTGCTTGCTAAGGGTACTAGGAGAGGTACTCTGTTTCAGCTGGAGGCATGCATTTCACAATGCAATAGTTCTTCTAACTCAAGGAAGAGGGCAGCAGTCACTTCATCCCCACCATCTAAATGAGTAGTGAAGAAATTTGTTGTTTCTAGTCTTGATGGTTGTAATCGTGCATTAGAAGTTAAACTTCCTACTGAAAAGACAATGTTATGGCATAAGAGATTTGGCCGCATTGGTGAGAAGGGTTTGTGTACCCTGAAAAATAAAAACCTCATTGAGGGGTTAGATGATTGTAATCTTGAGTTTGACTTTTGTGAACATTGCATTTATGGAAAGCAAAACCATTTCAATTTTATTCAAGTTCTCACTAGTCTTCTGGTGTGTTGGACCTTGTTCATTCTGATGTATTTGGTCCTGTTAATCTTCCTTCGTTATCAAAATCTATATACTTTGTATCTTTTATAGATGATTACAATAGAAGGACATGGATTTATTTTCTTAGAAGCAAATTTGAAGTCTATAGCAAGTTTAAGGAGTTTAAGGCCTTTTCTGAAAATTAGACTGGTAAAAAGATTAAATGTTTGAGAACTGACAACGATGGTGAGTTTTGTTCTACAGAATTTGATAAGTATTGCAAAGAACTTGGGATTGAAAGACATAAGACAACTCCATACACCCCGTAGGAAAATGGAGTTGCAGAGAGGATGAACAGGACACTGATGGAGAAGGCTAGGAGTATGCATAGTGGAGCTAGCCTAGAACAAAAGTTTTGGGCTGAAGCTATTGCCACTGCTTGCTATCTTGTTAATAGATCTCCTACATTAGCTCTTGTTGGAAAGACACCCATGGAGCTGTGGTCTGGTAGAAATCCTTGAATAAGGCATCTTTGTGTTTTTGGTTGTGAGGCATATGTACATGTGCCTAGGGAGAAGCGGTCAAAATTGGAGAACAAGGCTATTAAGTGTATCTTCATTGGCTATGGTGTCGGTGTGAAAGGATATAAGCTTTGGGACCCTGTGGCTGAAAAAGTGTTGTATAGTAGAAGTGTCATCTTCAGAGAGCTTACACCTTCTTCCACTATTTTGCAGCTAGAAGAAATAGTAAAGAAAGAGGATGTCGTTCAGTTTCCTACTACCCCTAAGAAGACTGAACAAAAAGACAATGTTGGACTTGATGACAAGGAGAGCTCTAGCAGCTCTAAAAGTTTAGGTGAAGAAGCTGAACCTCAACCTTAGCTCTTGAGGAGGTCTACACGGATAAGAAAGCAACCTCAAAGGTTTGGTGTTACATTGCTTGATTCTAATTGTGCTTATGCTTTGGTTACTAACAGTGATGAACCTAGAATTGTATTAGAGGCTATGGACATGAAACATGCAGGTTCCTGGAAGGAGGCCATGGAGGATGAAATGGCTTCTTTGGAAAAGAATCAAACGTGGGACTTGGTGCCTTTGCCTCTTGGATGGAAACCCATTGGATGCAAATGGGTGTTCAAGAAGAAATTTGGTGTAGATGGTAGTGTTGAGAAGTATAAGGCTAGATTGGTTGCGAAGGGGTATTCACAAGTGGAGGGTATATTTTATGGTGAGATCTTCTCTCCCGTTGCAAAGTTGACATCCATTCGATTCCTGTTGTCTCTCGCAGCAGCTTATGACTTGGAGGTAAAACAAATGGATGTGAAGACAACTTTCCTTCATGGTGACTTGTATGAAGAAATCTACATGTCACAGCCAGAGCATTACATGGTGAAAGGTAAAGAAAATTTGGTTTGCAAACTTAAAAAGTCTTTGTATGGTTTGAAGCAATCCTGGTGCAGGAGCACCCCTTCAAAAGATAGATTAGGTCTAATTATAGTATGTTTTACTTTGTGATGTAATAAGGTCCTTGGGACCAATTTCTTATGTTTTGGGTAAATCTAGGGTTATGTGCAGTCTGTTATAGTTAGCTATGCTAGCTGTCCTCCCAGCCGCTTGGAAGCTCCCAGCCGCTTGGAATTGTTTCTGTACTACTCATGAGGAGTAGATATATTTGCCCTAGATTAGTCTGTTTGGATATAGAGTTCATATGGTTGCATAGGAAAAATAGAGACAGTGTTTTTGGAGATTTGACAGAGCACTGTGATACAGTGTGACTGGAATATTTGTATGCATTTTTTGATATTGAAATAAAGGAGATCCCATTGGTGCTATCTGTCTGATTTCAATTTATCTGTGTAATCAATTTTCCTACTTGCAGGAGTGATGGATTATTTTATCTATTCCACTGGCTGATTCGTAGAATCGGTGGAATGGATCTGTACATCAGATTAGTTTTCCTTTTTGTTTGTTTCTATTTCTGTATTTCATGTTTTAGGATCAAAGTGTTGCATGCACTGATCGTTCCTAGCATCCTCATGTGCTAGGGTTCAAAGATTGAAAATCCGTGTCAAAATTGCTAAGTGAACGGACCAGGTCGAGATCAGGGTTTTCTATAAGACATCGGCGTGAGAAGAACCATTGGGTTAAAGAAGTTGCATTGAGCCGACGGGGAGCGTTTACATCGATTGGGGTGACAATTGCAAAGTACTGCCGACGAAGAGTATATCGACAGGAGATATGAGATCAGGAGGTAGAAAGAATGTTAGGCTGATGTAAGGAGTCTTGCCGATGGAGTAAAGGTCATTGGGCTGAAGTAAGGCATTGGCGAAAGGGAATTATGTTCGCCCGACGGTGAAGGTCTCACCAATGAGGTATATCAGAGTGACCGCTGGCGAGTGTCACCAAAGTAAGTTCATCAGCCATCGGAGTAAGATTCGTAGTGTCTTCTGATGGGTTAAGTCCCACCGATGATAGCAAATATCGAAGGCATCGGTATGAGGAAGAGGATCGGCAGAAGGATTTCAAGTTAGGCCGACAGTGGATGTCTGGCTGACACTAGAATTAGGGTTGAGTGCTTCGGTGTGACACTCAACATCGGGGAACAGCTAAGGAGTCAAGCTGATAGCATATGTTTGTTCGACGGTGAAGCTGGCACTAAGGCCTCGGCGTGACAACTGACATCGGCGAACGGGTGGAAAGCTAGGCTGATGATTCATATGTTGCCAATAGGCAACCGTGGTCTAAAGAAGTCCAAGTTTCATCAGTAGGAGAGATACCATTGGGTGGAGAGGTTTAGGCTATACCGATAGGCACAAAAATGAAACACCCATCAGCGTGAGGGGAATTTCAGCATGACAATTTCCTTGGGTGCCGATAGTTATTTTTAGACCGATAAGTGTATATCAGGGAAACATGATGTTGGGTCTTGCCGATGGAATAAGGATAGTTGAATCCTGCTAAGTTTGAATGCTTTTACTCGATGCTCTGCGTCAGAGTGGTATCAGAGCGAAGGAAAAATCTTTTGGGAAGAAAAAGAAATATAGGATGTCAGATGAAGAAGGAACATCAGAGTTCCTGACAAAAATGATCAATGCTGAGTTGGCAGTTCTAGTAAAGAAGCAAATTGCCAAGAGCAAGGTTGTGAAGGCTCAAAATCAGGAATTAAGAGGTGAATTGGAAAAGTTAAGGGACAGAGTAGGTTCTGGTAGAGAAGAAGATAGAGAAGAAGAAGAGATCCCTAGGTGGAACGAGGAGGTCGTTCCTACAGACCAGAGACCTCTGTTGAACGCCCTCAAAGCTATGGAGAGGAGAACCATGGGTGTGAAACTGGATTTACCAGTGTTTACGGGTAAGATGGAACCTGATTCAGTGATGGAGTGGATAGACTCCCTAAACAATTTCTTTGAGACAGAAGAGATACCAGAACAACAGAGAGTGAAGATAGCCCAATCAAAGATGAAAGAAGCTGCATTAACATGGTGGAATTTTGTCCAAGATGACAGAGTACAAGAGGGAAAGCGTAGAGTCGCTACATGGAAGAAGATGATGGCTTTAGTGAAGGAAGCCTATGTTCCATTGGATTATAGTATCCAACTACACAAGAGGAAGCAAAACCTGAAGCAGAAGGAGCTAGATGTCAGCTCATATATAGAGGAATTCATGAAACTTTGTGTGAAGACAAAGGTAAAAGAGAGTGAGGAAGAAAAGGTAGATAGATACCTTAATGGATTGAGGTTCAACATTCAGGAAGATTTGAATCTGCATAATCCAGATACAGTTCAGAAATGTTTTCAGTTGGCATTGAAAGTGGAAGAGAAGTTAAAGAGAAGACAAGAACAAAACAATAGGGAAGAGGAAAATAGCAAAGAGGTGGAAGAGGTCCTTTCAGAGGCAGAGGACATGGACATGGGTATCAGGGAGAATCCAATCATGACAACAGCAAGGGAGACAACAGTCAAAACCAGAGAGAAAGTTACAAATAGCAAGGAAACTTCAGAGGCAGAAGACCTTTCAGAGGAAGATCCCAGGGCAGAGGATCTATTAGATGTTATAACTGTAACAAAGAAGGCCATATAGCCAGCAGATGTCCAGAAAAGGCAACAAGCTCAACAGGAGAAAGGAGAATGAATCTGATTCAAGAACCTAATAATCAAAGTGCAACAAGCTCAAATGCTTTTCAAAGTGTGAATGCTCCTGACAATTACGGATATCCAGAGAGTGGAGAATCTCTGATGATGAGAAGAACAATGACTACCATGAAGGTACCTAACAAATAACCCCCACAAAGAAAGTCTCTTTTTAGAACCATTTGCAAAGCAGGAGGTAAGGCATGTAAAGTTTTAATTGATTTTGGTTCTACTGAAAATTTTGTATCTGATGAAATGGTAACAAAGCTTAAGCTTAGAAGATTGCCTCACCCATCCCCATATAAGGTCTCATGGCTTACCCAAGGTCAGCAGATGGTTGTAGAAGAATAGGCTTGGGTAGAATTTTAGATTGGAGCATATAAAGACAGGTTGTTGTTTGACATTACCAAGATGGATGCTTGTAATCTTTTATTTGGTAGACCATGGCAGTATGACTTGAAGGCACACCACGATGGTGTAAGAAACACCTATACAATCACCAAGGATGGTAAGGTGACAGAGTTACTACCATTGATAGAGAAAGAGGAGAAATCAAAAGGAAAAGAGGTGAAGGTAATGCTGATAGAAGGCAAACAATTCATAAAAGAAGTAGTAGCAGAAGGTGGAGTTGCATATGCACTCATTCCATGTCTCACAGTGAACAAAGAACAGCAGTAAGAAGTCAAGAAAGAGAAGAAGCAGAGGTTCATAGACCCAGCTGTCCAAGAACTATTGGATAAGTATAAAGGCAACATCTCTGATGGAATGCCAAGATCCCTACCACCTGTAAGGGATATCAGCCATTGCATAGATCTAATCCCAGGATCTACACTTCCAAATAAAGCAGTATATAAGCTAACTCCAGAACAGAATGCAGAAGTAGCAAGACAAATTGAGGAATTGTTAGACACAGGTCTGATTGGTAAAAGTTTAAGCCCATGTGCAGTACCAGTTGTACTAGCACCCAAGAAAGAAGGCACTTGGAGGCTTTGCACGGATTCTAGAGCTATTAATAAGATCACAATCAGGTATAGGTTTCCAATACCTAGGATAGAGGATTTACTTGATTGTTTGGGAGGTGCTAAGTATTTTACAAAAATCGATTTGAAGAGTGGTTATCATCAGATTAGAATTAGGCCAGGAGATGAATGGAAAACAACATTCAAAACCAATGAAGGGTTGTATGAGTGGAAAGTTATGCCTTTTGGTTTGTCTAATGCACCTAGTACTTTTATGAGATTGATGAATGAGGTTTTGAGAGAATTCATGGGAAAGTTTGTCATAGTATATCTAGATAACATTCTGATTTTCAGCAACACAAAGGAAGAACATCTTAGACATATAGATTTGGTTCTTAAGAGGTTGCATGAAGAGCAGCTAATGATAAATTTGGACAAGTGTTTGTTCATGCAAGAGGAGATCACATATTTGGATTTTGTCATTTCTCAAGGTAAGTTGCAAATGGATAAGGAGAAGGTAAGTGCCATTTTGTCTTGGCCAACTCCAAGGACTATAAATGATGTCAGAAGTTTCCATGGGTTAGCAACCTTCTACAGAAAGTTTATAAGAGGGTTTAGTCATATTTGTACACCCATGCTTGATACCATAAAAGGAGGACAGAAGTGCAGATTTGCTTGGACTAAGGGAGCAGATGATTCTTTTGAAACATTGAAGAAGAAGGTGGCACAGCAGCCAGTCCTTGCACTTCCAAATTTTAACAAGATTTTTCAGGTAGAATGTGATGCAAGTCACATGGCAATTGGAGCAGTACTTAGCCAAGAAGATAGGCCAATTGCATTTTTTAGTGAGAAGCTCAATGATGCTAAAAAGAAGTATTCCTCATATGACTTAGAGATGTATGCTCTAGTCCAGTCACTCAAAAAGTAGAGGCATTACTTGATGCCAAAGGAATTCATAGTATTCACAGATAATCAGGCTTTAAGTTTTATCAACAACCAGGAAAAGCTGAACCACAGACACATGAAATGGGTAGAAAATTTACAAGCTTTTACTTTCACACTGAAGCATAAGAAAGGAGTCAAGAATAAGGTAGCAGATGCCCTGAGCAGGAGAGCTCTAACAGTCAACCAGATTTAGTTGGAAAGTGTTGGAATTGATTCATTGAAGATCATGTACACTAATGATGAAGATTTTGGAGAGATATATCAGGTATGTACTTCTTTTGGAGATAAATATCATGCTGAGTTCTCTAAATTTCTGTTCCAGGATGGATTGCTATTCAAAGGTGGACAGTTGTGTATTCCAAGGTGTTCTATGAGGTTGAACATCATTAAAGAGAAACATAGTGGAGCTATGGCAGGACATTTTGGTTTGGATAAGACTCTTGATCTTGTCAGAAGACATTATTATTGGCCTAAGTTACAATCAGATGTCAGAAAGTTTGTAGAGACATGTGTGATATGTCAGAAAGCAAAAGGGAGATCAACTAATGTAGGTTTATATCAGCCTTTACCCATTCCTTCTAGACCATGGGAAAGCATAAGTATGGATTTTGTCTTGGGTTTACCAAGGACAAGGAAAGGATTTGACAGTGTTTTTTTTGTGTAGTGGATAGATTCAACAAAATGGCACATTTCTTGCCATGCAAAACTACTGCTGATGCTTCATATATTGCAGATTTGTTTTTCATGGAAATAGTCAGAATACATGGATTGCCATTGAGCATAGTGTCAGATAGGGATGTGAAGTTTATTGGTCATTTCTAGAGAACTCTTTGGAAGAAACTTGGAACAAATTTGTCTTTCTCATCCGCATATCATCCTCAAACAGATGGACAGACTGAAGTAGTCAATTGTTCCTTAGGGAATTTGCTCAGATGTTTGACAAGACAACATGGAGAAAAGTGGGATAATATCCTATCTCAGGCAGAATTTTCCTATAATGATACTGTCAATAGAAGCACAGGGAAATCACCTTTTCAGACAGTCTATGGTATGCATCCACGAGGTATTTTGGAGTTAAGAAACTTGCCTACAGGAGATTTTGTTAGTGCAGATGGAGAAGCTTTTGCAGAAGCCATAAAATAGGTAAATGATCAGGTCAAGAACCAACTCCAACAAACTACTTTGAAGTATAAGGCGTATGCTGATAAAAATAAGAAAGATGTACAGTTTGATGTTGGAGATTTGGTATGGGTTCATTTGAAGAAGGAAAGACTTCCTAAAGGTAAATATACCAAACTCATGCAGAGGAAGATTGGACCATGTCAGATTTTGAAAAAGCATGGACATAATGCTTATAAGATACAACTCTCTCCAGATCTTGGTTTATCACCTATATTCAATGTGTGTGATTTAACTCCATACAAACATAATCTAGATGAAGAACAGGAACTCCTATAGGATACAGTAGCTGATGACATTCCAAAGCATGATTCACCATGGTTGCAGAAGATTTTAGACACAAGAGTGATTAAGACAACCAGAAACAAGGAATATTTGGAATATTTGGTGGCTTGGCAAGGAAAACCTGATTCAGAAGCAGTGTGGCTGACTGAAGAGCAGATCCATAAACATGGTGTAGATCTACATACTCTCATCTCAAGTGGACTTGAGATTTCTTCTTCTGGGGAGTATGGTGCAGGGGCACCCCTTCAAAAGATAGATTAGGTCTAATTATAGTATGTTTTACTTTGTGATGTAATAAGGTCCTTGGGACCAATTTCTTATGTTTTGGGTAAATCTAGGGTTATGTGCAATCTGTTATAGTTTGTTATGCTATCTATCCTCCCAGCCACTTAGAAGCTCCCAGCCGCTTGGAATTGTTTCTGTACTACTCATGAGGAGTAGATATATTTGCCCTAGATCAGTCTGTTTGGATATAGAGTTCATATGGTTGCATAGGAAAAATAGAGACAGTGTTTTTGGAGATTTGACAGAGCACTGTGATACAGTGTGACTGGAATATTTGTATGCATTTTCTGATATTGAAATAAAGGAGATCCCATTGGTGCTATCTATCTGATTTCAATTTATCTATGTAATCAATTTTCCTACTTGCAGGCGTGATGGATTATTTTATCCATTCCACCAGCTGATTCGTAGGATCAGTGGAATGGATCTGTACATTAGATTAGTTTTCCTATTTGTTTGTTTCTGTTTCTATATTTCATGTTTCAGGATCAAAGTGTTGCATGCAGTGATCGTTCCTAGCATCCTCATGTGCTAGGGTTCGAAGATTGAAAATCTGTGTCGAAATTGCTAAGTGAACGGACCAGGTCGAGATCAGGGTTTTCTGTGCAAGTTTGCGAAGACATCGGTGTGAGAAGAACCATCGGGTTAAAGAAGTTGCATTGAGCCGATGGAGAGCGTTTACACTGATCGGGGTGACAATTACAAAGTACCGCTGACGAAGAGTATATCGACAGGAGATATGAGATTAGGAGGTAGAAAGAATGTTAGGCCGATGTAAGGAGTCTTGTTGACAGAGTAAAGGTCATCGGGGTGAAGTAAGGCATTGGCGAAAGGGAATTGTGTTCGCTCAATGGTGAAGGTCTCATTGAGGAGGTATATCAGAGTGATCACTGGCGAGTGTCACTGAAGTAAGTTCATTGGCCATCGGAGTAAGATTTGTAGTGTCTTCTGATGGGTTAAGTCCCACCGATGATAGCAAATACCGAAGGCATCGGTATGAGGAAGAGGATCGGCGGAAGGATTTCAAGTTAGGCTGATAGTGGATGTCTGGCCAACACTAGAATTATGGTTGAGTGCTTCGATGTGACACTCAACATCTAGGAACGGCTAAGGAGTCAAGCCGATAGCATATGTTTGGCCGATGGTGAAGCTGGCGCTAAGACCTCGGCATGACAACTGACATCGGCGAACTGGTGGAAAGCTAGGTTGATGATTCATATGTTGCCAATAGGCAACCGTGGTCTAAAGAAGTCCAAGTTTCATCGGTAGGAGAGATACCATCGGGTGGAGAGGTTTAGGCTATACCGATAGGTGAAGCCTTGCCGATAGGCACAAAAACGAAACACCCATCGGCGTGAGGGGAATTTTGGCATGACAATTTCCTTGGGTGCTGATATTTATTTTTAGACCGATAAGTGTATATCAGGGAGACATGATGTTGGGTCTTGCCAATGGAATAAGGATAGTTGAATCCCGCTAAGTTGAACGTTTTTGCTGGATGCTCTGTGTTAAATCCCCTAGGAGATGGTACTTGAAGTTTTATGCCTTTGTGTTGTCAATTAGATTTGTGAGATCAAAATTGGATCACTATGTGTATTATAAATTTGATGGTGATCGTATTCTCATTGTTGCACTATATGTTGATGATATGTTGCTCATTGGGAAGGGTAAAAATATGATTTCTGATTTTCAATCTTAGTTGTCAGCACAGTTTGAAATAAAAGATTTAGGGGCAGCCAAGTACATTCTAGGAATGGAAATAAGAAGAGACAGACCCAACAGAAAACTTTGGTTAAGCCAGAGTAAGTATGTGAAGACCGTGTTAGATAGGTTCAGCATGGCAGATTGTAGACCATTATGTGCTCCCATTTCTTTGGGGACAAAGTTGTATGTTCAAGATTGTCCAAAATCTCCTAGTGAGGTGGAGGACATGAGCATAGTACCTTATGCTAGTGTTGTTGGTAGTTTGATGTATGCTATGGTCTATACAAGACTAAACATTGCCCAAGTAGTGGGAGTTCTTAGTTGATTTATGGCTAATCTTGGATGGGTTCATTTGGATGCAGTTAAGCGAGTGTTCAGTATTTGAGGGGTACTTCCAAGTATTCCATTTGCTATCATGGTAATGTTTTAGGACCTCCGCACTCTATTGATATTCATGGATTTGTGGATTCAGATTGGGCAGGTGGCATTGACAGCAGGACATCCACCAGTGCTTATGTGTTTACACTATTTGGTGGTGCTATTAGTTGGATGAGTAAGAGACAACCTGTTGTTGCTTTGTCCATGATAGAAGTTGAGTATATGGTAGCAACTCGTGCTTGTAAGGAAGCCATTTGGCTTAAGAGATTGTGTTTAGATATTGGTGTTGATGCAGGTCAGATCACGATCAATTGTGACAATCAGAGTGCAATTTGCCTTGCGAAGAATCCAAATTTCCATGCTAGAACAAAGCACATTGATGTTCAGTTTCACTTCGTGCAAGACATGGTTGAGGATGGAAAGGTAAATTTGGAGAAGTTAGATACTTTGAAGAATGTTGCAGATGCATTGACCAAACCAGTGGGCACAAAGAAGTTTAGATGGTGTTCAGAGTCTATGGGCCTCTCGGCCTATAGCAGTTAAATCTTATTTTTCTATTGGCTCTTACAAGGTGTTTGACAAGTGGGAGAATGTTGGGAATTAAGGTGTCTCAACCTTGGTAATTCCTTACATTATTAATGTTTGCATTTATTATTTAATTGCCTATGTTGTAAATATTTGTAAATTCCATATTGTCATATTGTGGGATGTGGCACGGTGATGTGTCGATCCTACATGGAATATGACAGCTTGTAATTTTGTCCTCACATGAGGAGATAGGCATCCTCCTTTGTGGTAGGAGCATTTTTCCATGTGTCAGCATCTTCCATGTTGTGTAAGGGAATATTAACCGAAATGGTTATGACAGATTCCTATGACATAATCTATGACATGTAAGAGTTAGAAATAGAAGTTTGTAAGACAGGTGATGACATGTGTCATGAAGCATCTTTGAATAAGGCATATTTGGGTGCCCCAAGGTGGAATATGACATCTTGTAAGAGAATATGCTATTTATAGCATGTGTATGATAGATTTTCTTACAGCTGTAAGTTGTAACTGCTATGATAGATTCTATGACGGTCGTAAGTGTCGTAAGAGCATCTGTCATAGCCCATTTTGGAAATAGGCAACCTCTTTGGGATGGGAGTTGTGGACAAGTGTTAGGCACATTCTATAATGTTGACCAAGTGTCCTTAGGCATGGGTTTTGGTCCATGAAGCCAAGTTGGATGCCCATCCCAAGATAGGTCCAATATTACCTTGTATTTCCTATATAAACAGGTGCTTGGAGATGGAGTTTGTATTACAGGTTTATAGGTATTGTTATGTTGTTGGATTGACTCTAGACATGAGTGTCAAAGACCATTGAAGCTTGCATTACAAGTGTATTTCAAACAACTTTCAGATTTGTTAATACATTGTGCAGGTTTATGAGTGTGGGCTTTTTCACCTGATAAGGGCTTTCCCCACCGTATATCTTTGTCTCTCTTCTTCTGTCCTCTTTCTGGTTATTGTGTATTGCTGTAATAACTTTGTTAGATGTTGTATGTTGCTGTAGTGATAAGGATTAAATTGAATTTGTATAGCTCTCCTCTCATTACATTGGTGTAGGAACCGATTTCCACACACCTAGCTTCCTTTCAAGGGATAGGGTTTAGGGTTTAGGGATAAGGGATTAGGGTTTAGGGTTGACGGATTAGGGTTTAGGGTTTATGGATTAGGGTTTAGGGTTCAGGGATTAAGGTTGAGGGTTTAGGGATAGGGTTTAGAATTTAAGGTTTAAGGGTTGAGGGTTGAGGCTTTATGGATAGGGTTTAGGGATGAGGGATTAGGGTTTGAGGTATAGTGTTGATGGTTGAGGATTTAGGGACAAGGTTTAGGATTTGAGGTTTAAGGGTTGAGGGTTGAGGCTTTAGGGATAGGCTTTAGGGATAATAGATTAGGGTTTAGGGATTAGGGTTTAGGGTTGAGGGATTAGGGTTTAGGGTTGAGGGATTAGGGTTGAGGGATAGGGTTTAGGGTTTAGGGATAAGGGATTAGGGTTTAGAGTTGTATGTGGCATGTTTGCATTCTTGAATGATAGATTGGTACTTCCTTACACTAACAATATTGTTAGGACAACCTAAAAACTTCAACCAAATGCTCTAATCCACATTCCATATAGACAATACTCAAATTTACACCACCTTGATAGTCACACACATGCATATGACAACATTTTCAAAATGGATAATAATCTCAAACAATACCCTAGGGTTTCAACATGGAATCTTCAATATTTGAAAAAAATAATAATAAACCCTAGGATTCTATCATGATGACAACATCGATAACACACTTGATTGTCACGGCATACCTCACTATTGTTACTAATGTAATTTGTCATGAACATGACAGTCCTTGATTGTTACAACAATAAGCACCCTTGAAGCCTTCATGGAACTTCTAAAAATTGTGTTAAAATGACTAGATTATGATTGTACAAGAATGCATGACCAAGTTGGAGAAGGAGATTTGTTGTCATTTATGAGCTATGATTGTCAAAATCATTGGAGGCATTGTCATAAAGGGAGTTGTGTAGGATGAAATGTTGTTTGGGATAAACTTAGTATTGTTATAGGCACTAAATGTTTAGATAGAACTAAAGGGCAGTCTTATCAACAAAAGAATAATCAATCCTAAAACCTCTCTTAACTATTATGACAATGACACTCATGCTATGTGACATTATGCATAAGGATTATAATTAATATGGTCAATTGACCTTTAAGGACTTGAACTTGTTACATACTAAGAAATTTGTGGATTGTTAAAGATCTTGTTGAAGAGTTTGATCAGAAATTGATAAGATAGTGATAGAAGCCTATGTGGTAACCATGCATTGAGAGTCAAATTGCGCTAGATGACTAATACAAACAACCACATAGACTGTCACATCATAAACATAATCTATTCATTCCTAATCAATCCCATCATAAACATAATCCATTCATTCCTAATAAATCCCAAATCATCCCTAGTCCATTCAATTTCATCTCTAATCATCCCTAAACCACTTCACACCATCCCAAATCACATTCAAATCAATTTAACTTCATCCCTAATCATTTTCAAATCAACCTGGATTTCATCTCAAATACCATCCTAAACTATCCCTAAATCATTCTAATCATTCCCTAATCAGCCCTAAACCACTTCACAACATCCCTAAAACCATTCTAATCATTCCCAAATCATTCCTAATCTAGTCAATTTCACCTCTCATTATCCCTAAACCAATCCATTTCATCCCAACTCTATCCCAAAATAATCAAAATCAAACAAAAACCTCACCAGGAGCCATTAGAACATCATAAGTGCCAATCTGTCAGTCATTTGCATCATTCTATATATCATATGTTCCAATCTACTCCTTATTAGTACCTACCTATCAATCACAAGCATCATTCTACACCTAGCCACTCATAGGTGTCATTCTACCCTCTGTCAGCCACAAGAGCCATCAGAACATCATAAGCGCCAATATGTCAGTCATTTGCACCATTATATACATCATATGTACCAACCCTAAACCCTAAACCCATATCTATTTGTCTCTATCATCCATCTACCTCTTAATCTCTCTGCCTATGTCTCTGGCCATGTCCCTCACCCTCTATCTCCCTATCTCTCCCTCTTTAAACTCCTAACCCCTAAACCCTAAACCCTATCAACCCTAAACCTGATCAACCCCAAACCCCTATCTCCTTGTCTCTATCATCCCTCTACCTATCAATCTCTCTGCCTATGTCTCTGGCCATGTCCCTCACCCTCTATCTCCCTATCTCTCCCTCTCTAAACTCCTAACCCCTAAACCCTACACCCAATCAACCCTAAACCCTCTCTCCTTGTCTCTATCATCCCTCTACATCTCAATCTCTTTGCCTATCTCTGGTCATGTCCCTCACCCTCTATCCCCCTATCTCTCCCCTCAGTCTCCTCTATATCTCCCTATCGTTCCTCTCTCTCTAAACCCTAACCTAAACCTTTAAACCTTAACCCCTAAACCATAAACCCTAAGTTACCCTAAATAATGCCCCTAAACCCTAACCCCTAACCCCTAAACCCCAAACCCCTAAACCATAAACCCTAGAAGCAACCCTAAACCTCTACCTCCCTATCTCTTCCAATATCTATCGATCCCCTCGCTCTCTCTCTCTAAACCCTAAACACTAACCCATAAACCTGAGCAACCCTAAATCTCTAAACCCTAAATAATTGCCCTAAACCCTAACCCAAAACCCAAAACCCTAAACCCTAAAATTGAGCAACCCTAAACTCATAAACCTCAAATAATGCCCCTGATCCCTAAACCCTAAACTTGAGCAACCAAGCTAAACCCCTAAACATATATTTCGATAGGGGATGATGGAGGATCAATGGGAAATGGATGTAGAATTCTTGGATCTTGATTATCAAATTATCCTCATTAGGATGTGATTTGATAGGATAAGGGATAAGGGATAAGGGATTAGGGTTTAGGGTTTAGGGATTAGGGTTTAGGGTTGAGGGATTAGGGTTTAGGGTTGAGGGATTAGGTTTAGGATTTAAGGTTTAAGAGTTGAGGGTTGAGGCTTTAGGGATAGGGTTTAGGGTTTAAGGATAAGGGATTAGGGTTTAGGATTGAGGGATTAGGGTTTGAGGTATAGTGTTGAGGGTTTAGGGATAGGGTTTAGGATTTGAGGTTTAAGGGTTGAGGGTTGAGGCTTTAGGGATAGGGTTTAGGGTTTAGGGATAAGGGATTAGGGTTTAGGGTTGAGGGGTTAGGGTTTAGGGTTGATAGATTAGGGTTGAGGGATAGGGTTTAGGGTTTAGGGATAAGGGATTAGGGTTTAGAGTTAAGGGAGAGATAAAAGAAATACATGAGAGTGAATAATATAGAGTTTTGTATAGCAAGCCATAACGCACTCGTGTTATAATGCGAGTGTGTTGTTTCTTTCTAT
Organism: Cunninghamia lanceolata; assembly: GCA_027924645.1. Taxonomy (NCBI): domain Eukaryota; kingdom Viridiplantae; phylum Streptophyta; class Pinopsida; order Cupressales; family Cupressaceae; genus Cunninghamia; species Cunninghamia lanceolata. Next base: position 10,279,150 of record BSBN01000124.1, read on the forward strand.
TGAAATAGTAAAAAGGCCAAGATACCCGTGATCGAGGTCCACATGCTCTATTTTCTTCTAGTTATGCGCGTGTTCCGACAAAAAAAAGTTTTTTCATGTTTTAGGAAGTGCACATGCACATTTTTCACATTCTACCACCTTTGCATGAACTTTCCACCACCTTTTTCTTGTTCGCCAACTTAAAAAGGAGGAAATAACATAGTTTTCACATCGAATCTAATATAGATCAATTCAAGTTTCAATTTTTGTAGTATTGCAATGTTAATTGTGATTGAATTGTAGGAATTTAACATTATACATTGGTTAATTGTATTGTTTTTAGTAATTCTATTTGAGTGTTATTCAATTGAATGTTGAAAAGGAAGCAAGTGGTGAAAAACTCGAATTGTTGAGTTTGATGCAAGAAGAAAAAAAGACTACATAATTAGGTACTATCTCCATTCGAATCTCCATTTTTAGGTATGTCAAGTCTTTACACATGTTATAAGTTACATTTTCCTTCATTCTATTTGAATTACTTTATCATGCCTCATTGGATACATGTTTATATCACTTGTATGGTTTTTATATTTTGTGTTTATATCAATTGTGTTTATATTTTGTGTTTATAGTTCATGTGCCTTGTCTATGCTTCCACATTTTGCATACATGTCTAATAGGGAATTTATAGCCCGAGCTCTGAATTTCTTCCCAAACAGCTGTACATTTCTATTGCTTTGAATTTCTTCTTTATACCTGTAAACCTGTAGCTGCTCATGAAAGATATCATCAATCCAAAACATGAATTTATCAAAATGATCAATAGGAACATAGTATCCTAGCTGCAAAATTGAGTTCTTTTATTCAAATTCAAAAAGTAAAAAAATGGGATTACAATACACTCCTCTCCAACATAAACTAGTCAAGACAACCATATAACATCTAATAATGATTTGACAACTATTAAACAAACATAGATACCAACCAAAGAAATAGAAAAACCTAAAAAAATTCCATGCAACCAAAACTAAGTTCTTACTTGTGAAGATATTTTCTAGTGGTGTTGAGCACATACCTTCAAAATGGCTTGGGAGTACAAACTTGAGAAGCCTTAACCACCATTTCATTAAAGGGATGAAAGTAGCTAGATTTTTCATAAAATTACTTCTAATATATGCTTTAAGTCTCAATGGACTCATCATCCACACCCCTTCCGTAGATAGCTTTGACAAACTTTAAGGCAGCTAGAGAGGAGCAATTAAAAAATAAAGATAGTTTATTGTTTGACATTACACATTTCCTAAAAGAGTCATGAGGTCTACCTTCATCAGACTTAAGAGACATTACACCTATCCACCTAATAATAATCCACAAGCACCACCCCCAACAAGCACTACTCAACTAACCAATTTGAAACCACCATAAAAAAATTCAGTGCCTATTTTTAGAAAATATCACACTTTACAATTAATGTCAATACTTGCATTACACACCCTAACTTAAAGCTGAAATGAGAAGCTAAGTTGGCATAGGGAAGATAAGTACACTCACCATGATCAACTCTAAGAGCCCCAAAAACATCATAATGGAATTGATTTATAGGGCTTGAAAGATTAAAAAATGGTCACAATTTGATCATGAATTTGGAAGGGAAATTTATAAGGGCCTTCAAAGATGCATAAAATTAATGAGGCATATATCTTAAATGAATATCTATATTCCAGCCCAATAATTGTTTTGATGGTTGTAGGGTGCTATATGGGGCTCTTTGTCCACCCAAAATTTTACCATAAAATCTACTACTTAGTTGAGTATGCACTTGCAATGTTGATATCTCATAGACATAAAATTAGCAGCAATTTATAGGGCCTCTTATGTAAAGTGCTTTAACCTTGAATTTTAGCAAGAGCCCTTTAAAAATGAATTGAAAACTCTTCTTTAACTAGCTGAGAACACTTCAACAATGGTAATGGGCTGAAAAATCCTCCACCATGTGATTGAAAACTCTTCTTTGACTGCAAGGAAAGTGTGGGAAGTGTTAGAAATGTTGAGGGCATCAGACCTAAAATTTCAAACCATATTCATTTCTTCGGAACTAATATTTGTCTCTTTATCATGCTACAGATAAATTCTTCGTCATGCCAAGGAAACAATCAAGGATTAAACCAACATAGGAAGAGAAAGAAGCTAAGAATGCAAAGAAAACAACAGCTATGAGGGAACTTCGTGAGAAGAGGAAATTGGACATGATTGTCAAAGACATGCCAATTGAAGAGGAACCTCAACCATCAACAAGAGATATGGTATTGGTGGCTCAAAGGAAATGAATGCAAAATATTTCTTCTATGAGATATTTGAATACCACAATTGGAGACACGTCCTCTACCACAAGTCAAGATGGAGGGACACCATCTACCGCATCTCAAGTTGAGAGTACATCATCACTCACATGTGAGGAAGGAAGGTACGCCATTGTTCCCACGTCAACCTCAAGGTATCTCATCTATTCCATCTTTGATCGAAGGTATGCCATCTAGCCCATCTCATTTAAATATTTATGAAATTTCTAATGTTGAGATGAATTTACCTTTCTTAACACCACCTAGAATTTTGCATAGAAAGCCAAAGTATTTGATTGATATTGATGAGAATATTTGGTATCCAATGGAAGGTAAGATTCCAAAATGCACTTGTAGAATATATGCTCATAAGATTTGGAGAGTGTTCTTTGAAAGGTTAAATGAGACCGCAAGATGTCAACTATTCGTTGATATGATGTGAAGTATAAAGTATAGGTCCATCATGAAGATTCTTGGGTTTAGAACATCAGAGGATTCAAGTGAAAAATCTATTGTCAAGAATCTAATGAGTGCATATGAAAGTGTGGGTAAACACCTCACATACAAAAGATAGTAATGTCACATGAGGTGTCATTACATAGTCAATAGTAAGTAATCAAACAAGGAAAGCTTTTCTCATTAGAAAGATGAGTCAAACATTCAGAATTAATAGAAAAACTTTATCAAGAGCCATTGGAATGCGCCAAAGAATCAAGGACATTGATGCCAATGAATTATGGGTGTTCTCAAGGAGACTATCATGAAAAGATAAACCAATTGTTGAAGCATTGAGATCACTAATTGAAGAATTTTGGAAGAATTACACAAGGTATCTTTGAATCAAAGGGATGTGGTAAGAAGGAGAATTGGTAGTCGAAACCATGAGCCACATCCAAAGCATTTTTTGGATATGACTCAAACACAGTTTTTTGGTAAATTTCTAGAGATGTATCCTCAAATTAAAATTTCTCAAAGATATTTTGAAATGCTAAAACCTTTTTATGTCAAAATAAATCACACACACACTACTTGT